>CM067352.1:54975281-55330281 GCA_034190875.2 Urechis unicinctus
ATCCTAGCATGATTACCTACTGAACCATCTTTTGGTTGGCTGTTAGGGTTTAATTAAGTATTTTACAGTTCCAATTTGAGCCAGCTCTTCCTGTCATTAGGTTTTAGCCAATTATATTGATGGTTTAGTTCTTATAGTAACCTGCATTTTGGGTGATTGAACGCTAAGTTCGATAAGTTCTACACAGCATCACAAATTATTGATTTGGTGATTGTCTTAACACTAAAACTTTTGAGGTATCGTATCCTTACGTTTAATACCATACACCTTACGCAGCTGTAAGACGTCGGCATAGACCTTACACCAATGTTGAGTCATTTGATCCAAAATGTAGATAAAGATGTCAGACAATTCAAATTACCCCTTATCTTTTCTCATTCACGGAGTTTTACAAGCAATTCAAGGAAAAGCAAACAGTCACCATTTTTAGACAAGCACTCTTTACGGATTCGATAATTGCACGTTGCCTATGGATAGTTAATGACCATCTTTATGACAAGCGTCATCGTATTAAAAACTGCATGCAATGAAAATTGTAAGGTAAATGTCATACATTATAACTTGGAAACATAACTAATTAAGATCCAGCTGCTCAGGAGTGTAATAACCGCAGCTGGGCGCAAACGTTACTCTACCCGCCAAGTAGATATATAGTGATCACTGACTATGTTGCTAATTGCCTAGAGGATGCGTACACTTTGTGAAGCATGTTTGCGTGAACAATAATTTCTGAACCCATTATTCACATGCGACAAAGCATTCAGATACTCCAGGACGAAAATCGACCACGATAGCAAACGGAATTCAACAGAGCGCCGTTTACATTTGACTGGACTTGCGCTTGGTAAGTTACATTCAAAGCAATGTCTGTGTGAATATGCCTGCAACACACTGCATGATATTGTGCTTAAAAATGGATTAATATCTGATTTTACATACTTCAATCAGAAAAACGAATGCTTCAGCATATAAGTTGGTCAAATGTCATGACGGGGATATCTATGCAGAAAAAATTATTGCGGCTTTATATCACAGTGCATTAAATATCCATTAAGATTTAACAAACGACCGCACTCAAATCAGTTATTATATATGTAATGGTTTGCTTTATTGTACTCGTGGTACACAATCAATAGCAAAGTAGACATGCAACAAAAACAATCCTATTCAGGAATCAGCTTTACCAGCGTCTTGTGACTGCCATTCCGCTTCTCTGGCCGCATGGTTTGCACGTGTTTTTCATTCTTGTGTAAAAGCTCAGCGGTGTATAATATACAACACCCAGTTATGCTGCTGACAATGATGTATGCATATATATCTTGTGTGATTAAGCTCGGTTAATTCCAATGAGCCTATAAAATAATGTACAGGCATTGTAAATAACTGATTATGTGTAAGACATCGCATGTAGCCATTTTAATCCAGGCTGGCTAATTATATCGCAAAAACCCGAAGAAGAGGTTCGTACATATTTGATAATGTGTCGGGCATTGCTCGTACATGCGCGTATTCCAAGTTGATTAATTTTACGACGGTGAACACCGTTCTCATAAAGCCGTATCAATACGAAGTAATGATGTGATATTTGATGACATCATCTTAAATAGCATTCGGAAAAGACACTCTCAAGAGTTTTCATTAGCTCGGCTGTTTAAATTTTACAGCACTGGTCGTCATCAAGATTTAGGCAATGTATTCACCCGACTCGATCTGAACATGAAGCTAGAATTTGGCATAATTCATTATGGTCCTTTGCTATAGAGGACAACCAATCACGTAGTTCGCGTAAATATGCTTAATGAAGTTAACCCCAGCCCCTTATATCTCATCTAAGGTGCAATGCGATAAATAAACATACCGCGATTCTTTATTAGTTGAAAGCCTACACTAACACCTAAGATGTTAGCCCTCTAGAGTTATTGTATTGTTGACTGTATCCACATTAATTCTGTAATGGCAACAATCTTTGCATATATAAGATTAGACTAGCACTAGCAAACACTACAAATATGCTTCTAGAAAATAAAATGTCAATACCATAAATATACCCTGTTCACAAAGAGCTTGTGGGATTTCATATTATCAAGTTTTTACGACGCTGTCATTATTTGGTGGACATAGATTCATTATCCTGCAATGCTTTACAACACAAGACTATATTTATCCCTTATCCTATACCGACACCGGCCCACAAACTATCCATTCTCGTAGTTCCACCCTAGCGTTCGACAAATATTTAGCGGCCCGCTGCAGTTATCGGGAATCCTCGACGTCAATACTGCCACGTGACGAAGCCACCTTGACTGATCCAGTGTGACACAGTCAACTCCGCTGTGCCAATAACACAGGAAAAAAGCTGTCTATGTAACGCATTATATATCATTCAGTTTTCATTGTACCACGGGTATGTTGCGGGGCTAATCGGCCTCTTAGTTGCACAAGAAAACTAATGTTAAAGGGCTTCTGAACCAAATGTCGGAATGGGGTATAGGTAGCTTTAAACAGCAGAAAATGATGCTGGTATCCTTAGTACTGATGAGCTTGATCTATTGGGATTAATGGTAATGTCACCACCGGCCATATCCCGAGGACTGTAAGTGTCAGTGTGTGAGCGGCTGGTCATACATCTGCGATTAGAGTTTGCTGTCGATAACAGTGACAACATAACTGCTTGTTCCCTCAACACAATCATCCTGCTGTTAGCTCAGGTCAAGTCCATCCCTCATGAATAGCCCACGCAATGGCTTCATAATCTTATGATGTATTGACATATTTCAGTACGACACATGAGGGTCATCATTGTGCTGCATCAGACGCTTTGAGAACAAGAGATGGAAGTCTCAAGTACACTGTCTCATATAGAGTAGTGCCTGGCTTCCGCTAACTGGACAGTTGGTTGCCCTATTATAACGCTCATTATCGTATAGCAAATGGGTTAATTGTTAATGCGAAAGGCATTAGAATAACACAGAAATCACGTTAACCTCTATAGCTAGGTGATAAATACAAATGCGTTCTACATCATTAGCATTCTACCATGGGTTTTATAAATAGATTATGTTGAAGGCATTTTGCGTCCCTATATATATTCCTTGTGGATATATTATGCGACAACGCAATGCCTCATCTGATAATCATTTCAGCTAGAATACTTGGGTGAAGCCTTAACGAAATAAATAATATTCGCACGGGAGGTATGTGATAAATTGCCTGAACAAGTTATTAATCGAACAAGGTTATAGAAGTCAGGCCGAGACAAAAAAATGCTGATGACAAGGATCCAGCGGTCTACAAATATCAAAACGTAAACATAGGTTTGGTTAACACAGATCGAAAAAAATTCAACATGGCAACAAAATATCACAGCAAAATGACAGCACATTGACTGTTATAGTCAAATGAACTTGAAAATATACATACAAACATATATATTAGATACATAATATTTATATATATATATATATATATATACACACACACACAAATATATATATATATATATATATACATATATGTACATATATATACATATATATATATATATATATATATATATATATATATATATATATATATATATATATATATACAAACATGTACATATATATATAAAAATGTAAATATACATATACATATATATATATAAAATATATATGCATATATATATATTCATATATATATATACATATATATATATATATATGTATATATACATATTTATATAAATATATATATGCATATTTTATATATATATATTTATATATATATATATATATATATATATATATATATATATATATATATATATATATATATATATATATATATATATATATATATATATATACATATATACATATATACATATATATATATTTATTTTATGCAAATTACGTACCAAATCAATCTCGCCCGTTTCGCTGGAGACGTCAGTGGAGTGCATCAGTACCGCCATTAGTGATTATTTGCTGAATGGGTGCGCTATTTCCATTATTATATGACTTGAAGGACATTTTATTAGTTCGCGACAATAATTGAGTTTGGCAAGACAAATCGGTTGAGCTCAACCATTTTATTTCATTCATATCCCCGCCTAGGCATATATATCATCTGCGACTTGTGCCCCATTGTAATATCTTGTGTGACACAAAAGGACAGGCCTGGCCCTAAATGTCTGTGAATATATCTTCACTTCAAAACTACGCTCCCTTCTCCTGAAAATTGCATTAAGGCTTTTAAGGGGTTTATAAATGTACTTGGCTAGCCTCTTATACTTGTCTCTCTATGTGGTGACACTGTCGACTGTGTTGCATACAGCCAAGTTGCATACACACTAAATTCACCATTGTCAAGGCCACTTACACCACAATTTGCCTAATTAGCAATGGTTTCATCAAAAAGCTCATGACCGTGCAATTCGCTGAATTTTATGTATGAATTCACAAAAGGACTCCATTAATTATGAGATTATAAAATTGTTCTGATTGCTATAAATGGAACTGCTCCTGGTTTGGTAACTCATAACAACACCTTAAAGTGGTTAACGATTCTGCGACTCCTCAGGCTGTCAAACGTGGCGATGGAAAAAAATATTAAAATATTATGTAATGTAATTGGGTTGTGTGTGGGAATAACAGCTTATCAACAAACCGAAATCATATGTATCATTGCCCACACATATATATTTTATGTAGTATAATTGTGTCTGTGCGAGGCATTTAAACCACGATCGCATAATTCAACAATTGTACTGGTTGTGAAAATCTGATGGTTTGAGTTAGTAACTGAAAAAGATGTTGTAATGTGCACCATGGTTTGAGCTTTAATCGCATATAATAATTGTAGTAACCTCTATGGCAAATACGATGTTTTTACTTTCGATGCAATGTACTGGACGAACTGTATAATCTGCTCTTCGTCTGCAAATCAAATTGATTGTAGAAGGGTGCAGGCATTACAACTTTCCTGTTGGTATAACAACATACTCGTTCTGTTTGAATGTTGCACGAGCCTCCATACGGTGCGGCAACCCCTGTCGGCTTCTGATCATCTTTACCTGCGCACTTAAGCTATTATCTCTCCGTCATAACGTTCACTGACACACTGGTTTGTGTTAGCCTTCAGTGTATGTATTTCGACGAGTCGTTACCACGTCGACGCTTGATGGCATACACATGAAGCAATTATGGTATACATGGATCATGCTTCAGTGTAATGATGTCTTGGATGCAAATTAATAAATTTTATGTATATGCGACGACAAAAAATTGTATGAGCTTTGAGCTGCAAATAGGCATATCTGTCGTTTGGTAATTCTATGTCTGTCCTAGGTAATATATCACAATGAATATAAATAATATTTGTGTCTCATTGAATATAATGATGGCTTTAATAATAAACAATATTTAGGAAATTCCGAGTCGATAAAACCAGAAACCATATGCAGTATATGCTATGCAATAATATGGATCGCTGGCTATGGTCAGAATATTCATTATCTGAGGAATATTAAAGTCGCTTTGCCGACGCAAAAAATGTGCCTTATACCAATTTATGCAATTTATGTGTAATTATCAATTTAATCATCTGTAATTATCGATGTGATTGTGATAAGATATATATTTATGATAAATATATTTTAGCGAAGTGTGATATATATATATAGGTTTAGTGGCAATGATATGTGAGAAGTTCTTACAATTTTCCCGATTACTTACAACAAATTACTTTGCTTAAGTGCATGTTTGAAGCAAATACAAATATATATATACATATTAACAAGCCAAAACAATATATATATATGTTATATCTATATATATATGCATTTATAATATATATATAACTATTTATAGAAACGAAAAACTATATATATATATATATATATATATTATATATATATATATATATATATATATATATATATATATATATATATATATATATATATATATATATATATACATATCTATATATATATATATATATATAATACTGTATTATATATATATATATATATATATATATCTATATATATATCTATGATATATTATATGATATATATATATGTTATATAAAACCTGTATTTTTATTTATATATATATATACATATATATATATATATATATATATATATATATTTAAACATACATATATATACATATGTACATGTATATATATATAAACATAAATATATTTATATATCTATGCATATTTATGAATTTATATGTTAATATATACCTGCATATATATATATATGTATATATATGCATATATGTTTCTATATTAATACATATACGCTTATACATAAAAATTAAATATATATTTATAAATATATATGTATTTTTTTTCATAAATATATAGTGAAATATATTAATGTGCATATATATATGTTTTAAAATATATTTATATATATATATATATATATATATATATATATATATTAATGTAAATATATATATATATCTATATGTATGTATATAATCTTATATATAAACACCGATATATATCCATATATATATTCATGTATATATGCTAACACACACACATATATATATATATATATATATATATATATATATATATATATATATATAATATATATATATATATTTATATATATATATATATTATATATATATTTATGTCTATATTGTAGATCAATATATGGTATTACGGACGGTAATGCCAATGTCAGTCTTTTTGTTTACTTACAATTGTCATTGCAGAGAGATAGGGTTTAACATATGGTAAGGGGTTGCATGAAATGTTGGTAATGTAAACGGCATGTTTTGAACTTACTTCTTTTCCAGACTGACCAATTGTATCTAAACAAACTTCCTCGGAAGGAATCGATCTCATTGGCAACCTGTTCAAATGTCTTATGAGGCCTTTGCCATAATTATGATGTGGAGAGCATTCCTGTCGTATTTTCCTTTATGACTAATAAAGCGGCAAACAACCTCTTCTTCGTGTAATCACTCCGTAAAAAGTAGCGACAAAAATCAGGTCGTATACTTTTTCGGATTAATAAACTTAATAATTAATAAACATTCTTCATCCGCATTTATTCCCTAATTACACGGGACATGCTCTTGTCGTAGTGTAGATTCAGGTAATGCATTTAGCTAGTGAATATGAGCTGAATCGCAAGCCGGAAATATCGCGTCTGTAAAGGGTTAAGTGTGTCACAACAGCAATACTAAAGATTAAGCTAGAATTTAGGCAAAGAACACCAAATCGAATGATGAAGTTGACGGTCTGTACAAACTAGAAATAGATCTCCAGTAATTTGGTGGTAAATACGATAAATGTGCTGCAGTGCAATTTGTACATGCTATCCCATGGTATTCAAAACGGTGTCACAACAAGCGAATCAGCCAAAGCGCAAAAAAGGGACATTCAAACAAAATATGTAAGTATTCAGGCAGCGTATAGGACCTTCATTGAAATAAGATATTGCGATATCTAATTAGGTATTCTAGGGGTCATTGACGTAATTTCCATTCTTAATGCGGTATCATTTTATGTGAAGCTGATTCGAAAATTTAAATGTCTCTCTTACCAAGTCGTACTAAATTATAACTGTTAGTTATGGTTTAGATTAGTATATTTGTTACTGAACCGCGCATGTATAATAACATTTTTATGTTTTCACCAAATGCATATGACGCAATTACTTTCAGGAATTGAACGACAGGGTTTGGTAAAATATGTAATGCAAAATTTGCTAAAGAAATTCTAATGCAATGAATATCTTTATTTTTCGGTAAACGTATCGTAAAACATTTCTTCAACTCAATAATTTGGTCTTTACCTCCTTCGCCCCAGCCATTTATAAAGGAATCAAAACAGTTGCATTAACTCGGGTTGCAACTATTGGATTAAAGAGAGTCAGGGCTCTTCTTGTGTTGACCTGATAATACGATTTGGTTAATTTCCCGTGATTATTCGTGGTTTGCGGTGAGCGTATGATAGAACAATGATGGAGGGAAAAAAACAAAGACAGTTTTCCTTTCGGGAGCGAGGCTTAGCAGATATGGCATTTGTTACGTGCACATTAAGACTCAAACGAAGCCTGATTAAGGGAACCAACTTCACGGAAGCATATATAAGACATTATGTTAATAGCTCCCATGTGTCATCGCAATTGATCATTTTCATTGATGATCAGGACATATATATATATATATATATATATATATATATATATATATATATATATATATATATATATATATATATATATATATATATATATATATATATATATATATATATATATATATATATATATAGATATATATATATATATATATATATATATATATATATATATATATATATATATATATATATATATATATATATATCTATCTATATATATCTATATATATATATATATATATATATGCACGGGCTGTTCTATGCATCTACCCAATTAGGATACTGTTCAGCTGGAAATATTGGCTGTTTGAAACCATTTTACGACTTATTGATATGGAAGTGCTAAAGATATCATTCATTTTCGCTTGCCATTTGGGAAATGTATAATTGGGGAATGAATGTGTTGGAACAAAATAACAAATGTTGGTCTTCCACTAATTCTCGTCACTACAGGCATATACTTATTTGTTTCCATACAGTGGAATGGAGGTACACCATAATAAGTATGCGTCTACTTCATCAGAGCGTTTCTTCTAAGGCCTAATGAAAGGTTCTTAATCGAAACGACAAGAGGCTTCATTCATGTGGGTCATTGAGCTGCTTGTTCAATGTTCGGGGCCGTGAAATTACTTTACAGGCTAATTATTCCCCTTCTGACTGAAGCTCAGCGACTTAACAAGCGTATTAAATGGAAACAGTGCTTATTGATCTTAACTTCTTAAGGTCGAATACTGGAAACGGTTACAGCTGCCAGTCATGAAACACGAGGCAACATTGAAAGAGTCCATGATAAAATTCGGAATTCTATTACAAGTTGGAGGTGTTCAGCAGCGTATTGTATCAGTAATTGTGCATATGGATTTCGTTCAGCAGAGCGAGCACGATGTAGTGTACTCATCTTGATAAGGTAAGAACAAACGCTATGTGATTTTTTATGTTATGCAACATGTTTAATAAGCATATTGCTGACTATTGAAAGTTGTGTCTATAAAATGTCCCTGTGCGTAAGTGTTTTGAATTGGCAAAAGGCAAATAGTTGTGTGTTTGATCAATACCATTGATCCTTCAATAATAACGATTTACAATGTTTTTTGTCTAATGTCCGGCGTTAATTGTGCGCATAAATATATATGCTGTTTAGTGTCCAATAACTGCATTGGTTTGAATGCGTTTTTTAAGGAACATTTGATGTCATTGCTTCTGGTGCAAAACACAGTGCTATGATAACATGACTGATGATGTAATGCAGAATTTTCAAAACAATATTACTCGACAAACAATCGTCAAGTGGATGTTAGAATCATACTTAATGTGCAGCAGCTGCGTGAATTTTGCAAAGTGAATATGAATAGCCACCCCTTAGACTTAGTGCGTCTTGGCGGTTTTTGTTTCATTTTTTTTATACTTTATATATATATATATATATATATATATATATATATATATATATATATATATATATATATATATATATATATATATATATATATATATATATATATATATATATATATATATATATATATATATATATATATATATATGCGACTATTTTTGACATGTAACACAAAAAAAAACCATTTTAGGACATTGGAGGTGGAAACTTATATTCAATTTGATGGTCAATATTTGTTTGCTTTTTTTTGTCAGTAAGAGGTTTCTGTTTCGTGAAAGTATTTTTAATTTTCATTGTTTTATTTTTGTGTTTCAAAAAGGGTGTTCCAAAATAGTATTAGTGACATGTTAATAACCAACTATTTTGGAACTTAGCAAAAAACCAACCTATCTGAGCATTTTGGTTTGTCCAGGTGAAGATATATCTCTCTACAGCACATTTGAAAACTTCGAAACTAAATATATGTTTTTATTTTCTCTATCGAATGTCACGTGAATAGAATATATTTATGGAGTAAGTAATTGTAAATAATATACCAGAAGTTGGGATAATGATGAAATGGAATAGTACCAAAAACATCGTTGGTCCAATAAAAGAACTTTTTCAAACCCCCATAACCAATTTCTGCGCGATGTATGAGCTTAAATCGTGCAATGAGTACAAGCGAATGGATATAATGTACAGTGTAACATCACTTTTAAACAAAACAATTGTACGATAAAGTACTTATTAGGTCGAGACTGCTATCCCATCCAAATTGTCTACAGCCACGTTTGTCCTGCAGCTGTAACCAATCTCTCATTGACCAACATCGTATGCAGATTACAATTGGCATTCTCTTATGCAGCCTCACAGCACGGCCGTATGTACAACAGAAAAATCTGTAAATTAAGGTTGCCACAGCTAATATCGCATCGCAGTATGACTGAGGGCATTTCATACTGCAACACAGTCAATCTTATACTGAATGCTGTTCTGTGACATGCTTACGCTCAATAATTACCCACCTTGAAGGGGTCATCGTGAGTGGAACGTCACGCTCCAATAAAACGCATGCTCCTCAAGTTTTTTTCCTCCCAAGCATATGATGATATAATTTATGTTACTCCTCCTGGCCTCGACAAAAACCTACCGTAAAACGTATTGAAAACAAAATCATTGTTTTATTCGTCAAATGTTTGCTTTGTTAACATGATCTTCCCTTAATGCCATTTAAAATTGATAACATCATATCTCATAGTTATTAACTTTACAAAGGCATTAGCTGTTGCCATTAACGAGACCTAAGCAATATTATGTGACAACCCGTGCAATGACAATATAACATATATGAATCGGACACTGTTTCGTTTTTCTGACGGGGACAATATTTGCTTCAAAGCCCCTACAACAAACATCCATGGACATTCAATAAAGGTTGACTCTAGCTTAATGTAGTCTATATTAAGTTGTACATGTCACATGGAGCACACTCTACAACTGGTATGCCGCGGCGACAGAAGGCCATTAGTGAAGGGGTAGTGTACAAGGCCCATCGTGAAATGGAATTTGAACAAGAATTCAGATAAGCCGAAACATTAGTCGACTCATACTATTTTAAGATAAAGGGATTGATATACACCATAATACTGTGCCTTGCTCATGCAGGACTGTAACGTAGATACACTGGTTAAAGTTATCATAAATCGCATGACATTCCCTGACAACTTTAAATGACTGTGTCTAGTTACTGCTCATTTACCCAGAATGAAGCATGCGGTCGACAAGAGCGGTGATATTGCTTGCCTTCTCCCTTACACCATCACCCTTATTCCTGGCTCACCTAACATGATTCCATCGCAGTAGCATCAGGTTCATCTAATGGTCATATATAGCAATAAATCTGTCTTAAAGGGGTCACAACTTCGTTTATTCTGTTCACAGCTATCCAAGACATGTGAGGAGAAGGTATATATGGTCTGCAGTAATTGAGTGAAAGTCGTTTCGCAGTTACCCAGGTCCATCTTTAGCTGCCGATATCGAATCGGCTATTTTCTCAAGAGCCAGATTTGATAAAAAAAGATACATCGCCAGGATTGATATTGTATGTTTTAGTTTTTAAATCCTTTTTTAAAGAAGCTAGCTATAAGAAGTCATTTTTCCCTTTTGATTTGTGCTCAAGGTTCGATCACGTCGGATTATAACTATCGCGGATGGCGATATGTGTGGTTTCATTACTTGTCTTATAAAAGCATCATTTTAGGCGATATTCCACCATCGTCAATCACCCTGTGGATTCAACTATTAGTCCCTGAATTGTAAATCCAGCAAATATTTGGCCTATAGCGTCAGGTGCAATGATTACGCTGAGAGGTGAGGGAGGCGCTCAGTTACCTATGTGATGTGGTTATTTGCACTTCTGATTTCACCCAGTTACTGGTTTTCTGCTGTGATAAATAACAAGTGTTATCATTCATATTGGAAGGGATTCTTAGCCTTGCCATAGTGAGCTACCTAGGCATTTAAACCATACGCCAGATAAGCTGTAACAAACGTCAGTTGAACAGAGATAAGGCTATGTTTTAACCAACTGGAGGGAGAATATTGATAATATTTCAAGAGCCAGCCACTTCGATCAAGTGTGGGCAATCATGTTTTACAACCTCTATCGTCAGTCTACGTCGTTAGGCAGCATTTGATGCACACGTTTTTGTTCATCAGAACGGTTTAAGATTCGAATTTCTCTTGGAATACATCAAGCTCTATTAATTAAAACATCTTATACTTGGCTCAGCCATTACTTATTCAGAAGTTATCGGATGGTTAGATTATAATACTGCATTTAATTAGAATTTACCTTTATCTATATAAAACAGCTACATATTCAATCTGGCTGCTGTTATTTACAATGATGATGCTGCGCAGCTTTTTGAAAATACAGGGCAAGGTTTTCCTGCCGGCGTTCGTCTTTGCTGCGGTAAAATGGGTTGTATATTCTGACGACGTCTTACGACAATAGCAAACTGACCCCTCAGATTAAATCGACGTCTAATATAAGCCACAATATCAAGATGGCGGAAAGATTGACATCAACACCACGTTTGGTTACAGTAATGAGTTTCATTCGGCACGTGTCAGACATAACGCGAGCTCTAGTCATCCGTGAAGTATGCCATATAAGACCCTGTACTGTGCCAGACAGTCCTCTTCTTCGTGTTTTTCCTAGTCCTATTTTCATCATCAATATCAAGACACTGATAAGATAGGCAAGCTGTTTTTGCGGTACCCAATTAGGATTGTCAACTGGCGCACCGAAACTAGCTATACAAGAGCACTTTCCACCACAGTTTTGCTATTGGATATGTCGTTATGAGCACCAGTATCCAAATTGGGACTTGCAGCCTTGTAGTACGCTGTTTTACAGACACGCAATCAACAGGAAAGCTCTGAAAATTCCAGTGGATTTGGGGACGTCCAATGGTGGTTAAATTTCCTTCGATGGCCGTTGGCTACATTTAATTCTAGGAAGTGCAAGGCAATTTCCTGCTTCTTTTACGAGCTGCATTTGTATCTATTGTTGGAGCCTGGTGAGAGCATGCGTGTGCACCGCCATCGATGATAAAGTTATGTTTGTCGCGGCTTATATGACCTTCATAGGGAGTATATATGATATATATATATATATATATATATATATATATATATATATATATATATATATATATATATATATATATATATATATATATATATATTAAATAAAGTATTTTTGGAAGCATGTACACACGGATACATGCTTAAATATAATATTTATATATATATATATATATTATATATATATATATACTATTATTTATATATTTATATATATATACGTGTACATGCTTCCGTTAATAGTTTATTCAATTGCAATGTTAACGTAAGCTACACTATATTCTTTATCAAAGGACGGAAATGCACGAATATGTGCATCGGTAGTATTGTGGCATCATGTGTAATTCCAATATACGAATGTCACAATCGTGCACTGCACAGTCAAAAGTGCACTTCACAGTACCGTATATATATATATATATATATATATATATATATATATATATATATATATATATATATATATATATATATATATATATATATATATATATATATATATATATATATATATATATATATATATATATATATATATATATGTATATATATATATATATATATGCATACATATATGTGTATATATATATACATATATATATATACACATATATATATATATAACATATATATATATATATGCATATATATATATATATATATATATATATATATATATATATATATATATATATATATATATATATATATATATATATATATATGTATGTATATATATAAATATATATATTTTTCCTCAACTTATCGCAATTACCTGCAAGAATGTATCAATTGTAAGACGTTTCGCTGGGTTCATTACTTTCATTAATAAGGGCATCGATTTGTGAGCGACGCTTATACCATTATCAACTTACCCGCACGTGAATGTAGCATTACATGGATGATGCTATGCGGCTCAATTGTAGCTCGACAACAGATCAGTCGGCTTGTTGCATAAATGAGAGCTAAAATCCATTGTTTTAGTGTTATCCATACAGCAATAAACACCAGATGCCGTTTTCAGTCTCTCGACAGTTTTGAGTGACATAGAATGACGGTTTGACCGTAACTTCCTGTTCCATGTGAATGCAGCCGTTTTCTTCTGTGAAATCGGAAATGGGATTAATGGTCTCAAGGAGCTTAATAAATGTTTTGATTTTTACGTAAAAACTGCGCGTCTATCAGTTTCATGTTTCTAAAAAAGATGCAGTCATATCGCCAATTATCGCTGGAAAAAACGACGGCGGACTTATGCGGATATGCGCAAAAATAAAATCTCAGTTTCGCTTTCATTTGGTTTTAGAAATATTTGCTTAATTTGGCTCTTGCATGTTCTGTATAATACTGAAGTTGATTAGCTACAATCTTCTCCATTATATCTGAATATAAAGCTCAAATTTGAAATTGGTCTAATTATTTTGAACGTTTGAAGATCGAGACCGCTCCGTTGAAGCAGCAATTTTCGGAACACAACCAGGAGCTAGTGAAAGATTGATCACTCTTGTAAATAACAGTGTTTGTAATGTGTCTAAATTACTCTACGTTGTAGCTGCTTGAAGATATATTTATTGTCACTTTCTGTTGCTTGTTTAAATTCACTAACCTCTGAGTAACAGCATTTCTCATTGCAGCATCGCTAATTCCAATCGGATGTTACGTACGTTCTGTGCAAAAAAAAACAGTGGCAATTAAACCGCTAGTATTTTGGGGGACAGGCTGACCAGTAACTTGGCGTCTTCCTTAGCATGGGCCAGTCTTTCCGCAATCTTAAAAAGCTTATGCGGATCATTAGCGTTCTCCAATATATCTGTCCTCAGACAGTAAGCTTTTTCTGCCAGACAGAGTGAGAATCAACCCACCGACAGTGTTCCATTGCTTTGATCTTTCAGTAAAGTCGCTCAGATCACCTTCGAGCTTACTTCTCCTCTTGAATGTCTCACTTAAACCAATATGTGTTTGGACGGATAGTGGTTAACCTGTGCTCTAGTGAAGCGTGCTTACCCAAAATGCATTGGAGCACCCTAACATACTTGTTTGCCAAATCATCGAGGCTTGTAGCGCGCATTGACAGGGTTAACAGCAGCTTTTTGAATGAAAAGCTTAGTTTTGTTCCAGTGTCGATGAACTAAACATTGCTTACATAGAGAACCATCAGTTAAATGGCTATATTTAATAGAGAGTTTGCATTTAAAAACCCAGGGGTCATTATCAGCTGTTACTTGTGATTGCACAATTCACTCCAGACGACGGGCGTGAAATTGGAAATTGATTTATATGTATGGCCAGTATGGCGTACAGTTGCCTCCACATTTCATCGGTATCATTAGAATGTAAAATGCAGCATGAATAACATTATCCTATCGGGGACAAATACCCCTGATTTGCCTTTTTAACTACAAAATTGCCATCTGCAACAGGCAACCAAACTTTAACCTGCCACCTACTATGGCATCAAAACGAAACCGCATCAAAATGCGGGCAACAATATTCTACATAAATACTATTAACTTTTGCATCCACCCTACATTACTAGTGAATGATATTTACTGTATCGATGTGCCAGATTTCTATATCTTGCATGAGCCTCCGTCGCATTCCACTACGCGCTGCAACTCAACCTGCCTGCTCTATTCGTAGCCTCATCACATCTCACTAGCATGTTCGTCAGCCCGTCAAAGGATCACAGGGAATAGCACTAAGCATGATACGCTAGCTAAACGAACAATTAGGCGATGTTGATTCGTAGTGCATCTATCGTGTTGCCCTGAATTAAATTTGTGTTATCTCTGTGTTAACTCGATTATTTCTAGACTTTATATCGTTAGATTGTAACCAGCTTACAGCGCCCTACAATTGACTCCCCTCACCCTATTATCACGGTGTCACAATGGTCATTCTATATAACATATTACAGCTTTGTCGATGTATATACCTTTTTATATGGATTTATGGGTCTTTATCGTGGGCGAATATCGCAACATTTGGTTGCCCTAAAGCTTGTTAGCTGAATCAGGAGCTGGTAATTCCTAATGGTGGTCCCATCGTTTGTCAAACGCTGTGCACAAAGGATACCTTTGGTTTTTTTTTATGTAATCCATTTCAATCTATATGTGTCGTCCAAGTGACATTAATCATACTAGATATAATGAGCTACCAGCAGTGAAATGGCATTTAAACCATAAACCAGAGAAACTGGAACAAGCGTCAAGTCGAGTCGGAATAAAGGTTGACCTGGTTGCGGATGAGGGTGGATGGTATGTTGTAGAGGGCCAATCGGTGGAAGCAATCTTTGTGTAACAACTTCTATAGTCAGTCTGTTTTATTTGATGGTTAATATTGTGTATGGAGTAAGCAAGCATTATTGACTAATGCATCTGTTCGCTTGCCCAGTAGTTTTTCTTTTGGCAGTTAGAGGGTGACTCAATTATAATCCTACATTTATATAAAGTGTACCGTTATCTTTATACACCAAATACAATTAAATATGGCTAGTGTATTTAATATAGTTAATATGCATTATGTGTGGATGAGCATCGCGTTGAATAATCATTTTTCTCGTTTGCTTGCCTAAGCCTCACAGCCTCTGTGAAGTGCAGCGCGAGAATTTCTCATTGGCGTTTGCTTTTGCACCATTATATGTGCTCTTAAGAGAACGTGCTACGAGAAAATCTCACCCCTTTGATTGCATCGACGTCGTTCATAAGCCACGGTAGCAATCTTCCATCAACTGCATGATTGATTTTAGGTGTGAGTTTCTTGCGGCACGTGTCGGATATTATGCGAGCTCGAGTCTGGTGCGAAGTGTGCCATATATGACGGTGTGCTGCACCCAAGCTTCTTCCTCTTCTTCTTCTCGTTCTTCTACTTTTTCATCTTCTTCTTCATCATCATCAGGATCATCATCATATTCACCATATCTACCGGTCACTAGGTTTTTCGTCTCTGACTGGTGACTATGACAAAATGGGCGCGTTAGTCACAAAATTCCCTGTTGAAGCGGTCCCAACATTCGGGCGTTTGCCCGCTCAACAAAACCACCTGTACATAAATACTTGACAATATAGGGCCACCTCAGACTCTGTATTGGATATGTTGCTCCGAGCTTGAGTGCTTTAGCGGGGAATAACTGTCGCATAAGATTCTGTATTTTTTCCTGACTAGCAATAAAGAGGCTCACTTTTAATAGTGCAAGGGATTAGGGGACTCTCCACGCCGGTATAATTTCCACGTTTTGTGATATTGGAGGGCCATTGCATCAACTGCTTCTTCACCATCTACAGATCGATACGGGTGCAATAGATGACCATGTCAATAGCCTATTCAACAATTCGTTACACATACACTGCACTGCTGTTTGGATATGAGCGTGTGTATTGCCTCTGCTTTGATATTTTGTGCGTGTTTCTCGTCGGTTGCATGGATAGTCTCGATCTGGGCCATATGGCTTATGATGCGCGAACATCTATCTGTGCCGCGCTAGTGCTGTGCTGCGTATTGCACATGACGCCAGCAACGCAAATTTCACTTCAATAATGCCCCACCCTTCCTACAAACTCGTCGTGCTATAATGCTATTATTGATAAACGCTATAGCTACTTATCGTATTAACGGTATTGGGTTGCAGCCCATCAATAGCGCATCAACAATCTAATGAAATATCGCTGATGGAATCGATGCGACATGTATCTGACTGTCAAACTAGTAAAACGAGTTAGGCCTGATAATGCGTGTATCATGTATATATTGTTGAACAAAATGAAAGGCATTTGTGACTGATAAGGCTTTGTCGCCCCTTGATTGCCTCAGAGAAAGAGTGATGCACCGAAATTACCGAGGTTTTGTATGATAATGCAGATTGGATATTCCATCTACTCGAATGCTATGATTAATTTACCCAGTACAAATCCCTAGCACATTCATCATCACACGAGCGGCGTCACAAATGGGGTGGACATTTTAAAATGACTCTTTACTGATCACGTTCCTCACCCGTAAATCCTTAGATTATCATCATTTACTCAATCATGCTTTTAAGTGCAATGCCAGTTGTGGGCATATTACTAAAAACTGCGTATCATAGTTCCTGCTGATACTCATTTAAGGCGTTTTGGTCTTCGGTAATCGACAGCCATATTTGGCAACAGTTGATTCTCGGATGCAAGTCTACTTTGATGAAAATCAGCAATCGATGTTTGTTGAACCTTGGATTTCGGTTTGCTTCCGGAACAAGTACAGCTTAACGGTTACAAATCCACCCACATATCGCAGGTGTACTTTATCAGCTTCACGCCAAATTTAGAAACGACGTCTACGCTAAACTTAGATGTTGCTCCAATTGCTTCACGTTTTGAATTTGTATAACATAGATAAAAGAAACAGTATGCTTAAGAAATATCGACTGTTGTTTGATAGACTGCCGGATATGCTTACTTGCTATGTACGGATGGATATGTGGAACAGGAATAAACAATTGAAAAACGTATTTGCAATGGGGAACCGATTTGACACGTTTCTCTTCATGTATGTTTGATGAGCCAGTTAACTTTGTTGTAGTCGTATGTAGAGAGGATATGACTGTGTAGCTGTTAATGGTATTATTCATTGATACTGGTATGCAAAATGTTTATATCACGTTCCGTATCGTGGTAAAATGCACTCAACCTCTCAATATGCTCACTTATACAACTTGTACCTTCGTCTATTGCATGCTGTTCATAAAACGTCGCTATTAGCTGTTATAGATTGCAATGCCGAATTATGCTGCTCTTCAATATTTGGTTCGATTCCAGATGAGTAATCTTAAATGCGGTTAGACTGCTGTTTATCTCATTGCTTAATTGCAACTTATGTTGGTTGACAAACGACCGAAGAGTTCACACCAGTTGCAAATATTCCACTGCTTAAATAACGATTGTGAAACCGGTACGCAGGTAAGTTGTGATACCGTAAAGAAGTAATTTAACCGCTTTCTACTTAGAAATATTTGTATCTTAACACACAAATTACAAACGTTGTTGAAATTTGTAGACTCGTCGAGTATCTGTTGAGCTCAAAAGGAGATCTTGCACAAAAAAGTGCAAGTGCAGTATACCTTGTAGTCTAAGTTAAGAGCTTTACATTTTCAACACTCGAGGATAGATCAAGAAGAGGCAGCTGAATTTAATGCTGCTAACTAATTTTACCTAATCTTGTTACTCCATGGATATTGCGTGGATACTCGCTTGTGGATAGGAACAAGTCATCGACTGGAAACGTTGCACAAAACAATACCAGCCAACCATGATCAGAGCAATGAAGGGCGGCATATGCATCCCTGCGCACACTGTTTAGAAACGGTCCATCAAGTCTCCCCCACCCTGTCCCTTGGTCCTTGTATGACCTTCCCAAAAATAGGGAATACACTGACATAGAGCAGGATCGCACCGCGCAACGCGCCATTTAATCGGCACCTGGCCGATTGCCCGTTTGACACCCGTAGTCAGCGTACTTATGTACATGGTTGATAGATAACCAAAGCAACAAGTATCTGTCTTGCTTTGGCACCTACGCACGTAACTGGTTGAAGTCTGTAGAATTCCTCTGCGCAACCATGTGCGTACATTCACAAGACACTGCTGAGATTTTTCCCAACCCAACCGCATTTGGATGATTGCGGAGCTTCAACATCGGTGATAATTGGTGTGCCAGCTTTAGGTGCGAACCGGCTGCTACCCGCACACCTTACCGTCTCCGTGTTAGTATTTTGTCAAGAATAGAATAAGTATCTTTGTCGCATTAATGGGGTATAACACCCGCAAACTTCACACACCCTCCTTTTATTGAGCGACCAGCATCGCACAGGCGTTTAAAATCCAGCAACGTGAGCATGCGCAGAAGAACTAGGGGCCTCTCCAGAAAAAAACCCCCAATGATTACTCCTTCAACTTAATTGTATCTTGTTTTCTTTTCTGATTCCATCCATTTTTCCGAAGAAGTCGCAGTGGTACAGGCCCATCTGCGTCACTACGCTAAACCAAGAGCCTGAGGGTATAAATCCTCCTGAGAATAATTTTGGTAGTGTTACTCCTGATAAGAGTTCTATACGGGTTGTTCATCCTGCTGAGTGTTCTACTGATAGGTGTTCATCCTGTTGTGATTTATACTGGTAGCGTTCATCTTGATGCAAGATCGACTGATGTTTTTTATTATACTTAGAGTCCTAGTGATAGTGTTCTTCCTGTTCAGATTTGTTCTTAATGTGTTCATTTTGCTGGGAGATTCTCAGCTTGTATTCGTCCCGCTGAGAATTGTTCCGAGGGTGTTCATCCTGCTGCGACTCCCAGTGGAAGTGTTTATCCGACCGTGAGTTTCGTATAGGTTGTTCATGTTGCTTTGAGTTGTTCTGAGGGTGTTTATGGTTTTTTTTAGATATTCCGTTATTGTTCATCATGATGATAAATTAACTGAGGTTGTTGATCCTGCTGAAAGATCCGCTGATGATATTCATCCTGCTCTGAATTGATTTATAGGTTTTCATCCTGCTGACAGCGATACTGGTAGTGCTCATCCTGATGATGGCTCTACTGGGGTTGTTCATCCTGCTGTGAAATGTTCTGAAGGTGTTCTTTCCGTTGAGAGTCATTCGGAGCGTTTCTCTGAAAGTGTTCATTCTGCTGCGAGTTATTCTGAAGGTTTAAAACCTCACCGCACTAAAATGTTATAGTAAACCCTGAGTATAGGTAGTCCCGTTAAAAAAATAATGAGCTTTGTTGAGGTTACAAACCGGCTTCCTATGTTCCTGACCTACCACAATATTGCATATAAATACACCCCTATGCCAGAAGATTGGGATTTAGACTATTGGGTTACCTATATTATTATAACCAAATCAACACACCCATTTGCTGGATCGTGACATGGAACAAGAAGATATGTATTTTCAATTGTATTAATTATGTATTAGTTTGTTCTATGTGACAATACAGATAGGGAACTGCATCGATATTTTGTAAGATGTTGTTCATTATCAGACTCTTATATTATTCTGTTGAAAATACACAGAGGAGGTTAATGCAAGTTTGTTGTTAATGGTCTAATTCGGTTACTAGATATGTAGTTATACGTCGGAGTCATTGATGTTTTGTATGGTTGCTGCCATAGGCCCTGGACGCATTGCTGGCTGGTCAGACAGATTTACGCAGTTTGATCAACAAACTACTATGATATTTTGTTTTCCAAAGAATGGTCCAACTTGTGACATAACATGCTTGAATACTTATCACAGTTTTCGATGTATGTCCACAACACAATTCCCCAGGTTAATGCAAGGGGCATTTGTTGTCAGACAATAATGGTCTAATTCGGTTACTAGATATGAAATCATAGTGTTATACGAATCGTAGTCATTGATGTATATTTTTGTATGGTTGCTGCCATAGGCCCTGGACGCATTGCGTAAAAGGGTTCGCTTCGTTTTGATTAATGATTAATGACTAAGGAATTGGTTATGCTCCGTTTTCGTTGATCTTTAATGATATCCGGGATCTTTTGACTTTGACTCTGAGCTACATTTGAAAAATACTTTATATAATAGCTAATTGTGGGCTGTGGAACCGGTAACCAGACAACCTTCAACGATTACATCCGGGTCAAATAAACGGACGCCTTCCCGGCCGGGTTGTTACTCGCTATATAGACAAACGAATGTGCTCCAAATGAATGAATGAGTCGGAATACGATTTAAAATTTTCAGGATGATTGGTTTTACCTAAACATTCACGCTTAAACATTTATATGAATATATTATTATTAATTACCACAAGGGTTGCACAAATAACCGTTTAGTTTATTTTTAGATAGACATAAGCATGCATTACTAGTTTAACAGGACTGTGTTGTAATATAAACGCCGCGTTGCCTCTATATTCAAGTTGCTCTGCTGCAGTATATATTATGTAGCCACCGAATATTAGGGCAACGTAACTTGGGCCATCCGAGAAATATCAATTCATAAAAACCTTAATGCATAAAAAATTGGTGACATGCAACAGCTATTTGACATCAAAGTGAATATATTTGTATAAATATATATATATGTATAATATATATATATATATATGAGGGATATATATATATAAATATATATATATATATATATATATATATATATATATATATATATATATATATATATATATATATATATATATATATATATATATATATATATATATATATATATATATATACATATACATATATATATATATATATATATATATATATATATATATATATATATATATATATATATATATATATATATATATATAGGCGCGTTTCTTAAGTCATGCTTGGTTACATTTGGACGTTAAAAACATGTACAGTTTTTAATTGGACAACTATATGTGCATAGCCTGATTATAGGCAATGTAATGCAGCACTGTTAAAGACGACGGATTTGAGAAGGCATATATTCGAAGATCAAATACTGTCGTAAGAAAATTGGAAGCTGCTGACGGGTAACTAGTTTGCTTTGCGGCCTTATGTACCTCTAAAACGAAATTATGAGGACATAAGTGGTCATTCGCAAACATTAAATGCCTTTTGTGTAGCACCATGCAACAAATTCCTCTGAACATGAGCTCGTTTCAGAGCTTTATACCAAAGTTGGTGATGAAATTGGAATTACGCCCGAAGCAATTTTACGAATCACGCCTTTATAGAATGATGTGCATTATCAGGCAAAACAGTCTTGTAATTAGTTCATGGCGTAAAATGCTCCTTCGCATCGGAAGACAAATGTCGTTTATTACGAATAAAGGCATAACGGTTTGCGCGCGCTGCAATAAACTGAACCTGCATAATAAGACCTCTAAATATAATGCCGAACGTAAAAGTCGCATTGTCAGTGGATCACGGCATTTGTGTTGGCCTTGAGAGCAAATTGTGAAATACTCCACGGAACAAAGAAATATCCGACTTGTGCATGCACATGACCAAATAATCAAATCATTGTGAAAGCGAATACATACTGCAATTTTCCTTGCTAAATAATTTCTATGACTCGTACAATCCAACATAAAAGAGACTGTCCAGTTACAAGTGTACCAGAACAGCGTAAGTCATAAAGAAAAATCCTTTTTAAGCACTCATTTGATTCCTGAATTTTTGAAATGCACTCATCCGAGTTAGCATGCTTAAGACACATCAGGGATCGGAACGTAACATGGTATTAAAACATAACAATATAACATAACATATATAGCATTTGTATAGCGCCTGTTTCCAGGAAATAATCCTGCTCAAAGGCGCTTAAGTTGTCATAGCACTGATTAAAAAGAAATATCTTGAATTTTATTTGACTACATCAAGTGTATTCGACCGACGAATGTTGATGGGAAATGCATTCCACAATCTTGGTGCGGCATTACTGAACGCTCTGGCACAGTATGACGACTTATTACGGGATTTGGGGACTTGAAGAAAATATTTGTCTATCGATCGAAGTTCCCTTGCAGGTAGGTAATGAGCAGTAAGTTCCTGTAGGTAGCTTGGCGCGGTTCTAATAACAGCCTTGAAGGTGAGCAGAAGCATTTTGTATACAATACGTTTTTCCACAGGAATCCAATGAAGTGTACGCATCATGAGTTGAATGTTGTCCCCGTGCTTTCCTTTTGCAACAAGGCGGGTGGCCATATTTTGGGCGTGTTTCAGTCTTGCGATGAGGTACGAATGGGCTCCATATGGCAGCGAATTTTAGTAATCGAGCCGAGATGACATGAATACGTGTACAAGAATTTCGGCTGTGGGTTGGTTCAGGTACTTCCTTATGCTGCCTTATCTTCTGATCTGATAAAAAAGAGATTGAGTTTACTTCATAATATGTGGTCTTCTAGTTAACTATGAATCCATTAGAACACCGAGGTTTCTGGCTGTATCTTATGTAGGTACACTCATAACGCCAACATTAACTGGGCCAAAAGACAGCTGGCAATTGTACTGAGATGTGAAACATGGAATTTCTTTTTGTCCACAGAAAACTGTTGGCAATTGTACTGAGATGTGAAACATGGAATTTCTTATTTGACCACATTTAGTATTAGAAAACTGTTTGCCAAACATGATTTTATCGGCTGTATATATATATATATATATATTAATATATATATATATATATTTGTACATAAAAGAAATATATGAATCTATCTAATCATGCATACATGTCTATATATAGGGATATATATATATGTATATGTATATATATGGGTTTTCGCCATATATATATATATATTTGTATATATATGAATATATATATATATATATATATATATATATATATATATATATATATATATATATATATATATATATATATATATATATATATATATATATATATATATATATGCTACTATTGCAACGATTTTGGACAATATCGACAAAACCGACCATTTTGGGTCATTCAATTATTTCGCTTTTTGGCGCTCAAATTATGTGATATCACGGATGCAAAACATGATACATCTGCCTTGTACAGCTTTCAGTTAATATCTTCATTCAAAACTTATTTAAGAAGATTATATAAAAATTTTAGGCTAAAATGGTTGTACCAAAATAGTCGTGATAGTTTTGTCATGCCAAATACCAACCATTTTGGAACTTTTTTTATAAAACCAAACATTTTGGCCATTTTATATAACCAACCATTTTGCCATTTTATATATCCAACCATATTGGCGATTTAAATAAACAAATGAGCCGACAAGCCCCGATATTACCAACCATTATTATCCCAACCAACCTACTACTGACAGATCACATAATAACATGTAGTTACAAAATGAAAACAAACCAGCAGCATCTGCAATCAATGTGCTGAAAGATTTGTTAAGGTCAGGAGTAGACAGAGGATGAATTTGATTTGTTGATGATTAAACTTTGATTGCTGTTCACTTGCCTATCTAGGGTCACTTAAATTCTACAAAAACTGTATCAACAATATAGGCATTCAGAGTTGATTCAGCTGAATAAATTGACATAATGGACTGAATGTATTGACCTCATAAGAGTTTACAACATAAGAATCAATAATCAGGATATCATTATCAAGCAAAGCATATCTACAGATAAATTAGAACATAATCAGCAGGAACTTCGACAACAGCGTCTTATGTTGCACTATCAGTAATTAACTTTCAAGAGGTCCAGTCTTGGTGGGTTTCCATTAGTACACAATTAGTGAATCTATACAACAGCTTGTCCATATGATTCAGCAAAAGATGATTCTCTTGCTGTGCCCCAGCTATAGTTGCACATTCTGTTACACACACAAAGTTAACTTGTCAAACTGCCAATCAGTCTTATATCATAAGAACTAAATGAAGTCAATGTAAAACATTACACAACATTAATTTTTACGAACCTGATAAGGTTGATCATCAATACAACATGTCACATGTATCAATCCTTTGTTATTAAGTAAAGGAAGTACAAACTAATCCCTCTCATTTGGCAGAAACTTAATCTACATTTGAATATAAACTTATAGAATATTGGTAAAACACATTGTAAGCCTGATCTTATCAATATGCACTTAAACTGCAATTATAACCAATAACAAACCGCCCACCCATCAATAATTAATGTTACCTTCATTCAATGACCACTGATGGCAACTTTAACATTCTCTTTCTGGGTATCGAGATAACAGGCATTGACTAGTGACCACCAGGAAGGTTGCTATGGAGCTTAGCATTGATAAATATACTAGAATTCAATGCTTGACTGCTCCCCTGGGTTGGCTATGGTGCACTTAACCACTGATAAAATGGTGTCTCATCCACATAAGCCAGCTCTGTTCACCCTTAACCTGAGGTCACATTTACAATTGTGCAAATCTGTAAATCAGTATATAATGAAGATGAGGACATACATATCTGATGTTCATCTGGAGTTGATTATGCGACAAAGCCAGATGTTCAGAATAAGTCTACAGCCCAGAGAGCTTAGTTCAGTCATTAGTTACAGGGCTGGAAGTTAACTAAAATGGCCACCCGTCCTGACCTGTCCTGGTGACAGTTGGCCATTTTAGATGTTAACTGGCCACAGGAAATTCTATCCCTGCAAACAAACAGGATGACATGTTAGGAGAACCCCAGGTCAGTGACATACTGGGCTGGTGACAAGAACCCCAGGTCAGTGTAACGACTGGCTGGTAATAAAAAGAACCCCAGGTCTGTGTCATGCTGGGCTGGTGTTGAGGAGGTGATATGAATTGCAGATAAATACAGAGCAGAAGCGTACAGTAATGATACACTATACACAGGTGCATACATCATAACTGCAAGACCATCAATCAGGACCAGATGGAGCTTAACAGTCATACTGGGTAAACATAACTTCTGATACAAAACTTAACTACTTAAACAGACTGTTGAAGCCATAGTCACACACAACAAATACAGATAATACTAATTGTTTCGGTCATTTTGGTCATTCTGATGGTTTTAAAAAAATATTACATTTAGACATAACATGTCTTTTTAATCCCCAGTGATTGATATATCTCAACGGAATATGATATGCAAGAGAAGCCAAAACATTGATGAAGCCACAACATTGATGAAGCCACAACATTGACGAAGTCACAAAATTGGTGAAGCCACAATGTTGGTGAAGCCACAATATTGGTGAAGCCAGAGTATTGGTGAAGCCACAATATTGGTGATGCCACAGTATTGTTGAAGCCACAATATTGGTGAAGTCACAATATTGATGAAGTTTCAACATTGCTGAAGCCACAATATTGGTGAAGTCACATCACTGGTAAAGCCACAACATTGTTGAAGCCAAAATATTGATAAAGCCACAGTATTGGTGGTGCCACAATATTGGTGAAGCCACAGTATTGTTGAAGCCACAATATTGTTGAAGCCACAATATTGATGAAGTTTCAATATTGCTGAAGCCACAATATTGATGTGAAAGCCACATATTGGTGAAACAACTGGTAAAGCCACAACATTGTTGAAGCCAAAATATTTATAAAGCCACAGTATTGGTGAGGCCACAATATTGGTGAAGCCACAGTATTGTTGAAGCCACAATATTGTTGAAGCCACAATATTGGTGATGACACCGTATTGGTGAAGCCAAGTTATTGGTGAAGCCACAACATTGGTAAAGCCACAACACTGGTGAAGCCACAACATTGGTGAAGCCGAAATATTGATGAAGGGATAACATTGATGAAGCCACGTTATTGGTGAAGCCTATATAGTGGTGAAGCCACAGTATTGGTGAAGCATGTTATTGGTAAAGCCACAATATTGTTGAAGCCACGGTATTGGTGAAGCCACATTATTGGTGAAGCCACAATATTGGTGAAGCCACAACACTGGTGAAGCCACAATATTGGTTAAGCCACTAAAACTGGTGAAGCCACAATATTGACGAAGTTGTGAATTTTCCATTTACATGCATGCAGAAGAAAATAAATTTTCATGGTTGTTTAGCACATGGACCTTAATATTTCAAATGTAACTCGTTATGTAGAATAGTGAGGAGGTCATGTGGCTTCATCTACATTACTGTCAGTAATGTAGATGAAGCCACATGATCTCCTCACTATTTTTATCTTTAACTATACATTTATCTCAGATTACCAAATGTCATGAAATGATAAGACTAAAGAGTATTTCTTTTCACTAAGCAAGAGCCTAGTGGCCCTAAAGCAAAACACTGCTCCCTTTGATGTGAGGAGGTATCTTGCAGAGATAGATGAACATAATTGTGATGTTTGGACAGCTGATACTGTTGCCCATCTTGAACAAATAAATTTCCTAAATAGGGCAGATAAACCAACATAGCGGATATGAATCTCCAATATGATTCAATTGAGATGCTGGGTCCATAATATTAAACCCAGAACAGTAGGTAAAGCAGTTTCTACCATATCATGAGTGCTGCTAGGCAAAATGTCATCGCAAACACTTAGTCAATCTCACTGCCTTACAATAAAGACAGAAGGCCATGGCTATGGAACTCGGCTTTTTTTGGCACGATTTGTAATAACAAGTTATGACAGCATTTAATCATAGCTTTTATAGCATAACATTGTATTCAATGATACACCAGAGCTGAACAATAATCCCCAAACCCACTTGTCTGGCACCAATAGTCCATCGCCAAGTAGTTATGAATATAGTTTTAGCATTTAAGCCAAACAATTTATGTTTTTTTAGAAATGATTCACCCAAACACCCATGAGCTATTTATAAAAAAATTTCTGCAACAACAAATTTTAATTTGCTTTAATTTAGCACGTCAGAGGTCAAAAGCCATCAAGCTATAAGTTAAAGTTTGCAAGGATATATGGACATGATAAACCCCATTTTTCACTTGACCAGTATAATTGATAATAATCCTAACATTTTCGCTGAGGTCAAGGTCCATACAGATCTGATTTCTAGTGAGCAAAGATATACTGACATGAGAAGGCCCTTTGTAGGATTTGAGATCACTAGCTTAATTTATAACAAAATTTTTAATACCCCATTGGGTTTTTAGGCACAGGATATTATTCAATAATAATCCAGGGGACAAAGGTTATACAGGAAGATTTGGTCAATGAGGAGTTGCTAGCTTGTATTATAAGAAAATGTGCCATCAAGAATTATTCCCCATTATGTAAATCTCACAGGACAAAACATATGAAATATAAGAGTGGTTAATGATTAATTTGAGACTGGCATTCCCTATTTGGTTAACATAGCTACGAGATTATTTTTCAATAATAAGGTCACAAAGGGCTGATATTTTGTTTGTAAGTGACAATCAATATAACAATGGCTTGTATTATTAAAAAATGTGATACCAAAAGTTTACAACAGACAGATTGACAGAGCAAAGGTGTACTGAGGAGCATAACCATTAATGGTTCCTGCCTAATGGTCCCATAAATATTACCTTATAAGTCATTCATAACCAATTAGTTTGTTACATCTTGGGAACTGCACTGTCCTGAAAAAGGCCTCATGGGATTTGGGGTTTTACATATGCTTAATACCACCATCAAAACTAGACCAGATGCACAGATTTTAGGATTAACTTACCAATGATCAGTGCATTAATAGCTTACATCTGATAGATTAAAATGAGGTGATTGTTCTATTAAAGAATTGGATTACAAGCATTGAACATTTTTTTTGAAAGCTTCTATTGAAATCAAAAGGATCACTTGATGGCAGAAGTTTGACACTGTCCATGACTGAACTATCATGTAACACATAATCAAACTTATAGGAATGTAATAAAGAACTCATGTTTTAGTGTATTGGAATGATATATAATATTAGCAGATCATGCTATAATCATGTCCAATAAAAGTACTTTAAAACGAAGGTAAATGGTTACATTACTGATGAAAGTATATAATTCAGTGATGTCCAATGCAAAATATCAATCTACAGCCTTAGAAAATAAAATAGTCCCCCCCCCCCCCCCCCCCCCCTACACCACCGCACTACAACCAGGATTCTGGTATGATGGACTATGACACTAGCTATCCTAGTGGCTAGCGTCATAGTTCACCACACCACATTGTAAGTTACAGGGCATGAAGTCGGAAGACGAGTGGGATCGATGATGCTGGGTCCCCTAACTTACTCAACAAGACTATTGGAGCGTCTGGGGTACTGTGATACCGGAGCGCATGCCCGCTGTCAAGATCCGCAGATACCACAAACCAAAATACCAGGCTGACAGTGGGCGAAATGGCATTGTTTACATCTGACAGATGGTGCAAAAACCGCTCGCTGAAATGTCCAACACGGTTAAAGCTACGTTTGGAAATGCAATTTTTAAAGAAATTCAATGGTAATCGGTAGCTCTGTTCAACCAAGCTGCAGGAATCAAGTATCAATAACGTGGTATCTAGGTATTGTTGGTTGTTGGAGTAGTGATCGGTAAGTTTGACTGCGAGCGGCAGAGCCCATGTCCTGAACAGCCCGGTGAAGCTCGCTAACTACTGTAAACCACGGGTATTTGTCACACATGAAATATTTCCCTTAACAATAATGTTTAGTGATACATGAATGATATTCAATAAATAAACGTTGGAATCATACTGACCAAATAAGAATCAAATGGAATGAGAGCGTGTAAAATGGTCATGGCTGACCGGCGTTTGTTTATATTCGTGCACCTGAATTTCCATGCGGTATGGAAAGCTAGAATTGTTACAATCCCAAAATATACCTTCAACTTAAGCCCGCAGTTCCGTTCGTGGGGACAATTGCATTTTACGACATAAGCAAACTGATAACACAAAACAATCTGGCTAATTATTCCCTTGTTAAAAACAGTTGGTTGATACTTTATGATTTCATTTATTACTTGAAACTTAACACATCACAGATCGAGAAAACCGGTATCTCATTTCAGTGAGATTCTCTAATAGTTTTGAATGCTGAACTGCGTCTCCAATTTCCAGCTTAAGTGCTGCATTTGTTCTTATTTATCTAAATGTAACATTATTGGACGGATAGATATTGAGAAAAAAACTCTTTAAATGAGTTGACAAAGACTTACAACCCCGGATTTCCCAGGAAAATCGCCATTTTTTTATTTCCGTCCGTAAAGATATTTGAGCGTGTGCCGCCCGTTATTTGTTGAACTGCTGATTTATATATTCATTCAAAATTTGTATGTTTTTCATTTGAAGAGATAATTTAAAACAAAGAATTGTTAATTGAAGGTAAAGGTCACTCAAATCATGAATGTAAGTTTGAAGCATTATTCAACATGGCCAAAATGGTTGTTGGAGCCAAAGTGTAAATTCACGGAAATGGATTTAACGCCAAACTAAGTGGAAAGTTACCCCGATAAAATAAGATTCCAACCTTAGGGGGAGTAGTAGCAAACAAAGTTACACTTACAGTTGTGTAAGCCTATAAGATGACGCTGACTATTTTGGCCCCATGATCGTCGACCAAAATGTAAGTATGGGCCAAAATAGCCGGTGAATTGTACCACAATGGTCGTACTTGAACAAATATATATATATTTATATATATATATATATATATATATATATATATATATATATATATATATATATATATATATATATATATATATATATATATATATCTATATATATATATATATATATATATATATAGATATATATATATTTACGCTGTATGTTAATATATACATATATATATGTATACTTATATATAAATATAAGTTTAAATCATATATATATAGATATATATATATGTATACCTACATCTATATATATATATATATATATCTATATATATCTCTAATATATCTATATATATATATATATATATATATCTATATATATCTATGTGTGTGTGTGTGTGTGTGTGTGAGCCGTATTTATGCAGATAGATACAAAGCAGGAGAGACATCATTTATATATGTTGATATACGTATATATTTTTTACTATATATATCTCCATGATATATATATAACGTGCTGCGGAGATCTGCCCGACACCCATATATATATATCTATCGATGCGGGCGTTACTCGGCTGTATATGATACACAGAGTGAGCAATGCTACGAGCCATGAATACAGTTAATTAACGTTACTAGTTATCTCCATGACAACGTGCTGCTGCCCGAGATGGACGGGTCTCGGGATTTCAACCCTACCTGGACGGGTCTCGGGATTTAACTCTCCTGAGTAGCCGGTAGGGGCACTCCGCACCATACTAAACCGCCAATTCTAGTAAACGCTTCCCGTCACATTCGCATTAGTTAAATATGAGTACGGCTTTGCGCACATTGCGAAGAATGAAATCAAAACCGAATTTTGACCGCCATACTAAAAATAATGAATATATTATCCATCGGATGTGAAATTATTGTCTCTTCATACGCAGTGATAGATCTTACATTATCGTTCTTCTTAGGGATAATTAAAGTTCTAACATAATCCGAGCGATCGAAACTACTAACAAACATACAAAACAAGGCTGCAAATGCTCTTTATTTTCATATCACTAAAATGGTACCAAATAACATGGAATCTATATTTGTTACTTGATATTCGTAATCGAGGACGCCAGAAGTTAAAAACCGACACATGCCACAGCTGCTAAATTCGTTACAGGCCATGTTACGATTCTCGTGATGATGACGTGGCTGAAAGTGCGAAGTAAAATGGCGGAACACAAATATTGTGCAGGCACAAAGTATGGCGCAAGACAGTGAAGCCTAGCATATGCAATGATGCGACTTCTCCCATGCCAGCGACTGAGTACACATCAGCAGATAGCAGCATATAATATTACGTCTCCAAGGCAACGGTAAGGGGCTGAAATCCACATCACCGTCTGTTCAAGACCCCGATACCAAGTGGCCATTACCTGAATGCTATGGAGTAAAAATACACTTGAGTTCTTTTCACATCATAAAGGCCACCAATTCGCGCTACGAATGGAAACTTTTACGACAAAAGTCAGTAGTTCAGGTCATGCGACGGTTAGCAAATACGACCATTAATTGACTAGGACGGAACGGAAACCATGGCGAGAGCCGCCAGCGCTGAAGTTATAGATGCCTATGCTATACGATGTTTAAATGTGCAGCTGTCATCGCGAGCAATACAAAATATTTCTGCGAGCCGTTGAAGGCGTTTTTCGCCAATTTTGGACTGGCCAAAGGATCATATGTTGCTCAAATTAACTTACCGCTGTTGGCGCAAGCAACAAGACATCGCTTTTGAATAACATGTCTTTTCCGGAAAACGGGAAGTAAAATGACACTTCAAGAGTATATTAATGTCTGCATCCGCGATCACATCACACCGAAATTTGTTTAGCGGAACAAAGTTGCGGCTTGAATCAATTCAATGAGGTGAGTGTTTATTTGAGTTATCTATTAAATAAAAGTTAACATAGCCCAAATTACCGAACTTCGTCATGTAGATTATGGAGTGGTCTTGTACACGAAGGATGAAAAAAATGCTATGAATAACCACTTGATCCTCGCGTCATCTCTGCTGTTGTTCGCTATTCTTACACTGGACGCCTCGGGCCAATACACAAGTCTCTATAACTCCCGCGTGGTTCGCGCTTAACGCTACGACCGGCCCCTTGCGAGTGGCTCCGCCACGTGGATAGCTCGTCTACTTGGGTTGAAGCATTCAGGAGTTGTTGTCACTTTACAGAACGGACAACGCTGGCTTGTACATAAGTTCAACGAATATGGACAAGCCTCTCAAACAGTAGTGACTCGGGTCAGTTATATGAGCAGCGCATGGAGTCGGACTGAGACAAAGACTGTTCGCTCGTCCACAGTGGGTGATTACATACTTACAGGGGGACGTCTTTGCAGCTTGTGCTGTGATAACTGTCACCACGCAAGTCGTCGCATGATGAACCTAACCTAAACAATCCAGAAACAGCTTAACTATTATGTAAACGACCGGACTTGTTTTAGACAAAACTTATTGTTGCCTCGAAATGTAAAATGCTACATTCATGAAGGGGTATTCTGTGACCTGTGATGTAATTGTATGTATGATATGCTCTTTGGTAATAAAGCGGAGTTTTATTGGCTAAGGGTGTTAACAATTGACTGCTGTACAATGCATCATTAAGCACGCCAGCGTGTAGGTGAGAGATTAAAATTCAAACTGTCACAATATTCTGCAGACGAACACCGGACTTTGATATAAAACGCAAGGTGCTGTATATGCTGTAAATCGAAATCATGCCACTGCTCGTTTTGGTTGAAGGAGTAAATAAGCAACCGAACGAACCTTTCTTACTTACATGGTTCGAGCCCATGCCTTGGCCACGCTGGTGGCGGCCGGTGCAACTGACCGCAGTATATTGGTGTGCAGCAGAACGGTGACCCCTTATGAGAGTTCATGTCAATATATTATCGATGATGACGTAGTAGTGGGATTTTTTGCCTTACACACAATATTTCTTCACCAGATGCACGTCAAAATAGCTTATTCGGTTTTTGTTTAATGCGTGGTTTCGATTATCTGAGATAAACGTAATGCCACGCAGCTCACGTTCATTCGGATCAGCACGAGCTTTCAAGATGTAACATACAGATACCGCAAATATATGAACTCAATTTTATTCAGAACTGCTGAAACGGCAACTATAACGTTTTTTAAGAGAAGGCTTGATACTTTGTTCTCAACGACAAGTGTATTGGTACAAAAGCGTCACTCCAATAGTTATTTGCAAGCCGGGGAGTTCATTTGAACGGTCTACGCTTTCTGACCCATTGATGGGTAACTTATTCTAAAGTGACTAGCAATTTACCTAAAACTACATCATGTTTATTGATTGCCAGTCACTGAGTGTGATAAGTTTAGTCCGTAGCATTTGCAACCCCAATATCATCTACAAAGAGGAATGTACTGCGATGCGATGTCAAACGTTGTAGTCATTTCCGTCGATAGGGTTGATGATAATCATCATAAAATATATATATATATATATATATATATATATATATATATATATATATATATATATATATATATATATATATATATATATATATATATATATATATATATATATATATATATATATATATATATATATATATATATATATATATATCATTATCGGTTTGTGAGAATGTACAACCTGCTACAATAACATACTGTGTATAGAGCATTGTACTCTTGCTGCAGAACATGCTGCTTGTCACTTGCATGAGACACACACCCTTACCTATACTCCTGATGTCCCCCATGGAGACCAGCGACACGGGTGAATTTGGTTTCGGTCCCAGGGGATTTTGGTTTCGGTTTTCAGGTGGGGCAGGGGAACCCCCATTACCTATACTACCAACCTCCAGGGTCTATCTATAGAGGTCTTTAAGCATAAACATTCTATGACCGCCACCCACGGACCCCGTATAGAAACTGGGTGACCTTACAATCGTTCTGCTCGATGAAGTCGGGATCGAGGCGAGCGGTTATCAATCCCATTGTAAAGAGCTTCCAAAAGTAGAACGCCTGCGTCTGCCTCTATGGAAACTTCGTCGGCCTCCCCAACAAAGGACCGTGATGCTCCTGCTACACATTCAGGCAAATATTAAACGTCCCGTTCGTGCCATAGTCACCGTCGTCAAACCCCTTAATCGACGCCTAACCCCAAGCCATCGTCCACCTATTCTTCTTCTGTTTTTTTTTATGCGCCTGGCTATACACCTCAGTATTCAATTTGCTCTGCGCGAGATTGCAGATCGGGTCATACTTTTTCAACCAGCTGTTGAATGATGAATTTTTCAGCGATTACAAGTAGTCTACAAGCAGCCCCAGTAGTACCCCACACTGTGGCTATAGGCATAGAAACTACTGTAGACATGACACTAGCACCGCTTGCACCACGACACTTACCAACAGCAACTAAGGCAGTGTCTGCTGGGTCCACTGAGATTACTGCACGCCTATATGTTTTTGTACATAGCAGCATATTTTCTAATTCTTTCTCTTTCGTTTTATTAGCAGCATCCTTCGGTGAATTCGGGTCTCCCAACTGAACGATTTTATTATCTCCCATTTCCAGCTCTGTAGTCATAGTACCGCCATTGTTTGTGAGTCGCCAATAGATACATAGGTCCTAGTGGCATATTCCGAGAGATCGGCGCCATGAATAGTGCATGCCGGTTTTTGCCTAGGTCCATATATAAATGTGTTGACATCTTTAAAATTCAAGAGCAACGCTAGCAGGTAAATCTTGCTTATCCAATAGCCTTCCTTTATTATCGCGTAACTGAACCTTTAACTAATGTACTGTTCTGCTAGTGACATGCTTACGGACAGGATCAGTGATGTTCTTGGCCATAATATCACCGACAGAGCCACCCTCTAAGCCAACAACTTCAAGAAGCGTAATGGGCGCACCATCTGGCATGTTGTGTGTGGTGCTGACTTGATCGAGGTGAACATAAATTGTGCAGAATATTCTATGCTTCAGTTAATAGTCCGGTCACCAGTGTAATTACCTGAATACATCCACTGCCTTCCGAGGCCGTCATCAAGACCCAACATTGCTAACACTGATATATTCGCAGTCCCTATTTACAGCATCAACTTCCAAACCATAATCTAATGATGTAATTTGCTGCTGAAGAAGGCTGAAACTCAAGAGGCCGGGTTTTAGTTGGTTTTTTCCTACTTTTCCAGCAGTTTTAGACCGCCATACAGTGTTCTTGTCTGTTTTTATATTGTGCCAGCCCGGAGTTTACGTGATTGACCATAGACCCATATGTAAATCGCCCGCATTGCTGTCAATAGGTTTTTTCGGGGAAGAAGCCTTGTCACTTTGACAAATTTGTTCACAATGGGGGTACATTCGCTGCAAAATTTCCTGATCTTTTCAGTAACTATAAGGTGCCGCCGGTTACAGCAGACAAAAAACTTCATCTTTGGCAGAACCAGTTAAACCTTGCAGTGAGGTGTACGACATCCGGCTGCTGCGTGTCCTTCTATGACCACCTCACACCCTAAACAAGTTGGGCCCAAGGGAGAGTCAGCAAATTTAGCACTTCCGGACGCTCATTTAAAGGATCGGTTTTACATGGAATGAGATGACAACACAATCTACTGATGGACAAATGCTCGTCAACGCGCTGTACCACGGTGCAGTTGTTTCCTGCTTATCAATAGGTTATGCAAAACTTGCTATTATGTCTCTGAATGATGGGGCGCCACGTTGTGATTTCACCCCACGCGACCTGGCAATGGCTTTTTTCGATGTATCACTAGCTATGGCCACCAAGGCTAGGCTAATTAAGCAAGGAATCATACAAGTTGATACACTGAAAGAATGGCCATGATTGCGCTGCTTGTTAAGGCCCGGTCACACAGCCTTTCGCGTCTGTATCGCGGGTAAAATTTCGCGATTTTTTTTTGCCCGCGGTTGCCCGTGGTGGAAAATGTGCAAAATTGGCTTACCCGCGGTTTACCCGTGGTATGCCCGCGGAACAGACGCCGGCGACTGTTCCGCGTCCTTATCGCGGGTGAAGCGTGGCGGTACCGCGGCCTACCACGGGTATAATAAAGCAGCCGAACCGGGCTGTAGAATTCATAACCGCTCAAGACACAGTCCCGTGAAGATCAAGCTATGGCACCGAAGAAGAAGCCCACGTCGAGTTCCCCGGCCAAGAAGAAGAAGCAGCGTGCGAGCAAGAAGCCGAGGGCGAAGGCAGCAGATGAAGGCAGCCCAGTGCCAGTGGAGGCCGCCAAGAAGCCCAAGGCAGGAGTCACAGTGGAGGTGCAAGCTGTCGTCCACTCTGCTGCCGAAGTTCCGAGTGCTCGTGGCGAGGTCGAGGCCAGTCCTGCTCTCAGTCCAAGAGCTGCCAGTCTAGTTGAAGAGGAGGAGCAGCAAGACGAGGTCATTATGGTGACGGGGATCCATGTTCACCCCTTGACGTCTGGAGCACAACTGACGAATGCTCGGCAAATCGCGCTTTTTATATACCTAAAATCAGACGTTGTACGGACGCGATTAGGCCGTGGACAATCGTATTTGGGACGTGTACAAGACGCAATTGAACGTGATTAGGCCGGTATTGGGGCGCGCTGTTTACGCGGAGAAAGGCGTTTGTCCGTGCTTACACGCGGTACACACGCTAATGCACGTGATAACAACGCGGTACAGACGCGGAACAAACGTGCTATGACCGTGCTCCACCCGTGATTACCCGCTAAAATTTCGCGTCCTACCGCGTGTAACCACGTCTTAACCGCGGCCGTAGCACGTCCTAGCACGTTCGTTCCGCGTCTGTACCGCGTCTTTACCGCGTGTGTACCACGTGTACCGCCCGCGATTACCCGCGGTCTAAATTTTTGGGCAGCCCAAAACTTTTTCGCGCGGCCAACCGCGTGTGAATTTCTTACAGCGTGTAACGACGGGTAAAGTACGGCTGTATCGCGTCTTTATCGCGACCTCAAAGCGTCCAACAGCGTCTGCTTCACGGGCAGAAATTTTTGGCCGCGATACGCCCGTGAAGGGCTGTGTGACCGGGCTTTTAAGGGCGCTCTTGTTAACACCCTAGCATTCACTGGGCGCAAGTTCTTATTCTCTAAATTACGAAGCGGCCAATCGGACGTGGAACACAAACACCATGATAGGGTATCGAGCAGCTTCAATCTGCTCAAGCAGCATGAGGCAAGATGCTGACTGAGCATTTATACTTCATCAATGAGCAACTTTGCCACGTTGGGCATGCCGAGCATACTTTTCGGGATGTGGACGAGGCTGTGCGTGATTATTACATTTTGACGGGTATATCCATCGACAAACTGGACTCTACGAGCCCTCAGATGGCGTGATGTGGCGTTCATTATACTTGGTATGACTGCGACTGGGCTGGATGCATACAGGCTTGCTAAGTAGGTCATTTAGGGACTCGTGCGTTTACTTTGTATGGATCATCGCATGCAAAAGATCTACTTTAGTCCTAAAGGCATTAGAGATAGCAGAGGTTCTGCCGAAGACTGAGTTATTTATTAGTTTGTAGAGGTTCTTCTCAAAGTCGCTGAATGCGGCCTTGCAGAGATCTGATGTAGGGTTCCATCCAGGCACTTTGAGTGAAGGCTAGGGAGCGGTGGATCTCGGTCAGTAACAACCACAGGCCCAGATACAGTTATAGGTTCCTGTAGTGGAGTACGTACTTCTCCATGTTCCTCGGGACTAGCCTCTCAACCTCGTGGCCGTCGTATTCGTCAAGGCGGTTTCTCTGGTAGTCTGAGAGCCACTCGGTCAAGACCAGGCTCATTATCAGTCCATATAGGTTGTTGGCGTCGAGGTACGGGATATAGTTCGTGGGCTTCTTCTGGTCGAAGTCTCCTAAGTATGGGTTAGTGGCCTTTGCGTGGTGCCGCGAAATCATACTTATTTCTCACTGCAGACCCTTCTTGGTGAAGAAGTGCTTATTGGTGGGGAGTTCAAGCTTAATCTATGTGCTCTTGAGTAGAGCATCACATGAGATGCCTGGGTTGGTGCAGAAGTGGGCCAGGTCCAGACCGTACTGTTTTAGGCTGGTCTTCTGGAATGTTTCAAACACGTCGGCTGGGAGGAGAACGTCTGTACAGATATAAAGGTCATTGTGTTCTTGCAAACGAACGTACTCCAGAACTTTAGCGTATGGGCGTAGTCTGTTGCTGATATGCCCTGCTCCAGGAGCTTGCTGTAGAAGTCTTGGACGGGCGGGACGAGAGAATCAAACGTATCCCAGCTCTCCATGAACTCATAGGGGAAGACTCCCTTGTGCAGTAGTAACCCTCGCTTTGTCTGGTCTGGTTCATACTCTGCCGTCATGGCGAAGGTGTGACCAGCTGCGACCAGCTTGTCCAGGGAGGCCAGGAGGAGCTGTGCGCTTTCTATGAGGCGGAGCTCTCCAAGGGATAGGGACATATACTTCTCCATATTGTTGGGTATGCAGTTAATGTCCCCCTCTGCCTTGCTTGTGCCCTGCATTAGGTGCTGGTGGAGATCCCTTGGCGCTCGCAGCTACGTATGTAAGATAAATGCTTGTCACCCGCCATAACAGATCGATTCCTATCATTTTAGTCTGCTGGAATTTGCGGGTAACCAGGTCACTGTGCATCATGAGTCTTTGGCGTGTCATTGTCTTTGATGTGCAACGTTTGTACGCGCAACGTTTATGCTGCGGGGACACTTTCAATATCCGCCGTATTGTCATGAAGTGGATACCTAGACTTGTGGGCTTGGCGCCTGCTTTCCTTAAATTAAAATAGTATTAGACTGATGCCGTTGTTCTGACTAATGAAGTTTAAAAAATGTAATGCAATTTAATCAATCGTGCCTTATCATTCATATAGTTGGAAATTCTCAACCACACATCCAACAACCGTCTCTTAATTAGGACGTAGAGTACTCGTTTACTTGGCAACAACAATCTATCAGAAGCAACCATATTTTTTATGCAGTTTGGCCCGTTCGGTTATTTCGAAAACAACTTGTGGAGTAATACATGTGCATGTCTCGATAGCAAAATTGTGTTGTCCATAAATTGCAAACGACCGGTTTATATCTGTATTGGCTTTTTCCTGCATATATACTTGTTTTACAGCTATTTTTAAGTTTGCATGCGAACTTGAGTGAGCTTACTCAGAGTTGATATTGCTAGGAGGTTCGATATTCTGTATGAGTACGACTACGACGGCCAACTACTGAGTTAGCAGAATCACGATAGTTTGTAAATACGACCCCTAATCACCTATTCATGATACTGTTAATTTTGTACTGCCATACATTTATAGGCATTTCATGTGGTAAGCTAATACGTCATGCACACCCAAAATGAACAAACACAGCGCAAATATCCTACACCGAAACAAAGTCAAGCCTAAGATTTGATACATCCCATGGAATGCATATTTGTAATAAGCATTGAACAGACTTCACCGTAACGTTATATCAGTATATTATTATCCTGTCTTCTTGTGACTGTACGTGCCGACAATGCCGATAGTTAGGTTTTTGATAGGCCGAGCTTTTAGGCATCGTAGAACTCATGCTAAAGTTAAACTTACCATTGCACTAATCACGAAGTATTGAATATGGGATGTTTAGGTCGCTTTGTCATCAGCAGTGGTTACTTTTACAGGGGAAGTTTAAGATATAATAACATTTAAATATCAAATGATGATTATTTCAGACGTTGCAGAGCTTAGGTGCTTAGGGATTAGGGTGCGATGTGTAATGGATGCATAATATGTCGCAAGGACAGCTAGAGTTTAGCAGCATATCTCAACAGCACATTCTTACAGTAATCTTAATTATTGTCACTGAAACGAAAGTAGAAAGTACTGGAACAGGTGCAAGCATTTCTAGATTGCAGACACCTACTATGTCATGGCCTCCTCATAAAGGGAATCTTTAATTAGCTGTCTGAAAATAAGTCCCAAAAGTGTTATGCTTCAGCACGCTAGAATTACATTGGACAGAATCCGCACCACCTGATCTCCAGAGCGATCTCGCAGAAAATTGTCTGAAACATGAGTTGACAAATGTAACACTGCGTCTCATAGCATAAATATAGAGCAAAGCGCAGTTGACTTTATAAGCTCATATTACTATTAGATCAGTGTCGAAACATATTAATGGATGACTTATGGACAAGAAAAAAGCCGAAATGTACGCGCGACGTTCGGGAGGTTCTTCACCTGAGAGTGAAAAACCATGAAAGGCACGAATACGTTATAAATTCACATATATATGCGGTAATCTGTGATGATTTATAGTCGAAACCATCATCATCCCCAGCTTTCCCTGAAATGCAAACCAATATATCAGTTTAAGTGCATGAACATTCGCATAAGCATACAAATGAATGTATGTCAAAAGTTGAATATATGACGAATGCGTCATACATGCATATTTATGCAAATCAACAAAAGAGCCTGCGGTCAATATACTTCCACTCTTCATCTTTGAGACTGTATTGCGTTTTCATTGAGCTGACACTAAGAGCAGCGGGCGTGTTTGAGCAGGATTAATTTTGACATTTTTCATTGGCATCCAAATCCATAAGATATCAAGTCATCGATCTTCGCTGTTAACTTATTCCATGGCTTCATTCCGCTTTGTCGAAACAACGAGTAAAGGCAGATATGTAAAACGTTGGTTTAACACAGTTTGCTTGAAGTATAATCAATGTCATTCGCCTTACACTTAACCACGCTCCTTCCGACGCTGTTCCCTGTGTGGTACATTGCCGATAATGCTCAAGTACACATTGCAATTCACCAGAATACCCTGGATGCAGTTATTACACTATATATTGTCGTCCGCGGCATTTCTCAGGTTATCGGATTGCAGATGCTGAAGACCTCAACCAATATCAGCTGTCTGCTACTTTCCCAGGACTCGTTAGTCGCTAACGAGGTAAGGGTTGAATGGGCCCCGAACACTTCAATGATTGCATGCATGCTGACGGACCAGTTTCAACGCAACTTCTGTCACCAACAAAATTCCACGTTGACATATTGTATAATTTGTTATATTATGCACGTTTGTGAACAGTTACATTCAAGCGGTTGCTACCAGAACTATCACGACCGCATTATTCGAAGCCGCCAAAAGCTGACTTATGGATTGCAATAAGCGAATGTTACGTACTACAATTGATTTGGCTTGCAGCAGCCTTGGTGTAATAACAAAGGAAGACGCGTACTGATAGTTTCTGATGGCGGAACTTTATCCCCAAGGCAATGTCAACATAGTTAGTTAACTATGTGCAGGTGTTGCTAGTGCAGACTGCTTATCCGTTCTGCTAAGCGTTTGGCGTGCTATTATTTAATTCGTAATCAGTTTATTTACCATCTTATATAGTTGCTGTCGCACATTAAGCCGTATCATTGACGATTGCAATGAATTAGCCTGCATGTACCAGACGACAAATCTAAAGATAGTCCATCGAACCTCTTGTACCTTGTGGCTATGTCTCTGTATAATGCAAATGCTATTTCATGAGAATTGTGATTTTGCAGTTATCAGTCTAGAATATCGGTCATAAATTATCAAATATTTTTGTTTTATCTCTGTCGCTTCGAAGTGTATAATAGATTATTCTACAGAACCGGGTATCAGTGACAGGCGCTCCTTGAACGTCCAGTGACATTTAAAACCATATCGGGACATAGCTAGCCATAGCTGCGTCAAACATATGAGCACCAATGAAGAACTAACTATAACAGATACAATTTATGCACGAAACAAACAAACACCAAGGGTCTATTCAGCAGTATAGGCGTAATATTTGTTAAGTGGCCGCAATGAATCCTTGCCTTCATGGAAAGCATAAGTTCAATTCAATTTCAGAATTATCATACTTATAGAGATTAATGAATATGCTGCATGTGCGTAATATATTGTATCCTCTTAACAAGAAGAAGCGACTATTGTTTTAATATGAATGCAGCAAGAAAGTCTCATCCTTGGCTTCTCACTCTTCTTTTTCTTGGGATTGTTCGGGAGGGGATCACTTGATAATATATAGGCTATAAATGGCACTATATATAACATATACTTAATGATGGACGCTAGATGGCAGGGAAATCAAACCACAAAACTTCTCTGTTGTCAATACGCAATAATAAAAGCCACCATATTCTGGGAGTAATGATATAATTAAATTGTCTCGAATGGGTCAGGTATGCTGTAGATGTACAATTTTCTGATTCGGAAACGTCAACTTCCCTGTTTATCAGTCTTGGGATATGTACGTAAGTGGTGCTGTTAAACGTAACTTGAACCATTTCACTCAAGGCAACAACTAACTTGCAGCCCCTTTAAGAGATACATGTATTGTGCTGCTCTTGGGCGGGTCATTTACAACTTAGACAATACCCAGGGCACATTACAAACACGAACAGATGTTTTACTGCTTGAATATAGACTCATTTATTCACATCAAGAAAGCTGTTTTAGTAGAAGCATATCACAAATATTTGCAAATACGACCGACTAGTAACAGCACATGGCACCGGAAAAAGGTTGCAGTTGGACAATATATTATGATAACATCGGACTTAATAAGACAAATATTGTGGCAATTACTTCACGTTTCTCCGGGTAAAATGAGGATATGCACTACGATGGACGATACAAGCGCAATTAGAAACATGGTCATAGGTCACTCTGCACCGACTATTAAACGACGTCTGTTTGTATTCAGACGACAATGGGAAATGTTGTTTGGCAAGGCCGCTTCGTGCTATAAATTTTGGTTAGGTGTGTTAAGTAATTATTCGGGACATTGCTTCGGGAAGGATGATTAGAATGTCACGTTTGACAAAATTAAGATAATGGTCGGAAATGGTAATCTATGCTTCAATGGATATGCTTTGGGAATGATAAGCGATGAGTAAGCCCTAAACTCGGCAATCCTCATATGAACGGACGTACAACGCCAGAAACACAAAATTGCGATAAATTATCTTACACAATAGTGAGATTGTAATTCAGTATACACCATCAGCATAACAGAATCAGGTTAACAGCTAAATAATTGATGCATCAGGTCACTGATGCTGGTCAAGACACCAAAGATGAAGAGACTGTTGGACCACAATGTGCCAGGCGTTAATATTGCGATATCCAACTAACGGATTATGACGATAATGGTTCATCCGTAAATACCACCAATCTAAAATCTAAATTAGCACTGCTGCACATTTTTAGCTGCCGTTCCAGTTGCAAAGGGATATACACCAGTGTATGACATATCTTGAGCATCGTCGGTATACATGTTTCGCTGTTGAGCATATAGACGGGCGGTCGATCTTAGGCTAACCAGTAGAGATGCCTGAAAAGGCCGCACAGAGAAAGAGATGGGTAAATGACTGATTCTACACGCATCATATGCAGATCGAGATTATGCGGTAGCGCATATGCATGTCAGTAGAGTATTGGTGGATTTTCTATAACTAGGATTATTTGTTCTAGTGAGTGCTTTTGTTCTCCAATGGTTTTGCTGTTTGATATATATTGGATTAAATGTGCTTCTGTGTGCCGACAAGATTGTATTACTCATTGGCTTTGGCTAAGGCGAAATCCCAAAAGGTTTCAAAGAAGGCAAAAGCAAATAATTGATCAATCACATTATGGCTGCAATGACTGCCTTTTAAAAAGACCCTGTTTCGACCTCAGGGCTGAACCGGGAATTTTGAAATGAAGAAGAGAATGCAATTATGGAACGAGGCTATATACGAAATCTAATGGCGGATTGTTTATGCCGGTCTGTGTCTTGTTTATATTTCGCATGGGAAAGTAGAGGATGTTCAACATACCGTTGCTTCCCTGATGGGGTGGGAAGCTAAATTAGTGAACGGACCTTCTAAGGGTGGTAGATGGACGACCGACAAAAACGATCTGCATTATAATTTGATAGAACTGAAGGCAGCACTTTTGCGACTCTCAGCTATCTGTTCATCCCTTCATAATTTGCATATACAGCTTTAACACGACAGCTGCTTACTATATTAGAGAAATTGGGGTAGTCATCCAATGGCTTACAACGCTGTGCCTAGAGAAATATTGGTTTGGAGTATTAGACGTAGCATTTGGATCAGTACAAATTATATTCCTGGTGTTCTGAAGGTTTCCTTACGTATCGTCGTGACCAAACCCGGTATAATAGCAGTTGATGCATTTTCTGTTAATGGGACTGGAATTTTTTTATACTTGTTTCCCTTTATCAGTGTCTACTTTCTTGAACTGAAAAAACGGGACGAAGAGGGGGTCACAACAATCATTAAAAGTGGCCTATTCAAACAAGTTTTTCCCGCCTCATGCAGTTGATGACGTCATCATTACTCGTGTTACCACGGACCAATACAACGTCAATTATGCCAAGTCTTGACCACCAACTTCACCCACTATACCCTCAACTACGAATGATGCTGCAGCAACAGCAACTCAGCACCAGCGCCAATACAATAATTTCAATTCTTGGCGTGCTGATGCACAGAAGCAAGTGGCAAGTGTCAAACCGATCCTCGGCGTCCCTTTACATGTGACATTTAAGATTGTGTTACGTCTTTACACGAGGAAGGTGGAGATGGGATTGATGGTATGGCGACAAATGCCTGCTGTTAAGGTGGTCATGCATCGTGGAGTTCCACGTGGTGCAAAAAAGCAGGTATGTGCATTCTACAAACCACTCATCTCACAGCAAACGCTGTATGTAAGTTGACCTGGACCGATCTGAGCTCAAGGCGTGAGATACGGCCTCGTCATCCACTCCTATGACTATGCGTTGCTATTTTAATAAAGTAAGCCATAGGTAAGCGCTCAAAACTAAAGCCATAAGTGGTAACGAGTTTATATCTTACCTCAGATAACACTGTGCGTTTATAATCTTGGTACTTTAATGGTCAGCCATCAAACATTTCAACTTCTACAGAGACACCTACCCTGAGTTGCAAATGTTTTCAGATTCTAACATGATGACCGGCAAGTCAAGGTGGCAACTCATGTGTATGGTGAATGGCGCTACGCATAATTTTAGCAACTTCGCAGTGTGTCTCAGCAGGTCGGATCATTATCCGCCAGTCTCAATAAATTAATTCTAATGCCAGAAAGTAGTTATGGGAAGATTAAACATAACCGTTAGCGTTCGGTCAATCATGACGCATCTTCAAACTCTTATCATAGTGTATTTCGCAGACTTTCTAATAAATTGATGCCCTAGCAATAGTATGGTCAACAATAAAAAGCTGCGGTTGATTCACTGAGACTAAGCGTCCCATGTCAGAGGCATCGGGATAATATTCTTTGATGACTATATCGACAATTTGGTGCTGTTGATCGTATTTTTACATATCTTATGAGATCTGCGAACAACAATTTGACCCAGTTACCCTTAAGTGTCAAAGAAGTGGGGATTTATTGACTCGTGCATACGTATTCATATGCAAACATACTGGCAACGCATTTGGTTCCTCGATACCATCAGTCCAACTGTAAAGTTTGATGGGGCGGCGCGCATCAGCTTTCTCGGTCATATGTTGCATAAAATTCGGTCAAAAAATAAGTTGACATTATGTAAATTAGAGAACAAATAACTGTTGTTATTGCTATTTGCAACACCGGCACTCACAATTCGAGTAACATCCCGCCCCTTTTATCAGAGGAGAAGTGTATAATTTGCCGAGGTATTACAAGAACCTGCAATGGTACAATGTCCAGATGACAAAACAGATCATTTACCATGATATGGCTTTAGCATCCAAATGAAATAATTACATTAAAATTGCTGGATGAGAATACCGTGGATAATGCAATAATATGTTTCCCTGGGCAATAGTATATATTTTGCCTCCATATTGATATGCTAATGTATTTGCTCTCATAGTAACAGCGAATCATTATATGATAAAATCGATCCCACATTAACGGCAATGTCGTCTAACAGTCGAGAAGGTGCGGTTAGTACTCTTACAGCCAATAGTACTTCGTATGGGATGCATCGACATCGCGCTTCGTTAGCGAGACTCACTCTAATGAGTACACTAGAATTAGTGGTTGATTGCCATATCAGTACTAGTTTGATTACCCGAGCAGCAGCACAACTACTAAAAACATTACCTATATAATTTGTTTATGCTTGCATTGCAATGACATTCTGGGGTACATACCGTTCCTATTTTATATAGGTAACTAGCACATTCATGTGCCAGTCAATTTCTAATTCATATTCTAAACAAAGTGAAATTTGCACTGCTGAGCTTCATTTGATCCAAAACTGTTCTACTGCAGATTTCAGAGGCGATGGTTAAGTCATTATCACCAATTATGAAGCGGCGTACTCATTATCATTATCACATGCTTATCGCATAGGGGGCATTCCTAGATTAAACCACTTATTTATCTTCATCAAATTTGTTTGAAATCCGATTCGAATGTCCTCATTCCCTAACCAAAGTCAATTCGTAGTAGTGACATTACGTTATAACGAAATGCTTATATATGTACATCGATGACATATTATTGCATATAAGGAAATTGCAATACTGTTAAACTAATGCAAGAGCAAGTTATACGCAAGACACAAAACGAACAGCAAATGGAGAGAAATCAGCATATTTTCAGTTTATTAATTCAATGTAGAATCCTGGCGTAACAATACATTCAAGGTCATGTTGAATATCAAAAAGATAACATATCGTTTACGATTGTACCGTATTTATTCATAGCAACGATAGTACGTGGTCATTGTAATTACTAAATTCATTCCCTTTGGCGTAACACTTTGGGCTTGACAATGTTTTGGGGTAAAACTGGTTAGTCATCCTGGCAATTAGAGTGCGTTAAATGTAACGCTAAATCACTTTGCTGACACAAATAAGGATTACATTGGATAGTCATGCTTTGGTGTTGGGATAATTGGCATCCCACGTCTCTAAGCATTTCCTGTAACCGCGCTGGGATGTTTCCGCTCTGTGTGGCATAATGTTGATGCTTATAACTTACAATGCATGGATGCAACCGTAAGCCGCAATGAAACAAAGAAACCGATATGGCAGCACAAACATTACAGTAGTATGAATGATAGCAAACACGCACTTCCGCTTAACTAAGTTAATTAGCAAAAAGCCCAGTCTGCCGATAAGTAATCCATTATGTGTAGCGTATTGCATGATGCATTAAGGGTTGATAGAGAGTTGCTGGCGTAATGCCCCAGGAGCAGACCGCGATGCACAATTCCTCTTCATAATATTCGATTAAGAAAAACTAAATGAAATAATCAGGTACTATGCCATAAATCTCTACATTTATTAGGCGTCTTTACATTGGTAATCTTATTTTACGTGTGCAATTTTTTTTTGCTCAGGAGAGAAGCGCACACTAAGTTGCAATTTTTAATGACTGCATAGGAAAGAAATGATGGCATTCATCTGAGATGAGTTTGTAAGTGCGAGCAATACTAAGGTTGATCTTCAAGCAATATATATAACGAACCGCTAATAATATTCATCTCATAGCACAACATATATCACGGTTGTTACGCTTTGCATCCTAAATGTATTAGAGTATCTCAATGGTTTTGAAGCATCATCGATTCATCAGATGTTGGTTTAAGCATGCTGCACAACGTCTTAAGCAACACACAGAAGGCTTAATTGCGCTGTATTAATTGTGGCAGTTATATATTCTGCGTTTTGCTCAATAGAGTTCTGCTTTTGCTGAAACAGGTGCATCATGCATATTGCTGCATCGTTGAGGCTTTATGCACTAGGATATATCGGCCTACCAATTAGACATATTTCGCCGTTCTGATTTGATATTACAGAGCCCCGTGAAGTTTACCGCATGTAAAGTGTCCATTATATCACTGTTTTAGGTTATTACCGTCCTTTAATGTCCTCACAGATGTACCGTACCAATAGTTCAGCGGTCTTTCAGCATATAATGATGCAAGTGAATAATGTCAAAGATAAATATCTCATATCAATTCGATGGGTAGCCTATCGCAAGTTATAATCACTGCGAGTGAATTTTGCGTAAGCTATTCCTCTAGTCCTCGTCTAATTTGAATAGCCTGATGCAATGCAGCAGGTTTGGACTTGCCAATCCAGATAACCAAGTGGAAGGATGTTATCGCTTGCGATGCATGATACCATGTATGACTAAGGTGACCTATTGTTTCTTGAGACATTTATGTAATCTTACCCTCGCTAAGTAGGATTGCTGTATATTGTACACAGTACCTTTAACTATATCAGCCATTTTGTCATTTATGGAGCATGGGGACTTGTGACAGCTCGATTTCGCGTAAACATCCACTTGGTAAAATGAAGAACAGTCCACATTCGCTATATAACAAGATGACGAGACATTTATCGCATCATCCCATACCCAAAGCACCCATAATGATGAGTTCTGTTCACTGAGGCACGCATATATCGACGGAAATTACTATAACGCGCACATGATGATAGACTAATTTTGAACTCACTTGATCTAGCACTAACGTGCGTTCGGTATGCTATATGCACCGCCGTTTATAATTATTCGTTTGCCAGGCGATGTTAAATGAATTCATGATACAGCAACCAAATATAATATCGTCCTTGACCGCTATGTTGCAAGTTTAGGGAAGGCACTCCTCAGCGGTAAAGGTTGGTCTAGTCGCGTATTCAATAATTGTCGCATCATTGTGATCAATATTAGGCATTTGAGTTTCAAATATGCGATACATGGTCGGGTTAATGTGTAGACTGCATAATTGGGATTGCATCTAAAACAAAGCATATTCCTTTTGGGATGAGCGAATATTTGCAAAGCAACGAAAGACACGTCCCAAATAGTAAATTAATGTCATAATTGAAATTCACGTGTTATGATAATAAGTTGCGAAGTGCTACCCTCACATGAGGAATGAGGAACGGTTTTTATTGGCATCATTCATTAGCAATATTACATGATGGAAACCTCCGCATTTTTGCAAGGGTACAACTGTAATTAATATGCTGCTGGTAAATGTATTGAACAAAATATAATTATGATGTTTGCCAGCTCAGATAACATCAAAAGCCTAGATTTAATGAATGGCTCGCAATCTGACGCTGGCAAATAGAATATAATGAAACAATGCAAGCTCTAAACTGTCTAGCTGCAGCTTACTGTAACCTGGTAATGCTATTCTGATAAACCTCACAATTGTAGTCGAACCAATGTTTTTATTTTGGTAGAGCAACCCAGCGACATTATGCCAATTTATTTCGGTTATTGTAAAATCAAATTGAAATTGAAGTTGCAATTACTGATCTTATTTACCCGGTAACCGTTACGTAGCCTGTAGTTTCATTGATATGCAAACATCTCTTGTTACTGTTTGAACGTAAGCGCAATAACCAAAGACTGAAATGGATAGAGATTTCCTGGTTAAATGAAGCTTTTTGATGGGATAGGAATGATTCGGTAACCTTTTGCGTCGCTTTTTACGAAGAATCGTTCTCTGGTGGGTAGGTATTTAATAATCTTAGGTCACCAGACTAACCAATTCAGTACAATAGTGGTACAATCAGTCGCAATGGGAGGCGCCGCAGTTAGATGAATGTGCGATGATCCTTTAAGATATCATGTAATTGAACCATGATTTAGTTCAATTATAAACGGCTCATAATCAATATGTGTCAAAAGTTGATTGAATACGCCGGCCAAGTAATACATATTCGGCAAGTAATTTGGTGGCTCCTTCGCTCCTTGTCATTTAAACTAAACGCATTAAGTATGTATTGCATAAAAAAAAACATTATGTCAATATCGCCACACGCACATAGCGCGTATATATAAGTATATATTTATATTTATATACATATATATATAAATATCAAGTATCTTTGTAGGGATCAGGATCTGATGAGTAGCTAGCGAATCAGAGTGTGCTTTCCCGAAGAAAATGTTGCTTTCACTTTTGTCACGAATTTTGCAAATGCGCCCTTCAAAAATTGTCAATTGCTTCTAATACCCCGCAACTCGACAGCTGAATTACCAATGGATGCCATTGTATTGCATCTCTCATCAGTTTGCCTTAATATCGAATTCAGTCAACGACTTTAATGATTATGTTGAATGTGAGTACATGAAATCAACGAAGATTTCGGTTTTGGGAGCGGCTGCTAAACAAAGTTCACTTTTAAGAGGAGTTCGTGACGCAGTGTGTCTCAGCAGGTCGGATTATTATCCGCCAGTCTCAATAAATTAATTCTAATGCCAGAAAGTAGTTATGGGAAGATTAAACATAACCGTTAGCGTTCGGTCAATCATGATGCATCTTCAAACTCTTATCATAGTGTATTTCGCAGACTTTCTAATAATTGATGCCCTAGCAATAGTATGGTCAACAATAAAAAGCTGCGGTTGATTCACTGAGACTAAGCGTCCCATGTCAGAGGCATCGGGATAATATTCTTTGATGACTATATCGACAATTTGGTGCTGTTGATCGTATTTTTACATATCTTATGAGATCTGCGAACAACAATTTGACCCAGTTACCCTTAAGTGTCAAAGAAGTGGGGATTTATTGACTCGTGCATACGTATTCATATGCAAACATACTGGCAACGCATTTGGTTCCTCGATACCATCAGTCCAACTGTAAAGTTTGATGGGGCGGCGCGCATCAGCTTTCTCGGTCATATGTTGCATAAAATTCGGTCAAAAAATAAGTTGACATTATGTAAATTAGAGAACAAATAACTGTTGTTATTGCTATTTGCAACACCGGCACTCACAATTCGAGTAACATCCCGCCCCTTTTATCAGAGGAGAAGTGTATAATTTGCCGAGGTATTACAAGAACCTGCAATGGTACAATGTCCAGATGACAAAACAGATCATTTACCATGATATGGCTTTAGCATCCAAATGAAATAATTACATTAAAATTGCTGGATGAGAATACCGTGGATAATGCAATAATATGTTTCCCTGGGCAATAGTATATATTTTGCCTCCATATTGCTATGCTAATGTATTTGCTCTCATAGTAACAACGAACCATTATATGATAAAATCGATCCCACATTAACGGCAATGTCGTCTAACAAGTCGAGAAGGAGCGGTTAGTACTCTTACAGCCAATAGTACTACGTATGGGATGCATCGACATCGCGCTTCGCTAGCGAGACTCACTCTAATGAGAGGTCTAATGCACTAGAATTAGTGGTTGATTGCCATATCAGTACTAGTTTGATTACCCGAGCAGAAGCACAACTACTAAAAAACATTACCTATATAATTTGTTTATGCTTGCATTGCAATGAAATTCTGGGTACATACCGTTCCTATTTTATATAGGTAACTAGCACATTCATGTGCCAGTCAATTTCTAATTCATATTCTAAACAAAGTGAAATTTGCACTGCTGAGCTTCATTTGATCCAAAACTGTTCTACTGCAGATTTCAGAGGCGATGGTTAAGTCATTATCACCAATTATGAAGCGGCGTACTCATTATCATTATCACATGCTTATCGCATAGGGGGCATTCCTAGATTAAACCACTTATTTATCTTCATCAAATTTGTTTGAAATCCGATTCGAATGTCCTCATTCCCTAACCAAAGTCAATTCGTCAATTAGTGACATTACGTTATTACGAATGCTTATATATGTACATCGATGACATATTATTGCATATAAGGAAATTGCAATACTGTTTAAACTAATGCAAGAGCAAGTTATACGCAAGACACACAACGAACAGCAAATGGAGAGAAATCAGCATATTTTCAGTTTATTAATTCAATGTAGAATCCTGGCGTAACAATACATTCAAGGTCATGTTGAATATCAAAAAGATAACATATTCGTTTACGATTGTACCGTATTTATTCATAGCAACGATAGTACGTGGTCATTGTAATTACTAAAATCATTCCCTTTGGCGTAACACTTTGGGCTTGACAATGTTTTGGGGTAAAACTGGTTAGTCATCCTGGCAATTAGAGTGCGTTAAATGTAACGCTAAATCACTTGCTGACACAAATAAGGATTACATTGGATAGTCATACTTTTGGTGTTGGGATAATTGGCATCCACCGTCTCTAAGCATTTCCTGTAACCGCGCTGGGATGTTTCCGCTCTGTGTGGCGTAATGTTGATGCTTATAACTTACAATGCATGGATGCAACCGTAAGCCGCAATGAAACAAAGTAACCGATATGGCAGCACAAACATTACAGTAGTATGAATGATAGCAAACACGCACTTACGCTTAACTAAGTTAATTAGCAAAAAGCCCAGTCTGCCGATAAGTAATCCATTATGTGTAGCGTATTGCGTGATGCATTAAGGATTGATAGAGAGTTGCTGGCATAATGCCCCAGGAGCAGACCGCGATGCACAATTCCTCTTCATAATATTCGATTAAGAAAAAACTAAATGAAATAATCAGGTACTATGCCATAAATCACTACATTTATTAGGCGTCTTTACATTGGTAATCTTAATTTACGTGTGCAATTTTTTTTGCTCAGGAGAGAAGCGCACACTAAGTTGCAATTTTTAATGACTGCATAGGAAAGAAATGATGGCATTCATCTGAGATGAGTTTGTAAGTGCGAGCAATACTAAAGTTGATCTTTAAGTAATATACATAACGAACCGCTAATAATATTCATCTCATAGCACAACATATATCACGGTTGTTACGCTTTGCATCCTAAATGTATTAGAGTATCTCAATGGTTTTGAAGCATCATCGATTCATCAGATGTTGGTTTAAGCATGCTGCACAACGTCTTAAGCAACACACAGAAGGCATAATTGCGCTGTATTAATTGTGGCAGTTATATAATCTGCGTTTTGCTCAATAGAGTTCTGCTTTTGCTGAAACAGGTGCATCATGCATATTGCTGCATCGTTGAGGCTTTATGCACTAGGATATATCGGCCTACCAATTAGACATATTTCGCCGTTCTGATTTGATATTACAGAGCCCCGTGAAGTTTACCGCATGTAAAGTGTCCATTATATCACTGTTTTAGGTTATTACCGTCCTTTAATGTCCTCACAGATGTACCGTACCAATAGTTCAGCGGTCTTTCAGCATATAATGATGCAAGTGAATAATGTCAAAGATAAATATCTCATATCAATTCGATGGGTAGCCTATCGCAAGTTATAATCACTGCGAGTGAATTTTGCGTAAGCTATTCCTCTAGTCCTCGTCTAATTTGAATAGCCTGATGCAATGCAGGTTTGGACTTGCCAATCCAGATAACCAAGTGGAAGGATGTTATCGCTTGCGATGCATGATACCATGTATGACTAAGGTGACCTATTGTTTCTTGAGACATTTATGTAATCTTACCCTCGCTAAGTAGGATTGCTGTATATTGTACACAGTACCTTTAACTATATCAGCCATTTTGTCATTTATGGAGCATGGGGACTTGTGACAGCTCGATTTCGCGTAAAACATCCACTTGGTAAAATGAAGAACAGTCCACATTCGCTATATAACAAGATGACGAGACATTTATCGCATCATCCCATACCCAAAGCACCCATAATGATGAGTTCTGTTCACTGAGGCACGCATATATCGACGGAAATTACTATAACGCGCACATGATGATAGACTAATTTTGAACTCACTTGATCTAGCACTAACGTGCGTTCGGTATGCTATATGCACCGCCGTTTATAATTATTCGTTTGCCAGGCGATGTTAAATGAATTCATGATACAGCAACCAAATATAATATCGTCCTTGACCGCTATGTTGCAAGTTTAGGGAAGGCACTCCTCAGCGGTAAAGGTTGGTCTAGTCGCGTATTCAATATAGTCGCATCATTGTGATCAATATTAGGCATTTGAGTTTCAAATATGCGATACATGGTCGGGTTAATGTGTAGACTGCATAATTGGGATTGCATCTAAAACAAATCATATTCCTTTTGGGATGAGCGAATATTTGCAAAGCAACGAAAGACACGTCCCAAATAGTAAATTAATGTCATAATTGAAATTCACGTGTTATGATAATAAGTTGCGAAGTGCTACCCTCACATGAGGAATGAGGAACGGTTTTTATTGGCATCATTCATTAGCAATATTACATGATGGAAAACCTCCGCATTTTTGCAAGGGTACAACTGTAATTAATATGCTGCTGGTAAATGTATTGAACAAAATATAATTATGATGTTTGCCAGCTCAGATAACATCAAAAGCCTAGATTTAATGAATGGCTCGCAATCTGACGCTGGCAAATAGAATATAATGAAACAATGCAAGCTCTAAACTGTCTAGCTGCAGCTTACTGTAACCTGGTAATGCTATTCTGATAAACCTCACAATTGTAGTCGAACCAATGTTATTTTGGTAGAGCAACCCAGCGACATTATGCCAATTTATTTCGGTTATTGTAAAATCAAATTGAAATTGAAGTTGCAATTACTGATCTTATTTACCCCGGTAACCGTTACGTAGCCTGTAGTTTCATTGATATGCAAACATCTCTTGTTACTGTTTGAACGTAAGCGCAATAACCAAAGACTGAAATGGATAGAGATTTCCTGGTTAAATGAAGCTTTTTGATGGGATAGGAATGATTCGGTAACCTTTTGCGTCGCTTTTTACGAAGAATCGTTCTCTGGTGGGTAGGTATTTAATAATCTTAGGTCACCAGACTAACCAATTCAGTACAATAAGTGGTACAATCAGTCGCAATGGGAGGCGCCGCAGTTAGATGAATGTGCGATGATCCTTTAAGATATCATGTAATTGAACCATGATTTAGTTCAATTATAAACGGCTCATAATCAATATGTGTCAAAAGTTGATTGAATACGCCGGCCAAGTAATACATATTCGGCAAGTAATTGGTGGCTCCTTCGCTCCTTGTCATTTAAACTAAACGCATTAAGTATGTATTGCATAAAAAAAAAACATTATGTCAATATCGCCACACGCACATAGCGCGTATATATAAGTATATATTTATATTTATATACATATATATATAAATATCAAGTATCTTTGTAGGGATCAGGATCTGATGAGTAGCTAGCGAATCAGAGTGTGCTTTCCCGAAGAAAATGTTGCTTTCACTTTTGTCACGAATTTTGCAAATGCGCCCTTCAAAAATTGTCAATTGCTTCTAATACCCCGCAACTCGACAGCTGAATTACCAATGGATGCCATTGTATTGCATCTCTCATCAGTTTGCCTTAATATCGAATTCAGTCAACGACTTTAATGATTATGTTGAATGTGAGTACATGAAATCAACGAAGATTTCGGTTTTGGGAGCGGCTGCTAAACAAAGTTCACTTTTTAAGAGGAGTTCGTGACGCAGTGTGTCTCAGCAGGTCGGATTATTATCCGCCAGTCTCAATAAATTAATTCTAATGCCAGAAAGTAGTTATGGGAAGATTAAACATAACCGTTAGCGTTCGGTCAATCATGATGCATCTTCAAACTCTTATCATAGTGTATTTCGCAGACTTTCTAATAATTGATGCCCTAGCAATAGTATGGTCAACAATAAAAAGCTGCGGTTGATTCACTGAGACTAAGCGTCCCATGTCAGAGGCATCGGGATAATATTCTTTGATGACTATATCGACAATTTGGTGCTGTTGATCGTATTTTTACATATCTTATGAGATCTGCGAACAACAATTTGACCCAGTTACCCTTAAGTGTCAAAGAAGTGGGGATTTATTGACTCGTGCATACGTATTCATATGCAAACATACTGGCAACGCATTTGGTTCCTCGATACCATCAGTCCAACTGTAAAGTTTGATGGGGCGGCGCGCATCAGCTTTCTCGGTCATATGTTGCATAAAATTCGGTCAAAAAAATAAGTTGACATTATGTAAATTAGAGAACAAATAACTGTTGTTATTGCTATTTGCAACACCGGCACTCACAATTCGAGTAACATCCCGCCCCTTTTATCAGAGGAGAAGTGTATAATTTGCCGAGGTATTACAAGAACCTGCAATGGTACAATGTCCAGATGACAAAACAGATCATTTACCATGATATGGCTTTAGCATCCAAATGAAATAATTACATTAAAATTGCTGGATGAGAATACCGTGGATAATGCAATAATATGTTTCCCTGGGCAATAGTATATATTTTGCCTCCATATTGCTATGCTAATGTATTTGCTCTCATAGTAACAACGAACCATTATATGATAAAATCGATCCCACATTAACGGCAATGTCGTCTAACAAGTCGAGAAGGAGCGGTTAGTACTCTTACAGCCAATAGTACTACGTATGGGATGCATCGACATCGCGCTTCGTTAGCGAGACTCACTCTAATGAGAGGTCTAATGCACTACAATTAGTGGTTGATTGCCATATCAGTACTAGTTTGATTACCCGAGCAGAAGCACAACTACTAAAAACATTACCTATATAATTTGTTTATGCTTGCATTGCAATGACATTCTGGGGTACATACCGTTCCTATTTTATATAGGTAACTAGCACATTCATGTGCCAGTCAATTTCTAATTCATATTCTAAACAAAGTGAAATTTGCACTGCTGAGCTTCATTTGATCCAAAACTGTTCTGCTGCAGATTTTAGAGGCGATGGTTAAGTCATTATCACCAATTATGAAGCGGCGTACTCATTATCATTATCACATGCTTATATCATAGGGGGCATTCCTAGATTAAACCACTTATTTATCTTCATCAAATTTGTTTGAAATCCCATTCTAATGTCCTCATTCCCTAACCAAAGTCAATTCGTCAATTCGTAGACATTACGTTATTACGAAAGCTTATATATGTACATCGATAATATATTATTGCATATAAGGAAATTGCAATACTGTTGAACTAATGCAAGAGCAAGTTATACGCCAGACACAAAACGAACAGCAAATGGAGAGAAATCAGCATATTTTCTGTTTATTAATTCAATGTAGAATCCTAGCGCAACAATACATTCAAGGTCATGTTGCTAATGAATATCAAAAAGATAACATATTGTTTACGATTGTACCGTATTTATTCATAGCAACGATAGTACGTGGTCATTGTAATTACTAAATTCATTCCCTTTGGCGTAACACTTTGGGCTTGACAATGTTTTGGGGTACAACTGGTTAGTCATCCTGGCAATTAGAGTGCATTAAATGTAACGCTAAATCACTTTGCTGATTACATTGGATAGTCATACTTTTGAGTTGGAATAATTGGCATCCACTGTCTCTAAGCATTTCCTGTAACCGCGCTGGGATGTTTCCGCTCTGTGTGGCAAAATGTTGATGCTTATAACTTACAATGCATGGATGCAACCGTAAGCCGCAATGAAACAAAGAAACCGATATGGCAGCACAAACATTACAGTAGTATGAATGATAGCAAACACGCAATTACGCTTAACTAAGTTAATTAGCAAAAAGCCCAGTCTGCCGATAAGTAATCCATTATGTGTAGCGTATTGCATGATGCATTAAGGGTTGATAGAGAGTTGCTGGCGTAATGCCCCAGGAGCAGACCGCGATGCACAATTCCTCTTCATAATATTAGATTAAGAAAAACCAAATGAAATAATCAGGTACTATGCAATAAATCACTACATTTATTAGGCGTCTTGACATTGGTAATCTCATTTTACGTGTGCAATTTTTTTTTGCTCAGGAGAGAAGCGCACACTAAGTTGCAATTTTTAATGACTGCATAGGAAAGAAATGATGGCATTTATTTGAGATGAGTTTGTAAGTGCGAGCAATACTAAGGTTGATCTTCAAGCAATATATATAACGAACCGCTAATAATATTCATCTCATAGCAAAACATATATCACGGTTGTTACGCTTTGCTTCCTAAATGTATTAGAGTATCTTAATGGTTTTGAAGCATCATCGATTCATCAGATGTTGGTTTAAGCATGCTGCACAACGTCTTAAGCAACACATAGAAGGCATAATTGCGCTGTATTAATTGTGACAGTTATATATTCTGCGTTTTGCTCAATCGAGTTCTGCTTTTGCTGAAACAGGTGCATCATGCATATTGCTGCATCGTTGAGGCTTTATGCACTAGGATATATCGGCCTACCAATTAGACATATTTCGCCGTTCTGATTTGATATTACAGAGCCCTGTGAAGTTTACCGCATGTACAGTGTCCATTATATCACTGTTTTAGGTTATTACCGTCCTTTAATGTCCTCACAGATGTACCGTACCAATAGTGCAGCGGTCTTTCAGCATATAATGATGCAAGTGAATAATGTCAAAGATAAATATCTCATATCAATTCGATGGGTAGCCTATCGCAAGTTATAATCACTGCGAGTGAATTTTGCTTAAGCTATTCCTCTAGTCCTCGTCTAATTTGAATAGCCTGATGAAATGCAGCTTTGGACTTGCCAATCCAGATAACCAAGTGGAAGGATGTTATCCCTTGCGATGCATGATACCATGTATGACTAAGGTGACCTATTGTTTCTTGAGACATTTATGTAATCTTACCCTCGCTAAGTAGGATTGCTGTATATTGTACACAGTACCTTTAACTATATCAGCCATTTTGTCATTTATGGAGCATGGGGACTTGTGACAGCTCGATCTCGCGTAAACATCCACTTGGTAAAATGAAGAACAGTCCACATTCGCTATATAACAAGATGACGAGACATTAATCGCATCATCCCATACCCAAAGCACCCATAATGATGATTTCTGTTCACTGAGGCACGCGTATATCGACGGAAATTTCTATAACGCGCACATGATGATAGACTAATTTTGAACTCACTTGATCTATCACTAACGTGCGTTCGGTATGCTATATGCACCGCCGTTTATAATTATTCGTTTGCCAGGCGATGTTAAATGAATTCATGACACAGTAACCAAATATAATATCGTCCTAGACCGCTATGTTGCAAGTTTAGGGAAGGCACTCCTCAGCGGTAAAGGTTGGTCTAGTCGCGTATTCAATTATAGTCGCATCATTGTGATCAATCTTAGGCATTTGAGTTTCAAAATATGCGATACATGGTCGGGTTAATGTGTAAACTGCATAATTGGGTTTGCATCTAAAACAAAGCATATTCCTTTTGGGATGAGACAATATTTGCAAAGCAACGAAAGACACGGCCCAAATAGTAAATTAATGTCATAATTGAAATTCACGTGTTATGATAATAAGTTGCGAAGTGCTACCCTCACATGAGGAATGAGGAACGGTTTTTATTGGCATCATTCATTAGCAATATTACATGATGGAAAAAGGGTACAACTGTAATTAATATGCTGCTGGTAAATGTATTGAACAAAATATAATTATGATGTTTGCCAGCTCAGATAACATCAAAAGCCTAGATTTAATGAATGGCTCGCAATCTGACGCTGGCAAATAGAATATAATGAAACAATGCAAGCTCTAAACTGTCCAGCTGCAGCTTACTGTAACCTGGTAATGCTATTCTGATAAACCTCACAATTGTAGTCGAACCAATGTTATTTTGGTAGAGCAACCCAGCGACATTATGCCAATTTATTTCGGTTATTGTAAAATCAAATTGAAATTGGAGTTGCAATTACTGATCTCATTTACCCCGGTAACCGTTACGTAGCCTGTAGTTTCATTGATATGCAACATCTCTTGTTACTGTTTGAACGTAAGCGCAATAACCAAAGACTGAAATGGATAGAGATTTCCTGGTTAAATGAAGCTTTTTGATGGGATAGGAATGATTCGGTAACCTTTTGCGTCGCTTTTTACGAAGAATCGTTCTCTGGTGGGTAGGTATTTGATACTCTTAGGTCACCAGACTAACCAATTCAGTACAATATGTGGTACAATCAGTCGCAGTAGGAGGCGCCGCAGTTAGATGAATGTGAGATGATCCTTTGAGATATCATGTAATTGAGCCATGATTTAGTTCAATTATAAACGGCTCATAATCAATATGTGTCAAAAGTTGATTGAATACGCCGGCCAAGTAGTACATATTCGGCAAGTAATTGGTGGCTCCTTCGCTCCTTGTCATTTAAACTAAACGCATTAAGTATGTATTGCATAAAAAAAACATTATGTCAATATCGCCACACGCACCTAGCGCGTAAATATAAGTATATATTTATATTTATATACATATATATATAAATATCAAGTATCTTTGCAGGGATCAGGATCTAATGAAACAGAGTAGCTAGCGCATCAGAGTGTGCTTTCCCGAAGAAAATGTTGCTTTCACTTTTGTCACGAATTTTGCAAATGCGCCCTTCAAAACTTGTCAATTGCTTCTAACACCCCGCAAGTCGACAGCTGAATTACCAATGGATGCCATTGTATTGCATCTCTCATCAGTTTGCCTTAATATCGAACTCAGTCAACGACTTTAATGATTATGTTGAATGTGAGTACATGAAATCAACAAAGATTTCGGTTTTGGGAGCGGCTTTGGGTTGCATATAGTCAGCAATACTACGCGTCATACTTACAATTTAAAAAGTTGGCTCGTTGACAACACCGCGAGGAGTTCTTCACGCAGTCGAGACCGCCGAACCGTATAATATTTTCTAGCCGTTTGTGTCTCGGTCAACAGTTCCCATGACTAAACTTCCCTCTAAACTTTATGTGTGTATATATATAGATATATATATAGAGAGAGATATATATATATATATATATATATATATAGATAGAGAGATATATATAGAGATAGAGAGAGAGAGAGAGATATATAGAGAGATATATATATATATAGAGATATAGATAGATATAGAGATAGAGATCTAGATATATATATATATATATATATATATATATATATCTATTATATATATTTATGTATAAATATATATATATATAAATAAATATATATATACATATATGCATATATATATACATGTATAATATATGTTTTTATATATATATATATAAAGGGGGCACTATATATATATATATAGATATATTTGTATATATATATATATAATATTAAATATATATATATATATATACATCTATATATGTTTATATATATATGTGTTGTAGAATTTTTCTCGTATACATATGTTAACTTAATTAAATGAGTTTTTTTTAACAGCACACTGGAGCCCCGTGACTCATTAATTAATTGTGAGAATATCTATTTCAAACTGCACGATAGATCGACCAAGGCACTGCGCTCTATTTTTCCGTTCTATTAGCAATATAATAAGCTGCGCATTTCCTTTCGGTTACCTTATTAGCGCATTCTACATACGGAAACAACTTCCTGTACATGAATCATCCTGGTCGCAAAATAGGCATCTTATTGTTTCGTTCTGAGTTCGTATTCTCTATTTAGCCAGTTATTTATGTGGGAACATGATTTTTACACAGGATGTCATTTCTGAGCCATGTTCGTTATGAGTTACTCTATGCTGAATCCTATGGGAATAATATAATAAGCAAGTATTCGGGATCAACATAGTTATTGCGCTAAGCAAGCCCGCTGGACTGGGTAATAAATACGATTGGACATGACTTGAATGACAACCGTCTCTGCGGACAGAAGTAATTCGGCAATCGTCCCTAAAGACTTTGCTGCTTCATTAAATCATACCCCTGCTGTAGAAAGTTACCAACTACACAACACACTTGCTGGAAAGCTGCCTCTACATCTATCACTTAGTTGGATGGGCGTCACGAGGTAGCTGTTAAATGGACTGACGCACAGCGGCGATACGATGGATCGCCCGATTATAACCCTAGAAGTTACACATACTGGCACACTAATAATATTATCTTTTTAGCAGTATGGATGTTTGAATATAATGATAAACATAGTGCATATATCAAAGCATTAAACTGTTAATGGGACTGGAATTTTTTTATACTTGTTTCCCTTTATCAGTGTCTTCTTTCGTGAACTGAAAAAAACGGGACGAAGAGGGGGTCACAACATTCATTAAAAGTGGCCTATTCAAACAAGTTTTTCCCGCCTCATGCAGTTGATGACGTCATCATTACTCGTGTTACCACGGACCAATACAACGTCAATTATGCCAAGTCTTGACCACCAACTTCACCCACTATACCCTCAACTACGAATGATGCTGCAGCAACAGCAACTCAGCACCAGCGCCAATACAATAATTTAAATTCTTGGCGTCCTGATGCACAGAAGCAAGTGGCAAGTGTCAAACCGATCCTCGGCGTCCCTTTACATGTGATATTTAAGATTGTGTTACGTCTTTACACGAGGAAGGTGGAGATGGGATTGATGGTAGGGCGACAAATGCCTGCTGTTAAGGTGGTCATGCATCGTGGAGTTCCACGTGGTGCAAAAAAGCAGGTATGTGCATTCTACAAACCACTCATCTCACAGCAAACGCTGTATGTAAGTTGACCTGGACCGATCTGAGCTCAAGGCGTGGGATACGGCCTCGTCATCCACTCCTATGACTATGCGTTGCTATTTTAATAAAGTAAGCCATAGGTAAGCGCTCAAAACTAAAGCCATCAATCTTGGTACTTTAATGGTCAGCCATCAAACATTTCAACTTCTACAGAGACACCTACCCTGAGTTGCAAATGTTTTCAGATTCTAACATGATGACCGGCAAGTCAAGGTGGCAACTCATGTGTATGGTGAATGGCGCAACGCATAATTTTAGCAACTTCTGTAATTTTTTGTCGACTGCTAAACAAAGTTCAATTTTAAGAGGAGTTCGTGACGCAGTGTGTCTCAGCAGGTCGGATTATTATCCGCCAGTCTCAATAAATTAATTCTAATGCCAGAAAGTAGTTATGGGAAGATTAAACATAACCGTTAGCGTTCGGTCAATCATGACGCATCTTCAAACTCTTATCATAGTGTATTTTGCAGACTTTCTAATAATTGATGCCCTAGCAATAGTATGGTCAACAATAAAAAGCTGCGGTTGATTCACTGAGACTAAGCGTCCTATGTCAGAGGCATCGGGATAATATTCTTTGATGACTATATCGATAATTTGGTGCTGTTGATCGTGTTTTTACATATCTTATGAGATCTGCGAACAACAATTTGACCCAGTTACCCTTAAGCGTCAAAGAAGTGGGGATTTATTGACTCGTGCATACGTATTCATATGCAAACATACTGGCAACGCATTTGGTTCCTCGATACCATCAGTCCAACTGTAAAGTTTGATGGGGCGGCGGCGCGCGCATCAGCTTTCTCGGTCATATGTTGCATAAAATTCGGTCAAAAAATAAGTTGACATTATGTAAATTAGAGAACAAATAACTGTTGTTATTGCTATTTGCAACACCGGCACTCACAATTCGAGTAACATCCCGCCCCTTTTATCAGAGGAGAAGTGTATAATTTGCCGAGGTATTACAAGAACCTGCAATGGTACAATGTCCAGATGACAAAACAGATCATTTACCATGATATGGCTTTAGCATCCAAATGAAATAATTACATTAAAATTGCTGGATGAGAATACCGTGGATAATGCAATAATATGTTTCCCTGGGCAATAGTATATATTTTGCCTCCATATTGCTATGCTAATGTATTTGCTCTCATAGTAACAACGAATCATTATATGATAAAATCGATCCCACATTAACGGCAATGTCGTCTAACAAGTCGAGAAGGTGCGGTTAGTACTCTTACAGCCAATAGTACTACGTATGGGATGCATCGACATCGCGCTTCGCTAGCGAGACTCACTCTAATGAGTACACTAGAATTAGTGGTTGATTGCCATATCAGTACTAGTTTGATTACCCGAGCAGCAGCACAACTACTAAAAAACATTACCTATATAATTTGTTTATGCTTGCATTGCACTGAAATTCTGGTGTACATACCGTTCCTATTTTATATAGGTAACTAGCACATTCATGTGCCAGTCAATTTCTAATTCATATTCTAAACAAAGTGAAATTTGCACTGCTGAGCTTCATTTGATCCAAAACTGTTCTACTGCAGATTTCAGAGGCGATGGTTAAGTCATTATCACCAATTATGAAAGCGGCGTACTCATTATCATTATCACATGCTTATCGCATAGGGGGCATTCCTAGATTAAACCACTTATTTATCTTCATCAAATTTGTTTGAAATCCGATTCGAATGTCCTCATTCCCTAACCAAAGTCAATTCGTAGTAGTGACATTACGTTATAACGAATGCTTATATATGTACATCGATGACATATTATTGCATATAAGGAAATTGCAATACTGTTAAACTAATGCAAGAGCAAGTTATACGCAAGACACACAACGAACAGCAAATGGAGAGAAATCAGCATATTTTCAGTTTATTAATTCAATGTAGAATCCTGGCGTAACAATACATTCAAGGTCATGTTGAATATCAAAAAAGATAACATATCGTTTACGATTGTACCGTATTTATTCATAGCAACGATAGTACGTGGTCATTGTAATTACTAAAATCATTCCCTTTGGCGTAACACTTTGGGCTTGACAATGTTTTTGGGGTAAAACTGGTTAGTCATCCTGGCAATTAGAGTGCGTTAAATGTAAGGCTAAATCACTTTGCTGACACAAATAAGGATTACATTGGATAGTCATGCTTTGGTGTTGGGATAATTGGCATCCACCGTCTCTAAGCATTTCCTGTAACCGCGCTGGGATGTTTCCGCTCTGTGTGGCGTAATGTTGATGCTTATAACTTGCATGGATGCAACCGTAAGCCGCAATGAAACAAGTAACCGATATGGCAGCACAAACATTACAGTAGTATGAATGATAGCAAACACGCACTTACGCTTAACTAAGTTAATTAGCAAAAAGCCCAGTCTGCCGATAAGTAATCCATTATGTGTAGCGTATTGCGTGATGCATTAAGGGTTGATAGAGAGTTGCTGGCATAATGCCCCAGGAGCAGACCGCGATGCACAATTCCTCTTCATAATATTCGATTAAGAAAAACTAAATGAAATAATCAGGTACTATGCCATAAATCACTACATTTATTAGGCGTCTTTACATTGGTAATCTTAATTTACGTGTGTTTTTGCTCAGGAGAGAAGCGCACACTAAGTTGCAATTTTTAATGACTGCATAGGAAAGAAATGATGGCATTCATCTGAGATGAGTTTGTAAGTGCGAGCAATACTAAAGTTGATCTTTAAGTAATATACATAACGAACCGCTAATAATATTCATCTCATAGCACAACATATATCACGGTTGTTACGCTTTGCATCCTAAATGTATTAGAGTATCTCAATGGTTTTGAAGCATCATCGATTCATCAGATGTTGGTTTAAGCATGCTGCACAACGTCTTAAGCAACACACAGAAGGCATAATTGCGCTGTATTAATTGTGGCAGTTATATAATCTGCGTTTTGCTCAATAGAGTTCTGCTTTTGCTGAAACAGGTGCATCATGCATATTGCTGCATCGTTGAGGCTTTATGCACTAGGATATATCGGCCTACCAATTAGACATATTTCGCCGTTCTGATTTGATATTACAGAGCCCCGTGAAGTTTACCGCATGTAAAGTGTCCATTATATCACTGTTTTAGGTTATTACCGTCCTTTAATGTCCTCACAGATGTACCGTACCAATAGTTCAGCGGTCTTTCAGCATATAATGATGCAAGTGAATAATGTCAAAGATAAATATCTCATATCAATTCGATGGGTAGCCTATCGCAAGTTATAATCACTGCGAGTGAATTTTGCGTAAGCTATTCCTCTAGTCCTCGTCTAATTTGAATAGCCTGATGCAATGCAGGTTTGGACTTGCCAATCCAGATAACCAAGTGGAAGGATGTTATCGCTTGCGATGCATGATACCATGTATGACTAAGGTGACCTATTGTTTCTTGAGACATTTATGTAATCTTACCCTCGCTAAGTAGGATTGCTGTATATTGTACACAGTACCTTTAACTATATCAGCCATTTTGTCATTTATGGAGCATGGGGACTTGTGACAGCTCGATTTCGCGTAAACATCCACTTGGTAAAATGAAGAACAGTCCACATTCGCTATATAACAAGATGACGAGACATTTATCGCATCATCCCATACCCAAAGCACCCATAATGATGAGTTCTGTTCACTGAGGCACGCATATATCGACGGAAATTACTATAACGCGCACATGATGATAGACTAATTTTGAACTCACTTGATCTAGCACTAACGTGCGTTCGGTATGCTATATGCACCGCCGTTTATAATTATTCGTTTGCCAGGCGATGTTAAATGAATTCATGATACAGCAACCAAATATAATATCGTCCTTGACCGCTATGTTGCAAGTTTAGGGAAGGCACTCCTCAGCGGTAAAGGTTGGTCTAGTCGCGTATTCAATAATAGTCGCATCATTGTGATCAATATTAGGCATTTGAGTTTCAAATATGCGATACATGGTCGGGTTAATGTGTAGACTGCATAATTGGGATTGCATCTAAAACAAATCATATTCCTTTTGGGATGAGCGAATATTTGCAAAGCAACGAAAGACACGGCCCAAATAGTAAATTAATGTCATAATTGAAATTCACGTGTTATGATAATAAGTTGCGAAGTGCTACCCTCACATGAGGAATGAGGAACGGTTTTTATTGGCATCATTCATTAGCAATATTACATGATGGAAAACCTCCGCATTTTTGCAAGGGTACAACTGTAATTAATATGCTGCTGGTAAATGTATTGAACAAAATATAATTATGATGTTTGCCAGCTCAGATAACATCAAAAGCCTAGATTTAATGAATGGCTCGCAATCTGACGCTGGCAAATAGAATATAATGAAACAATGCAAGCTCTAAACTGTCTAGCTGCAGCTTACTGTAACCTGGTAATGCTATTCTGATAAACCTCACAATTGTAGTCGAACCAATGTTATTTTGGTAGAGCAACCCAGCGACATTATGCCAATTTATTTCGGTTATTGTAAAATCAAATTGAAATTGAAGTTGCAATTACTGATCTTATTTACCCCCGGTAACCGTTACGTAGCCTGTAGTTTCATTGATATGCAAACATCTCTTGTTACTGTTTGAACGTAAGCGCAATAACCAAAGACTGAAATGGATAGAGATTTCCTGGTTAAATGAAGCTTTTTGATGGGATAGGAATGATTCGGTAACCTTTTGCGTCGCTTTTTACGAAGAATCGTTCTCTGGTGGGTAGGTATTTAATAATCTTAGGTCACCAGACTAACCAATTCAGTACAATAAGTGGTACAATCAGTCGCAATGGGAGGCGCCGCAGTTAGATGAATGTGCGATGATCCTTTGAGATATCATGTAATTGAACCATGATTTAGTTCAATTATAAACGGCTCATAATCAATATGTGTCAAAAGTTGATTGAATACGCCGGCCAAGTAATACATATTCGGCAAGTAATTGGTGGCTCCTTCGCTCCTTGTCATTTAAACTAAACGCATTAAGTATGTATTGCATAAAAAAAAACATTATGTCAATATCGCCACACGCACATAGCGCGTATATATAAGTATATATTTATATTTATATACATATATATATAAATATCAAGTATCTTTGTAGGGATCAGGATCTAATGAGTAGCTAGCGAATCAGAGTGTGCTTTCCCGAAGAAAATGTTGCTTTCACTTTTGTCACGAATTTTGCAAATGCGCCCTTCAAAAATTGTCAATTGCTTCTAATACCCCCGCAACTCGACAGCTGAATTACCAATGGATGCCATTGTATTGCATCTCTCATCAGTTTGCCTTAATATCGAATTCAGTCAACGACTTTAATGATTATGTTGAATGTGAGTACATGAAATCAACGAAGATTTCGGTTTTGGGAGCGGCTGCTAAACAAAGTTCACTTTTAAGAGGAGTTCGTGACGCAGTGTGTCTCAGCAGGTCGGATTATTATCCGCCAGTCTCAATAAATTAATTCTAATGCCAGAAAGTAGTTATGGGAAGATTAAACATAACCGTTAGCGTTCGGTCAATCATGACGCATCTTCAAACTCTTATCATAGTGTATTTTCGCAGACTTTCTAATAATTGATGCCCTAGCAATAGTATGGTCAACAATAAAAAGCTGCGGTTGATTCACTGAGACTAAGCGTCCCATGTCAGAGGCATCGGGATAATATTCTTTGATGACTATATCGACAATTTGGTGCTGTTGATCGTATTTTTACATATCTTATGAGATCTGCGAACAACAATTTGACCCAGTTACCCTTAAGTGTCAAAGAAGTGGGGATTTATTGACTCGTGCATACGTATTCATATGCAAACATACTGGCAACGCATTTGGTTCCTCGATACCATCAGTCCAACTGTAAAGTTTGATGGGGCGGCGCGCATCAGCTTTCTCGGTCATATGTTGCATAAAATTCGGTCAAAAAATAAGTTGACATTATGTAAATTAGAGAACAAATAACTGTTGTTATTGCTATTTGCAACACCGGCACTCACAATTCGAGTAACATCCCGCCCCTTTTATCAGAGGAGAAGTGTATAATTTGCCGAGGTATTACAAGAACCTGCAATGGTACAATGTCCAGATGACAAAACAGATCATTTACCATGATATGGCTTTAGCATCCAAATGAAATAATTACATTAAAATTGCTGGATGAGAATACCGTGGATAATGCAATAATATGTTTCCCTGGGCAATAGTATATATTTTGCCTCCATATTGCTATGCTAATGTATTTGCTCTCATAGTAACAACGAATCATTATATGATAAAATCGATCCCACATTAACGGCAATGTCGTCTAACAAGTCGAGAAGGTGCGGTTAGTACTCTTACAGCCAATAGTACTACGTATGGGATGCATCGACATCGCGCTTCGCTAGCGAGACTCACTCTAATGAGTACACTAGAATTAGTGGTTGATTGCCATATCAGTACTAGTTTGATTACCCGAGCAGCAGCACAACTACTAAAAAACATTACCTATATAATTTGTTTATGCTTGCATTGCACTGAAATTCTGGTGTACATACCGTTCCTATTTTATATAGGTAACTAGCACATTCATGTGCCAGTCAATTTCTAATTCATATTCTAAACAAAGTGAAATTTGCACTGCTGAGCTTCATTTGATCCAAAACTGTTCTACTGCAGATTTCAGAGGCGATGGTTAAGTCATTATCACCAATTATGAAGCGGCGTACTCATTATCATTATCACATGCTTATCGCATAGGGGGCATTCCTAGATTAAACCACTTATTTATCTTCATCAATTTTTGTTTGAAATCCGATTCGAATGTCCTCATTCCCTAACCAAAGTCAATTCGTAGTAGTGACATTACGTTATAACGAATGCTTATATATGTACATCGATGACATATTATTGCATATAAGGAAATTGCAATACTGTTAAACTAATGCAAGAGCAAGTTATACGCAAGACACACAACGAACAGCAAATGGAGAGAAATCAGCATATTTTCAGTTTATTAATTCAATGTAGAATCCTGGCGTAACAATACATTCAAGGTCATGTTGAATATCAAAAAGATAACATATCGTTTACGATTGTACCGTATTTATTCATAGCAACGATAGTACGTGGTCATTGTAATTACTAAAATCATTCCCTTTGGCGTAACACTTTGGGCTTGACAATGTTTTGGGGTAAAACTGGTTAGTCATCCTGGCAATTAGAGTGCGTTAAATGTAAGGCTAAATCACTTTGCTGACACAAATAAGGATTACATTGGATAGTCATGCTTTGGTGTTGGGATAATTGGCATCCACCGTCTCTAAGCATTTCCTGTAACCGCGCTGGGATGTTTCCGCTCTGTGTGGCGTAATGTTGATGCTTATAACTTGCATGGATGCAACCGTAAGCCGCAATGAAACAAAGTAACCGATATGGCAGCACAAACATTACAGTAGTATGAATGATAGCAAACACGCACTTACGCTTAACTAAGTTAATTAGCAAAAAGCCCAGTCTGCCGATAAGTAATCCATTATGTGTAGCGTATTGCGTGATGCATTAAGGGTTGATAGAGAGTTGCTGGCATAATGCCCCAGGAGCAGACCGCGATGCACAATTCCTCTTCATAATATTCGATTAAGAAAAACTAAATGAAATAATCAGGTACTATGCCATAAATCACTACATTTATTAGGCGTCTTTACATTGGTAATCTTAATTTACGTGTGTTTTTTGCTCAGGAGAGAAGCGCACACTAAGTTGCAATTTTTAATGACTGCATAGGAAAGAAATGATGGCATTCATCTGAGATGAGTTTGTAAGTGCGAGCAATACTAAAGTTGATCTTTAAGTAATATACATAACGAACCGCTAATAATATTCATCTCATAGCACAACATATATCACGGTTGTTACGCTTTGCATCCTAAATGTATTAGAGTATCTCAATGGTTTTGAAGCATCATCGATTCATCAGATGTTGGTTTAAGCATGCTGCACAACGTCTTAAGCAACACACAGAAGGCATAATTGCGCTGTATTAATTGTGGCAGTTATATAATCTGCGTTTTGCTCAATAGAGTTCTGCTTTTGCTGAAACAGGTGCATCATGCATATTGCTGCATCGTTGAGGCTTTATGCACTAGGATATATCGGCCTACCAATTAGACATATTTCGCCGTTCTGATTTGATATTACAGAGCCCCGTGAAGTTTACCGCATGTAAAGTGTCCATTATATCACTGTTTTAGGTTATTACCGTCCTTTAATGTCCTCACAGATGTACCGTACCAATAGTTCAGCGGTCTTTCAGCATATAATGATGCAAGTGAATAATGTCAAAGATAAATATCTCATATCAATTCGATGGGTAGCCTATCGCAAGTTATAATCACTGCGAGTGAATTTTGCGTAAGCTATTCCTCTAGTCCTCGTCTAATTTGAATAGCCTGATGCAATGCAGGTTTGGACTTGCCAATCCAGATAACCAAGTGGAAGGATGTTATCGCTTGCGATGCATGATACCATGTATGACTAAGGTGACCTATTGTTTCTTGAGACATTTATGTAATCTTACCCTCGCTAAGTAGGATTGCTGTATATTGTACACAGTACCTTTAACTATATCAGCCATTTTGTCATTTATGGAGCATGGGGACTTGTGACAGCTCGATTTCGCGTAAACATCCACTTGGTAAAATGAAGAACAGTCCACATTCGCTATATAACAAGATGACGAGACATTTATCGCATCATCCCATACCCAAAGCACCCATAATGATGAGTTCTGTTCACTGAGGCACGCATATATCGACGGAAATTACTATAACGCGCACATGATGATAGACTAATTTTGAACTCACTTGATCTAGCACTAACGTGCGTTCGGTATGCTATATGCACCGCCGTTTATAATTATTCGTTTGCCAGGCGATGTTAAATGAATTCATGATACAGCAACCAAATATAATATCGTCCTTGACCGCTATGTTGCAAGTTTAGGGAAGGCACTCCTCAGCGGTAAAGGTTGGTCTAGTCGCGTATTCAATAATAGTCGCATCATTGTGATCAATATTAGGCATTTGAGTTTCAAATATGCGATACATGGTCGGGTTAATGTGTAGACTGCATAATTGGGATTGCATCTAAAACAAATCATATTCCTTTGGGATGAGCGAATATTTGCAAAGCAACGAAAGACACGGCCCAAATAGTAAATTAATGTCATAATTGAAATTCACGTGTTATGATAATAAGTTGCGAAGTGCTACCCTCACATGAGGAATGAGGAACGGTTTTTATTGGCATCATTCATTAGCAATATTACATGATGGAAAACCTCCGCATTTTTGCAAGGGTACAACTGTAATTAATATGCTGCTGGTAAATGTATTGAACAAAATATAATTATGATGTTTGCCAGCTCAGATAACATCAAAAGCCTAGATTTAATGAATGGCTCGCAATCTGACGCTGGCAAATAGAATATAATGAAACAATGCAAGCTCTAAACTGTCTAGCTGCAGCTTACTGTAACCTGGTAATGCTATTCTGATAAACCTCACAATTGTAGTCGAACCAATGTTATTTTGGTAGAGCAACCCAGCGACATTATGCCAATTTATTTCGGTTATTGTAAAATCAAATTGAAATTGAAGTTGCAATTACTGATCTTATTTACCCCGGTAACCGTTACGTAGCCTGTAGTTTCATTGATATGCAAACATCTCTTGTTACTGTTTGAACGTAAGCGCAATAACCAAAGACTGAAATGGATAGAGATTTCCTGGTTAAATGAAGCTTTTTGATGGGATAGGAATGATTCGGTAACCTTTTGCGTCGCTTTTTACGAAGAATCGTTCTCTGGTGGGTAGGTATTTAATAATCTTAGGTCACCAGACTAACCAATTCAGTACAATAAGTGGTACAATCAGTCGCAATGGGAGGCGCCGCAGTTAGATGAATGTGCGATGATCCTTTGAGATATCATGTAATTGAACCATGATTTAGTTCAATTATAAACGGCTCATAATCAATATGTGTCAAAAGTTGATTGAATACGCCGGCCAAGTAATACATATTCGGCAAGTAATTGGTGGCTCCTTCGCTCCTTGTCATTTAAACTAAACGCATTAAGTATGTATTGCATAAAAAAAAACATTATGTCAATATCGCCACACGCACATAGCGCGTATATATAAGTATATATTTATATTTATATACATATATATATAAATATCAAGTATCTTTGTAGGGATCAGGATCTAATGAGTAGCTAGCGAATCAGAGTGTGCTTTCCCGAAGAAAATGTTGCTTTCACTTTTGTCACGAATTTTGCAAATGCGCCCTTCAAAAATTGTCAATTGCTTCTAATACCCCGCAACTCGACAGCTGAATTACCAATGGATGCCATTGTATTGCATCTCTCATCAGTTTGCCTTAATATCGAATTCAGTCAACGACTTTAATGATTATGTTGAATGTGAGTACATGAAATCAACGAAGATTTCGGTTTTGGGAGCGGCTGCTAAACAAAGTTCACTTTTAAGAGGAGTTCGTGACGCAGTGTGTCTCAGCAGGTCGGATTATTATCCGCCAGTCTCAATAAATTAATTCTAATGCCAGAAAGTAGTTATGGGAAGATTAAACATAACCGTTAGCGTTCGGTCAATCATGACGCATCTTCAAACTCTTATCATAGTGTATTTCGCAGACTTTCTAATAATTGATGCCCTAGCAATAGTATGGTCAACAATAAAAAGCTGCGGTTGATTCACTGAGACTAAGCGTCCCATGTCAGAGGCATCGGGATAATATTCTTTGATGACTATATCGACAATTTGGTGCTGTTGATCGTATTTTTACATATCTTATGAGATCTGCGAACAACAATTTGACCCAGTTACCCTTAAGTGTCAAAGAAGTGGGGATTTATTGACTCGTGCATACGTATTCATATGCAAACATACTGGCAACGCATTTGGTTCCTCGATACCATCAGTCCAACTGTAAAGTTTGATGGGGCGGCGCGCATCAGCTTTCTCGGTCATATGTTGCATAAAATTCGGTCAAAAAATAAGTTGACATTATGTAAATTAGAGAACAAATAACTGTTGTTATTGCTATTTGCAACACCGGCACTCACAATTCGAGTAACATCCCGCCCCTTTTATCAGAGGAGAAGTGTATAATTTGCCGAGGTATTACAAGAACCTGCAATGGTACAATGTCCAGATGACAAAACAGATCATTTACCATGATATGGCTTTAGCATCCAAATGAAATAATTACATTAAAATTGCTGGATGAGAATACCGTGGATAATGCAATAATATGTTTCCCTGGGCAATAGTATATATTTTGCCTCCATATTGCTATGCTAATGTATTTGCTCTCATAGTAACAACGAATCATTATATGATAAAATCGATCCCACATTAACGGCAATGTCGTCTAACAAGTCGAGAAGGTGCGGTTAGTACTCTTACAGCCAATAGTACTACGTATGGGATGCATCGACATCGCGCTTCGCTAGCGAGACTCACTCTAATGAGTACACTAGAATTAGTGGTTGATTGCCATATCAGTACTAGTTTGATTACCCGAGCAGCAGCACAACTACTAAAAAACATTACCTATATAATTTGTTTATGCTTGCATTGCACTGAAATTCTGGTGTACATACCGTTCCTATTTTATATAGGTAACTAGCACATTCATGTGCCAGTCAATTTCTAATTCATATTCTAAACAAAGTGAAATTTGCACTGCTGAGCTTCATTTGATCCAAAACTGTTCTACTGCAGATTTCAGAGGCGATGGTTAAGTCATTATCACCAATTATGAAGCGGCGTACTCATTATCATTATCACATGCTTATCGCATAGGGGGCATTCCTAGATTAAACCACTTATTTATCTTCATCAAATTTGTTTGAAATCCGATTCGAATGTCCTCATTCCCTAACCAAAGTCAATTCGTAGTAGTGACATTACGTTATAACGAATGCTTATATATGTACATCGATGACATATTATTGCATATAAGGAAATTGCAATACTGTTAAACTAATGCAAGAGCAAGTTATACGCAAGACACACAACGAACAGCAAATGGAGAGAAATCAGCATATTTTCAGTTTATTAATTCAATGTAGAATCCTGGCGTAACAATACATTCAAGGTCATGTTGAATATCAAAAAGATAACATATCGTTTACGATTGTACCGTATTTATTCATAGCAACGATAGTACGTGGTCATTGTAATTACTAAAATCATCCCTTTGGCGTAACACTTTGGGCTTGACAATGTTTTGGGGTAAAACTGGTTAGTCATCCTGGCAATTAGAGTGCGTTAAATGTAAGGCTAAATCACTTTGCTGACACAAATAAGGATTACATTGGATAGTCATGCTTTGGTGTTGGGATAATTGGCATCCACCGTCTCTAAGCATTTCCTGTAACCGCGCTGGGATGTTTCCGCTCTGTGTGGCGTAATGTTTGATGCTTATAACTTGCATGGATGCAACCGTAAGCCGCAATGAAACAAAGTAACCGATATGGCAGCACAAACATTACAGTAGTATGAATGATAGCAAACACGCACTTACGCTTAACTAAGTTAATTAGCAAAAAGCCCAGTCTGCCGATAAGTAATCCATTATGTGTAGCGTATTGCGTGATGCATTAAGGGTTGATAGAGAGTTGCTGGCATAATGCCCCAGGAGCAGACCGCGATGCACAATTCCTCTTCATAATATTCGATTAAGAAAAACTAAATGAAATAATCAGGTACTATGCCATAAATCACTACATTTATTAGGCGTCTTTACATTGGTAATCTTAATTATACGTGTGTTTTTGCTCAGGAGAGAAGCGCACACTAAGTTGCAATTTTTAATGACTGCATAGGAAAGAAATGATGGCATTCATCTGAGATGAGTTTGTAAGTGCGAGCAATACTAAAGTTGATCTTTAAGTAATATACATAACGAACCGCTAATAATATTCATCTCATAGCACAACATATATCACGGTTGTTACGCTTTGCATCCTAAATGTATTAGAGTATCTCAATGGTTTTGAAGCATCATCGATTCATCAGATGTTGGTTTAAGCATGCTGCACAACGTCTTAAGCAACACACAGAAGGCATAATTGCGCTGTATTAATTGTGGCAGTTATATAATCTGCGTTTTGCTCAATAGAGTTCTGCTTTTGCTGAAACAGGTGCATCATGCATATTGCTGCATCGTTGAGGCTTTATGCACTAGGATATATCGGCCTACCAATTAGACATATTTCGCCGTTCTGATTTGATATTACAGAGCCCCGTGAAGTTTACCGCATGTAAAGTGTCCATTATATCACTGTTTTAGGTTATTACCGTCCTTTAATGTCCTCACAGATGTACCGTACCAATAGTTCAGCGGTCTTTCAGCATATAATGATGCAAGTGAATAATGTCAAAGATAAATATCTCATATCAATTCGATGGGTAGCCTATCGCAAGTTATAATCACTGCGAGTGAATTTTGCGTAAGCTATTCCTCTAGTCCTCGTCTAATTTGAATAGCCTGATGCAATGCAGGTTTGGACTTGCCAATCCAGATAACCAAGTGGAAGGATGTTATCGCTTGCGATGCATGATACCATGTATGACTAAGGTGACCTATTGTTTCTTGAGACATTTATGTAATCTTACCCTCGCTAAGTAGGATTGCTGTATATTGTACACAGTACCTTTAACTATATCAGCCATTTTGTCATTTATGGAGCATGGGGACTTGTGACAGCTCGATTTCGCGTAAACATCCACTTGGTAAAATGAAGAACAGTCCACATTCGCTATATAACAAGATGACGAGACATTTATCGCATCATCCCATACCCAAAGCACCCATAATGATGAGTTCTGTTCACTGAGGCACGCATATATCGACGGAAATTACTATAACGCGCACATGATGATAGACTAATTTTGAACTCACTTGATCTAGCACTAACGTGCGTTCGGTATGCTATATGCACCGCCGTTTATAATTATTCGTTTGCCAGGCGATGTTAAATGAATTCATGATACAGCAACCAAATATAATATCGTCCTTGACCGCTATGTTGCAAGTTTAGGGAAGGCACTCCTCAGCGGTAAAGGTTGGTCTAGTCGCGTATTCAATAATAGTCGCATCATTGTGATCAATATTAGGCATTTGAGTTTCAAATATGCGATACATGGTCGGGTTAATGTGTAGACTGCATAATTGGGATTGCATCTAAAACAAATCATATTCCTTTTGGGATGAGCGAATATTTGCAAAGCAACGAAAGACACGGCCCAAATAGTAAATTAATGTCATAATTGAAATTCACGTGTTATGATAATAAGTTGCGAAGTGCTACCCTCACATGAGGAATGAGGAACGGTTTTTATTGGCATCATTCATTAGCAATATTACATGATGGAAAACCTCCGCATTTTTGCAAGGGTACAACTGTAATTAATATGCTGCTGGTAAATGTATTGAACAAAATATAATTATGATGTTTGCCAGCTCAGATAACATCAAAAGCCTAGATTTAATGAATGGCTCGCAATCTGACGCTGGCAAATAGAATATAATGAAACAATGCAAGCTCTAAACTGTCTAGCTGCAGCTTACTGTAACCTGGTAATGCTATTCTGATAAACCTCACAATTGTAGTCGAACCAATGTTATTTTGGTAGAGCAACCCAGCGACATTATGCCAATTTATTTCGGTTATTGTAAAATCAAATTGAAATTGAAGTTGCAATTACTGATCTTATTTACCCCGGTAACCGTTACGTAGCCTGTAGTTTCATTGATATGCAAACATCTCTTGTTACTGTTTGAACGTAAGCGCAATAACCAAAGACTGAAATGGATAGAGATTTCCTGGTTAAATGAAGCTTTTTGATGGGATAGGAATGATTCGGTAACCTTTTGCGTCGCTTTTTACGAAGAATCGTTCTCTGGTGGGTAGGTATTTAATAATCTTAGGTCACCAGACTAACCAATTCAGTACAATAAGTGGTACAATCAGTCGCAATGGGAGGCGCCGCAGTTAGATGAATGTGCGATGATCCTTTGAGATATCATGTAATTGAACCATGATTTAGTTCAATTATAAACGGCTCATAATCAATATGTGTCAAAAGTTGATTGAATACGCCGGCCAAGTAATACATATTCGGCAAGTAATTGGTGGCTCCTTCGCTCCTTGTCATTTAAACTAAACGCATTAAGTATGTATTGCATAAAAAAAAACATTATGTCAATATCGCCACACGCACATAGCGCGTATATATAAGTATATATTTATATTTATATACATATATATATAAATATCAAGTATCTTTGTAGGGATCAGGATCTAATGAGTAGCTAGCGAATCAGAGTGTGCTTTCCCGAAGAAAATGTTGCTTTCACTTTTGTCACGAATTTTGCAAATGCGCCCTTCAAAAATTGTCAATTGCTTCTAATACCCCGCAACTCGACAGCTGAATTACCAATGGATGCCATTGTATTGCATCTCTCATCAGTTTGCCTTAATATCGAATTCAGTCAACGACTTTAATGATTATGTTGAATGTGAGTACATGAAATCAACGAAGATTTCGGTTTTGGGAGCGGCTGCTAAACAAAGTTCACTTTTAAGAGGAGTTCGTGACGCAGTGTGTCTCAGCAGGTCGGATTATTATCCGCCAGTCTCAATAAATTAATTCTAATGCCAGAAAGTAGTTATGGGAAGATTAAACATAACCGTTAGCGTTCGGTCAATCATGACGCATCTTCAAACTCTTATCATAGTGTATTTCGCAGACTTTCTAATAATTGATGCCCTAGCAATAGTATGGTCAACAATAAAAAGCTGCGGTTGATTCACTGAGACTAAGCGTCCCATGTCAGAGGCATCGGGATAATATTCTTTGATGACTATATCGACAATTTGGTGCTGTTGATCGTATTTTTACATATCTTATGAGATCTGCGAACAACAATTTGACCCAGTTACCCTTAAGTGTCAAAGAAGTGGGGATTTATTGACTCGTGCATACGTATTCATATGCAAACATACTGGCAACGCATTTGGTTCCTCGATACCATCAGTCCAACTGTAAAGTTTGATGGGGCGGCGCGCATCAGCTTTCTCGGTCATATGTTGCATAAAATTCGGTCAAAAAATAAGTTGACATTATGTAAATTAGAGAACAAATAACTGTTGTTATTGCTATTTGCAACACCGGCACTCACAATTCGAGTAACATCCCGCCCCTTTTATCAGAGGAGAAGTGTATAATTTGCCGAGGTATTACAAGAACCTGCAATGGTACAATGTCCAGATGACAAAACAGATCATTTACCATGATATGGCTTTAGCATCCAAATGAAATAATTACATTAAAATTGCTGGATGAGAATACCGTGGATAATGCAATAATATGTTTCCCTGGGCAATAGTATATATTTTGCCTCCATATTGCTATGCTAATGTATTTGCTCTCATAGTAACAACGAATCATTATATGATAAAATCGATCCCACATTAACGGCAATGTCGTCTAACAAGTCGAGAAGGTGCGGTTAGTACTCTTACAGCCAATAGTACTACGTATGGGATGCATCGACATCGCGCTTCGCTAGCGAGACTCACTCTAATGAGTACACTAGAATTAGTGGTTGATTGCCATATCAGTACTAGTTTGATTACCCGAGCAGCAGCACAACTACTAAAAAACATTACCTATATAATTTGTTTATGCTTGCATTGCACTGAAATTCTGGTGTACATACCGTTCCTATTTTATATAGGTAACTAGCACATTCATGTGCCAGTCAATTTCTAATTCATATTCTAAACAAAGTGAAATTTGCACTGCTGAGCTTCATTTGATCCAAAAAAACTGTTCTACTGCAGATTTCAGAGGCGATGGTTAAGTCATTATCACCAATTATGAAGCGGCGTACTCATTATCATTATCACATGCTTATCGCATAGGGGGCATTCCTAGATTAAACCACTTATTTATCTTCATCAAATTTGTTTGAAATCCGATTCGAATGTCCTCATTCCCTAACCAAAGTCAATTCGTAGTAGTGACATTACGTTATAACGAATGCTTATATATGTACATCGATGACATATTATTGCATATAAGGAAATTGCAATACTGTTAAACTAATGCAAGAGCAAGTTATACGCAAGACACACAACGAACAGCAAATGGAGAGAAATCAGCATATTTTCAGTTTATTAATTCAATGTAGAATCCTGGCGTAACAATACATTCAAGGTCATGTTGAATATCAAAAAGATAACATATCGTTTACGATTGTACCGTATTTATTCATAGCAACGATAGTACGTGGTCATTGTAATTACTAAAATCATTCCCTTTGGCGTAACACTTTGGGCTTGACAATGTTTTGGGGTAAAACTGGTTAGTCATCCTGGCAATTAGAGTGCGTTAAATGTAACGCTAAATCACTTTGCTGACACAAATAAGGATTACATTGGATAGTCATGCTTTGGTGTTGGGATAATTGGCATCCACCGTCTCTAAGCATTTCCTGTAACCGCGCTGGGATGTTTCCGCTCTGTGTGGCGTAATGTTGATGCTTATAACTTACAATGCATGGATGCAACCGTAAGCCGCAATGAAACAAAGTAACCGATATGGCAGCACAAACATTACAGTAGTATGAATGATAGCAAACACGCACTTACGCTTAACTAAGTTAATTAGCAAAAAGCCCAGTCTGCCGATAAGTAATCCATTATGTGTAGCGTATTGCGTGATGCATTAAGGATTGATAGAGAGTTGCTGGCATAATGCCCCAGGAGCAGACCGCGATGCACAATTCCTCTTCATAATATTCGATTAAGAAAAACTAAATGAAATAATCAGGTACTATGCCATAAATCACTACATTTATTAGGCGTCTTTACATTGGTAATCTTAATTTACGTGTGTTTTTGCTCAGGAGAGAAGCGCACACTAAGTTGCAATTTTTAATGACAGCATAGGAAAGAAATGATGGCATTCATCTGAGATGAGTTTGTAAGTGCGAGCAATACTAAAGTTGATCTTTAAGTAATATACATAACGAACCGCTAATAATATTCATCTCATAGCACAACATATATCACGGTTGTTACGCTTTGCATCCAAAATGTATTAGAGTATCTCAATGGTTTTGAAGCATCATCGATTCATCAGATGTTGGTTTAAGCATGCTGCACAACGTCTTAAGCAACACACAGAAGGCATAATTGCGCTGTATTAATTGTGGCAGTTATACTTTCTAATAATTGATGCCCTAGCAATAGTATGGTCAACAATAAAAAGCTGTGGTTGATTCACTGAGACTAAGCGTCCCATGTCAGAGGCATCGGGATAATATTCTTTGATGACTATATCGACAATTTGGTGCTGTTGATCGTATTTTTACATATCTTATGAGATCTGCGAACAACAATTTGACCCAGTTACCCTTAAGTGTCAAAGAAGTGGGGATTTATTGACTCGTGCATACGTATTCATATGCAAACATACTGGCAACGCATTTGGTTCCTCGATACCATCAGTCCAACTGTAAAGTTTGATGGGGCGGCGCGCATCAGCTTTCTCGGTCATATGTTGCATAAAATTCGGTCAAAAAATAAGTTGACATTATGTAAATTAGAGAACAAATAACTGTTGTTATTGCTATTTGCAACACCGGCACTCACAATTCGAGTAACATCCCGCCCCTTTTATCAGAGGAGAAGTGTATAATTTGCCGAGGTATTACAAGAACCTGCAATGGTACAATGTCCAGATGACAAAACAGATCATTTACCATGATATGGCTTTAGCATCCAAATGAAATAATTACATTAAAATTGCTGGATGAGAATACCGTGGATAATGCAATAATATGTTTCCCTGGGCAATAGTATATATTTTGCCTCCATATTGCTATGCTAATGTATTTGCTCTCATAGTAACAACGAATCATTATATGATAAAATCGATCCCACATTAACGGCAATGTCGTCTAACAAGTCGAGAAGGTGCGGTTAGTACTCTTACAGCCAATAGTACTACGTATGGGATGCATCGACATCGCGCTTCGCTAGCGAGACTCACTCTAATGAGTACACTAGAATTAGTGGTTGATTGCCATATCAGTACTAGTTTGATTACCCGAGCAGCAGCACAACTACTAAAAAACATTACCTATATAATTTGTTTATGCTTGCATTGCACTGAAATTCTGGTGTACATACCGTTCCTATTTTATATAGGTAACTAGCACATTCATGTGCCAGTCAATTTCTAATTCATATTCTAAACAAAGTGAAATTTGCACTGCTGAGCTTCATTTGATCCAAAACTGTTCTACTGCAGATTTCAGAGGCGATGGTTAAGTCATTATCACCAATTATGAAGCGGCGTACTCATTATCATTATCACATGCTTATCGCATAGGGGGCATTCCTAGATTAAACCACTTATTTATCTTCATCAAATTTGTTTGAAATCCCATTCGAATGTCCTCATTCCCTAACCAAAGTCAATTCGTAGTAGTGACATTACGTTATAACGAATGCTTATATATGTACATCGATGACATATTATTGCATATAAGGAAATTGCAATACTGTTAAACTAATGCAAGAGCAAGTTATACGCAAGACACACAACGAACAGCAAATGGAGAGAAATCAGCATATTTTCAGTTTATTAATTCAATGTAGAATCCTGGCGTAACAATACATTCAAGGTCATGTTGAATATCAAAAAGATAACATATCGTTTACGATTGTACCGTATTTATTCATAGCAACGATAGTACGTGGTCATTGTAATTACTAAAATCATTCCCTTTGGTGTAACACTTTGGGCTTGACAATGTTTTGGGGTAAAACTGGTTAGTCATCCTGGCAATTAGAGTGCATTAAATGTAACGCTAAATCACTTTGCTGACACAAATAAGGATTACATTGGATAGTCATGCTTTTGAGTTGGGATAATTGGCATCCACTGTCTCTAAGCATTTCCTGTAACCGCGCTGGGATGTTTCCGCTCTGTGTGGCATAATGTTGATGCTTATAACTTTGCATGGATGCAACCGTAAGCCGCAATGAAACAAAGAAACCGATATGGCAGCACAAACATTACAGTAGTATGAATGATAGCAAACACGCACTTACGCTTAACTAAGTTAATTAGCAAAAAGCCCAGTCTGCCGATAAGTAATCCATTATGTGTAGCGTATTGCATGATGCATTAAGGGTTGATAGAGAGTTGCTGGCATAATGCCCCAGGAGCAGACCGCGATGCACAATTCCTCTTCATAATATTCGATTAAGAAAAAACTAAATGAAATAATCAGGTACTATGCCATAAATCACTACATTTATTAGGCGTCTTTACATTGGTAATCTTAATTTACGTGTGCAATTTTTTTTTTGCTCAGGAGAGAAGCGCACACTAAGTTGCAATTTTTAATGACTGCATAGGAAAGAAATGATGGCATTCATCTGAGATGAGTTTGTAAGTGCGAGCAATACTAAAGTTGATCTTTAAGTAATATACATAACGAACCGCTAATAATATTCATCTCATAGCACAACATATATCACGGTTGTTACGCTTTGCATCCTAAATGTATTAGAGTATCTCAATGGTTTTGAAGCATCATCGATTCATCAGATGTTGGTTTAAGCATGCTGCACAACGTCTTAAGCAACACACAGAAGGCATAATTGCGCTGTATTAATTGTGGCAGTTATATAATCTGCGTTTTGCTCAATAGAGTTCTGCTTTTGCTGAAACAGGTGCATCATGCATATTGCTGCATCGTTGAGGCTTTATGCACTAGGATATATCGGCCTACCAATTAGACATATTTCGCCGTTCTGATTTGATATTACAGAGCCCCTGTGAAGTTTACCGCATGTAAAGTGTCCATTATATCACTGTTTTAGGTTATTACCGTCCTTTAATGTCCTCACAGATGTACCGTACCAATAGTTCAGCGGTCTTTCAGCATATAATGATGCAAGTGAATAATGTCAAAGATAAATATCTCATATCAATTCGATGGGTAGCCTATCGCAAGTTATAATCACTGCGAGTGAATTTTGCGTAAGCTATTCCTCTAGTCCTCGTCTAATTTGAATAGCCTGATGCAATGCAGGTTTGGACTTGCCAATCCAGATAACCAAGTGGAAGGATGTTATCGCTTGCGATGCATGATACCATGTATGACTAAGGTGACCTATTGTTTCTTGAGACATTTATGTAATCTTACCCTCGCTAAGTAGGATTGCTGTATATTGTACACAGTACCTTTAACTATATCAGCCATTTTGTCATTTATGGAGCATGGGGACTTGTGACAGCTCGATTTCGCGTAAACATCCACTTGGTAAAATGAAGAACAGTCCACATTCGCTATATAACAAGATGACGAGACATTTATCGCATCATCCCATACCCAAAGCACCCATAATGATGAGTTCTGTTCACTGAGGCACGCATATATCGACGGAAATTACTATAACGCGCACATGATGATAGACTAATTTTGAACTCACTTGATCTAGCACTAACGTGCGTTCGGTATGCTATATGCACCGCCGTTTATAATTATTCGTTTGCCAGGCGATGTTAAATGAATTCATGATACAGCAACCAAATATAATATCGTCCTTGACCGCTATGTTGCAAGTTTAGGGAAGGCACTCCTCAGCGGTAAAGGTTGGTCTAGTCGCGTATTCAATAATAGTCGCATCATTGTGATCAATATTAGGCATTTGAGTTTCAAATATGCGATACATGGTCGGGTTAATGTGTAGACTGCATAATTGGGATTGCATCTAAAACAAATCATATTCCTTTTGGGATGAGCGAATATTTGCAAAGCAACGAAAGACACGGCCCAAATAGTAAATTAATGTCATAATTGAAATTCACGTGTTATGATAATAAGTTGCGAAGTGCTACCCTCACATGAGGAATGAGGAACGGTTTTTATTGGCATCATTCATTAGCAATATTACATGATGGAAAACCTCCGCATTTTTGCAAGGGTACAACTGTAATTAATATGCTGCTGGTAAATGTATTGAACAAAATATAATTATGATGTTTGCCAGCTCAGATAACATCAAAAGCCTAGATTTAATGAATGGCTCGCAATCTGACGCTGGCAAATAGAATATAATGAAACAATGCAAGCTCTAAACTGTCTAGCTGCAGCTTACTGTAACCTGGTAATGCTATTCTGATAAACCTCACAATTGTAGTCGAACCAATGTTATTTTGGTAGAGCAACCCAGCGACATTATGCCAATTTATTTCGGTTATTGTAAAATCAAATTGAAATTGAAGTTGCAATTACTGATCTTATTTACCCCGGTAACCGTTACGTAGCCTGTAGTTTCATTGATATGCAAACATCTCTTGTTACTGTTTGAACGTAAGCGCAATAACCAAAGACTGAAATGGATAGAGATTTCCTGGTTAAATGAAGCTTTTTGATGGGATAGGAATGATTCGGTAACCTTTTGCGTCGCTTTTTACGAAGAATCGTTCTCTGGTGGGTAGGTATTTAATAATCTTAGGTCACCAGACTAACCAATTCAGTACAATAAGTGGTACAATCAGTCGCAATGGGAGGCGCCGCAGTTAGATGAATGTGCGATGATCCTTTGAGATATCATGTAATTGAACCATGATTTAGTTCAATTATAAACGGCTCATAATCAATATGTGTCAAAAGTTGATTGAATACGCCGGCCAAGTAATACATATTCGGCAAGTAATTGGTGGCTCCTTCGCTCCTTGTCATTTAAACTAAACGCATTAAGTATGTATTGCATAAAAAAAAAAACATTATGTCAATATCGCCACACGCACATAGCGCGTATATATAGTAATATATATATTTATATATATATATATATATATAATATCAAGTATCTTTGTAGGGATCAGGATCTGAAATGAGTAGCTAGCGAATCAGAGTGTGCTTTCCCGAAGAAAATGTTGCTTTCACTTTTGTCACGAATTTTGCAAATGCGCCCTTCAAAAATTGTCAATTGCTTCTAATACCCCGCAACTCGACAGCTGAATTACCAATGGATGCCATTGTATTGCATCTCTCATCAGTTTGCCTTAATATCGAATTCAGTCAACGACTTTAATGATTATGTTGAATGTGAGTACATGAAATCAACGAAGATTTCGGTTTTGGGAGCGGCTTTGGGTTGCATATAGTCAGCAATACCACGCGTCATACTTACAATTTAAAAAGTTGGCTCGTTGACAACACCGCGAGGAGTTCCTCACGCAGTCGAGACCGCCGAACCATATAATATTTTCCAGCCGTTTGTATCTCGGTCAACGGTTCCCATGACTAAACTCCCCTCTATAGGGAGCACTTTATATGTGTAGATATATATATATATATATATAGATATATATATATATATAGATATAGATATAGATATATATATATAGAGAGAGAGATAGAGAGATAGAGAGATAGAGATAGATAGATAGAGAGAGAGAGAGATAGAGAGATATATAGAGAGAGAGAGAGAGAGAGATCTCTCTCTCTCTCTATCTAGAGAGAGAGAGAGATCTATCTCTCTATATATCTCTCTCTCTCTCTCTCTCTCTCTCTCTCTCTCTCTCTTTTATACAAAGATCTCTATCTCTATCTCTCTATCTCTCTCTATATCTATATATATATTCTCTTATATATATCTTTATGTATAAATATATATATATATAAATAATCTATATCCATATATGCATATATCTATATCTATACATGTATAATATATGTTTATATATATATATATATATATATATAAAGGGGCACTATATGTATATATATAGATATATATATATATATATATATATATATAATAAATAAATATATATATATATATCTATATATCTATATATATATATATATATATATATCTATATCTCTATATATATATATATATATATATATATATATATATATATATGTGTGTGTGTGTGTGTTGTAGAGAATTTTTCTCGTATGCATATGTTAACTTAATTAAGTGAGTTTTTTTGGGACAGCACACTGGAGCCCCGTGACTCATTAATTAATTGTGAGAATATCTATTTCAAACTGCACGATAGATCGACCAAGGCACTGCGCTCTATTTTGCCGTTCAATTAGTAATATAATAATCTGCGCATTTCCTTTCGGTTTCCTTATTAGCGCATTCTACATACGTAAACAACTTCCTGTACATGAATCATCCTGGTCGCAGAATAGGCATCTTATTGTTTCGTTCTGAGTTTCGTATTCTCTATTTAGCCAGTTATTTATGTGGGAACATGATTTTTACACAGGATGTCATTTCTGAGCCATGTTCGTTATGAGTTAGTCTATGCTGAATCCTATGGGAATAATATAATAAACAACTATTCGGGATCAACATAGTTATTGCGCTAAGCAAACCCGCTGGACTGGGTAATAAATACGATTGGACATGACTTGAACGACAACCGTCTCTGCGGACAGAAGTTATTCGGCAATCGTCCCTTAAGACTTTGCTGCTTCATTAAATCATACCCCTGCTGTAGAAAGTTACCAACTACACAACACACTTGCTGAAAGCTGCCTCTACATCTATCACTTAGTTGGATGGGCGTCACGAGGTAGTTGTTAAATGGACTGACGCACAGCGGCGATACGATGGATCGCCCGATTATAACCCTAGAAGTTACACGTACTGGCACACTAATAATATTATCATTTTAGCAGTATGGATGTTTGAATATAATGATAAACATAGTGCATATATCAAAGCATTAAACTTATAACGTATAGATAATTGACCCTTTTTGCATTATCAATATTGTTACAGGCGAGCTGTCCCATCCTTGCAAAAGCATGAGACGCACTCAGCTCCGACTCTACGATTTTAGCCTAATGTACAATGGCATTATAAAAACATAACTCATGAACAAGTTCCTTTGGTTAATCGTCTACTGTGTTAGATCCTTGCATAATAAATGGCAGATTTTTGTGACTATTCCTGTGTCAGATGGAAGATACAGCACGTAAATAAAGCTACTTGTGGGACTTGTGTGGAACAGTTTACTTTTATAAAAAGTTCATGACCGATATGTCTCTCGCAGGAAAGATTATCGTCCACCTGTCTCAATACAATCTACCTCCAGTAAAGTAATGCCAGCAAGCAGCTATAGGATGATTATGCTTAACCTTCGGTTTTCGTTCAGTCAAGGCGTACCATCATTTGTTGTACTCCTATCATGGGTTAAACTCTTCGCTCAATTAGTTTTCAGTGAAAGTTACGCAGACAATTGGATTAAAAATGATATAATCCATAGATAGACGAATTAATTGGCTGAGATCATTCGACAGGTGATCATTATTTTATCTTTGGTCTTCATGAAACTATGTAATTAATGTTTTTGTTAATAGATGCATTATTAAAGTATGGGGCAAAACGCAGAACAGTGCACATTCGTTATACAATACGATGACAAGACGCTAATATTATCATACCGACCCCATTAATTAGGCGCTTAACACCCATTATGATATTTGCTATTCACTGGGCCTCTGGTACATAAATTGCTATAAGGCAAACATGATAATGGACTGCAGTAAGACTTAATCCAACACTAACGTGCCTCCGGTCTGCTTTATGCACGATGGTAGATGAATACTTGATACGGCAACCCCATGTATTGTCGTCCATGACCTTCAATGTCGCCATTTCCTTAATCACATGTTAAAGGGAAAGTACTCATCCGCGGTTGAGGTTGCGTTAGTCACGTATATATTCATAGTGAAAACATTGGCATACTTGCACGGCATTTGAGTTTACAAATATGCCCCACATGGTTGGGTTTATGTCAAGATTGTACTATCAGGATTGCATCTAATGCAAAGCATATTCATATTGGAACGATTGTGTATTTGAGAGGCAACGAAAGAAATGACTACCCAACACTTGACAATGACGGGGCTGTTAGAGTGGAGTGGGACACGAGATGAGAAGATGAGAAAACCCCTTCTCAGGGGGCTTTTGGAAGGGTACATGTGGCCCTTCCGCTTGGGGATATGGGGGAGAATATTAAGAGAAATAAATTATTTTAAGAACATAGGCTAGTTAAACACGTCGCCAACAACGTTAACAGTACAATAGCTGAACTTTGTCACACACCAAACGTGCGTGATTATTCAAAGTTCGAGCTTGTTGGAGGAGAGTAACATTTGAGGAATTACCCTGAGATTAAGATCGTAAATTATTGTACCGAAAAAGTTCTTGCGCTTACAACAATATGAGGTCAGCGTGGCGCGAGGCAGGCTATGCGTGATAGTTTGGGGTTCAATGATTGGCCCTGATAAAGGAGTCACAAACCGAGTCATTGTCAAAGAAGAAACTAAAGCGGCAGAGGGAATGCAAACGACAGAGCTAGATGGCAGGGCAGAAACAAGCTTAAGGACATTCAAAACGCCATCGAAGATATGAGTACGCTGCCAGAAGCAAGCTCATAATTCCATAGTAGCCATAGACACACATACAGATGGTATGCCATGCCTAGAGCTGAGAGGGCTTGACAAGGCTGTGAAGACCCAGCCGAGAGAACTGGTCAACAACGTAGCGTGGCTTAGCAAAATAGACAGGAGATATAGCCAGACAATAGCGTAAGTGGGAGTAGATGCCTGACGAAGCTGAAGAAGAGTGGCAAATCCAGGAGTGGATCTAGCAGAGCTGCGGGAAGAAATAAAAGTAAGACTAGAAGTTGCCTTTTTAAACAGGGAATTTCTGCGGACCTAAATCAACCGCACTAGGGAAACGATCAACAACGCTAGCCAAGCATATCCACACCTTGTTCTTGGAACAGGGTATTACAAACGTCTCCATCCTCAATATGATGGTAATTTGCACCCTAGTACACGCTTCGGAGGTGGCAAAAGTACCACCGCGGCAAGAACACCAGCTGACAAGCCCGGTATGAAGGAATAGATAAAGACCTGAAAAGCCTAGCCGGTAAGGCAGCAGCTGCCTTGCCATAGATCAGTGGCACCATCATAGCATTGCTGCTCAAGAAAGCTTCAAAAGTGGCTGGTTGCTTGGCAGATCATATCGGGCCCAAGTTAGCCGTTATGCTCCGTGACCACTCACGATCGCGATTTCAACCACAATAAAAGCGTTTTTGTCATCCTCGTGTAGATGGGTTGTAGGTACACCATAGTAATATATAGACGTGCCCCTACTTACCTCGTTTTTGACGTCGAACGATAGACGAAGTCGATTGCGCAATATATTTTTCGCTGACGATCGCTTGCGGATTCGGTGCGCTATTTTGATGACCTCATTCTATTTTTGGAAAGTGATTTCACCATCTGTTCCGTTATTTTCCGTCCTTGAAATCTTTGCGACCTTAGAATTGGTGACCTCATGGAGGGGCGCTATTTTGGATGAGGTCATTTTTGGGAGTTTTATTGAGAAGGAGTTTGTAAATGGGTATTAAAAGTCAATTAGCGGTAATGGTGTTGAAAGAGAAGTGAAGGATAGCGTTAATGTTAGTGGAGTATTCACCATCTGTTCAGATATGAAGACGGTGTTTACGAGGTGATTTGTTGCTATTAACTTCCTTTATCCCATGACATGTGGTGATATATTGAATTGGTGACCTTAGCAGGCTCGCGCAATGTACGGTATTCGAGTGAGTTCATTTGGGGCTATGTCCTTAGGAAGGTTGTTGACTTTCGACCTGATGTGATGAATGGGCGGTATTTGGGTGAGGTCATTTTCGATAGTTTTATTGAGGAGATTGTAAATGGCTATTAAAAGTCAATTTTCGTTAGATATGTCTGTCGATTGAAGTTTTCACGTGAATGAATCTTACTAGCATATGAGTCTTACATAGGAGGGAAAAATGACAGTGTGTTCTAACTCTCATTGAGAATATAACGACAGATGGATTAAAAGTTGACCATTGGATATTTCTCAAAACGGGGGTGGAGTTATGGGTTACAAATAGCGGATGGTAACTTTACTTCCAAAATATTTTCGTGACATCATTCTATTTTTGGAAAGTGTTTCCGACTGCTGAGCTTTGCGACCTCATGTCAATACATTGAGCTGGGCGCTATTTGGATGAGGTCATTCTATTTTTGGAAAGTGATTTCACAATTTTCGTCGGATTTGTCGTCATAGTTTGCTGAGCTAAGCTAAGTGATGGGATAGAGGGTGTATATAAAACGGGAGAGTGTCTCAGTTCTGCGTTCAGTTATAACCATGGCTGAGAAGAGACAGCTCGGTGCTATCAATGATGTGAACAAACGCAGTAGACAGATGAGTGATGCGGACTTGTTAAAAGCCGTGGAACAAATCGAGATGGAAAGCAGTAAGTATGATTTTCTTTTCTATATCTGAATTATAGAATTACCAGGTATACGTCATTTATTTATTTATTTATTTTTGTTACGCGTGTGTGTTTTAGTGTTGACGGAGACGAAGATATTTTACATACAGCCATGGACGCGTATGAAATCGAACATGCCAATTGAGAATTGAGAATTGAGGAATGACGGAAATCTTAATATTGACAGATTATCGATGATTATGTCAACAGAAGCTGTGTTGGCTGCGAATGAAAGAGCTATACGGACTCATACGCGATTTGGAAGGCTACAAACGGTTTACAATTATAGTTTATCTGAAGATGTGCCCAACCTCAACCAGTATATATTTGAGGAATGTGATTCAACCTTTAAATTATTGAGAGTTATGGATTCTTATTACGCAACAAAGAAACAGACGAATTGCGCTATTTTCACTCGTCACCTCTACGGAATAACGACGATTTTGACAGGGCTATGCGTGAAATAACACAAACAGACTTGGATCTACGCCCAGAATCAACGACCTGACTCGTGTGTGGAGGCAGTAACAAATTTGACCGTCTTTGTGAACCCAATCGAAGATCACGTGATCGGCTACCCACCACCTGTTATACCGGATCACCTGAAAACAAACAGAGCCATCAACTTGTTAGACCGAAAGAAAAGTAAGTGGCTATTAACTTACCGGAAGGCGGTGCATACACACGCTTTATTGGGTTAAATGAAGTCCAGGTTCAGCGGAGAGAGAGACCACGCGTGGGTATAAACGACCATGGAAGTCGTAAACCCTGGGGGAGGTAAGCTGAGACAGGAAAAAGGTGCGCGAGGAATGTGAACGGAGAGAGCGTCAGAGGGGGGTTAAACACCAGAGAGGAAGAGGCTAATTACTTGCTATTAAAGACTCTATAGCACGATAATGAGGTGTTATATATCTCACCTGATGAACATGTGGTATAATTGCACAGTTGAGTGATGTGATTTACTGATCGTCAAATTCACGATGCGCTTCTATGGTCATTAGGTAACGGTTCGTGTCAAACGATTTGAGTCATTGTGAGTTGCGGCCCCATAGCGATAAAGACTAGTGTATATCATTGTCAACCCTGGGTGTCGGTCGAGCGTGACCCTCAGTTATTGAACAATCTCTCGGGGGTGTTTCTATTCATTTGACATTGGTACATGAAGGTACTGACATACTCATATTATAACTGTAACAGCTGTACCGCGGATCCAGCTGGTTACATATTATGGTACACATCAATATTAACGAAAGCGATTATCGGAAGGAAACACGCAAACATCAGGAGATATATGTGTTCTTCATCAAACTCTTACGTGATTTCAACTTGAAGTGGCGGGGTCACTCTCCTATGGAGCAGATATATGATATTCTACTTACACCTGACCAACCCACACACATTGCCTTCACTCCTCGCAATATACAGACACACGTGCATTTTTTCCCCCGGTTTTTAAACTATTACGCCAATAAGCTGATATATAAATAACTTTGAAATATCGACGATTGAAATAATTATTCACGTAGCATTTTCTTGCAATTATTTTGTCGTAACTTACGATATGTGTTTAAGTCATGATTTACTCCTGCATATTCTTTCTTAGCACACTTAGTCATAATCATATTTTTTATTATACCTGCCTGTCATAATATAATTTTATATCTCATATCCATTACTAATTACCTCTACTTTGTATTCTTCTGCGTATTGAACATTGAATAACAGTTAATCACATGTCTCATCAATGTCATTAGTAATCACATATTATAACCTTTTATCAATACCATATATTCTTAAACTTTTTGTTCTTTATACTTACCTCATGTTTCTATGTAAGTTGTACATTACAATGACATTGTTAGTATTATACCATCCCATATCAACTTGTATGTTAAGAAACTATCTTATTAGTTTTATACCCTTTGACTTGATTCTTGACTCCTTCACAAAATTGCATATTTTTCCAGTTTGTACATATTTACTCAATTAAAATGATAAATACATAACTTTCGAATGGCGACGATTGAAATAATTATTCACGTAGCATTTTCTTTTGCAATTATTTTGTCGTAACTTACGATATGTGTTTAAGTCATGATTTACTCCTGCATATTCTTTCTTAGCACTCTTAGTCATAATCATATTTTTATTATACCTGCCTGTCATAATATAATTTTATATCTCATATCCAGTACTAATTACCTCCACTTTGTATTCTTCTGCGTATTGAACATTGAATAACAGTTAATCACATGTCTCATCAATGTCATTAGTAATCACATATTATAACCTTTTATCAATACCATATATTCTTAAACTTTTTGTTCTTTATACTTACCTCATGTTTCCATGTAAGTTGTACTTTACAATGACATTGTTAGTATTATACCATCCCATATCAACTTGTATGTTAAGAAACTATCTTATTAGTTTTATACCCTTTGACTTGATTCTTGACTCCTTTACAAAATTGCATATTTTTCCAGTTTGTACATATTTACTCCATTGAAATGATAAATACATAACTTTCGAATGGCGACGATTGAAATAATTATTCACGTAGCATTTTCTTTTGCAATTATTTTGTCGTAACTTACGATATGTGTTTAAGTCATGATTTACTCCTGCATATTCTTTCTTAGCACACTAAGTCATAATCATATATTTATTATACCTGCCTGTCATAATATAATTTTATATCTCATATCCAGTACTAATTACCTCCACTTTGTATTCTTCTGCGTATCGAACATTGAATAACAGTTAATCACATGTCTCATCAATGTCATTAGTAATCACATATTATAACCTTTTATCAATACCATATATTCTTAAACGTTTTGTTCTTTATACTTACCTCATGTTTCCATGTAAGTTGTACTTTACAATGACATTGTTAGTATTATACCATCCCATATCAACTTGTATGTTAAGAAACTATCTTATTAGTTTTATACCCTTTGACTTGATTCTTGACTCCTTCACAAAATTGCATGTTGTTTTATTTAATTGTCATAATCTAAGGGTCATTTAATTTTTCTGTAATTGGAGATACGGTTTCTGTAAGGCCATCCTAATTAAACATGTTCCACAAGAAAAAGGAAATGTAACTAACCCAACAAATATTATATGTGACCCTTAGATTATGACAATTAAATAAAACAACAACATCATGGACAGACAAATCCAATCGTCGCCATTCGAAAATTATGTATTTATCATTTTAATGGAGTAAATATGTACAAACTGGAAAAATATGCAATTTTGTGAAGGAGTCAAGAATCAAGTCAAAGGGTATAAAACTAATAAGATAGTTTCTTAACATACAAGTTGATATGGGATGGTATAATACTAACAATGTCATTGTAAAGTACAACTTACATGGAAACATGAGGTAAGTATAAAGAACAAAAAGTTTAAGAATATATGGTATTGATAAAAGGTTATAATATGTGATTACTAATGACATTGATGAGACATGTGATTAACTGTTATTCAATGTTCAATACGCAGAAGAATACAAAGTAGAGGTAATTAGTACTGGATATGAGATATAAAATTATATTATGACAGGCAGGTATAATAAAAAATATGATTATGACTAAGTGTGCTAAGAAGGAATATGCAGGAGTAAATCATGACTTAAACACATATCGTAAGTTACGACAAAATAATTGCAAGAAAATGCTACGTGAATAATTATTTTAATCGTCGATATTTCAAAGTTATTTATATATCAGCTTATTGGCGTAATAGTTTAAAAACCGGGGGAAAATGCACGTGTGTCTGTATATTGCGAGGAGTGAAGGCAATGTGTGTGGGTTGGTCAGGTGTAAGTAGAATATCATATATCTGCTCCATAGGAGAGTGACTCCGCCACTTCAAGTTGAAATCACGTAAGAGTTTGATGAAGAACACATATATCTCCTGATGTTTGCGTGTTTCCTTCCGATAATCGCTTTCGTTAATATTGATGTGTACCATAATATGTAACCAGCTGGATCCGCGGTACAGCTGTTACAGTTATAATATGAGTATGTCAGTACCTTCATGTACCAATGTCAAATGAATAGAAACACCCCCGAGAGATTGTTCAATAACTGAGGGTCACGCTCGACCGACACCCAGGGTTGACAATGATATACACTAGTCTTTATCGCTATGGGGCCGCAACTCACAATGACTCAAATCGTTTGACACCAACCGTTACTTAATGACCATAGAAGCGCATCGTGAATTCGACGATCACTAAATCACATCACTCAACTGCGTAATTATACCACAGATTCATCAGGTGAGATATATAACACCTCATTATCGTGCTATAGAGTCTTTAATAGCAAGTAATTAGCCTCTTCCTCTCTGGTGTTTAACCCCCCTCTGACGCTCTCTCCGTTCACATTCCTCGCGCACCTTTTTCCTGTCTCAGCTTACCTCCCCCAGGGTTTACGACTTCCATGGTCGTTTATACCCACGCGTGGTCTCTCTCTCCGCTGAACCTGGACTTCATTTAACCCAATAAAGCGTGTGTATGCACCGCCTTCCGGTAAGTTAATAGCCACTTACTTTTCTTTCGGTCTAACAAGTTGATGGCTCTGTTTGTTTTCAGGTGATCCGGTATAACAGGTGGTGGGTAGCCGATCACGTGATCTTCGATTGGGTTCACAAAGACGGTCAAATTTGTTACTGCCTCCACACACGAGTCAGGTCGTTGATTCTGGGCGTAGATCCAAGTCTGTTTGTGTTATTTCACGCATAGCCCTGTCAAAATCGTCGTTATTCCGTAGAGGTGACGAGTGAAAATAGCGCAATTCGTCTGTTTCTTTGTTGCGTAATAAGAATCCATAACTCTCAATAATTTTAAAGGTTGAATCACATTCCTCAAATATATACTGGTTGAGGTTGGGCACATCTTCAGATAAACTATAATTGTAAACCGTTTGTAGCCTTCCAAATCGCGTATGAGTCCGTATAGCTCTTTCATTCGCAGCCAACACAGATTCTGTTGACATAATCATCGATAATCTGTCAATATTAAGATTTCCGTCATTCCTCAATTCTCAATTCTCAATTGGCATGTTCGATTTCATACGCGTCCATGGCTGTATGTAAAATATCTTTGTCTCCGTCAAAACTAAAACACACACGCGTAACAAAAATAAATAAATAAATAAATGACGTATACCTGGTAATTCTATAATTCAGATATAGAAAAGAAAATCATCACTTACTGCTTTCCATCTCGATTTGTTCCACGGCTTTTAACAAGTCCGCATCACTCATCTGTCTACTGCGTTTGTTCACATCATTGATAGCACCGAGCTGTCTCTTCTCAGCCATGGTTATAACTGAACGCAGAACTGAGACACTCTCCCGGTTTATATACACCCTCTATCCCATCACTTAGCTTAGCTCAGCAAACTATACGACAAATCCGAAAATTGTGAAATCACTTTCCAAAAAATAGAATGACCTCATCCAAATAGCGCCCAGCTCAATGTATTGACATGAGGTCGCAAAGCTCAGCAGTCGGAAACACTTTCCAAAAATAGAATGATGTCACGAAAATATTTTGGAAGTAAAGTTACCATCCGCTATTTGTAACCCATAACTCCACCCCCATTTTGAGAAATATCCAATGGTCAACTTTTAATCCATCTGTCGTTATATTCTCAATGAGAGTTAGAACACACTTAAAGACATCTGTCATTTTTCCCTCCTATGTAAGACTCACATGCTAGTAAGATTCATTCACGTGAAAACTTCAATCGACCAACATATCTAACGAAAATTGACTTTTAATAGCCATTTACAATCTCCTCAATAAAACTATCGAAAATGACCTCACCCAAATACCGCCCATTCATCACATCAGGTCGAAAGTCAACAACCTTCCTAAGGACATAGCCCCAAATGAACTCACTCGAATACCGTACATTGCGCGAGCCTGCTAAGGTCACCAATTCAATATATCACCACATGTCATGGGATAAAGGAAGTTAATAGCAACAAATCACCTCGTAAACACCGTCTTCATATCTGAACAGATGGTGAATACTCCACTAACATTAACGCTATCCTTCACTTCTCTTTCAACACCATTACCGCTAATTGACTTTTAATACCCATTTACAAACTCCTTCTCAATAAAACTCCCAAAAATGACCTCATCCAAAATAGCGCCCCTCCATGAGGTCACCAATTCTAAGGTCGCAAAGATTTCAAGGACGGAAAATAACGGAACAGATGGTGAAATCACTTTCCAAAAATAGAATGAGGTCATCAAAATAGCGCACCGAATCCGCAAGCGATCGTCAGCGAAAAATATATTGCGCAATCGACTTCGTCTATCGTTCGACGTCAAAACGAGGTAAGTAGGGGCACGTCTATATACTACTCACCATGTCCTGCGGGCGCTGCGGGGCTGCTTATATCGTCCAGTAGGTCAAAGTGTTCGTAATAATAACATGCAGCGTCCACGTTGACATTTGTGTTGATGCCTATCTGTTGTTGCTCTTTCGCGATGGTAATCAGGTTGTTGCACCCTGTTCTGCCAGTATTGCATTTGGTTGGTTCGCCAGTTTATCGTCGCTTATGTTTGGTACTGCGTAGTAATTAATCGGTTTAGATAACTCATTGAACGATCATGTACCGCCCTCCTCTTGCAACTGAAAAACGTGTCAGATGCTCAGCTGCTACATGGGAAGGGTACAGCGGGTCTTGTTTGTATTTAACAATCCTATAGAATCAGATAGCCTTGGTGTTAAGAATATTCAAGGAAGCCAATAATTAATCTTATGGCTGAAGTAAAAAGTGGTCCCTATTTGAGTGAAGCAGCAAAACCTAGCGCTGACATCTGGACAAACTGTGGCGCACTCAAAAATGATTGTTGCTTTACCATGATATCGCGTGGTGGATATCATGTATAGCGGAAGTTGCATCAGTTAGCAATCCATCTTCTAGCGGCTATATTCATAGATGCGCAATATGGTGCTATATCACTCGTTACTGAGCTTAATTCGTGACATTACTGTGCTGAGATAGACAGCACATGGACATGAGACAACCCCACATCAGTATTTGTGCAGAAGCAAGTGGACCCCTTCACACCATCGTCGCTTGGTGATGGGGACAGAGGTCAGACCAGGGATATACCATGTTTTCAAATGGTATGATCAATTATTTATATTAGGCTGTCTGCTGGTGTCGGTGCTGATAAAGATACTATAACAGTTGTTCCTACCCTACATAGAACAAACCAAGCAGTTGGGATAAGTGATAAATATATATATATATATATATATATATATATAGATATATATAGAGAGATAGAGATATATAGATATAGAGAGATATATATAGATATATAGATATATATAGAGATAGAGAGATAGAGATATAGAGAGAACATATTGATATAGATAGATATAGATAGACATCAGATATATATATATAGGTATATATATTTTACACATATATATATACCCTATTTTAATAGCATATATATAATATAATATATATATATATATAAAGCAGTTATATATATATATATATATATATATATTAGCACGAATGCGATCTTTAGTGAAACAATAGGCCAATCTTTCGTAGACTTGGGTCCACGAAAGGAAATACTACAATGTCCACATAAAGTCAATGCACTTTTTCAATAAAAATGTTTACAAATATTTTGTTTTGACCATTTTGATATGATAGTCTAGTCCTTATAACGTACAAAGATTATCTTTTATGACTGATTTCTTTGATTTGTTGTTATTAAAGGGACATTAAATTTTAACAACTAACCATTCGTTGACATTACCTGAAAACCTCAATATCTTGCTAACAACCATATATACCTTGGTCCATATGGTCATAATAGCGTTTAATCATGAGCGTAGAATATGTAAATTCTAAGTTTTAAAAAATCTGAATTCTTTTAAAAATTTTACGCTAAAAAAGTATATTTTTCTCATTATTCGGCTATTTACAACTTTGTATAAGTTCGAAAACGCTGCCAATGGTTCGTACTAATCATATCTACAACAAATGTCATAAATCGAATCCATAATGACGGAAAATCATTTGAAAATTTATGTATTCCGCAAAAATACGCAAATACATATGGGCACGAAAGGTTGGATTTATACTTATAAATTACTATCGTGACCATTGGCGGACGATCCTTAGAGGACCGAAAGTATATACCAGGATTTTAAAGCGGAAAAAAGATTTTATTTGCGTTAAACTTTTAAACAATATTATTTAGGGTATCCCGAAAAAAATTACAGTTAAAATGTACTTAAAAAATTTGTCCACGAAAGGTTGGAGTCAACGATATATATATATATATAGATATAGATAGATATAGCGAGAGAGAGAGATAATAGATATATAGAGAGAGATAGAGATAGAGATAGAGATATCTATAGATCTAGAGAGAATGACAAATCATCGATCGAATGTATATATGGTTATAGAGCCGAATAATAATTTATATAAATAACATATCATATACATAAACATTATATATATATATATATCATCGTATATATATATATATATATATATATATATATATATATTTATATGCAACAAGTTAAGTTGCGATAATCGATCTATTGAATGACAAATCATCGATCGAATGTATATATGGTTAAGAGCCGAAAATAATAACTCAGCATTATATCATCGCACAGTCTCCTATTTTCGTATATACCCTGGTTATATATCCAAGTGTAGAGTCAAATGATGCAAGAAATTGTTTTCATGTATGAGTCTTGACAGTATTCAGCTGAAAGCTAACGATGACTCAAATTTTTAGATACTTATTCCAAGTGGCAAGAGATGTCGGGGAGATCGAAAAAGGACAGCATTTGTTTTATGTTAAACAGGATATTGTGATATAATGATACGAGAGAAGCAATATACCTAGCGTTAACACGAAAAGAGTCAAACAAGTATAAGGATGCGATGCGGTACAGGATCTAATTCTAGAGCCGTGTGGAATTGTTTTCTATTGCACCGCTATTTGGGCATGATTGAATGGGTAAAAACGCCGAAAGTTGTTGATGACAGAGAGACATCCAAGATGTGCGTGGAATAACTATCGGTGGTAATCAGTGTAAAGTGCAAACGGGGATCCTCTCAAAAAGCAGAACGTGAATCAATCTAATAGCAATGGTTTGGTTGTTAGGTTTTTGGATGGATTGAAAGGCTGCTAAATGAATCGTCTAAAGCAGACCGTGCGAATGAAAAGAGACGAGATTAGGCCTAGAAAAATAGTTATACTTCCCGCGAAGCGGAATGATTCGTGGACAGTCATGTTGTGTAGAACGCAATGTGAACTGGGCGACATTAAACACACGTTGCATGGTGATGACAGGCTGTGATGGTGCAGGATACATGACATAATGACATGACTTTTGTAGTGTGATTACGGCTTATCATTCTGGTTTTGTCATTGCACTTCTGATGACAAATACAAATATGAATGATTGTACGGAATATTGAGGTCTTCAATCATTCCTTCAACAAATGTACCGCAACATATGCATGATGATGAAATGCGGTTCACGAGTTTGTAATTCACCGCGTGCATGCGACATGTCTGCTTAGTCGGTGTATGGCTACTGCGCTCAAATCGATGTAGATGCAAATATATGAAATTGTTGGTAAATGCATATAAGCATCCTAAAAAAATCGGATAGGCTAGACATCCTACTGATTAATAGAGCGTGTGACGTAGATAATGCGAATGAATAGAGAGATGTCATAAAACAGAAAGCAAGTTTGGTTTCATCGGGAAGATCGTGACAGAAATAACAAATGTCCAATGTAAAACAAGGCGACGCCATACAGCATTTGCATTGTGATGTCGGTCGTATTGACAATGATGTGACTAAGCTGTGATGGTTCAGACAAAACTACAACTATAAAGTCACTATGTTGGTACATTGATTACGTTAAATTCTAATTCACCGATTATATTGACAAGGTAAAACAGGTGTTACAGGAAAAGATAAATGACATTTGGCAGAGAGTGTAGTTTGCACATATTCTGTTAGAGTCAAATTTCATTGATTATCAGTATAAGGTAAATGATAATGAGGCCCGGGGATGTTATCCGATGAAATGTATCAGTGGTCCTAGATGGTTAAATAAATGATCACAAAATAATCTTTCGGTTTGGTTTTTGTCATTAACATTTAATTATTACCCCCCTATTGAAATTTATCACATGAAAGAGTTTACTAGTTCCTGTCTGACTAGTTTTTATTACCAAACAATTGCAAAATGTAACCGATAGCATACTCAAAGTAGTAGGCATAACGTTGGAAAGAAAATATACATTTTCAAACTACGGTATGTTTCCAATAATCGTACATATGCCTCCCGAATAGCAGTTCAGGTGCGGCTGTATATAATAATTGGCAAGGGTGGAATATGATTTATAACACTAATGTGAAAGCAACAGATTTGGGCATTCAATTATATAGCTCCTTGTCAGAGTTAATGTTATTCGTCACGGCGGCCTCATCGAGTGATTCATGGCCTTTTTGAAATACCTTTTCATTCATCATCGAACTAATAAACACATTTAACTTCGATTATATAATTATTCGTTTTCCTCGTCATATCACCATACCATGGGTTCTTAGAGATGCATCGCATTTATGTGCAGCCATACATTCAGTATGACTACTCGTGATGTCACTTTGCGGTGGCGCCATCCCCAAGCGCCAAAAAACGTATTGTCGCACAATAGGCGATGATGAATTGCCAGGGATTAATGTAAGTTGGATAATTATATAGAAAGTCAAAACGGGGCTGCAAAGAGGGTTCTGATATGGTAGGGTAGCAATATATTATCTAATAAATCACTTAGACAATATATAGTGCATCGCATGCATTCGTACCGAATCAAATTTTCAACCATATTGAAAAAGGGTATATTATGCGAATAATGGTCAGGGACAACCTATAATGGCAGAAAGGAGCTGAACTTTCAGGTCCAGAGAAAATTGCGAAGCAGACGTACGATCAATAATAAGGAAATGAAGGCAAACAAGACAATTCTTAACAAATGATAGTTTGAGTCAAAACTGTAGCATTCACTTACAATGAAACAAGATAGAACCCAATTTTATTTAATTAACGCCTAGAGAACAATAGCATTATCACATGGCTAATATAGAATATAATGGGGTACCTGATATCGTTGACGCCCAACCGTTTTTCGCTGGATTGAACATGCATTTTCTTCCAAAGAATGCTTACCGTCCGCAACAAAACCATGTAACGATTCGAGATAGCTATGTCACCATTTTAGCGGAGCCCTATTTGGTATATCTGCCGCCATCGTTAGAATAGATGTTTGGGCTGGTTTCATTATCCATTCCCTGAATCTTCAGTTTAGCACTCTCTGCTGAAATTAACTTTTGATGATACACATTCGTATAGAGATCACACTAGGCTTGCTATAATAGATGCGTAGCTATTACAGTGATACTTTTAATAGACGATTATTAATGACAGAAATGTTTGTGAATATCAATTACATATACCTGATTGAGAGAAATATAGGTTTGATAATATAGTCTTATCATAAAAGCTGCTAGGCAGCGTATTATTGAATGTTGAATACATTGCTATGCTAATCTCTTTGCTGATACAACACGGCCGATATTGTCGCATTATTTTATGTACAAAAGGCGAGGCAGCACAATTCTCTGTTTCAGAGTTCATGGTGACAAAACTAACAACCATTTCCTCACCCAAACGAGCGATTTACCATTGATAACTAACGCTGAAGTCATTTAACCAGACACATGCAATAAGCATACACAAGGTGTGTCATTGCATAGGAGCGGAACGAACAGTAATATCTGTATGGACCAAGCAATATATGCATTATTATGTTAAGGCGATAATGAAAACGACCTTATAATATGCACGACTTTTTAACGTAGCAAACATATAAGCTTAAGGTCTAAACTAATTCTATTTTGATAGCAGCCACAAATTAAGCATGTTGATGTAAGTGTCACCCAATCATCACCGATAACTGAATGTATCCATTGCTCAGTATGTACGTGAATGAAGCATTCTCAGGTTTTGGGAAATAACCTTATTATTCCTAGAAACTCACTTACGTTCGCGTCAGATCTTGTTCCCGTTTTAATTTATCTATTCTAACTACTAAGGAGAAGTACTATTAATGGCTCCTATCAAACAATAGTCGGTGCCAAAAAAGGACTACGTTTTTTGTTGGTCTGCCATAGCTGTTGTCGTTATAGCAGTGCTTGTGTAAGACATATATTTCTGAATATTATTTTATCAGTAAGGACCCTTTTTGTGCTCATGCTAGTTGTAGGTACCGATGTGTAACAACTCTAGCTATAAGTTTATTCATGCTGTAGATGCTATGAAATAAAATTGAAATGGCTATATGCTAAGCGTATATAGTTGTACTTATGAATTATCCTAGAACCTACGGTTATACTAACTGTTTCTGAGTTCTCCACTTAACAATTTCTGCTGAAAAGGGCAGAAGCTGTTCTGGCTACGGTCATATTAATAACCCTGTTAAGGATGTAAGTGAACCAATTGCGACCGGATAAGTGATAATGCTAGTTAAATGGCTAACGCGGTACTGCAATGACTTGCAACCTGTTGGCGTTGGTTACAAGTCACATTCAGGATCAAATTAATTATACCAAAATATAGGACACTTCAGTCAAATATGCCTATGAAGTAAAAGTTGACATGCAGGAACCACTTTGTTGTGGCATTCTAATTATGATATAATAAAAAAGATTTCACGAACCACTGAATTTCGGGGAAAGTAAATGGAGGCACAGTTACATGTTCATAATTGGACATTAATGTGAGCTGCACCTTAAATGTCGGTCATAGTGCATGCATAACTTAAGGTACAAAATAATCTTATTACTCTTGTTACTGATAATACTTTGCAATCTGGGTTTGTTATGCAACAATAAAACTAGTTGCAAATTGATTCGTTATGTGTTGCCGCGGTGGACATGTTAATACCAAATATCAGACAACGGTCCGACAACTCAATAATACCCCAATGCTATTTACATTCTGAATAAATTCAACCTCGCTTAACCTCTTATGTTGTCTGGATCAAATGTTGATAACTGGTAAACTGCCTTGGTTAGCACATAATTATTGTCACACACCGGAGACAATACGAATCCAACGCACCTCGGACATGAAATGCTTACATCGCTACATACGAGGTTATTGTCAGATAGCAGCTTACACAGAATCCGAAATACATCCAGAAGAGCGATACAGAGATCGTTTGTGACTTGCTCTGGATTAGGGGTGCTGTTCGGGATGCGTGATCTTCACGGGAATAATTTCCGTGGAATGGTTTTGGTAAATTACTCCAATGTCGAATAATAACATAAATCAATGAGGTAGAAACACAACACATGATAACTATGGACAATTACTGTCTGAGAGTACAAAAGGGCGTATACATACGGTGGCCGAGTTTCATATGACGCACTTTTCATCTGTTGTTTTGCACACAACTGGCACTCTGACCAATCATAATATAAACGTTGATAATGAGTGCAGTGCAAAAGATTATATACAGAAGGCTTTTTTTTCGCTTTATTCACAGTGGTGCATAGTACGCTTATGCACTGTCAATAATGACAACATTCAACTAAACGCTATCCTCCATAATATACCCCTACGATCATTTTTGTCAGACATAAAATCTATTATGTAACATTAAGATTTGATTTAATTGAACACCCTTGAAATAAAAAATGCTTTATGTCACATGATACAGATACCTGCGGTTTGCAGGTGTGCGATACGAGAGTATCTGTTGCGATTGATGTATCAAGAGGTTAATAAACTACATAACCGAAAATGCAATTACTATAGCGTCATTTTTAAGTAAAAAGTACCTGTTACTCGGGGTTTTATTTTGCTAGCATCTAATGGCAAGCATTATTTTTGGTGTGAAGTTCAAGCGGAAGCATATAAAGAATGTCAGTGTCACCACACGAAACTTGATGGCACATTACCCTGAGAGAGCGAAAAAGGTTAAGGCGTGCGTTACACAATAAAGCGCCTTGGACATGACATGCATACATCGAAACATGCGAGGTCATTTTCATAAGTTCAACAGCATATATCTATTCTTAGATATATCCATGGACGAACAGGGTGATACCAGTTGTTTGCTTCTTTGATAGTATATTATGCCAGACATCTTTAGTGTGAAATGCAGGAGAAATCCTATTGGTCACCACACGTAACTGGTGTTCCAGCCGCCACAGTTTGCTTTTAGTTAATATTATGTAAGAATTACTTCGTTTTGCAACAATGGACTCGCAATCAGAATGAATTGTGGTGCGGTTTGGCTAGCATTAGATAAAATTGACTGAATGCGTAAGTCACGGCATCCTCAACTTTCATCATGTTACCAAACATATTACAGCAGGTATCGGAACCACGCCGCTAAGACATTGAAATGGCACTCTTTAATTCGGACATCCCATTGCTTTTATGCGGTCTTGAATCATCCAACGGCATCAAAATCCAAATCCCACAGGAATGTTTCCCACCTTAGTTATAATAAAATCCGACAACCAGCGTTCAAAGGATTTCCATTAGATACGTTGAGTAGCTCTTGTGAAATTACTATTGGTTTATGTTGCGCCATTGACCTCATACATATTGCTTGCCCTTGTTGCAATTGAAAATGAGGCTGTTTATTGTTGCCACTATAGGCTCCTTGGAACTTGAATTTGTCTCCCTTGGGAAGATGTTGCGGTATGTGCGGCCTCCCATCAAGTAAGAAGTATGAAAATGGACACTTGCAGAATGAACACAAGTGAACCTCTTACATTATGTGTTGAGTATTGATATTTGGTGTAGCGATGATACAGACTCTATTCGAACTGCGTGAATAGCAAGCTGATTCAAATTTTTGTTTTCTAACGAATTGCAGAGTAACCATCGGAATCGATATCTGAGGATTAAGTAGGATTACCTTTGTATGATTTAGTTTCGCTAAACAGTTGGCCTGACATAGCGGTATCCAAATCGATTGCTTAATCGTCATTATCCTCACATTTTGTAAACCTTTGACCATATAGATATTGTAAGTTGTATTGACTTGGTTTGAATTAGTGTTCGGGGGATAAAACACATAAGTTTGATAAGTATGATAAGTAACTGATTAAAGACCAGCACCTATATTTTATGATAATTATTTCACCCCTAGTACTTGCATTTCTTATGACAGTTTATATATCATTATCATGTTCCTTCAAAAGGGCACTCATAGGCTGCTTAAATATGTCTTCTCGTTTGGTGTTATTCAGAGAGTGTAGACTAAAATATATCCACGCTGTAGCGACTCATATGCCTCGAGATAAGGCTACAAATGCCAGTGCATGGTCAACACCCTCTCTGTTCAATGGTGGATCATTATATCATGCTTGATAACATACGTAACTAGATGTAGTCGGCATGCACTGCGTTTCGTTATTATTTAGCGGTTAAAATTAAATATTGCAATAGGGCTTGAAATGCTTTGTATTCAGAGTAGCTTCTGCTGCAATCCCGCATGGAACCACTCAGTAATGGGTTTTCTTGTTTGACAGATCATACTACATATGACGGATGAGATACAACAATCTACTATGGTAGATTATAAATGTCACTATACAGCTTGCAGTCGGTCTGTTGATGTTGTTCAACATACTACTTCAAGATCAAGCTCAGCGATTCATGGATTGCTGATTTCCTTTCTGTTAATATCTATTAGTCTGCGTGTAGTGTCAATTAGTTTATTCGTTACCAGTATTGAACGAGCGGATTTAATAACTGGTAGATAATTACATGGCATGGCAGACTGAGCTGCTTGGAAATGTGTTAGTAAACGAGGAATACAGACTTCTCACAATGTAAAGTCCTATATATATCTAATGACTTTATCCATGCCGTTCGTGGTTATAGTTTGAAGAGATATGTCTGCTTGTGCATCACTCCGATGGTTAGTAATTCAATAAGATTGCGGATATCAAATTTAGAAATGACTCCTAATGTGGGACACGTATGCCTTGTTAATTATATTTCTATCGCCTTCACCAGACGTAAGGCGGCAGGTGATTTCGGATGGACTTGTTCGTAACATACACCAGCTATAATCATGCACTTCACATAATGGATTATTCTTTATAGTTGAAAGACAAATGCGACTGTTGAAGCGTATATAATTTCTATTAAATGCTTCAAAGAAGGCAAAATGATCGTACATCATGTTTACTTCATTAATTGTGTATCAGAACAAGTGGTAAGCGTGGGCTTTCCAGTTCTGTATGCTAGGCAACATCGCCTGCTTAGCTAGTTACAAATATACATCGGGGAACAAACTCGCCCTTTGCTTATTCTCCGCACAACAGATATTTCGTTCTACGATTCACTGCACAGTACGCTATGCAAGCCTCTCGATCATTGTTGTTTTCTGCTAGACACTACCCCATCCTTTTATAATGGGAATGCGAACCTACTGCAGTGCATCATATACCATTATGCTACTCTACTGCAGCTGTAGCGACGACGCCTTTTCGGCTCTAAATACCCATTGTTTGGCCACAAACGGAGGCCTTGAATCATACGAGTAAACAAAGTAAGTCCAAATAATTTCCCTAGAGAAATTGCTGAATTAGCCATACGTACCAAGCGCATTGTGCTCTGAATGCATTATCAATCTAATCATTAGTTGTAGTAACACCTGCTCCATGCAGTTGTGAGTTCTTTTAGGAAATGTTATGCATTCAAAGGGACAATGTAGCAGGCTGTATCAATAGTCCAGTGCAAAGATGTGCAAGCACAAAACCATGGCTGGTTTTGTGATTTTTATTGTTCGATACTCCATTGATGATAACTGACAATATATATCATAGCTAGGTGAAATGAGAGTTTATGGCAGGATCATCAATGTATTTGTTTTTCAGAAATGCAATATTTAATAAGCTTTACCTCTTATATTTTGATTTTTGATGCTATCGTGTTCCATTACTGTGTACATGCAATATGCCTCTAATTCGCATGTAATATCCAAAGCTGGATATGGCAAGCTATAACAATCAGGTTACGAACTCATTCCCCATCAAATAAACCAATGGTTCTTCGAATAATCTCAAACAAAATTGTCTCTGAATATACACCATTATGGTAGATATAGCCAATGAAGTAACATGCTTATTTCCATACCTTTGCCCAGTTATGAAGAAGTTTCATATAACATACATGACCGCTGAACCGATAAATCATTCCGCTAGTCGGCGCATTATTAAGCCAGGAACTAATTGCTCAGCAGATCGCTGTGACGAAACACGGCTTCTATCATAGCCATATTATACGTACATAAGGTCTAGCACAACATCCCCGTATTTGTTCCTTATCAAAACTGGCGGTGAACAAGGCTCGATTGTTTTAGATTTCTTGGCGTCAAACGCATAATAATCACAAGTGACCTGTATAAAAGCTTGCAATGATGATATTCGCTGAAGCCGATCAAAATGACTGCGGTCGGTACCGATGTTATTTTCTGTAAGACAAGTTCATATTCTAAACGGAAGTGAGTAAACTTCTCCCAACCCAGTACAGTATGTTCAAATGAAATATGTCTGGATATTTAGATCTGAAACACATGCCACTTTTTTTTTTTTTCTGATTGTGAGATTCCATAAAAGATTCCGTGAATAGTAACAACACTGTATTTCCGGATAACTTATCGAGATGCGGTGTGCATACTTGTTTAATTATAGTATCTTTTGAGTATGAACGTTGTCAGTTGTGCATCGCTGCACAATCATATATAATATTACAAAAGGACACGGTTGGTTGTTTATAAATTGGGCTTTGACGTCTGATTATATGACCATTTATAAAAGATGATTGATAACTGACTTTGTAGCCATACCTTAAACCAACTACCGCGTAAGTTGCGAGCGGTATTTATTGTAATAATGATAATTCTTAAACTTGAGATGTAGTTGGGAGATTTCCGCTTCGGCCGCTTTGTGTAGACGTGTGAAATTTTTTCAATCAAGCATGAGTGACATAGGTTAAACTCCAATTTTAGCTAATAAACCTTATTACTCATAAAACCTTTTTTTGATTGGCGATCTAAGGTTATTGTGTAATAATAGCACGTTCATGAACATTCGACGACAACCTATAGGATTCATTAGAAATGCTGATTATGGCAAACCATATGAGCATACATCAGAGACAAAGCCGTTTGTTGAATGAATATTGTAATCCGCGCTACATGATTGTGAGACAAAGAATAATGACATTGTGAAATTGAAAGAAATTGTGAGAGATCTGGAGTCTGAGAACGTCATTGTGATATATAGCGGACGATAGAGCATGCATAGAAAGGGTATCATGGGGCAGAGTAAGGACTGATCATATAAGCGCCACAACACAGCAGACAAGTCTGTTGAGCGAAATTGAGCTAATATGTCTTCCAACCATGAACGTTTGAATTTACAGGACACGGGTTTGTGCGAATTGGTATGCGCACGACAGCACTTATCTTACATTCGAACAATCGGTTATGATGCTACACCGACTAGACACTAATATGTTGCTTGCCAGAAGTATTTTGCAGGCGCTCCATGTTGTTTACATGTACTTAAGGTATTTTGCATAAAACAATCTGGAGATGTAAAAGTATGTATCGACTAATTGTATATCATCTGATTGATCCAATTGTAACATGTCGTAAACTATTCAAATCTTTATAAATATTCATCAACTGACTAGGTGCAATCTGATTCCTAATATGTTGCCGAGGTGGACATGTAAATGCCAAATCGTAGACTGCGGTCCGTCAACACAGCACGCAGATTTGTTTTGCACACTGCAATTCCCAGCCTTTTCCGTTTGGTTTGCTCCCATTTAATCTAGCGCCACTTTAAGATATTCACAACTGATGCAAAGCTGTTGACATGTTAACTGACCACCAGCAAATACTAGAGATCTTAACATCGTATACTTATGATGACATGATATCGTTCAGAACAACATGTTGATAATTGGTAAACTTATCACGTATCGTTGAGTATACAAGGCACTAAGCGTATTGATTGATAGAGAAATATCCCGACGTTTTTGCAAATGTCGATATGGTTATGCCATATAGCGTATATTTTTTCCGTGTTCCGATTGATTTAATATTAATCACTGCGATCGTTTTAATCATAAACATATGGCTTGAACTATGTCTTAATAATGTTAATGCAAACATTTCACACTAGGCAAATTCAGAAGCACCATTAATCACTTATTTGTATTAAGCAGTCGCCCTTCAATTATTGTAGCATACATAAAAAATGACCTTGTTTCAACTGAACTGGTTACTCGAAATGGAGGGTGATTGTTGTAGCTTTGCTGCGAACCGCGTAAAAAGCCAGCTGATTTGTTTTGAAGGAGTTATAGACGGAATATCTAACGGTGTTTGTCATCATCATCATCATCATCATCATCATCATCATCATCATCATCATCATCATCATCATCATCATCATCATCATCATCATCATCGTCGTCGTCGTCGTCGTCGTCGTCATCATCATGTGTTATCACTTAACCGAATTTATATGACACGCTTTGACCCAAACGTTGTGTGCATTTGTATTCGATGATAAAAACACTTACTCTGGTAGGTAGCAACAGGTAATAGTCTTACCCTAGCAACCGGCTCTCACGACAGTTCGTACATATAAACCTGAATATATTCAGCAAATTAGCCGCGCTTTGTTGTCAAATGAGATATAGCTATAACATGTTAGATATGCTGAACAAAACCATAATATATAAAAAGTGAAAACACCACAGTCCCTCATACATGATATACTGACCAAATGTACCGCATACGCAAGATATGGCGATCTATACTAGATTTTGTTGATATCGATAAAAATATTCGGGCCAGCTTTCATACCGATACAACATTTGTTTAAAATGACTTTGATAACCTTTCATCAAATTGTGATTTACACACTAATCACAAATAAACAATTTGGCGCAAATTACTATTGTCGTGTAAATAATCTGATCAGTGTCGTATTCCGACAGTACATACTGCGACATGTAATAACTCGGTAGAATGGTGTATTGTTTGATTGATCATAATACATATGATCGATGCTATAACAAAATCTTATTTCGCTTTTGAAAGTTAATTATATAGCATGCAGTCAGTCTATTGGTGCTGTTCTCTAGGTCAACTACCAAATGAGAATACCACTATAGCTACCATTAAATAAGAGGATGGATCCCCAACTTCGATGTAAGCGATGACTGATCGTTTGTGAAGAGAAGCGTCAATGCGAACGTATGTGTGCCAATGCATAAAGTTAGGCAGTGTGCTGTTAATTATTTTGTTATTACTTTTATAAGAGTGGACTGAATAACTGATGGCGGTCAAGGTTGTCAGCGAAAGGTGAATGCAATAATTTTACCATCGCTAGCATCTTTTCTGTAATTTTGAAAATTAAATGAAGAAAGTGGTCATTTTTCCTGTGCATCCCTGTTTAGGTTGATATGTGAGTCAGTGTAATATTATCAAATTTGTTAAAATTTGGTCGATTTTGATAAAGCGCTGTGTTTTATATTTCTAGGCTTTACCAACGAATATCTGAGATAAGAGATGATATTGTTTTTCTCTCAAGCAAAATCTACCAGACGTTAGCAGATAATTATTGTCAAACGACAAGAAATGTAACTCACAACAGCTGATATCGTGGCTATTCACTTAATATTATGATGCAAATGACAAAGCTAGTTCAGTAAATATGAAATTAAATGGCGAATGCCGAACCGTATATTCTTTGGAATGCTTCACGTCTATGATCATTTAATATCATTGAAGCGTTCGAATACTTTACTCACCCAAAATCAAATTGGTAGAATCTAGAGGGGAAATTTTCATAAAATACCACTTTTATAACACGTATCTTTCACTAAAGTTGAATCTAAAAAGCAAGTAAAGCTATCTATGTCCTCGCCTGCATAGATGATTTAGAATCTCACTTAGGAACTGCATCGTCCTTTATTTCTTCGCTGCTACACAACACCAAGAAGGGCTGGTTTTGCAGAACTTTTATTGGATCAGAAAATGCTGACTTATGCTTGCAGTACTAATTTTCGCTGAAAACAGGGCACATAGAAAGCGACCGCGAGATAGAGAGAGAGAGCAGTAAGATATCGATCTGTATTAGCAACTGAGACAATTAGAAATTGATCCGGACAATTTAACATATAAAGAGTTAATCAACTATGGTGAAATATATCGTATGATACATGACCCAATCAGCTCGCGTAACACGTATCAATTGGTTAGACGTCTCTGAGCAAAAGAGGCTTTAATTTTAAAATGTTACGCTATTAGTTTTGTCATTTACATGATCAATGATATTTATAGTTTGTAACCGTAAGTTAAATATTTTACAATTTCCCTAGATAGAGGAATGCCAATCAACAACACAGATCAACGATAAACAATGCCCCCCATCCCCCAAATAATCAACGTCCACAATGTACCGAATATTGGTGGTACCATTCTTGACCTGTAACCTCCATATTACATCGTGACACTCTAAAAGCTTAGCCTTTTCTATCGCTCTCATTGTATTGCTGATCTAGCCGTGATTGAAATACACCTTTTTATGTAGATATATGCATACTGATTATGATGATTACGGAGATGATAATGCTGCTGCTGCTGATGATGATGATGGTTGCTGCTGCTGCTACTGCTACCGTTGCCGCTTCTGATGCCGCTGTACAACTTTGCCGCTGCTGGTGCTGATGACGATGATAATGATGATGATGATTTATTGGCACAGATCAATGCCTGCAAGGCATATCGTATGGAAGACTTGAAAAACCACTTTCCAGCAGCTAGTTGATTTGTTTTAGTTGCCTGACGCCACAATAGGTACTGACTGGTAATTATCATGGTGCGTGTACCAAATACAATTTGTCAACCTACCAATCTGTAGACCTATATATTACCAATCAATCATCAGGTTTATTCGATTAAGATGACCAACTTTATAGAAACTTACCAGGTGACTGATTCCTAAAGTGAAGGCATAAGCTGGATTAAGATGATACGGAGCAATTTTCATTCGATTACGGTCAAGCTTACAAACGACTCATAAAGGCTAGCACTGGCTAAAATAGATGGAATGATCACCCAGTTAAGGCCGATTTATTGTTGGCTTGCCACTGGAAGTGCCTGCTGTCGATGAAAATGCGAAGTGTGAGGAAATGAATAAGAGTGGGGATCTCAGGGGGCATGAAGTGATATTATAATGATATTGGGGGTCTTCTGTAGCATTCTGTATCTTATCGCTGTAGACAGTCGCTTTAACATTGAGTCTTGCATTCGTTTATGCTTCGTTATTAAATATATTGGCTTTTCAAGACCTGCAAACGTTCATCGTAGCGTTCGCAGTTTAAAGCACCTATCTGACTTTGTTATGACCAAGCTTTATTTCAGCTTATCTTCGTAATGGATTGAATACCATTGCACCACAAGCACCTCGATAAATCGTGGTAGAGACTCCAACCTATGTAATGTGTCATTAATTACAGTAGCTGCATCAGTTACTGGTGGTCTGTGAGCGGCAAATAAAGCACTAAGTGGACTACATTAACTGGAAATATGGGTTACGGTTGCCTTTAGAAAGACAGGAAGGTTGAGGCGCTACTGGCAGCAATAACCAACTTGTCTTTTTGTTAGCTAGTTTTGTTGTAACTAAGTCCTTGCAAAATTTACGACAAAAAGGCAAAAAGGATATTAATTGCATAACGGGGTCTAAATTAGATTGATGGGAACAAAACCCTGACAAGCGGTGTTTACAGTAGGGCAAGTGGGTTATGGGTTTGTAGTTCGCTGTACAACTGATCATGCCTTGTGTATATGATTACAATAGATTGTCATTATGCAATTTTAAGCAATACCGATTCTTTCATTTTGTAGTTGAATTGGAAATGACCAGTCTCCATTCATCGAGGATGAAGGTGATATAAAATCCCATGGAACAGCATTTTAGACAAAGGTGGATATATATTTATGCAGATGACGACGGTTAGCGTAACCTCCTGGACACTGTCAACGCCTCATTTATCACCATAGCGCTATCCATCATCACCCTTCGTGTAGCCTGATACTGCCATGACTGTAAAAAAATACTAATTTCGTTAAAACACAATCAATTTGCTTTCTCTCATAATGTTTGAATTAAGACTATTGCTATTATTATATCACGAATAGCCATTTTCCCTGCTCTGGCTTACATTGTGACAAAATTACACATTATATGATTGTTCACACACAACTTTGAGGAAATATCACGTTTACATAAAGTTTAAAAGGCGCCAAATATCTGCGTTGCAAACATTGCTAAGCGTTATTTACACTCGATTATAAATCACATTAGCGTAAGATTGATTTGTTTCCTGTTATGCTCGATTGTTCTATGTCAGTTCTTTGCACCGTGTGTACGGAAATAATCAATAATATCATTGCTCACTTTATGTACATTACATCATTTGTCTAATTATTGGTGCTGTTTCATCATAATGGCGAAGCAGCGAATTGCTTTCGTTGCCCAACCAATTATGTTACCCCATAGCGGTCATCTTTCCGAGAAGAAAACTCTCCCTAGGAATGCGAAAGGTTTTAACGAATAGCTTGTAAGAGACGTAATGAGAGATAGTCGAACTAGAAGATTGCAACAACATCCTATTGACCCCACAAGTTGTTGTTTTGATTGTTCGGCCATCTTCAGAATGTTCGTTACCATAAGCAAGCAATATAAACGGTGAACGACCTGACTGTAACATCTATGCTGCCATTTTCAAAAACCAAAAGTGCTATGATCAATGTTATTGTAGTCAATAAGTAGGAGACCATATTGGACATTCTTTATCAGTGTCATGATTATATCAGGTTGTATACGACAGGCCGATTCGACAGACTTAGCTATTGCCCAATCGCAGCCCATCCTCGAATTAAGTGCGTATCTCGACCATTTATGCCTTGTACAAGTACACAAAGCACATATTCTGAATCTTTGTGTCATATTTTAATTTTCTTAACTTTTGAACTGTACACAAAGCTGACAAACGAAAATGAAGACTCTTACAACTCTGGAAAACGCGATCGCTTTTAGCCGTTGCACGATTGCTGTTCTTATTAAACCCCAAGAAGCAACTACTCACCTAACAAAAGCCAAAGAATTCCCCTAACAATCAGCGTCTTTTGCATGATTCGACGAAAGATTTATTGCATCATAACTACACGTTCAGTGTCACATCCATCATTGCCACTCAAGGGGATTTATTCAATCCGCAAGCCACTATGACACTGTACAAATGCACCCTCAGTAGTCAGGTGGTGTTCTTTTCTGCTCAATGTTGAGCAAGTAAACAACACTAATGCCACGCAGCAAAGAGGGTATATTAGGCCATTTCCGTCGCCGCCGTATAAGGACAGATGCAGATGATGACAATGATTGTGATGATGATAATGAAGAAAGGTGACAATCCTAATGATGATGATGATAATGATGATGATGCTGGAAAAGATAATGATGATTATTCATACATTAATGCACGATGCAATGGCACATTTTTCGGCAAACTTATATTAGCCACTATCGGCTTTCACAAATGGATTATAACCCGCCCCCCCCCCCACACCCCATCACCCTCCCGGGACACCGAGAACATATATAGCAGATATATCTGCATAGAGGCGAACCCCATGTGGATGATCTTGATATGTAGCCTACCATAGTACACTTGCAGTCAAAAAGAGTGGCTTGGAACAGAATGCCATGCACATAGCCGCACTGTCGTCATACATTCGGCATCTCATTTCGCCTTGCATTATTCGAATTCGGAGCAGGGTAAGTGTAACAAGTAGCGTATACATAGCCGTCTCGCGTTATACGGGTAACCGCTTTGCTGTCACAGAGGCAACATTTTCTACTCCAACGGTTGACGGGACAAGAAAAAGTGTCAGATCAAACTATAATCAAGTTCCTGATAATGTCCTTTGTCCCTCTTAATGGAGGTTGCAGTTATACCGCTTCCCATAGGAAGAGGCTGTGTTATATTTATTTTGCACAATACACACGCCGACCTAAAGCAATAAGAGTCGTAAGTTACATTGTATGTCTAATGAAAGTACAAATTCAATGTACTCATGAAGCGCCTTATAACGCCGTCGATATGAAGGTTTTACCACAAAGCTTGACTTAATCCAGAGTGACTAGATGTTGCATTGAGCTACTGGCTTTGAGGGAATCATTAGCTTTCTTGTATCGGTCTAATCTGGTCCGGCCGTGAAATAAGTGTGCAAATATTCAATCGTCGTAACACAGACAGAGAATATTCATAATCCAAGCGACCTCATAAAGAACAAATGCTTTAACATTATTGCGGTGAAGCTGCCACCCAACTTGTTTTGTATTGATTAAATACCATATTACATTGACCATTCTTAGGCGATATAGAACATTCAATGTCAAAACACATGCCATACAAATGTGCTTCATCCAGTTTATAATTGAATTGTCACATAAAAAACCAGTATTGCGACTATGATCAAATCATTTGGCCATACACAGCCGATTTAACGTATTAATTAGGTGTGAACAGGAACAGCCGATTTAACGTAATAATTAGGTGTGAACAGGAATTGTGGCAGGATGCAACACACATGTATATATATATATATATATATAGATATATATATATATATATATATATATATATATATATATATATATATATATATATATATATATATATATATATATATATATATAATATATATATATATATATATATATATATATATATATATATATATATATATGTGTGTGTGTGTGTGTGTGTGTGTGTTAGTGAATGTGTGTGTGTGCGTGTGCCTCTGAGTCTGTGTATAATGAAGGCGCAAATGGTGGATTTTAGCTATAAATAAAATCGCGTTTACCAATCGACAATTAGACGAAAACCTGCAAAATAATATTTATCGGATACTGTTGATTACCGTCCCCGTATCTATTAGGGATGCAAATGTGTCATTGAAGGACAGATTGTGTGGAAATACACAGGTCATTAATAGTAGATTTATGTTTTTACAACATTATTGCAACATTATTGTCTATTAGGGTTTTTCTATTTTTATATTCACAGCGCTAGTTTGCAATGTCTTGATTCTTATCTAACAATGGGGCCACCCCCCCCCCCCCACCACTCCGCAGCCCCTCAGTGAATCACTATGCATTTGTACCTCAGTGTAGCAATTGATGCCCTCTCATGCACAACTCGCACTATCTTGATCGCCACAGTGGGATTTGAGCTATAAATAAAATCGCCTTTACGTTTTTTACCAATCGACCATTAGACGAACACTTGTAAAATAAATATTCTTCGGTGACTGTTGATTACCCGTCTCATATCTATTACGGATGCAAATGTGAGAGCTTTATAGAGCGGGAAATAGAGATAGATAGACAGAGACCCACATACTCACAAACAAACCCAGAAGAAACGAGATATATAGAGAGATAAATATATAGAGAGGTAAGTAGATAGATTAATATAACATCGGAAACTAGTCCTTGAACGCCCAGAATGAAAGTCATCGAAATTTCTCTTGAGAAGCGAGAAAGTGGATTTTGGTTGTTAAGATGCAAATAATTTGGACCGTCTTCCCCTCTGGCCTCGACTCGTAAGTGGGTGATGAATTGAATGTGGACTGATGCATACAGCCGATTAGATGTTGGCACAACGAAGCAAACATCAATATCTAGCTTATTGCTTGACTGTTAATTATCCCGTCCAATGCATGTCGCATAATAAAGCACCAGGCTGTACGAGGTCTGGCTGCAGAGTAATAACACGGCCATGTCCAAGTTATAATAAAACAAATGATTAACGCGCATGCATAGTTCATCATGTCCAGGCACATAATCCTTCCAAATATTATTGATATCACTTGGTATTAATCACAGCAGCATACTAGTAACGGGGTGAAATCAGAGAGGCAAATTATAATATCACATCGGGCACTGAGCGCCTTCCCATGCCTCCCAGTGTAAGTCTACGACCAAATTCTTGTAGCCAATCATGCGACTACCAAGCATCTATTACCATCTACTGTCTTGGCCGATTAGCTGTGAGGCACTCCTTGTATTCAGGTATGTAGCGTGCGGCGAATAGCAGCAATGACATAGCTAAGTATATTCGTTCAAAAGCGTTTATCATTTTTTCATTGGAATGAGCGCTATTAAGACGTGATTGATTGTGGGGATAGGTTAATAATTTGTCATGCGTCGCAAGCTGGCTGAAACACCGATTAATAACATAAATGATCGTGTTATCAAAGTATTAATAAAAGTTAATTCCAGCACTCTGGTTGCATAAGCGGTTACTTTGCGGAAAACGTTGTGTGTTAAGCAAGCGTGTTTTGCTAAGTGGTCTTAATTACGATGCTTTGACAGGATGACGAATGGATTTTCCGTCAAGAACATACTAGTGAACTGATGCACCTGTCAAATGAGATTTACTCTGTGTTGGTGTAGTAATGATGCATTGCGAGTGAAACAATTTACGGTTATATTATCACACTGTTCTTGTACGCTTACAGAATGCAATACTTTTATGGAAAGTACCTTTATACCGGCCATACCGGTTTATATATTTATACATTCATCAGCCAAAAAGATTACCTCCAGATAATGAAACGAGGCACATAGTATGCATAGTCTTGGCTGCCGTAATTTCAAGATGATCACACGCTACGCACTACCAAGTTAGTGGTCTCGCATTATATGATGCGTCACTGAAAGAATAAGTGTGAGTTCAACCATCTATTTTCAGAGTAGGCAATAATTAAGGTAACGATATCTTTCCTTGCGATGTAGCATGCCTTAAACATTTACGCAGTATGGTATGATACCATTTATTGTCTATATATAACAACAGTTAATCATACCATTTACGAGTCAGTAGCAACAATGAGCTCGAGAGTATAGGCTAACCACAATGCATTATATAAATATACATTGCAGTAAACTAACAACTATTTAAACACCTAGACTTAAGCCTCGTAATTGATCGAGATACGGACCTAAAAAGAGAACACTTGTATTTGTGATTTACTTGGTAAACCAGATAAGATGTAATGACTGATCATGCAACAAAGAAAACAAGGGTAGAATTAAGGCTTATAATGACATTGTATGGTTCTATTAAATGTGGTCTAGCTGTGTGTGTATCATTATCGGCCTTTAAAGAGGACTAGCACGTAAAACTCTGTTGCAAAACATATATCGTCATTCGCCAAGCACACAAGATGGAGGAGCAGATGCTCTACATTATCATGAATGAACTGAATGACCAAATATCGGCAGTAAGCATTGCATGCCCTGCCGTCTGTGCTCCACTTTCTTCAGCTTCTCTACACTTGATGCTTTCCGTCGTACTCTGGTCTCATTTGAACACAGCTCCATGTAGGTAGAGCTCTTGAGCTTCAATGTATCTACCGCCGGCCTGTGTAGCTGAGCTGCAATCTTACGCGGAATCACTTTCTCATCCAACATTAACTTCTTCTGTGTCTTCCGCACAATGACATGTCCTTTCTGTGGAACCTTGTGGCTGCTACCATCTTAGCATTTAGGCTGCAAATCCCTACAACAGATGCTGTCGTTCTGCGTCCCGGAATTTTCGCCAAAATCCACAAATTTGTAGGCTGTTGTATGCATTCATGTCGACCGGTGTAATACGGCGCTAACTTCCATATCCGACAGTGTCGGCAGCTCATTCCCAAACTTCTGCTACACCTCGTCTTAACATACATACTACGCCAGTTAGTAAATGTCACACCGTCTTCAACGATCCAGCCTGCTGCCATTGTTCGCCTTTTCGTTCCGGGTGAGGTCCCCTTGCCTTGGGCGACCCCTAAGCAATGCCGGGGATTCGTGCAACAGGCAGTACTGTCATACATGTTACCAGCATCAGATTCGAGTCTGACTAGCCAACTTGTAGCCGTATTTATGTCGCGCCAGTAATTATCGTTGACTTTGGATTGTTAAATTCCCCTCGATATTATCATGGTTGAAAAATCATACGACGATCATCACAAGAAGATCTAAACGTCTCTTTTGAGGTTACAGCTGTTTGTTTCGATATATATGGTCAGCCTGAAATAGAAGCAAGTTACAATGTCATTTACATTAATCAATAGTTCGCAGATACACTTTATCATTTCTCAAACTCCATCCTATTGAAACGAGCTTCATAAGACATCGCGTAATTGAATCCGTGCAATTTCGTCAGCCGTATTGTAGGGTTTTTGTAACATATATATATATATACATATCACGATAAAGACGTACGTCTTATGCAATTTCATTGTCTCCTTGAACAAACGTGATTTAAAGACGACGCTGTTCCCTGCCGGTTAATTGGTCGAACTGGAATGCACGCTAACAGAACCGATCCGCAATCCGTTATCAATTATTTACGAAACCCACGGGCCAACCCAATAATGATAGAACGCGGCTAAATCTCCCGGCTATAGAATTGAACGATGGTGCTTCTTGTTACCGTGTTATGTATCAACCCACCATAGAAATATGTCAACATAATGTCCTGCGCCTTATCAAATATTTACGAAGCCATTGTAAAACCCTTTCATCATATAACGAATACTATAAGAAAATAATTGAATCCTTCTCTTACCATTGTCACAACACCAAAGGGGGGAATCAATAACCTAACATTTGGTGCGTAGGCGGCCTATTGACGACTCGGTATTACTGCGGTTCCCGTCACGTTGCCTGAAAGCAATCAAATGATAAGATACAGTGATTGGAGTCGTTGAGCTACTAAATGTCGTCATGCTACATATACAAAGCTCTGTGGCGGACCCACTTATGCTGTTATGTTATGTTATAAATGCAAATGTTTCATATTCCCTGATCACCTGGATATATTACTTAATCATTGATAGAATAATTCAGGTCGTTACACCTTTATTTAAGGCATTGTCAGTTTCAAGATAATGTTGATAATTGTGCATTGTGTTATTGTGCATCAGTGCAAATATACATGGCATCTGAGATAGTACCCGACACACCTCCAACCAATTGAGCTACTGGGCCGGCAATGATAAATCATGGGGTGGTATTCTTCTAAAGTGACTCATATTGAATCGACTTGAAAAGGTTGATGAATGTCAATGACAAGATCCAATCTAGAGTGTGATCCCTTCAGAGTGGCTCCGTGACCGATTTATAATCAGACAACAATCGACGCGCAATTGTTACCTCTTTGTGTGGACGCCATGGCTAAGGCGACCCTACAAAGAATATATTTTTATTTATACGGGCGAAACACGCACTCGGACCTTTATGCAGTGATGTATTGGTTGCTAAGAAAACTGTCAATACTAACGTTATTTTGAGTTACATGGCTGCAGGTATATTTGTTCTTCCATTTATTAGTTGTAATCATGCGCACTAACTGCATAACACTATCATATTTATATTTGTAACTGATGGTTAGTCATTATGATAAGACTATTATAGGTGATGAAGCGCGATAACTATCAGGTTTGTTCTAATTTCTTCCAACACGAAACTTATATTAATACAAAATTTATTTATAAATGTTACAGTGATTAAGCGCCGATTAGTTATTTCAATAACTGCCAGATGTACATCGTTTTAAATAGAAGTGCAATTTTATAACTACGGGTGTAGACTTGAAAGCTGCATACGGATCTTCTATTTTTATTCAAAGTGTGGTACTCATGCACGACGCATCTTCTAATATGTCGTTCACTTAAACAGGCAACATGTTCATACGCATCCGTATAATCACGTGTGTTGGATAAAAATCAGCGATATCAACGAGATTCACCATTGCCTTTACAAGCGTGTAGTGATATTACAAAACAACAATTCCTATCACTACTTATCGAATAATGCTGAATGCTGCTTCAGGTTTGAAATGCTCTATAGCCATAACGGCAGAGAGCAGCGCTCTAGATGTATTGGGTGTGCAGAGCTAGCCATCAGTACATCTCTGGAGCCAAACGTTAACGCAGGCTTTAGTTGATGATATATACTAAACCTATATCAGAAAATAATATTGAGTCCGCTGTGGCCGAATATCAGATAATTTCACTGTACGACATGGGAGAGAAGGTATTTTCCTTAGGAGTCAACACTTGCACTTTTCAAGCCTATCGATTTCTCAATACACTGATAATAAGCATTCCTGGCGATAATAAGCTGTCCTGAAGGCTGAGCCAGACCATTAACTTTTGTATATTGTGATTCAAAAAGTGTTTAAACGTCTTGAGCATGCTTAGTTCACCATTAAATAACATTGCCCAGGTGTATTATCACAAGCAACATGCCCCGCTCTTAAAATGATTTAATTGGTTTCCGAGCTCTGGTGCGCACTAGAAAAGAAGCAACGGATGATTAGGCAACAAGACCGTATGGTTCATAGATTCCATGTCGATGGTTTATAAAAATATTCATATAATACCATAAGGGTGATTTAGCCTCTATTCAAGCCTAGATACAAACATGATTACAACTTGCCTCGCGAAAATAGACACGTTCAGGTTTTTAAACAAAATACTGTACATAAAACAAATTACACTGTCGCCGGCTAAAGTGTTATCCATAATTATTGTCCTCTACTTATCCAACAATCAATTTCACGCAATCATAACCGATACCAACGAAAACATCTCATAACTGTGAGGCAAGAATGTGTATTTATCAATGGTAATATAAGATGGATGCTTATTTTAGTTTCCCATTCTCTGTTGTCATCTTAAAGGAGAATGATGCATTGCTATGCCGAGTACTGAGCATATATATCACACATTCTGCGACATCCCTTGTCACAAACCTGGTGTTTATTGCCTTCCCTCGCTAACTCTGATAAGTGGATTGTCATGTGCACTTAGTGAATTGCTGCAAAAGGTGTCTGACGCAAACCAATGCTCAGCCTGTATCGCGAAATCGCTTTAGGGACTACATGTTTTTCATTATCCTTACCATAGCTACTATGATTGCTCACTACAAATAAACAATGATCAGGTTTATCGCAAGGCACCACAACAATGATCCCTGAAGCCACAATATTAGACAACGTACATTGACAATCCATATATTGCCATTATAACGATTTTGGCATTATGTTGAATAAAAGCGTTAGATTGATGATTTAACGTTCGCATAAGAGACGAGAGGAGAGGCGAATATGAAATATATATATAATAGTAGTTTAATCAAGACACAGCAGCCAGTCAGAGAATTTAAGAATCAGGTGTCGCATAACAATTATCATGTTTTTAGAGATCTATGCAGAAAGAGAGCTCGGACGTTTAAGTTATGGTGGGGTGTAAAAATTCTCGTAGACTGTGTTTCTGGATAGTCTGAATAGCGAAGTCTCGTCTGAATGGCGAAGGCAGTTTTTTGTCTCTCGTAAAAATTGGTAATATCCCCTGTATGGGGCACTTGGAATAGGCAAGAAAGTGGTCAACAAGATTCATAAACATCATGGGGCCATACGTACGACAAATCAAGTACGGATTAAAAAGAGGATCTGGAGAGGAATAGGATCTTAGTTTAAAGATGGTCAAAGGAAAGGGGAATCAGAAAGGGCAGGCCACACCAAGTCAGCAAGCTGCGTCATCGGCTGACCCGCTGGACGAAGCCCTGAAGAATTGAACTGGTTCATCGGTCACAGCTGAGCTATTAATAACATTGTTTAAGGCTCAAAACGCTTTGCTGAAGAAACATTTCTTTGACCTTTTAAATGAAAAGGACGTCGAAATTAAACAACTTAAAGACCAAGTGAACATCCTTGAAAACAGGCTTGACGACCATGAGCAGTATGGAAGACGCAATAGTGTCCGAATAACGGGTCTGGAAGAAGACGCAGATGTCTGCTCTTTCATAAAAGACAAGTTCGATGTCGACGCCACCAACAGCATTGACAGATTTCACACAGTTGGGAAAATTCAATCGGGTGGACGAAGGAGACAGAAATTGGTCAAATTCACAAGCTACATCATCAAGTCATCCATAATGAAAACCAGATATCGTCTGAAAGTAACAGGCATCTACATCAACGACGATTTAACCAAGAAACGAAACGAAATGGCCCAAAGCTGTAGATCCCTTTTAAAAGGAAAAAAGTATAAATGACACTTGGGTTCTAGATGGAAATATCTTTGTGAAACTTAAGAACAGCTCAATCAAGAAGATTTCATCTCCTGACGAAATTGACCAGCTGAAATAGACAATATCTGGAAAACAACCAGTGCCACTGCAAGGGGATATTAACCTCGGGATGACAAAATCATCGTCACAAGCTCTGCGAGCTACCCTAGCCTGTAAAACACTACTAGAGGACCCGACAATGTGACCGTCAACGAAACGCACCAAAACGTGAGGTACATCATCAGCTACAAATGGTGGACTTAGCAAACTCGTCTATCAACTAGTTTGGAGATAGTGGTGAACTGGAATTTTTGCATGAACACCTTCCTCATTCTTATTGCACGTATTATGAACCAGATGATTTTGTGAAACAAACTGAAACACACAAAAATGGAACATCGTTCTTTAATTTAAACTGCCGAGGACTAGTATCACATTGGGAACAGTTCACAGAACTGGTAAGCAGTCTGTCTTCTGATGTATTTTCATTTGACTTTATTGATTTAACCGAAGTTTTTAAAGTTCAATGCGAAAGTTTCTTAAACCTTTCTAACTATCACCAATTTATTGCAAATACACGTAATGATAACGCAAGAGGTGGCGTTGGCCTTTTCATCAAAGATCACATGGGATTTTGTAGTAGAGATGATTTATCGATCTTCATACCTCATGTTATCGAAACATTTTTTATTGAATATGAAAACAGCTCTAAATCCAAATGTATAGTTGAAATAGTTTATAGACAAAACACGGCACCTCTTGCTGATACCGACGTATTTTCTACCACCATCTTAGATATTATAAACAAGATAAGAAGTGAGAAAAAAAATGTTGCATAATAGGAGATATGAATCTCGATCTTTTAAAGTTCAAAATGCATGTGAAAACTGACAATTATCTTGAGAATTTTGTTGTGAATGGGTTTGTTCCAATGATTACGAAAGCTACAAGGGTGACACCTACATCAGCTACACTCATTGACCCCATATTTACTAATTACCTAAAACAAGCTTCATCTGGAATAATCATCACCGACATTTCAGACCATTTCGGCACATTTTATATGACACAAACAGAGCCAACTGACAGCACATGTGAAGATCCTACGCTAAGACGCAACTTCTCCCCAAACAATTTCAACAGTTTCATTAATTATTTGGAAATAACCGATTTTTCGAATGTCTCAGAGCATGAATGTCCTAATCAGGCGTATGATGTGTTGATAAATAAATACAAATGTGCATTTGATCAAGCATTTCCGATTCTAGGGTAAAAGAAAAATCGCAAAAGTATTATGCATCAACCATGGATGACTCCAGGTTAAATAGCTTCAACTAAAACTAAATTAAAATTATATAGAAAATACAATCAAAACCCGTCACAGCGCAATACACAGAGAAAATATATACAATTGCCTTCTTAACGAGGTTAAACGTAAGCTCAAGTGTAATTACTATTCTGAAATGATAGATAATACAAAACGAACACCAAGTCGTTGCGGTCAGTACTGAACAAAACAATAGGAAATGCACAAAGCAAACGAAAAATGCCCAATAGTTTTAAAATTGATGGCGAACAAATATCAGATAAAAGTATAATTGCCAATAAGTTCAACAATTACTTTACCAATACATGTAAAACAATATCTGAAAGCTTACCCTTACCTAATGAGCACTTCACTTCCTATTTGCCAAATCAACTGCCACACCCGATGTACCTAGAAGAAGTAACTGAAAATGAAGTTGCAGCTGTAGTAAATAACTTAAAACCGAAAACAAGTTATGGCTACGACGAAATCAGTACTAAAACTATAAAATCAACCCTTCCAATAATATTGACTCCTCTATCACATATATGTAATGTATCAATGAAAACAAGAATCTTCCCCGACCAACTAAATATCAAAAGTTATACCCGTATATAAATCCGGTGACGACTGCGTCTTTAATAATTATAGACCTATTAGTTTGCTACCAAGTTTTTCGAAAGTATTTGAAAAAATGATGTATAACAGAACCATGTCATTCCTGATTAAATTTAAACTTCTACATAAGCACCAATATGGATTCAAAAAAAACAACAAAACTATTCATCCAATATTGCATTTGCTCATTTACTGCGCAGACGCCAACAATAAATCACCCAATGAATATGTACTCCCAATATTTTGCGACCTCTTTAAAGCTTTCGATATAATAAACCATGAAACACTTCTAACTAAAATGTACTCGCTTGGAATAAGAGGTATCGCACATAAAAGTTTTTACGTCTTTGTAAACAATATACACAAATACAAAACATTAAATTACCTGTATACGATGAAGCTATAGGATTCCCTCAGGGGTCCATTTTAGGGCCTCTGTTGTTTTTACTTTACGGCAATGACAATGCCTGTAATGAAACAGTTCTCTCCTTTGCTGATGACACAACACTACTTATTTCATCCTCAAATATCAAAACAGCTTTTCAAAAGGCTAACAATGCAGTTAACAACTTAAAACATGGCTAGTAACAAATGGTCGTGTATTACACACTAGTAAAACAAGTTATATGGTGATTAGAAGACACAATAATAAATTAGATATAAGTAAATGTGGGATAAAAATAGATGATGAAGTAATCAACAGGATAGACACAATCAACGGTGCGCATAAATTTTTGGGCATATTTATAGACAAAAAACTATCCTGGAAAACACATATAAATCATGTCAATAAAAAGATATCTCATGACCTTTTTATGCTCAAACAAGTAAAAGACTTTCACCCTAAATCAGTATTACGCAATCTATATTTTGCTCTTGTTCACTCACATTTATCATATGGTATACTTGCATAGGGAAATGCTGGCAAAAAAAAATTAAAGCGTAATGAAATACTGCAAAAACGTGCTCTGAGTTTTATTAACAAATCATCGTATAACGCTCACACAGAAACCCTTTTCAAACGAAGCAATATATTGAAAATTGAATAATCTATATGAGTATAATGTAGCCTTATTTATGTACCATTACGAAAATGACATGTTGCCATCATCATTCATCAATGCATTCTTTCAAAAATGCAATATCAACCATTTTTATAACACGCGTAATTCCCATTTAATGGGCACACCTATCCCGAATACCGAATTTGTAAAAAAGTTACCTCTACATTATTCCCTTACACTTGGAACAAAAATCACTCTCTTCACTTTCAGTGTTATCCCAAGTAAAAAAACATTTGATGTATACATTCATAAGTAATTACAGCAGGAACAATTGTTCAAACCGCTATTGTGTTGATTGTAATTTAATGCAGAATGATCTAAGTTAATTTATGCTTATGTCAATATTTGGGATTTTGCCATTTCGGGGGATAATAATTATATTTGTGTAATAGTCCAAACGGAAATTGCAGAGCAGTTTCGTTTCATAAAAGCAAAATGAATTATAAAATACTTACTCGGAAGGTTATACAAATATAAATGATCGTTAAAGTCATTGAATCTTATCAGATGCGCTGTTAGCGGTGGTTTTTGCAATTGACCTATTACACAGGGCACGGCAAGCATTGTACAATCGCTGACAGCGTTAAGGTAAAAACCTAAAAATCCACAGTCTTGGTTTTAAATAATAAAAGAGATCGGAATCGCCTGCTCATCAATGGAAACGTCTCATGGCGTATATAGATATGATAAAAGTTTGCGGCAAACTCTATCGAGCACTGCTAATTTCGTCCGATATGATGTCACCACAGTAGTTCATTCTACTTCGGGATCATGAAGACAATATTGATCAATCTGACACACAGTTGCGTATAATGATAAAGCAAAACGGAGACAACCGCAAGAATATAATGAAATCCAACTTGTACCGTAAATACTGTAATAACAGTAATATATAAGTAAACGATTATGCATTGCTTTGTAAGATACGACATTCTCCTCCACTGTAAGGTAAATATTATAACTAACCGTTGGATGTATTTGGTTTTGGTACAAAGGTTGTATCACATACCAGAAGCCCTCTTCAGAATAATATCATGCTACAGGAGTGGATTAAAGTGGAATGCGTCTACTACTGGATACGCTGAATCCTTTGTTGATCCGCAATTCTCATGTGATCGACGGATACGGCCTCGAACATGGCATCATATGCGTCAGTGTATGTCCCTCAACGGACGACAAGGTTACGACACTGTAGCTACTCCTTCACCAATCATCCATTTGTTGCTTCTGCAATCCTCAAGGCAAGCTGGCGAATTTGGAAAAGGAAGCAGTTAATATACATTGTTCTGGTAACCCTGATTCCAACAACATAACGATATTTTTTTACGGAAGCATCATATTTATCAATAACTAATATCATGCCACATGTGCGTACACAGGGATAAGGCTCAATTTCAACACGATTTCAAAAGCATGCTATTCACTCTGAAAATGTCAGTAGAAATTAATCCTAAATTTATATATTGCGTACTTGTGAGCTGCTTCAATACAGAGTTTGCCCTCCGAAATTCATTGAAATAGATTGTGCCATAGGTAAAGCTTTTAGATGATTCGCTGGTCGGAGGTTGAGAGTCTCAGAAGACATTTATGTGTATAATGATTAATACATGTTACTGTAACATTAAGGTCTTGAGAATGGTTTGGTTCACGTATTGAGCATGCGACCGCTGACTTATTGCCTAAACGCGGGGCAGGTTGAATTCGTAACATAGCATGGACATGGGGATTTCACGGCGAAGCTTTATTATAATTTTAACAGAGTTGTGCAATTATGTAGGATTATTGACATATATAGCAGAACAATATCATCGCTGTAAAAATAGATATGTTAAATGTAAGCATCAACCGATGCAAGCAGGATCCGATTACCGTTGTGAGAATTGTGCCTTCATGGAGGTTTATTTGACAACTTCAGTGTAATATTATCAATAGGGGGTCACTTGAAATGTAGGGAGCGTGTGCAATTCTCATTTATACTGTGCTATTTCGACACTTAATTGTACAGAATGGTATGGGATATTACAGATCATTTTCAAAGTGTAATATTGGTCCGGATTAAAGTACACATTGATGTCGAAGTTATTATCTAGCCTAATCGTTCGCGAGATTGGCAACTTGGCAATTTGCAACACCGTTTATCGTCACGAGGTCAGGAGCCAACAAAACAAATATGTTTAGGATTTTAACAGCAGCGCCAGACGCTAGCTTTGAATGGTATGTTTCCAATAGACTTCTTCAGTTTCTGATACATAAACGTCGTCTGGGAAATCGTCACAGACCTCTTGACTTTTAGTCTGTAGGCCATATGCACCTATCCTCTGGTGAAGGATCGGGACAGAGATTAGCTTTATGTGGCTACCTAAGACATGCATCTGCACTTAATCAAAGAGGGCAATACGTTTCCTGAGAAAAGGTGAAAGATAAGGGGCGGTGTAAAAGATTTTGTTTATCTTCCCGGATCGACGACATAACTGATAAAAATACGGTACTTCAAGATGTAAAACAGGTCCTTGATATTGCCTTAGAATAATCATTGCTAACGAGAACCGACGTGGAGAACACCTTCAACCTTTTCTTCGTTTTACATACGTCGTGCATGGAGAATACTATGTGGGATTTGAGGACATAGAATAGTAATAGCCAAATAAATGAGTGTTTATTGTCACAATATTCGTGTCCTATAATGCCCGATACCATCAAAATATATTGTCCAACTCACTTCCTAAGCCCGTGAAATGAAAAGGGAAATGGATAGATTTTAGAGGTATTTATTCTCATTGAACAAAGGCGCTTAGCCTAAACTAAACCGATATTCGTTCATTATTTTATCTCTCAGTTTAATTACTTCTTAATCGTACAGTTTTGGGCGTTCATTTTAGAAGCCGGGCAAACGTACAGCGTAATCATGTTTGCACTGGACATTCTGAGGCGATAAATACCTGTGCGTCCAGAATGAAATCGTGTCTATTTGAAATAATCCATACTAGATAGCTGCAACATCTGTTATCTTTGAGAGACGCGTGTCCAATAACAAGTGTATCCGCAATGACTCGCAGTGCACAGAATCGGTTAATTTCAACAGCTTATGGTAAGAGTAGTATTGTGGTCTATGCACATCCCAGCGTTATGCATACACTACAGCTATAGTACGCATAGTAAATGCAAACCGTTTGTTTGGCACATACAGCAATAACATACAGGCACAGAAATATAATGCCTATAACATTTGTAACATGGGAGTATGGTGAATGAATTATGCGTGCGTCATTTAGCGGATTGGCTCTACCTAGGCAAGAATGAAAAAAACTATATCAGACAAGATAAGTGTAAGAACTGGGTCGTGAACAACTGTGGGATTTTATTGGTCCCTCAATCGTCCCCTAAATGCATTAACCTCGCTGCTGTCAAAAGTAGCACCGTGTCAATAAAGAAACCATATTACATATCTGGAAGAGCGATCTTTCTGTGTCACGAAATCTGTAGCGTTTTGGTTAATATCTCACCAAATATTTTATCAAATTCTATAAAGAAAAAAATAATCAAAGCACGTTCTCCTGAAAACAAATCGAGATGTGATGGAATGAGCAGTTACGATTCGGCATGTTTTCAAAAATTACCAATGTGTTTAACAACCATATGGGATTCATTAACTCGCAGCGGATAATGTGTATAAAGACAACAGGTATAATAGAATGATGTATTAAACAAGGTAGGTAACCATTATAAATGCAAAGCATTTAATCATCAGAACGCTGCTGACTATGGCGCTCTCATTTACAGTGGAGAAAGTAAAGGTAACGGAATAGAGTGGTAAAATGAACTTATCATGTAACAAAGAGACATTTAAGATAAAATGCTAATCTGGTTATATATTATGCAAAATGTATCGAAACAATGTTTACTTTCAATGATGTATTGGATAGTTCCATTGGTCGTTATCTCACGGCAAAAGAGACGATAAAGCAAATCAAGTTCGCCGATAAGCCAAATCAAACTGTGCAATTGTTGTGGAGAATTATCAGTATGGTACCAAATACCAATATGTGCGCATTAATGCTTTGTGTTGCCCAGAGCTTCATCGCATCAATTACAATCATCCGGATAAACTCGCTCGTATCGTTCTAAATGTGCACGAAGAGGGTATAAGCAAATCAAGATCGACGATAAGGCCAATCAACCTGTACTATTATGGTGCTGAATCATCATTTTGTTACCGATCACTAATATGTGCGCATCAATACTACGCATTGCGCACAACTCCATCGCATCAATACCATCATCTGGATAAACTCGCTCAAAGCTAACCATAGGATAGCTACTTACCGTATCACTCCATTGATCCAAATGTGCCCAAACAGGGTATATCAGTCGTAATTTAAGTTTTGCAAACACAATCAGGATGTCTTAAACTTGCTAATCAGGTCCAATACCGTTTACTCACACCCTAAATTATAATTTTGCTAGTAGCTGTAAATGTTAAAGATGTGAGCGGGTCGAGACAGTGACTCTGATGTGAACAAATTCGTGAACGGGAACATAGTGAGTTAAATCTCATTTCAAGGACTGAAAGTTATCGTCATGGCTCTCTCGAGACGTGCTGGCCGCAAAATTATGGATAAAAAAACCTTTTTTCTCTATTAACCACTAAAACTGTACAAATAATTGTTTGTGTGAGAAGCGGATCAATCCATACAAATACTATGATAATCCTGCAAAAATTCAGACATCGCATGGCAGCAAAACTTTCAGACCATTTCGGGGCTTTGAACACTTAACCGATATCACCAGATTACTATCGCTCGGCTCCATCGCACGGAGGTTCCAAATAATTATTATGACGAGAAAACTCTGGCCACAACGGATGTATTATTTACCTTATGTGCATGAAAACATTACGTCCGTTCATCGATAAGACAAGTCAATATCCGCACAATCAATCCTATCTAAGGTAACACGCAGCCAAACCCAGGCGCTAACTTCGTTTAAACACAATGTGTACGTGCAATCATCTGAATATCATTTAGGCTTGTATTCAAGGGAGTTAAGTTCAAAATGGTATCGCTGGTGTTAGTTGGACCACATTATGATATAATCCTCAATCCCTCAGTTTTTATACATACGAAATGTGTTCAATATGACAAAACATGGTTCAAACCATAGGCATCGATGTGCCTTCCACAAGTTTTTTTTCCTATCAACGTACTCGGAATGATGTGAATCAGAAATGTAGCGCCGCCGTTTTCGGTTTCACATGCATACATTATCGGTTCGAACAATGCAGAGTTTGGTCAGTGCTAGGCTTCAACATTTCAAACGGCAGGTGGACAGGAAACACCATACGTTATTTGTGGTACTTGTTGTGAATAATTTTAGACCACTAACGGTGTGAATCGAGTCTTATTTAATAATGTTTAAGTTATGCTTGCCAATATACCGTAATTATTAAGACAAAGCCCATTTCGTTGGTCAAGTTAGACATATTTTCTCGTCATATACCTTGATCTAATGGAAATGTTGGTGCCGTTGACACTTTCCGATGCACCTTCTTCCAGCAATTTTAGCATTACGGCTATTATAATCTGAGTAAGATAATTGAGTCGTGTCATCCTTTTGACAAGGTGCTTGGTTAAGATGAAGCAATTGGCGTTTTGTTCATTGCCGCATTGGTCCGTAAGCAATAACGAACGTACGGTTACGTGATCATAATAATGAACAAAAAGAGATCGCATACGTGCATACAATCGCAACTGCATTTGACAAAGGTTGATATCTGATCCTCAGGACCAGTGACAAGATGCCTTCTATTAAGGGGCCGAATGCAAATAATAAACTTCCCGCTGTGAACTGCAAGAAGGAAATACGTACAGCGTTAGGCACTTTATTTTATTTCTCACCAAACCAGTGGTATAAAGTGAATATGTTCGACTGGCAGTGCGCTCGGCTGGTTAAGAACATTCTTACCCATGGACGTTTGGCTGCTCGTTTTAATAGATCTGTAAATAGAGTTATCAATATTGAAACTTCTGCTGTTTGAACTAAAAAACTAGTTATTTCTGAATATATCGGTACAGAGACGGAGACTTTAACTGAAGTTTTGCGCCATTTTTAATTAAATAAATAGATGCTTTTCTCCATGTGTGAAACAAGCTAATTTAATTTGAAAGTATATGCGTTTAAATAAGGGTATTGGTGACGGATATTTTTCAATAAAGGTAAGTAGAGGAAGCTTAAGACGATCTTTCTTCTTCATTTGAACATTTTCCGCTGGTTACTTTCGTAAATGATGATTAAGATGATGACCCTATGTAACTTATTGGCCAGACCTGCCCCTCGACAAAACATCAACGCTTGATTTTGTAATTGCTATGAAGATTGCATCGTAGTATATTGCCGATACGGCTCTATAACAGCATTTCACATGTAACCACATATCCAATGGGTAATAAATGGTGATTATATCATTGCAGGACATAAACAAAACGGCACTTTTCTGACATTTACCATTGAGAACAATAATTTCACAACGATGGTTACCAAAGCACCAGTGATATGACCATCTACTACACAGCGAACGATGCTTATACTGTCTTGGGCATGCCAAGTGTGCCGTACTGATGCAGTTAAATGATAAGAATTTGGTCAGGTATGCAAGGAAATATGTCCAGCAGATGCTTCGCTTAATATATGTCAAGTTTGGAATTCTGATACGTTTTACACCAATGTATTGCTTATTGCCGAACATTATCTGTAGAGCAGGACGTAAACTGCTTCGCAACATGATCTAGCTTGTAACAATGCTCTCTGGCGTATCCATAAGATAATATTCTTACTCAGTAAATAGTAGTTTCTATACAGTTACCAACATTATCCAGTATGTCGAGCAATATTATACTCGTGGCCGCCTGATAATATATCCGTAAAGTCACGTGATTTACGGAAGCTTTTGATCGTCTTGACGTGTGTGTATTCGTGAATGTGTCTCAGGTCTTGCATAGAATTTTAAAAGCTGAGAGACGCTTAATAAGAGCTTAACAGAATAGCTAATACCGGTTAAAAACAAATTGAACGCGAAGTTGATGAATTATCGCGTGTCGTTATTTTTTCCGCATGATATAATTAGAGATGGATATGATATGTTATATGGTGTTGCTTTATTTATCTGGCAACAACGATCCATTATTGCATTTATTACCGAGATACATACAATTTGAGGAGTCAGTAAAGTTACAGTTAAGCATCTGTTTACAGACACATAACCTTTACTTATTGATTAAATTACAACCTACTGTTTTATCAACAAAACCTGTCATTGATAGATATAGCGGTATTATGTATAATTTTCGGAGGCAGCAGTAAGACAGAGTATCTACTTTACAAGGGTATTACGTATTGATCCTATCATACATCAATGATCAGTAACCACGAATACCATGGTCACCATACAATACATCCAATATCACATGTTGAGATACCAGTAAACACGGGTAGTCCAGCCATTACTGGGCCTCGGATTTCACTGTGTACAATACATAATACAAGATGCCTATTTGCAACACTAACTGTCTTGGATATCAAATGGCTTTTCTTAGGTCCCCTTATTTCAGCATGTAATATCGACAATATGTATGCATTATTTCTATATATATATATATATATATATATATATACATATGAATATATATATATATATATATATATATATATATATATATATATAAAATCCATATATATATATATATATATATATACACACATATATATATATATATATATATATACATATATATGTAGATATAAGATGTATATATATATATATATATATAGAGATATATATATATATATATATATATATCTATATATATAGAGATATATATATATCTATAGATATCTCTATATCTCTCTCTATCTATCTCTCTATATCTCTCTCTCTCTCTATCTCTCTAGATCTATATATATCTATATATATATATCTATCTATATATATCTCTATATCTCTCTATATCTCTATATATATATATATATATATATATGTGTGTAACTTAACCGGCCGACGGTTACACTGATAGCACATGTTTCGGTCGAAATGAGTTGTGACAGAACGTTTAGACTGTCTAATTCTGTTTAAAATCCAGTCAACAAAACTTAGAGAGCTCTATACTTCAGTTGGCTCAGATATGCAAAGCGATTGTTTACGCAATTCTCTGAGATCGTTCGTTGGTTATTTGTTGAAAACGGATAGCGGATGCATTGAAACGATCGCCAATGCCCTAATTAAGATCTGTGATGTATTTGTCTATGGTACATGAATGAATTGAGCTTAATCTAATTCCTCGACAGAAGAATCCCATTTCCACATTCAGTATGTGATCATTGCATATCTTTAACTGCATATTGAGTCAGCTTATCGATTAAACTGAATAATGCATTAAGCAAGCTAAGGGTTCTCAATAACTGGTTCTAAATCAATTGATCACGACACAGTTTGTAAGATTTACTAAATAATTTCCATTTCCATTCGTCCACCCTGGTCACATCATAATTAAAAGAATATTATTATACCCACAGGTAATGCTCGCTTGTCCATTCAACCTGTCTCATTCCCTCTGCATTTTCTTGGGCATATTTCACTTTGTAAATCCCAAAAAGAAAACGATCGATTCAAGTAATAAAGAGCGGATTCGTTTTATTAGACAATTGACTTAAAAATGAAACAGCAGTAGTATCTATGACAGTTTTGGTCGTTATTGCAATCGCAGCACGAATATTGTTCCAAAGCAGGGCGTTTCTAATTTTGGGAACATGTATGTTATTTTACTTAATTAATCGTGAAAGCTGATATTCTGTTGGCTGATTGAATTCATATGATTCGACACAGTGACCAACGCAAAAATTGCTGTTCATATAACAATTCACCTCTTGAATACAAATAACCGTAAATCACTTTTGTCGTTGTTGCCAGGTATGTTTAACTTAACTTATGTATCTTGTTAATAAATGTCGACTTCATTTATCCAATGTACCGGTACTTGCCTGATTACTGCATATACTAAAAGGATTCCATAGCGAATAGTACTGCTCCTTTTATTTGCAAGAGAAATACACTAAACATTATTCTTATTTATTTTAACAAGACCAGAATAAAATTTGAAATGAACGCCATATTCTTCACCAAATAAATCACAAAAGAGGAATTCCAAAGCAGCAATACAAGAATGGTGATGCTTCTATATAATGCATACCCACTCTTGACACTGTTATCGGTCTGTCAACGATGTTGGACAACATTTGTCGTCCCATGAATCAGGAGAGTCCAAACAGTTGTCATCAGTAATGTCTGTGCGGCACATGGTCAAAGGTGCCAAATCAACAAGGTAATGATCTTACATCAGTTCCAATTAAATGAAAGATATGTTAATTTGACAGCAAATAACTTTTGACTGGAGATTTTTGGGTATTTCCAAAATCGGTCAGGTTGACCAGCTTCTATCAGGTTATGAGCAGCTAGATGTACGCAGAATGATCACGGAACAGTGGAGGCAGCATCACACAGCGTTATGAGCCAATATACGTTTCAATAATTTATTTTCGTATTGTTAGATATTAACTGCAATCATGCAAACCAGCATAGAAGTTAAGGCAACAGAGCATTTATCAAAGAATATGCCTAGCATATAATATTGCGTCCAACTGCATATGTTCATGCATATATTTACAATATGTTTCATCGAGCGTCAAACTAACCTCAAATCTGTGCCTTCTTTATTACATGTTTAATCCGTTTATTTGACATTAGAGTATAACTGTCTTGCCCAACATTAAATTAAATATTGAGCATTTTAACTGAATCTAATCTCTTAGTGTAAATGATATTAACCCCCTCAGAACACCATGATTAAATCATGGATTAAACCTTCTTTAAGTTTAAATTATATCGCCGTTATTCAGTTTGCCAGTTACAAAGTGAAATATTGCAGGCAAGGTGCTGATGATTTGTTAAGCTCAGAACTAGGTAGAAGATTAATTTGTTTTGTTGAAAATTAAACTTTGATTGCTGTTCATTTGCTAATCTAGAGATTCAGAGTTGATTCGGCTGCCAAAATTGACCTTAATGATCTGAATTTATTGACCTCATAGTAGTTAACAATATGGGAAAATCAATGATCTGGATATCAAGCAAAGCATATCAACAGATCAATTTTAACATGATCAAGAGAAACTACCACACCAGCGTCTTATGTTGCACCATCAGTAATAGACTTTTACGAGGTCTAATCTTGGTGGGTTTCGACGTGGACACAATTAGTAAATCCACAGCTTGCGATGTGATTCAGCACAAGATGATTTTCCTGTTAACTTGTCAAACTGGCTATCAATCTTATATCATAAGAAGTCCATTTAAAATATTACCAACCTGATTAGGTTGATGATCAATTCAGGATGTCACATGAATCGCGCTCTTGTTATAAAATAAAGGAAGCAAACAGTAATCCATTCTCATGTGGCAGAAGCTGAATCTACATTTGAACATTAAAAATAGAATATTAGGTCAAACGCATTGTAAGCCTGGTCGTATCAAAAAGCAGTTAAGGTGCAATTATATTGCCAATAATAAACAGCACACCCATCAATAGTAATTTAACTTATACTCATTGACCACTGATGGCAACTTTAACATTCTCTTTCTGGGTACTGAGATGACAGGCATTGATTAGAGACCTTTATGAAGGTTGCTATGGTGCTGATTATGATGAATATACTAGAATTCAATGCTTGGATGTTTCCCTGGGTTGGCTTTGGTGCATCTCACATGGTCACTTAGCCATTGAATAAATGATGTCTCATCCACATAAGCCAGCTCCCTACACCTATCTGAAAATTAGCATATAGTGAGGATGAGTACATGCGCGTTGTAAATCAATCATGCGGGTTTTTTATGACTGCTCATGTAAATCTGATGTTTATCGGTCTAATGTTACTTTGCTATCAATGTGGCCACTGTATGTTTAAACTTTGGAACAGGACACTGATAGACCAATGTCTCAATCTATGTCCAGTGTGCATGTCCGTGCCAATAATAACGCATTATCTATGGCGTTTCATTATCGGTTTAATCAAAATATGTTGAAAATAACTGCGACACCTGGGCCAATCCAGATGAATAGCTGTATGTAAATGTAATGTTGACATTCTCAGCATCCTGCGTCACAAATAGACACATTCAGACCAATATTTCTTCAAGGCCATTTAAACGTACACGTCTAATAAATTCTATAATATGCTAATTGCAGAAGGAGAAGTAAAACCGTGTGACCAGTAGAAATAAATTCATCTAGCAGATATTTGTGCGAAAAAGCACAGTAACATGCAAAGGATATATACCACAGGTAACGAGCGTTGACAAATGTGCATGAAACAATCAATGCAGAAGGGCTGCAGCAAATAAATCGGACAATATACATTCGGGAGAGGATCCTTTATGGGGTAGTCAATCAATGAAATGTTCGGTTTATATCCTTAGCTGACTCCTAAATTGGATATCCAATAAATGTCGCTGAGTAATATTATGTCCCAGAAAGTCGCAATTAACCATTTAAAGGGGTGTGCATAAGTTATCGTTAGAGTTTAGTGTCAAACAGTGTATAAGTGGTTTATAAAACGAATATTAGAAATATTAGATATATATATATATATATATATATATATATATATATATATATATATATATATATATATATATATATATATATATATATATATATATATATATATATATATTTATATATATATATATACATAAACTTTTGTTATAGAAGTCTTGCCGGTAATGGTGTGCTTGCTTTGTAAACTATTGAATTATTGCTTGCCGTGACGCAGTTGTCTGCAACATTACAAACACCTTAAGCTGCCGTGACGCATTTTGTTAGCAAAACAGCATTCCTCAAAAATGTTTGAGTTCACTTACTAAAAACCTGCTACCAAGAGCATGTAAAGCTATAGTTATAACAATATTTTATGTGCGTTACGAATGGACTGAATGCTCATCTCTAGGGTTATTCACGAATGGCAATAGGGGCACGATATCCAAAATATATATAAATATATATATATATATATATATATATATATATATATATATATATATATATATATATATATATATATATATATATATATATATATATATATATATATATATATATATATATATATATTGATATATATATGTATGCATATATATATTTATGTATATAGGTATTTCTTTGTGTGATGAATATTAATTTATCTTCATGTATATATATATTTACATATTTATATATATATATATAAACATAAATATTTATATATATATATATATATATATATATATATATATTTATATATATACATATAAGCAGCTAAGCGGTAAATATAACCGATGTTAAGTCTATATATATATGTATATATATACATATATATATATATATATATATATATATATATATATATATATATGAAATATATGTATGTATATTTATAGGTTTAAATATATATATATATATATATATATATATATATATATATATATATATATATATATGAATATATATATCGTGCATTTTGTATTCATAGCAAGTCAACTGAATAGAGCACAAACGTATTGCACAATATACGAATGCACTGCAACGCAAGGAGGCATTTGAACATTTGCTACAAGCAAATAATAGCGGTTTGTCTATGTAATTAATAAACGGTAAGAAATCCTATAATTACCCTATACTTACTTATCATGATAGTTGACATCGTAGGTAGCTAGCTGTGGTTATGTCTACATCAACGCTCTGTATTCTGTGAAAGGTTATGACGTGCATTCTATTTAATTAACATTAGTCTCTTTTTTATTACAATTTAGGAGCTTATACACCCCTGTGTTGCCAGATGAAGCTGCCAAAAACCGACAAAATAAACTGCAGCGCCAGCCCTAAGTAGACGCATAAATACAACTTTGACCGCTGTCGCGGTACCATAAGGAACCAAGCCGAGACGAAACATGACCCTCGATCATTTTATGAAAGTGCCTTTGTTATATTTATTGCGGATATAATGATGTATAATGTTGAGCTAAATATCGCATATGCACATATTCGTTCTTCTTCATCATAATAAACCAATTAAGATTTGTCGATATACTTTAAGCTTTTGGGCTTAAGCAACGAAGTCGATCATGACATATCTAGAAGTACTATCTAGCGCTCGTTTGCTATGCTGCGCTGATCATCACAGGGCAGATACATCAAAAGCCTTGTACTAACCCGCATGTCCATTAAAACACAGTGCGTCATAGCAAATATATCACGGATATGTTCCATGCATCCCGCTCAATGACATTCATTGCACATTGAATATTAGCATATAGCATATATGTCGTGCCGTAATGTCTCTGTCTTTGGAATGTAGTACTTGTCTTTTGGGTTTTTATCCCCGGAATTATTGGTGTCAGACGTTTCAGTTGAAGCAAAACGAATGTCTTTACGTTCAATGCAACCTTTGGTTTCAATTGACGAGTAATTTGTTTAGTCATATATGTCACATCATGAACTTGGAAGCTGCACTTCGGTTCAAAACGAATACTAACGTTCCTTATTATGCATGAATATATTGCAGTGATACAAGCATGGCGCCTTAGCTTCACTAATGACGTGTTCCAGTTCAGCTAAAATATATGCAGCAAGCAGTCCGCTAACTGCACCTATGAATACAGCAGCTTCCAACGCATACATAGATTCATGATACAATAGACTTGTCGTATGTTCATTACTTCCGATGGTATAATCCGCCGACAACTTAAAAGAAATGTATGCTAACTGGGTTTATTTCATGCCACTGGCCTCTCATTGGTCAGTGGGGCGTCCTTTTCTTGTTTTAAGGAGGCAATTTATTTTGACGATGCAAGCACCAATCACGTGGTTTTGCTGATTTATCTCATAAGTTGATCTGGCGCGGAATATTCCAGAACGTCACCTGTAAGCAGATCATAGGTTAGTGCATAGGTTAAATGAGCTTAGCGCTTGATAATCAATTGATACGTGAAAGCCAATCCTATCTACAGGACAGGTGTCGTTACCCAAATTAATAAACAAACGTATTCGCAAACGAGGCCTAGCATAAAATAAATAAGCTTTGCTAGCATTGCTATGTTCAATGTGTTGCATTTTAAGATCACCGCAGATTCGCAGCAGTTATATTGTGTTATGACTTTCGTAAGGATAATCCATCATCTCTCGGCTCTGCCTAGATGCAACAAAGATGAAAGTACATGCATGCACACCTACGAAATGAGTAAGGTAATCATGTGATTCGCAGTGATTTTAAAGGTACATCGCCTTTTGCTATGAGAGCTGCTTTTCATCGTATCTGAAAATATTTCACCTCATCAGCGACTAATACGATTTCATATAAGTTACTGTGTAAATTGATGATTTATCGGTATGAACCTATCCGCAGGAAATATAACGCTGTAGTATCATCCACGATTACTTGCATTATCTCAGGTTGCTATTGTGATTTTCTCAAATTATAAGGTGCGTATTAAAAAGTCTTAATTTCATAGTTTAATTAGCCCATGACAGCAGCTGCGATCCAGGGTACATAAAAGCTAATTCATATAAGTTCGACTGTTGCTAATGTTTAACCTGAGAGTCAACATTTCCCTCATCGTTAATTGTTCGGCACAGCGGTACACTAAGTTGTCTTCCTGTATGATATCTATTTTGATTTGCGTCAGTTATGACGTATTCCAGGTAAGCCAAAATATATGCAGCAAGCCAACCTATACCTAGTACTAGACAATTTGCAATGAACGATTTATTATCTATTACAAGCGTTTGTCTTCTTGCAAGCTGTGCATACAAAAAGGGCGAGTTACACATTAGATGTTAAGACAATACATTAATGGCTACACCTAAATAGCAGAGAGAAAGGTTGTTCATAAATCTATGGCAATTAATAATAGCATAACCATGCTAACGCAATAATGTTTGCGGTAATCTATCACTAATATGTATGGTATCATCCCGTCGAGGGTAGCGCATCACCCAATAGCTAATTAGCTCACGCATTTTTGCAAATATATGGGTGGGCAACCGAGTAATTAAAGTTATTGTAGTTAAAAAGTTACTTCACATTTTTGATCTTGTTTACTCATTCCATAAAGCTCCTAGTCAACGTCTTGATGCGCAACGAAAACATTATTTGCACTGTCCTGAAACCCGGTCTCTTCAGCGTATGCATAAGGCATAAATCGTTCGGATATTACCGAGCTTACAGCATGCACAGGCACATAATTGAAATATCGCCGTGTATATCGAACAATGGTATTTGATAGTAATATCGAATGTGAGAAAAGCAAATAATAGCTAGAAAAAATCATTGAGTGGGTATAAATTATCACTGATAACGTCCTGCTTAGCAGCCTGCATGGTGATAACTAACGTTCACTAGTATAACAAACAAATATGTCGTCATGAGTGTGCTAACATGAGAGAGCAGATTGGTAATCGACAGTAAACAAACGTGTGATAATACCTGTTGTCACACTGGCGAAACTCGCCTTGGTTAAACATATCAGTACAGGCATTCACAAGCAAACATAGGATTGTACACGGACATAAATGAATGCAATACAATTAATTGTACTCTAATAAGCTCTTTGAGCATCATGTAACCTCCTGATAAATTACAGTTGTCGTTTTTGTAGATTGATTGACCTAATCTAGGGGGATTATGACCCCTTTAACACCATATTGCGATTATTAGGGAAAGAGTCATATTGTTATTCTAGATGGGTTTGCGATAACCCTGGAATTGTTATTCTAATGTGCATAGGCCCGGCCCGGACGAATCGAGAGCAATCTGAACCACGATACCGGATGAATAATTCTATGCATTTGCGATACTCCCCTCAGCCCCATCCATCAGATAAACGGCACAAGAGGGTCATTTCATGTTCTTTAAAGGGGAATTAAAATCATTAATAAGATATATCTCATAGTTTATATCCCTTCTAATAGTGGTTTCAGAGGATACAGACACATGATGTCACGTGTGTCATACAAGCGCGTTAACCGAGAATTTAAAGGACATCAACAAAGCTATTATTCATGCCAACCAGTCTTTGAGAACCACGAGTAAGTTTTGAGCATTTTCATATCGGTATTGTAGTAGATATTGGTGCTAAGTATTGCAGCTGTTTGGCAACGATTGGGTTGAGCATGACCTAATCCTTTAACGCATTGAAGGCTTTGTCGTATTGTGCATATCATCCTGCCGTTAACTCGTGTTTTCTTGCCTATTTGATGTCTTCAGGTTACAATTATCCGCGCATATAGCGATTCAAACATTTTCCGGGCGCGCCTTCGAAGTTCACAATAACAACGGTATTACACACTTCTTGTGCAATGGATACTACCACAAAGTGGTTTTATTGGTACTACTTTTAATACATTGACTCTAAATTGAAAGCTATATGTGTCTTTTTCTAGATACGCAATTGAATGCATGTGCTATTGTGCGATCGAATAGTGATTATGGCTACCTAGGTCAATTAAATTATTCGCGTTCAACAATGTGGATGGCTGCATGTACATATGATGAGCCAAGTTTTACCACCATTGAATCAATCTCCTTTTGAGACGTGCAGGCTTGAGCATAAAACCGATGTATGTCAATTGAATGAAAAGATTCAGTTGCAATTCGAGAAGCTGTGGGGGCAACATATTGGTGAGTGTGTAAATCCCATATCATTAGTCACGGGTAACATATCGCAAATAATACAAATATTCAGCTTACACAAACCACAACCTAGCCTTCGGCAGTTTCGATATTTGGCTTTACAATCAGGTTATATTTAATGCAATAACTACCAATAAGCGTTCTTGGCGCCTCCGGTGCACGAAGAGAAGGAGCATAATCATCACATTGTTTCACCATTAACATTTATAATGAAGTAACATTCCTTATACGGCGTCGAAGCATTATTCTCACAAAGTATTAGACCCACAATCTAGTGTTCAAGCAACTGATCGTATGAATTGCTCAATATTCCATCCATATTCTCACAGACTAAAGCACTGTTTGTAAGATCGCTTATATAAACTGGTCGTATATTATCAGCATAAAAAGCAACTATTACATCTCGCTGATATAATCATAAAAATATCTGGAACAGTTCGTATTCGATATGGCAAACATATAGGATGAAGTTTAGAACAGCTCGCAATACAATTTTGCCTTCATCTTAACGGACTTCATATGGCGAACATGTTTTTGATGATGGTATAAACTTAATAATGCAGCGTTTTAGAGCTAAACTCATGCATATATTTAGAGGAAATTTGCTGACGGAAAATAATTTTTACTGTTGCATAGTCACATGTCATTTTGTATCTATTGTTTTGTGTAAGCGTTGACGCCTAAATTCCTTTCAACAGAAGTGCGAAATCTAATGCTACGCATTTCCAGTTGAGGTGCACTGAGAGGAAAATACAAACATTAGTGGCCATTTTAACTGATCATATTGCCAACAGAGGCACCATTATTCGTACTGCATAATAGAGTCGTAAAGTTATCTGGATGGAGGTCGTGCAATGATGATATAGGTTATAACACTGTCGCTTTGCTGATACATTAGCTCGTTTGCGCTGCAACGAATAAGCAAGCAGCCGTGAACAATGAGAGGCCTCGAGTTTTAATCCGCTACGCGGCGCCACGGAGCAATGCGGTCCCTCGCCCTCTTCCGGTATTCTAATACACACAGTGTACCATAGAAGGTTGCGGAACATCGTTATTTTTGATTGAAACCTTTCGAGTATATCGTTGGTAACATTGGAGCAAATCGTTACTGACCTTACAGCCGTTGAAAATAGAGCTGAAGAAGCGAAATGCGATTCTAAGCGGGCAAAGAATTGAACTCCCAGTTTGGCAGGATATGCAAAGCAACTATCAAAACAGACTTGGTCCGTATGGAGAAGTCGCTGACCCGCGTCAGCCAGATTCGGGCCAAAGCAATTACCACGGCATCCGTAATGAGCCTGTGCCTATGAGGAATACGCAGAGTTGACTGGGACCGAAGTCAAGCCATGTGGGATTGTAGTGTCCCAAACACACCCCTACCTTGCATGCTCACCAGATGGGGTTGTGTCTGATGACATGATTGTTGAGGTTAAATGTCCCTACAGTACCAGGGACAAACCTGTCACTCCTGTCTCAGTGCCATACCTGGTCAATGAGAGCAACCAGCTCATCCCTAAAGCCAACATGACTTACCAAATTCAGGGCCAGTTGTTTTGTTTTGTCTCAGAGTATGGAGATTTTTCCAGTTACCCGTGACGATGACCTAATTACTACTATGATTTCAAAGTTAGAGGTTTTTTTACCAGTAGCGATGAATGAACAGACCAGTTTTGGCGATGATTCTTTCCCTTTCCACTGGGTCATGACCTCATTATATTGAAACGGCTCGCATCTATTGGCAGTCTGAAACTTTGCCTCTGACAGCGTTCATTGCCCGCGTTGTCCATCCAAATTCAGGGCCAGTTGTTTTGCACGAACAGTCAACTTTGTCATCTTGTGGTGTTTACGTCTCAGAGTATGGAGATTGTTCCAGTTACCCGTGACGATGAGTTTATTACTACTATGATTTCAAAGTTAGAGGTGTTTTTCAGGGACTATTTCAAAGATCCTATACTTGATTCAATTTTTTTTCACAATTTCTCTTACTAAGTAGTCTTGTGCACTGATTTCTTTTTTCTTTAAGGAATCATTTACGTGCATATTGCATGTGGTGGAATGTATAATAAATTCTTGAAACTTGAAAAGTACAAAGTGTATTAATTGAATTATAAACAATTATCCCATTGGGGGTTCCACAGTCACTTATTCAATGAAAGGGACAAACATGAATAGGGTGAAAAAACAATTTTTTCTTCAACAGTATTCACGTGTAGGGTTATTATAGATAACATTATAAGGCACCAAGATTTTTAAGATTTTTCCCAATCCTATTATCCGCTCAATGTGCACCCTCTTGCTGGAGATCTTCCGGTCTCTCTGCACCACTTTCCCTGTCAACTTATTCTTCTTACTGAAAAAGGTTGGTATATTTACGGTGACATCATAGGGAGCAAATAAGTCCTGCATGACAAAGCCATTACCGAGTCACCCTGGTCACATATTTCTGGTAGTTTTCTCCTTTCCATCACATGCCTGTCACTGGTTTCGCCGCCATAAGAGGGAGACACATAGGACACTAGGCCTCCTGGTGTAGCACCCACCACCACCTTCATTGTGTTACGGTTCTTGTACGTAGAAAAAGTGACCTAGAAAACGATATACCTGGGTCTCTTTGATCTCGACTTGGCAAGTTGACCGTCGCCGGCCAGCTCGTTTCACAGCGTTTCGGATGCTCGTCCGCTACGTACAGTGCATTGACAGTGACAGCTTTACCCTAAATTTCGTCATCTCATGACCGCATGACGTATTGCGAAAAATTTTATTCGTCGAAGTGAAGCACAATGGAAATGAATCTTTTGTATTTACGCGTAAACCGCGAAGTAAGCGCATAACCTGATAACTTCCGGTCGAGCTTGGGACCGCATTGCTCTGTGCCGCCACCCCTCGGAGAAAACCGCAATGCGGTCTCCCATTCCATAGTTGTACCGCACCTTAAGTATTTCTCCATGGACCAGGCATCAGCCTTAAGACCATGTCTTATTAACCCAGCTATAAACATAGGTAGTGGGGTTTGAACAAGAAAACTGATTTTATTTATTCAGTATCGCTAGTACACTTAGCAATGGTTAATTGCTAAGTGTATGGTTAATTTAGGTTTTGGTAAGAATAGCAATTGTTCCGACAAGTGACAATGTATATAGAAGAGAGTCTAATGAGATGCATTCGGCGCTTCGATGGTGGACATCTGCGGATCGTATTTCCTTTATGCATTTGCGTGCATGCTTTTACATACTTTTAACCTGCTGTTGAATGTCGTTCAATGCGAAAAGCAACTCCTCCCACGCTCCTATATATCCAATCCTTCTTACCAGCAGAAATTGTGGTCAAATGTTTCAAATACTTATAAATTGAAAGCTGCTAATCCTGTACTGGGTCAATGTCTTATATAGCTTTTGTATTCTCCCGCGAACATTCGGAAAACCCCAAACCTTATAGAAGGCCTCGCCTCACAACACATACCGTGTATTGTTGTAAGCTTAGGCAGGCTTCTTATACTAGAATTTGCGATCCATAGGTTAGGGTATTTTTTCAAACATAACTCGTCTCCAACAAGTTCACATTTTGAATAACCGCAACCGACGTCTTGTGTGTGATGTATCGCAATGGTCATTAACGGCGCCTGGAATGAGCCGGCCTCGCTGTGGTAGAGTCTGATCGATTTCAATGTCCTCCCCAATAGCGTCCTGTATATGGAGTATATCATCTTGCCCTCTCAATCCACATCAGTGTGACTGTGTCAGAGATACATTTGTTATTCTTTAAATAGTTATATGACAAGAACTAACGGAAGCAAGTTAACTCCATATCGCATGAAACGTGAGCCCGTATAAGGCGGTCAGTTTTCAGTGGTTATCAAACACAACAAAAGCACCATTGAATAAAATGAACAACTGCTGGTCCGCTTGATTAACCTGGGTGAACAAGACGTCGATGTTCCAGGAACAGACTGTCAGGCCTCATTATTAACGATGACCTCGACCGACGCCAAACGTGCAAACAAGGGTCACATTTCGATAGCAAGGACAATTGTCAAGATCCATGGCAATGAAGAGAGCTATGTGTACCACTGTTACGGCGACCAATGGAAATCTTTGCAAGAGAGAAATAACTCCCAATGCCAGTGCACTTCCACGTGAGATTTCACGAAGACAGGGATTGGCGTATGAGGCAAGGCTAAAACTGTGGTACATTGCCATGCCGACTCATCTGACAGTCGATGATATATCCCTTCTGACTAAGATAGCCTCAAGAGTCACATACCCTTTTCCAAGAGTGCACTTTACGACAGACTGGAACACGAGCTCGCACCACCGACTACAGTAACGTGATTCATGCCACAGAGTCGATGGCATCGCATTGGAGTATAACATGGTCACTCAACCAAAGCCAGCTAGCGTGATCTGCAACCAGTACACCAGCAACCAGTGTACTGATCAGCTCACGAATCTATATGAGCGAGTGCTCCACCGAACGAAGCATGAATACAAGAAGAGTGACACACAGCAAATCATCAACCTGAATGTAATGACTTGCAGAATGACGGGATTTTGCTGCTCTTCCAAAACCATGCTGCTGCGTCATTTACCATATATTTTTACAAAGGTCGAGGTGACCATTAAGGGTATCCCATATCACACGGTATGCGCGCCTACCAGGTTTTGCAGAAAACTACTGGTGGGCGTTATTTTGTTCGACACCACTGTTATATAATAGGAAATACGTTAGACCTCAATGCATGCAACATTACGCTGAGGTAAAATCCTATACAATAACTAGACCAGTTGTCTTACACAAACTGCGAGGCTATGACTCCCACCTCTAGATGCAGAATATCAGCAAGGTAGAAAGCCACACAATCTGCATCCCTATCAACATGGAAAAGTATATCTCACGGTCCCTACAACAATTACGCTTCATTGACTGTAGACAGTTCCTCTTGGCATCGCTGAACACACTAGCTAGTTGCGCAAGCCTTCGCTCTGCCTGCTGAGTATTAGCCAGTCGAAACAAAGCGGCAGCTGCTCCTGAATAAATTAGTCAATCCCTACGAATTCATGGATCGCTGAGATAATTTGACGCTACGCTTTCACAGATCCAAGAGTTCTATTGCAAGCTGGCGAAGTGAGGCATGACCGACCAGGACTACGAGCAATTCCGAACAATATGGAACACGCTCATGTGCTACACCATGGGCGACTACCATGATCTGTACCTGCGTATGGAGGTTCTCATCTTGCAGACATGTTTGAGAGCCTCCGCTCAACCTAAAACTCTAATTTGCAACAGCTTCATCTTGCATCCAAATGGCGTACAATTAACTGGGCTGGACTGCAGAGTTTATTTGTACCGGTTTACGTACCTTCATGTCTCCAGATATATATGCTTATACATATTTCAATACTGCACAAGTCAAAGAATTCTTTGAATGCTTTGCGTTTAATAGTGTATAGAGCAAATCATTACATGGCGTTTGCGGTGTTTGACTAAAACACTTTTGAGGCATTTACGAAGTCTTTCGCTAAGATGACCTTTCATTTGTTGACAGACAAAAAACACCTCAAGCGACTGCTTTAGGTTTGAATACACTAAATTGCACTAAACGCACCGCGCCCACGTTTTGGGATTCAATTTTTCTACTGTGACGCATATAATTGAATAAGCAAGGCACATTCGGTAAAAGTTCACCATTATAATTATGCTTTGGCAGACCGATTGTCACATATAAAGGATAGAGAGCTTTTTGTGTGGCCCATTATCGAATGCCCATTGTTGCAGAGGCATATAAATGAATTTAAAATTAAAAGCGAGCTAATTAACAGCTCGGATAACATCTCTTACCTTCAGAGAGCGACATCTGGCTCTGCTATCGCACAAGGAGCATTGAAAAATGGCGATTCGGTTCTACGATTTGCTTAATAATTTGTAACCCTATCATAACTGAGAATTATTTGAAGTATATGCATCATCGTTTTTAGGAAGCGAACGTAATCGGACTTCTATCAAGATTTACTTCTGCCAAGAGCAATACATTCCTGATAGTATTTAAGAAACTTTATTAATGTTTCACATATGTTCTGTATGTTACAAAAGGCATGCATAACGATTTAAACGGTGCTGCTGTAAGGGCATGTGCAAGCAGCTTTGCCATTCACTACCAGTATGATACCAATTCAATAACCATTTCTCTATAATGTCTTTTCATATATATTCTCCGATTGCAATTTTCAAGTTAGGTCACGTTGCATGGAAATCCCGAAGGCATCTGTGAGTATTTGCATCGGACGCTTTATACGGCACCAATAGACAATATGTTATGATGCTTTTGTGCATTACAGGGATGAAGATGGTCCTTTGCGGGCAATTTCCTGACATTAATAGAGGAAAATCACCAGGCAAATATAATGAGGGTTATTAATATTTATTAGCCATAAGTAAAGTCAAATCGATTATATATCCTATAATGTTGGTGCCTCAATTCCTTTCTGACATTGTGCAAGCCGAATTCATCTGAAGACGAGGCAAGTCTGTACAAGAATATGCAATGACACCATATATTTTTCAAATGAACTATTATCTGATCTAGGGCGGTACCAACCTAAGCTCAAACATGACATGGCGCTAAATATTCATAAAATAATCGTTACATAGCTGAAATTCATTTAGCAAGATACTGAATTGCCTTTGGCTGGGTGATTAAAACAAACAGAGACAGGATTGCTGATCTCTGGAGCATCTTGTGGCGACGATCATTATGTTGCTTTTTGGTCTTCAATGGTCTAGAACTTTGTTAGATATGATTTTATTATTTCCGGTGATTATTAATCACAATAATGTACAAATTACCAGATGAAAACCTACTACATATGTGTGTACCTACGTTATCATTGGCGTAGCAATTTAGGAAACAGGTGCATATGCACTTCAGGTTGTTTGTATTTATATTGAGTACCATTGTTGCTGTAATAAACCACTTTTTCGTCCTCTAATGTAAACACTACCTTATTCTGAGAGATGCGAGTTAATAATGACGGTAAATATGCCATCCATCACGGCAACTGGATCCATTCATCATGTTTATGTGAACACTTGTGTATAGTCTGATTTAAGTGCTACACATGAGCAATGCGTGGATATATATCAGGGTAAAACGGAAACGCATAGTTCATGTGACATCTACGTACATCCTACACAACATCTAGAACGTACAGAGCAAAGACTATCTCACGCTTAAAGTGGAGCTGACCACACAAACGATTTTCCGTTTGATTACACAGGATTATATTTACACTGGACGGAAATAGATCATGAGGTGTTTTGACGATTTTCCTCATCTCCACTCTGAATGCAACCAATCTTGTACCTTATCAATAATTAAGCCTGTGTAAAGCGACTGCGTAAAGGTCAGAAAATGGATAATTTTATTTATACGTCTCGTACCATGTTGATTTCATGTATATTTTGTTTGATATACTAGCATCATGAGAACTATACTTATCCATTTTGTAGGCGGATTAGCTTCTACGACGCGATTGTTTGGAAGATCAGTAACAATGAACAAACGTGACAAAAAGATGCTTTATATAAATTCGTTTAGAGCCCCGTTAAATAATTCTGCCGAGCTGTCAGCGTACTTACAGCGTTTTTTATGGTTTAGGAAGCTCATTTACGTTGCCTTTCACACAAGCAATTTGACCTTTCAGTTTGATGGGTCTTCCGCTATTAGCTCATCGGTTCGGAATAAATATCAGGTCTTTTGAGAGACTGCAATTGGAATCTCTGAGAAGCTGTCTGTATGCTCGGTGAGTCTCGAACCTATTCCGTACCTTAAAACAAGTTTAGAAAAATCCTAATGCGGTAGTAAATGTCGGCCGGTTTCTGTGAGAATTTAGTCACGTCCCATTCGAAAAATGTCTACGTTCCGCACACACACATTACTACTCTGCTGATATGCCTATGAATAACCGTTTATGTCGAACGCGTTTAGACATCTACAGCTACACTATAATGCTGGTGCTTTAAAGGGGGTGAGAGCATCTGGCTGAATCTCTCTTTCATGATTTCGTCGTCCGAAGAAGAAATAATGTTAATATTGCGACTACTAAATACATATACTTGCTACGGAAGCATCACTAAGTTGAAGCTCACTGAGACAAACACAATTAGAAAATAGTCAGGCATTTAACCCTAAGGTTGCCTCAAGTATTACAGAGTTGTTATGAATAGGAATGTAAATCTGTATTTATGAGAGACGCCTACGATATTTACTCAATTAAATGACTTGAAAAGACACACTATGTTATATAGTGCACACAAATGATAGCGCAAAAACACACAAAAACAATATTCAAGACACAATATTCTTGGATATGCAATTACTTTGCCTAATATTCTTTACTTGATTTACATTTAATGAATACCTCTAGCCTATTAGCGTTAGTTACAAAAAGTTAATGACCCGTTTGTTGGAATTGGTATGACGTAATATTGAGCCAGATGCGGCACAAAGTAACGATACGTGAAACATTAAAGAGTTCCCCGATTGCGGAACAATTGTGTTATTTAGGCATGATAACAATATATGAGCCTTAAGAGCAAAATGAACTTGTCACTCATGGGTATATCGTATAACAGCGCACCAAGCTATTTCAAGAACGCGCAACAGCGAATTGGTGGTGACAGATCCTCCGACCGCATATCGATGAAACTCCTATAATAAATTCAAATAGTCGAGTCAAAACAAATCAATATTAACAGAATTGTACCGAATGAAAACAGATAATATCAGCTTGAAAGGTTCTTATCAAACTGATTAGATTCAACGCTAGATATGCCATGCATCAGTATTACAAGCCTGTTGTGATATACTGTGATGATGACTTCTAACATATAACTTTACTGTTGTTGATGAAAACACGCAATTATGGTTGCAATATCGAGGGAAATATGCTACTCAACTTTATTATATGCCTGAAGTAATATACTAGTCTGGCTCATATAGGTCATGTTACTTTACAGATGCTGATAAAAATATACAATTATGCTTGTTATATCGAAGGGCACCACTTTATAAGATAACAAGGCTTTATCTGGTATTGGTTATCTTTTAATTAAGTAAACCTTAGTCTATTTGTGATTTCAATATGAGAGCTCTTGCAACGTAGGGTCGCCAGTGGAAGCAACCAAAAAACAGATAGCATACACTGCAGTAACTTAAAGTCTAACGCTTAGCTTATTCAATGTATTTACTGAGATCAGGCTCTCTTAGGTATATGTATTTTTATCCTGCACCGAGCATTGCAAGGCATACATTTTAAAAGCCTCGATAGATGATGTATCAACAGGAGTTCCAACTATATTTACGATCCCACCAATCTATTAAAACTAGTATGTCATGCCAAAATGTCGTTGCCTTCTGTTTAAACGAGGGCGTATCATTGCGGAGGCGTATCGTCTTGAGGCGAACCGTCCAGCGAACGAACTGACCCGATACCGAACTAATACTTTCTATCTTTCAGTGTATGCATACAAAGAGGGCAAGTTATGCATTAGGTGATGAGAAAATACAACCATGGCTGGGATAGCTTACTTCTGGAATATGACACATTGGGCAGGCTCGTACGTGGCAATGAATAAATTGCCGGAAAGAAACAAAGACGTTAACGACGTGGCCAACCACCGATCAGCTATTTGTTAGCTATATATAATGGCAGCTAACTAGATAAGACATATATGTGAAACATCTAGCGTAGCGGAATGAAAGGTTTTGTGGTAAATTTATCACTGCTAATGCAATAATATTTGCGAAAATAGGTCTTCGTTCTTAAAATTTTTATTAAACCCTAAAACAAGATCCATCAAGGTTTGGCATTACAAAAGAAACAATACGCATAATCGGACGGCTCAGACGAATTGCAGCATATTCCTCTCCGCGCCTCGTCTATGTATGGGCATGGGTGTAGGTTAGATGCAGACTATCACCAACGCACAAAGTATCCTTCTGATCCTTGGAAACTCACCACTCAAATTTATAGCACACTGCAGAGTTCGACCATATGTGTTAATGTTAGTTTTCTCATAACATATCTTTCCTATTTTTGTTAGCGTGTGCTGGAACATTTCAACCCGACTGGCGGCCATCGGTCTTTCCTGGAATTATATACGTAAACCATGTAGCATATGTGCTAATTGATTGGGCCATCGCTTTATAGGTGGAGTGATTTGAATAAGTGCTTCTTGTTTCGGCACTGACATTCATACCTACATATTATCTAATCATCGTGGTACAGATGAATATTGCTACATATTTGATTTCACTCGATTGACTGATTTTGGTGTTAACTGATTAAACAATTCTCCATGCATTCGCACACGAAAAGCCTAATAAATAAGCAATACTTCTGCCTGCATCATGCCGGCTTCTTCGACATTGACTGGTCGTACGTGCATAAGTTCGAAAAAAGCAGCTCAATCGAAATTCTGAAATCACAATATGTAAAACTGCGTCAATTTTTGAGACAGTCTGCATTTATTTGAATAGAAAAGTTCAATGGGACCACCTCACGTGTGTCAAGTTTCTTTTATGTACCGACATCTTCAAAAATGCAACCAGCTGCTCAATTTTAGCGCCAGTTGTGGCATTAGATTGAGCGTGTCTAATTTGGTGCAGACACGAACATCTAAGACAAAAGTTACTGCCATATAACAACCTTCTCTGCAGCCTTGATATTGCCATCAGGTTGTAGCGCATCATAGCTAAGTATTTGTTGTCTAGTCATTCAGCTAGCACACCAAAGCAATATAGTAAATAATTATTATTAAGTAACTTGCATCAAGCACGCAAAGTAGCTGTTTGTTCTGCTTTCAAACGAAAATAGTTTAAAATGGCAGAACGCCCTCATGTTCTTGTAGTACGCATTGCGTTGTTATTTGGACATCCTCAGTGTAAAACCTGCTATTGGGACTGCTATGCTGACTTATCCCATTCGATCGTTCAATGCCTCAATTTGCCGTCGAACAACTTTGTAAGATATAGGCTGGCGACCAGAATGCATACATGACATTTTTCAACAATAATTGATGAAAGCATTCCGTTATTTCGTAAAATCATTGCCATGGATTGTTTTTTATTTACCTGGCAAAAGTGTTTCAGTTTTGTCTACTCGCGAATTGCAGTTCTCATTTTAAGTCACCTGGTCGACTATAGCACGCATTGGCACGCGAGAATGAAGCGAGTGCATCCTGAACCACTATTGCGGATGAATAATCTTGTGCATTTTCGATATAACCCTCAGCCTCATCCATCAAATTAATGTCCCGAAAGGCTCATTTCATGTTCATGGGAGGGGTGTAAACGTCACACATAAACTATATATCTTCGTTTATATCCATTCCAACGGTCGATTCAGATGATACAGACACAATGTCACATGTGTCATACAAGTGCATTCCCCAAGACGTTTAAGCACATCAACTAAGCCATCAATAATGTCAACCCGCCTTTACAAACCACATTACTAAGAATCGTTCTTACCGGAATTGTTATAGATATTGCTGCTACGTATTGCAGCTGGGTCGCAACGAGTTGATCATGTCTTAATCCTCGAACGCATTGAAGGCTATATCATGCTGTGTATGTTATCCTGTCAACTCTTCCAGCTATATTAATAACGATTCCAACATGTTCCAGTCGCGCCCAATAAGTTCACAATAACCAGGGTATCACACCTATTTGTGCAATGGGTACTGCTAACATGCTGCTTGCATTGTTACTATTGCGATCACTCTGATTACAAAGTGAAGCTTGTATAAATATGATGCAACAGGTCGCGTATACAAAGTGAAGCTTGTATAAATATGATGCAACAGGTCGCGTATAAGTTTCTTTTAAAGAAACGGAAGTGAATGCATTTGTTATTGTGCGATAATATATATGATATATGGTTATATAGCGACATTCAAAAGCAACCCCGCGAGGGATTTCTTATAGTCATCTACCGTAATGTACGACCCTACAATGTTTTGGTTAGAGGTGTTTCCATGTTCATGGCCCAGCTAAAGAAGTTATACACTCTGTAACAATACCAGCAAGGTGCGTAGTCATGTTTTAATGGGCTTACTGCAGGATTGATACGGAAGCAGATGTTCATATGTAGTTTTCATGGCTCGCCGCTTCCTGACGAAAACAGTTAAACCGTAATTGTCATTGTTGACAGATTTTTCTATTTACAAGTCAAACCGATCGCCAACCCAAATATGTTCTGCTCCATCTAGCCATTGTAATTCCCGAATGAAGTAAACTAACAATTACATACAAACATGTGTATGTCAAATAAATGAGAAGCGAGAAGCTGAAGGGGCGTGCAATCACATTTCATGTTCATCCATCCTCATCAGTCGTCTCGTGTCCAAGAACGAATCAGATCAAAATTGTGCAGCTTACACTAATGGTTTTTCTAGGGCAATGTTAAAATATTTCTGATTATACAAACCGCGTCCTTAAATTCAACAGCTTTCACTACCTTGCTTTTTAGACAGAAAGTTTAATTTAAAACGATATTTAATAATCAGCATTCCGGGTGTCTTCAGTGCACAATGACAAGGCGCATATGGCTCTCGTATTTGCCAAATCAATCCCAATACCGTATTGCCTGAATCTATTTCTCACAATTTGCCATATGGAGCTACTATCAGGCCCATTTAGTCATTGTGCAACATAATTCCGAAAACCGCATCAACAGAATCAACTTGTTATGACAGCAAGTTGATACTTGTAATCTTCAAATGTTCCGATATTCGAGGCAAAATGTCGGTTGCCCCAGCCAAACAGATTAAACGTTACTGGTACAGCTGGGACAGTTCGTATTTGTTTTGACTAACATCTGGGATGAGGCTCAGAATAGCTTTTCTGTCAGTACCACTTACATGCTTTCGATGATAAAATAAATCTCCTGTAAATAATGCAGCCATCTTAGGGCATAACGCATTCATATATTTAGATGAAAATGCCGACGGACTTTGACCCAAGGGTATCCATTGTTTTCAATCAACTTGGACACCTGAGGATAGATCCCGTACTAATGAGTTACGATATCGCGTAAATGAAAATTTACCTGCCCACCTAGGGACAATTAGCTCCGCTGTTTTGTCAACATTTAGCCCCGATGCATTCACGGGTAAAAAGTAAGTTCCAAATTATGCCCAATAAAAGTATTGGTTGTCGTGTTTAAACTGTTAATGCTTCGCTCTTAGTCTACCACTAGTATCTTTAGCAGTCTCCCTGCATATCTCTGGAACGAACCGGGTGTTGATGATCTTTGATACGAAAGGGGTTAAGTTCTTATTACTCGGATGTCAAGGGCTTTGCAAACTAAGTGATGCGCAGATCGTGAAGGTGTCATTGTTGCCTCAAGGAAAACGCTTAATAAATTGGTCCAAGTTGGATACGCGAAGTATATGTCTTATAATCGGTAATGCGTTAGCTGTCCTACCTAACCGTAGGCTAACGAAAATTAAAATCAAACATCATTATTAATGAATGTAGCGACTTTCATTCTAATTACCAGCAATTGGTTTTAGAAGTGGAATATCAATTTCGGAATTCAATGCACAGACATTATAATACCTCGGATGGTAATCAGAGCATATTGCACACAGCGGCACTCCGCGAGCCTTAAAAAAATCTTAGTTTGCTCATGGCACTTTGGAGGTCGTGAAATAATGATTTAGGCTATTACGCTTTTGCGAAATGTATTAAGTGCATTGATGGTGGACATCTACAAAATGTACTTCTCATTGTACTTTAACATGGTTTTAATTTGCTTGTATATGTATTGCAATGTGAAACGCCACTCTTTCTCTCCTATCTACCCAAACAGCATAAACAACAGGAACGAATTGTGGTCAAACGTTGCGAATACGTAACAATTGACCGCTGTTCTACAGATTCCAAGCAGCTGCAGCTTACTTATCCAGCAGCATCTATGCATAATTGATTTAGGACCGTGACGGCAACAGCTTGCTGAGCGTCATAAAATCGGGCTAGTCTTACAACTATGATGTATTTCCATTTTCAAAGCTAACTTATTTGGATAACCTACACTTTAGTCACAATAAAGATTGACATTTTTTTACCTGATGGACGCATTACAACCCTGATAAACATTGGTGTTCCAGATCTGCTGATAAGAAAGTTTGATGAGGTAATTTTCATATGAACATCGATTTTGGAAACTGAGGTGGCTGTGTGCTTACCAATACTTAATAACGAAATCGCCCCTAACATAACCTGTCTGTTATGATTCATATTTTTATTCTAATGCAACAGCGGAATGATTATCCGATAGTCCGATGACACATTTTGGCTTTTTTTGCAACAAACATACTAACCTTTGGAATACAGCCATATGTGCGTTGTGTGGTGATTCATATTCGAGTTTCTAGGATAATGTGTAACTACTTATACCCACCAGGTTTTAAGTGTGCAATGTGTCATACGATATATAGCTGCTCATTGTCTGCAGTGTATGCCGTCAATATTTTACGATAATGGTATTCCCGCTCATGTTGGATTTATGCATCGCTTTTAGACTGCCGGTGGGCGAATATCAAAATGCACACAACACCATGCCAATTGATACCATGGGATACTAGCACGAGCTAAATGCTCAATGTAGATGTATATGCACACCGACATAATAATTTCGCATATTTCCGATTCAGCAGCTTTATCTTCATCACTTTTTATTGTAAAGGTCACAGTATTGTTGTCCTGGAGTGGGGAAGCCTGAGATGGAGCCAATATTAGGACTGAAGTCATTAAGAAGTCATAACTGAGCAGCTATATATCGCATCCACATTGATTTTTGACGTTTATCGCAATGAAAATGTTCATTGTTGCCAGAGGTACCGTGATATAGTCCTATGATGCAACAGCTATTTTAAGACAGCCTGACAAACGCGTTAATTTATAGCGTTGAAACTCACGACACGTAGCTCAATTGATTGTAAATTTAACAGGCATTCTAATAGATGATTGTTCCCAGCAGTTTTCTGTTATTTGTTGACGACTGAAACGACCGCTAAATTATATCTGCTTCAAATACCTGCCTCTCGATGATGAATGTAATATTGGCAATACATTATGTTTGTAGTGACATATGACTTGGCTATACAACTTCCAAGCAGGATATTTAATCGCCTAATGGTCATGGTAAATAAAGCATTTATAGAAATTCACCTGGGCGTAGCTCTACCCTAAACATTTAGTATTTCGGTCAGATTATAGGCGTTGTTAGAGACTAAGGTGAATAAGCTCTATATTGTGTTCGGAATTCAACAAAAAACGTTCGGGGAATCTCGTAATAGTCGTATTTGTACAAAGTGAAACATATTAGTTATATATATTTTTTGGGGCTATTTAATTCGCTTATGAAAATACAATTGGCATCAGCGTTCGAGTATACATATCAGTCAGACCAAAAATACCGAATGGATTTTTAAAACAAATTTTGCCACTGAAGCTTTTGTGGACAGCCTTTGATGGATATTTGTGTATATCAGTAATATATATTCTTTTCCTGTTAGATTTTACTAAACTTTGCATTGCAAGTAACAAAAAAAATAACAAGTATATATATTTCATTTATATCATTTGCAGCACAGCTTGTAGGACCATTGCGAATATTTCTTACAGTTGTCGAAGGATGTTTTATTCGGTAAACTCTTATAAGTGATGTGTGCATATACACAACACTACGTCAATGAAACAAAAATGCTCCCACGCGTGATAAAGAGCGAAATACTGGCCGTTTGGAAGTGGTTCAACGCAAGCTAAATGCTCAATTAGTATTATAGAGCCTAAGAAAGTGTAGTTGCTATGTTTGTTCAGAATGACAGATAAATAAATGGTGTGATAGGCACGAGAAATAATCGACCCCTTATCATTCTGTACTGGATTTTGGTAGAATGAATGTCCTATAATATGTGTCTGGTTCTTCGATTGTCTTCATTAGCAGCGGTATATTGATAATGGCTCGGCAAAAACGTACTATAACGATCTGTTCACGATTGTTATTGGTGTGATACTCATTTGTCAGAGGAAGCTCAAATGTATGCATAATTAAACGCAAACACAACACTTTGATAGTATGATGATGCGGATGCGATAAATTTAAATGATGCTCAAAATTATGCACATTTCTTCACGCACATCTGCTGAAACGAACTTTGTGAACATTGTGCACAGCTCCCAAAAATTACTGTCAGCGTTTAAAGTTGATGTAAATAGTATATTAGCTATACATGCTTGGTTTGGCTGTCCTTATTTGTAAACGCCTTGATACGCATAAAATAACGAATAACCATCCAGCTTTATTACAGTGCTTATTCCAGGACCGACCATCAGAAAGCACACGCGCCAAATGATGTAATTTAAAGCGCTGAAAAAATGTGCAAACATTCCCTTAGTTAAGTTGATTCATTTGGTTTACTGTTGAATCTTTGTAACAGAGTATCTAAACTCAATACTGGGAATTCAATTGAATGATGTTATAGGCTTCATGCTATATGCGGTTTATAGTCATGCTAGTATTGCTGGATCTATTAAGCTGCCACTGATTGATGGTCTACCGGGATATTTGTCTCAGCATTTCGTATTCATTGCATGTCGGTCCAACAAAGTACAAACGGATATCATGATTACTTGTCACCGGCACATAAAGAATACCATCGAATAATGATAATACAGTGTAAAGGGCTGAAAGATCAAATTCACTTAAAATGTATCATTCTCACATATTATGTGAGGAATCATCAATTTTTACATCTCAACAAGCTCACAAACTGGCAATGTGGGTCGAAGATACGATTTGTGCGATTCAATTCACCTTGTGTTAATGATGATCGCGATTATCAGTATATAAGCGTCTTTTCTGCAGGTTTGTATGATGATGTTTAACCACATTAATGAATATGTATGGTTATAATGACTGTAAGACCCCAAATTGTTTCATATCAAATAGCAACGTTCAGCTTTAACTTAACATCCAGATTTTTTCGATATGAATGAGCTTCAATGAGCGTGTTGGTGGTGACATCGATTATAATTGCACACTGTGGTAGTGAAAGTGTTGATGCGTCAAGTTATTGTCACTCGTCCTAAACTACAAATCAAGGAAAACACCCCATTATGGGGTAACTGATTTCAGTTGTTTGAACCTTGTTACTTATGCAATTGTTGTAGCCTACAACCAGTTATATGCATATGTAACATGTAAACACCACTTATGATGTGCGTTATTTCCAATACGGTGGTTTCCCCAATCGTCATGAACTGTTGCAAAATATTCGCAGAGAAAGCATTCATGCATATGTTATGTTACGACATGAACATTTGCACAATCATGCTATGATTATGTATGTTTCAAGTCAAATACACTGTAAAATTTATTAGTATTGTGATTAACTGTTGTATTTTATATCATTTATACGTCATTCTAATCCATAATCAGTAGAACCAGGTTGGCCTCAATCTATAGAAAAACAAGCAGTTGTGACTCAATCACCAGCGCACTGCAGTTATACAATCGCTGTGCAACAAATGTAACAAAAGCAAGGCCTGTATGGCCACTGCTTATATTGTGTCTGAATCTCAAGCTTGGGAGATGTATTACCCTTCGCCTTATGCAACCCATCTGCTCCATTTCAAAACATGGTAAATCCTAACGAGACTTTATGCGTTATTCAAAATGAATCGCCAAATTGCCTCAAAGTGCAAGACATACATCCTGAAATATCATAATCGTTGTGAAAATGAGATTCTAGTGCCTAGGTATGTGCATACCCTCAATGCATTTACAGGCAATATGTTCAGACCTTACGGAACTAGCTGAGGGCAATGATCGCCGTTTGAATGCACCCTTGAGCTGTGCATATTGTATCTTGCCGCATACCGCACCGTATGCAAGTAAATAATTAGCTATGCTGTTTGAGAAATTGAGGGCCACAACTGGTACAGTGATAACGTATATTGACGTTATCAGCGATCATCGATTGGTTGCGGGGAAATACCGTTATAATTGGACAAGCGTTGTGGTTGACGCTTATATCGAATAGGCGTAAATGGGTGTTTGGTCATCCATTGCTAAGTTAGATATGATTACTAAGCGTTAGTAATAACCGATTAGGGTAGCACATTCCTTGCTTGCTGCATGTCTTTCCCTACTCTCAGTTGTTATATATTCGCATATCAATCTGCAGTAACCTGCACAACAGTATTTAAATCGGTGCTATCAAATAATGGCTTTCTATACAACGTGTCGGTGTGATGTCAAAACATAAATTTTGTAGGCAATATTTAACGTTTAAGTCGTCCAACTGGGATACGCATGTGCATATGGCAAATGAATAATGCACAGAAAATTAAAAATAACCAAGGCAATTATCTACAAGCAAGTATTGTCCTAGATTAAACATATTGCAAGCGTTGGCCGCAGATGATTGGCTCCGCACAGCTTTGATAAGAACGAATACACTTTCAGAACCAATTTTGCATAACGCATTTCAAACAAACACATTGAACATATCGCCCGGTATTAGTGATAAGTAGAAAATTTCTTCTTCTTTCTGAGCATGCGCACGAAATCGTAACATTTTATGACTGACGAAAAGCAATCATGTTCGGGGCGCAGTCGCAAATACAATGGCGAAGTTTATTCAGGAGGGTATCTGTGACGCAGTAATCTATCAGTAAAAGAGTGTATTGATGTATATTGCTGCAGGCGTCTATCAAATATCATATCCCTACTTCATCGGAACTACACTTTATTTGCATCATAAATGTTTTACGTTCGCACGAGGAGAGCTTGAACAGTGAATTACCATGACTTTACATCGTTACCCACACCTGCGATAAAAGTGTAGTGACACATTCGCACACAAAGCCGCCAGCGTTTTATCGCAAGTTTGTGTCAATAAAAGAGCAGCAGAAGGGCGAGAACTACTTTGTTTGTATTATTTGCACCAAATTGTCTGTCGCCATGGATATCTACCCATTATCACTTCTACGGTAGTCTTTGTGTTAGACAGCGTGGTCTTATGGCAATCGATCTAACTCAGCAAACACCACATGTGCCATGATCAGCTTAGATAAAATCTGAAAACACACTCCTGTCATATTAACGTATATCATCGCCAAACACTAATAAACAATTGATGGAGGATTTATCGGCAATGCTCATGATTCAACTCAGATGAGATCAAATTAAGCATTATATTATTAGGTCACTGGAATGACATCAACGACGTACGTATAACTTACAGCAATTTATAATCGGTCGATTTGTCCTCGCTGGGATTGGAACAAAATACTAACAACACAACAAATATCGTCTTCATGCACTAAGGAGTTACTACTGAAAGCAACAAACATTATAACATATATGCCTGTCATGGTTGGATGCTTAACAAAACCCGGTCGCTGCAAAATATCTGACTGATATATTAGCTCCTTTTTAGCATATTTTCATGGCTCAAATACTGGTATATATAGGGTCGTAATTCTCTTATACCTTGATTAAAAGCTAGTACCATGCGCAATCATACCACCGAGTTGAATTCAGGCAAGTGATGCATCGCCATCGACGTTAATCATTCCGCAGATTAATATGTACCATGAAATGCGGCAGGACCTAAAATATTTTTGGTAAATTTACTAATCTCATCATCTTTGGTATAAGAGATCACACTCGGTAAAATTGAAAGCAATTGAATAAATTTATCTGGCTTGAAACAACTAAATACCAAGGAAGATAATCGCTCCTTTTGAACGGATGCATGGATGAAAGGAATTGATCGTTGGTTAAACAAATACGCAACATTATTTTGAGGAATGATTTAAAAACACTCGCTGCATATATGCAGCTCACCCCTTTTTTTGCTTATACATATAAATAGCACCATTTGTCGAACGTTATGAAAAGAATGTGGTTAATATGGGTATCCACACTGTATTTTGCTCGACCAACAGAGATGAAGCGTGTCTCGTCCACATCACGATACTGGCTTCATTATTCCAAACATTATTGCTATTCCTCCTGGCCTCTTTGAACAAATTTATTTCCCGGATGGCTCATTTCACATTCTTGCACGGGACAAATTATTATATAAACAACTTGTAATTAGATATATCTCTCATATGCAGACGCCCCATCATATTATGCGCCATAAAAGCGCAATACCCGAGACATTCAAGGATAACAAGACATTATTATGCCCATTCGACCTTGTATTTTACATAATTAGAGCTCAAGCTTCCACTTGGCACCCGGTGAGTAGCCTACAAGCGACACCGACACAGTGGCCTAAGAAGGAGCAACCAATGTAGACACTGCACCTATGCCACCTGAGTCATAACACATACCAACAGTAACTAAAGCAGTGTCTACTGCATCCACTGAGTGAACTGCACGCCTATATATCTTGTACATAACACAACATTTCTTTCTGGAGGTATTGTTTCTTGAGGCTGATCTCATTCAACCAATAGGCGTGCCTCGGATTCTTATTGGCGGCTGGTAGTCCTGGATAAGTGCGACCTACAAGGGCAGGCCATTCACTTATACTAGTTGATAGCCCAAAAAGCAAAATTTATCTCGACCCGAGCATAAGATATCCATTGTTAACATCACTGGCACAATGACCACTCGTGCATTCACTTAACCTGTGTACCTCTTTCTTCTTGCTAATTGGTAATGAGGGGCTTTAACAAGGGCTGGTTGTGTAGAGCATCAACATATTCAGCGAAGATCAGCGAGCGATCCTTCTTTTCTGTTGAGGTCCAAATATACTCGTCATTATGTAGAAGCTGAACTTTCAACTCATGCACTGTTCCTTTACTAACACTTTTACAGACAGGATTAGCGATATTCGTGGTTTTTATATCACGAAAAGACCACCATCAAAGCCCACAACTTAAAGAAGCGCAATTGGGGCCCCCATCAAGCATATTGTGCGTTGTACTGATTTGAAGTAGATTGACATAAAGTGGGTTAAAGATACTATATTGATGGGCCTGTCACCTTTGTAAGTACCTGAAGGGAGCCATTCTTCACCCAAACCGTTACTAAGACCCAACATATTTAACACAACAATGTCACATCATAAAGTCGCATCAGGAGTCTGGTAGGTAATAGTCATATCTAAAGCATCAACCTCCAAACTAAGACTCATAGGTGCAAACACCCCTTGCATGGGCATCTCCTCATATTTCATGCTTCAGACCGCCATGTAAAGGTCACATTTGATTCATTGTTGTACCAGCCTACATTATACGCAATTAATCTGATACCTACGCATGGATCACCTGCACTGTTGTCAATAGCTCAACAAATCACCAAATGACATTCTCTCAACCAAAACCAGTTATCAAAACCTGCTCCATCAACAACCTGATTACCATCGCAAATAAGCAACAGCAGATCGGCATCAATACTTATGTCAACGTGGATGCTGCACCTTCTGATGGAGGAAACTTTGTCACAAAAGCCCCACCGGATGATATGAGCAGCCACCGAGGATAAGAAAATCACTCCGATTGTGGGCGGAATCGCAATAGCTTTTATTGTGCTGTGGCGTGCTACGTAGTTGGTCATGGAACATCAAATGGATAAGCCCAGCGTGGCAACAGCGGCCGATACATGTTTTGCCATCCAACCAGCCACCTTTGCAGCTGACTTGAACAGCCATGATACGATGGATTTAATTATCCCTGGACGAGAAGCTGCTGCCTTACTGGCAAGACCCTTGAAGGCGTCTGACAAGGTGATAAGCAGTTTATAAATTATATATATATGTATATATATAAATATATATATTTATATAAATAGATATATTTATAAATATTTATCAATATAAACACGTATGTATTATAAAATATATATATATATATATTTACATATATTTATAAAGATATATATATTGATATGTATAAATATATATATATATACATATATATCAATGTTTTATATATATATATATATATTTATATATATTTATTCGTATGTATATATATAAATAAAATATATATTTACATGTATGTATAAATAAATATATGCATATTAATGCATGTACTATATATATATATTATATATATATATATATATATATTTATATATATATATAATTATTTTATATCTATATATATATAAATATATATATATATATATATATATACCTATATATATCTATTTTATCTATATATATATCTATAGATATATATCTATATATATCTATATATAGCATATATATATATATATGCCATATATATATATATATATATATATATATATATATATATATATATATATCTCTATATATATATATATCTATATATATATCTAGAGAGAGAGAGAGCGCGAGAGAGAGAGAGAGCGAGCGCGCGAGAGAGAGAGAGCGAGAGCGCGAGAGAGAGAGAGAGAGAGAGAGAGAGAGAGAGAGAGAGAGAGAGAGAGAGAGAGAGACGCGCACCTTACTGAGTTAGGTTGGGACGTTAAGAGCATGTACAGTGTTTATTTGGACAACAAAGTGCGCATAGCCTGATTGTCAGCAGTGTAATACACAGCACTGTTGCGGATGAGGCGGATGCATTTATTCAATGATCAAATACTGTCGGAGAATATTATAAGCTGCTGATGGGTAATTTGTTTGCTTTGCTGCATTATGTACCTCTAAAACGAAATCATGGGACATTAGTGGTCATTCGTAAACATCGAATGCTTTTTTGTGTACCATCTCACAACCAATTCCGAAAAACACGAGCTTGTTTTAGTGATTTAAACCGAAGTTGGTGATGAAATTGGACTGTTGTCCGATGCAATTATACGAATCACGCATTAGTTGAGTGAAGTGCTATATCAGGCAAATTAGCCTTGCAATTATAATGCAGCATCAAATCCCATCAAGCCCCGGAAGTCAAATGTCACATACCACAGGGATGTATACATAACGGTTTAAGCGTGCGCACCAGACCTCAGGGTTAACGATACCCAAATAGGAAAAATATGCGATGCAGCTGAAGAAACTTTTGCTTTTATGTCACACTCATGTAGTTTGGAGGTATAGTGATAAATGACGACTGCTTCTTAAAGGCAATACTGCTTGGTCAGTCGGGCGAAAACCATTCTCCCTTTTATTGATGTAACCTGGTATTTGAGTTAAAAAATATAATATATACATATATATATATATATATATATATTTATATATGGCAGCAAACTAAAGTGTCACAAAAAGCAGCATGGCTAATGCACTTACCCGGGCCACGTAAAAGGTATTTCGTGACGGACCGTCGTTAGCATTTGTGGATTGGTCTTGTCAAAGCATATTTCTTTCAATGTATTGGTGGCATTTATTGCCACTACATTAGGTGGCTCCATGGCGTGATACAAGTGATCCAAATGTTGCTCTAAGGGCCTACATGAGATATGGTTCCCCATTGATGTCCAGTGTCAAAGTAGGTTGTTCACAAAGTAACACTAGCAGCAGTTGACGGTTCGATGAAGCTTGGTGTTTGTGATAAGCTTATAAATAGCACAGAGCTACACACCGACCCGAGAATATTTCAGACTGATAATTTGTGTCGCAGATATTATAAAAATTGATATGGCTCATCACATGCGGAAAACAAGGCGACTGGGCTGAACGCGAGCCCGCTGAAGCTAACCACGAATACTCGATATACGATTTGATATGGATCACTCTCAATGATCAACCTAATTAGATCTGTAGACCACTTTTGAAGTAATAAAAGAAGGACTGCAGAGAGAATGTACGTTTAAATGTAAACTGTTTACGCGTTATATAATATTTCCATCAGTTTCGATTTGCTGGAATGGCTGTTGCAGTATTTGCAAATACGTGATATTAGTCCTAGCATGAAATCCATAACATGTTCGTGCACTGCATAGCGATGGAGTCGATTCGCTGATTATGTACTAGCAAATGGTTGATTGTGCTTGTTTTGAAATCAATTCAAAGGAATTCGGTAAGGTGTCCTGTACCAAAATATAACTCTCGTTAATCGAAAATAGGTTTTACCGATTCCCTTGTCACCTCCATTTACATCTAGATATTGTAGGATACCCATGTTACGTTGCATACAGTGACATCACTTCAAAAAGCTTCCTTGCAAGGCACCCATGTCAGCAAACTTCAAGCTCGATTATTATGCATAATAGAGTCTGCCTGTTGCATCGAAAATTGTGTAATATGAACGGAGTTAATATAGAAAACCATCTGGTTCAACGTTATTATTTTTCGTCATAACATGATACCACGTGATTGTTGACAAACCAGATGCAAGTTCCGGAGAAGGACAGCCTATGTTGCCCATCAGTAGTAATTGGACTACGTGCTACGGTGGCTCTGGAGGCCCCCTATCTTGAAGCACTAACGCGGGTTGACTCCAGGACCAAACGATTATCTTAGTGCTTCATGTATCTATGTACGAAAAAGGACAAACAAAGAAAAATAATGCAGTTATCAATTGTTAACAGTTACGTTCTGTTGGCTGAACCCGCTAAGATCTTCCCATTGACCTCATATTGCATGATATGCCATTTTCATCGAGGTGAATTACGCGGGTTGGTCATGTGATGGCTTTCACAATGTATTTTGTACTATGGCCCATATAACAATGGAGGTTTGCTTGTATTCCGTACAATTAGTAATGAGGCGTTAAACGTGTTTGTCACTTATGTTTATAAACGACAATCCATTACCGGTCATTTACCACTAAGGAAGACATATCGACAATAAATGGAGAAATGCCTCATACCATAATATCTATTTCTGGATGTGATATGGTTATCTCATTTCCTAAGTCAATAAGGCAAGGTGTATACTCACACGTGGATTCATCCTTTAAGCGCCACGTGTCATAAACGAATAAATTGGCCCCTGCTCAGGAGCTTAACATTACAGTCAGAGTTAATCGCCTCGATTGTGACTCCGACCAGACATTGTTGTCAACGCCAGGCGCTTCTTGCGTTATGATTCCTATAAACGACACTGGTTGGCATAAAGCAGTTGCACACTATCGTCACTACGATACATATGACAACGTGTTGAGTTATTAGGCTATTGGAATTGATCGGCCTCCAGCATGTTATCTTGCACAAGACATCAGGCAGGTACATAACTAAGCTAGGAAAGCTTTTGTGTATCATGTAAGCAAGTTAGGTCTGTGTTATCAAGCTACACATATTGATTCAAAACTCTGCATGGCAGACCATTTAGGAGAATGTTTAACGTGTTATCTGCATAACAATACAATGATCAATGTGTTAATGGTGCTGGATGATAGCGTGCATTAGTAAGCATATCGAACTTATTTGTGATCTCTATTTTGTGTATATCAAGGTTATATAATATTGTGTCGACATTAGATAAAGAATAACACGTTACACTGATTAAATTGAATTGGTGAAACATGGACGAATTATTTGTAGCTATTGAGGATATGTGTCCCATGTATCTGCAGCGGCTTCTTATCACACGAAAATAGCAAACAATGCATACATTAACGGTAACTGTTTCAGTTATAAGTATATATATGCTTTTGCGTAGGTGTTTTATTGAATATGCAATTGTAACATTTACCGGACGGAATATCAAATTGTGTTCGCCTGTTTGTATCCTAACATTTCGTATCCAATAGGTATACCTATATTGATTTGCCGACCATATTCATATATATCAAGGGCGACAGCATCATATTTAATATTTAAAAGCCCTTCAGTAGTTCTTTGTTGTTAACAATGACATCAATATGTACAAGCGGTGTCTGATATTATTGGGGTCATCCTACGGTATCTTTTAATTCAAAAGTAGTCTGCAGTTGCAAGTTAACAGGTATGATCATGAAAGGTTGTGTGTGCACGAATTAAAACTGAATGACATCAACCGTATGTAGCATAGCAGTTGGAGCATTTCGTCGCCATCTAAGCCACCATAACCACATTTCGGGATAGTGAAATTCAATCATGAATGTAACACAGGGATGAAACTAGAACTGCAACAAGTGTTGCACCTCTGAGTAGTGCATTCTCCGCGACAAGAGAGTATAATGGCTTTCATGAAGAATTGATGGTCATGAATTAATATTGTTTTCTGAACAAAATACATCTTCACGTAGCGTGCGGCAAATGGATGTAATCGAGGACCCGGAACATATACATTCACCCTTAAATGTAGAACGAGTGTCTAAACATGAGCAGTGATACTGAGTAATACAAAATGCAGTTCATCATTGCCTGGAGTTGGGTAAGGTCATTAGAAGGTTAAAACGTATATCTTTGTGCCCATTTAATATTTGACTCATTTACTTAGTTCTTGATTAGTCATTTTTTAAAAATGTTGAAGGATTCATAAATGAATACCCGCCCTGGTGTCATCATGTACTGGAAGACTTAATCGTGTCCTAAATTTGCCAAGGGTTCAAGACAATAGAAAATAAATTCCCATATGAGGTAGGCGGTCTCGACGAAAGCCTGGTCCATATACGCGATACGTAGCGCAGAGTAATCTATCAGTCTGACCCCCAAATACATTTGTAATTTTAAATTTACCATAATATCCGATATTAATGTACTTTTATATGTAAATAGGATTGCCGAAATGAGTCTAAAGAGGATACATTGAACGGCTATCACAAATCATATCAAAATAGACAGGGAAAGGCCACATATTAAGAAGTTAACGCGTGCTGTGTTAATGAGATACGACGTTGACTGTCAGTGGAATTAACGGATGAGGTCCCCAAGAAGTGACTGTGGATCTAGGCCTCACAAGTAAACGACAGGGTCGTGCCAAAATGATACAAGCGCGCAACAAACAAACAAGGGACTCCAAACGACAAACAACAAAACAATATTTATGAAAAATGCGTACTTCCGCTTTCCAGAAGTACTGTCAATAAAATCAACACTCATGCAACCCATATGCGCAGTTAATGATGCGTTTGGTGTGAGTTTGGGAGAACTGACGGCGACTTAGCGGTGTGCTAGCGTGTGCTTAATCACGGAATGGGATTATTGGTAATAACGACGGCGCTATCAAAACTGGCAATGTGTTTTTAATCTAGTCTATGATCGGAATGTGATCTAGCGTTGCAGCTAGATAACCGATATAATCAACAATGGCCAGGTGTATACAACATTCTATGAACCAATTCAATCAATTCAGTATCCAATGGCATTCCAAAATGTGCATTTAATGCGTGCCAGTAGTTGAGTTAATCCTATATATTACATGTACAGGCTGTTCATATGGAATACAATCGTGGGTTAATGCTATCAACTCGTACCTAAGCAAACGCGCTCTTCTGTCATTTGTTTATCATACCCCATTAGCCAAAAACATAATTAACTATGAGTGTCACATATCTTCAACCTATCGTTCAGTTTGTGGTACTAAGAATTCGGACCATGACGTTGTCGGTTATGTACAATGTGATTATATCACTCTAATGATGTGTCTCTGCTGTGTGACCGGCTAGAGTGTTATGTACAGTCAGCGATACCACGCGCCATTTTTACAGTTCATTAACTATACCAGTTATCTCCATGAAAACGCGCTGCAGAGGTCCGCCCGACAGTCGTTGCAATCGTAACCTCTAATATAATCAAACCCATATATATACCTAGATGGGCGGGTCACGGGAACGAATTCTCCTGTGTAGCCGGTAGGAGTACTCCGCACCATACTCAACCGCCAATTCCAGCAATCGCACATTGCGAAGAATGAAATCAAAACAGAATTTTGAACGGATGTGCATTTATTGCCTCTTCCCAAGCAGTGTAGGACCTTGTGATATCGTTGTAATAGGATAATTAATGTCCTCACAAAATCCGAGCGTTCAAAACTTACTTACAAACCTACAAAACAACACAAGACTGTAAATTCTCTTGATTTTCCTATCACCGAAATAAAAACAAATATCATGGAGCCTATATTCGTAATCGAGGAAGACAAATGACATGATGACGAGACTAAAATCGCGAAGTAAAACGGAGGAATGCTTACAAACAATGTGCAGGCGGAAGATATCGAAGCCAAGCAAATGCATTGATGTTACTTTCCCATGCCACCGACCAGGAAGACAATAGCAAATAGCGCATATATTCATACAAGACAACTGTAAGGCGCTTAAACCCCCTTCACAGTCCGTTCAAGTTGACAGTACCATTACCCGAATGCTATGGAGTAAATGCACTTGAATTCTCTCCACATCATAAGGCTCAGCAATTCGCGCTATATATGAGCTCCGTTAACATTTAAGAAACAATTGATCATGCCATGCGATGGCGAGCAAATATATATATATATATATATATATATATATATATAGATAGAGATATAGATATATATATAGATATATATAGAGATAGAGATATATATATAGAGATATATAGATATATATATATATATATATATATATATATATATATATATAAAATATATATATTTATATATATATTTCTACATATATATATAAATAAATATATATGAATATATAGGTATTCTATACATATATATATATATGTTTATATATATGTATATATGTTTTATATATATATATACATATATATATATATATATATGCGTGTATGTGTGTATGTGTGTGTGTGTGTGTGTGTGTGTGTGTGTGTGTGTGTGTGTGTGTGTGTGTGTGTGTGTGTGTGTGTGTGTGTGTGTGTGTGTGTGTGTGTGTGTGAATATATGCATGTACATACAAGGAGAAGCCCTACCTCTGCATATATACCAATATATATATATTTATTAATAAACATACATATATGCATATATATATATATATATATATATATATATATAGATATAGATATATATATATATATATATATATATATATATATATATATATATATATATATATATATATAGATATAGATATATATATATATATATATATATATATATATATATATATATATCTATATATATATATATATATATATATATATATATATATATATATACCTATATATATATATATGCGTATGTGTATATATTTTAGTGTGTGTACGAATATACGAATATATGCATGTACATACAGGGAGAAACTCTAACTCTGAAAAATACTTGTCCAGCCGGCCATGGCCATGATTGAAAAACCTCCTGGCCCCGGTCATAATAAGAAATTATGACTATTGCGGAATTTACCTGGCATCACGGATCAAGCGCTGAGTTGATGAGTCTCGCAAAGCAGTTAGTTTAGACCTTTGGCTCCCATACAGACGATTGGGAGTTATCTTTTCTCGGTAAACTGAGCCCACGTTCCCTAAAATCGCCGATCGATCTTCCTATGCTTCGTTTAAAAAATATAGAATATATACATATACATATATACAGACGGTTGTGTGAATGTGTTTGCGGTTCTGGGTCGGTCTGCTTTATCTGTTTACTTGCATGAACATGAAAACATGTGGCTTGTATAAAAGCGGCATATGTGCAGCTGTCATCCCAAGCAATAACACATGTTTCTGAGAATCGCTGATGGCGTTTTCGCCAACTTTCAACTGGCCAAAGGGCATCCTTTGCATTAATCAACATACTGCTGTTAGCACGAGCAACAAGAAAACGTGACTACGCTGTGTTGATCAACATGTCTTTTCCTGAAAACAGGAAGTATATATGACACTTCAAGAGTATATTAACCCATGCACCCGCGATCACATCACACCAAAACTTGTTGAGCGCACCAAAGTTACCGATTATATCTATTCGTTGAGGTGAGTGTTTACTTGAGTTATCTATTAAATAAAAGTTAACGTAAGCCATATTATCGAACTTCGTCATCTAGATTATGGAGAGGTCTTTCACATAGAGAATAAACAAACATATAATCGTTCATTGTTATCTAAAATGATTGTGTCATTGCAGCTGCTTCGCCAGGTAGTAGAGTGATATAAGACGCTATGAAGAACTACTTGATTCTCGCGACAGCTCTGCTGTTGTTCGCTTTTCTTACACCGGACGCCTCGGGCCAATACACAAATCTCTATAACTCCCGCGTGGTTCGCGCTGAACGCTACGAGCGGCCACTTGCAAGTAGCGCCGACTCATGGATAGCTCGTCTACTTGGGCTGAAGCATTCAGGAGTTGTTGTCACTTTGCAGAACGGACAACGCTGGCTTGTACACAAGGGCAACGAATATGGGCAAGCCTCTGAAACAGTAGTGACCGATGCCAGGCATATGGGCGGCGCATGGAGTCGGACTGAGACAAAGACCATACGCTCGTCCACAGTGGGTGATTACGTAAGTGCAGGGGGACGTCATTACAGCTTGTGCTGTAATAACTGCCACCATGCAAGTCGTCGCATGATGAACCTTAACTAAACAACCCAGAAACAGCTAAACTATGTAAACGACCAGACTTGTTTTAGACAAAGGTTATCGTAGCCTCGATATATAAATGATACATTCATGTAGGGTTATTCTGTAACCTCTGATGTAGTTGTATGTATGATATGCTCTTTGGTAATAAAGTTTTATTTGCTAAGGGTGTTTACAGTTGACTGCTGTACAATGGACTGGGGACAGGTGAAAGGTTAAAATTCAAACTATAGCAATATTCTACAGACGACCACAGGAATAGTCCTGTATAATTAGCTGAAACGCTAGGTGGTGGGATAATTTTCATCGATGTGGTTGGAGGAGGAAAAAGGCAACCAAGCGAACATATCTCAATTTAGGTTTACATTTGACTGCTGTAAAATGCATCATTGAGAGGGGTGGCATGAACTTGAAAGGTTGAAATTTAAACTATCACAATATTCTGCAGACGAGCACCTGACTTTGAAACAGTCTTGTTAACTAGCCGAAACGTGAGGTGCTTCATAATGCTCGTTTTGGTTGAAAGAGGAAATAGACAACCAAACAAACCTTTCTCACTTCCGGGTCCCGCCCATGCCTTGACCACACTGGTGGTGGCAGGTGGTATTGATCGCAATATATTGATGTCCAGCAGAACGGTGACCTCTTATGAGGGTTCATGTCAATAACCTCTCACTGATTCCGCAGTATCAAATGGGATTTGGTGCCCTACACACTATATTTCTTCACCAGTTCCACATAAAAATAGCTTATTCGGCGTTTGGTTAATACGCAGTTTCGAATTGTTGAGATAATCGTAATACCATACGCTCACGTTTACTCGGGTCAGGACGCGATTTCTTGGTGAAACATACAGATACTGCAAATATATTACCTCAGTTGTATTTCGAGCTGCTGAATAAGCAACTATAATTATTTTTAAGAGAAGGCTAGGGATACAAGACCGTCACTCAAATGGTTATTTGCGAATAGGGGAGTTCATTTGCATTGTCGGCGTAAGGTGTTTCTGTCCCATTGATAGGTAACATGTTCTGAGGTGACTAGCAATATACCTTACTAATCCGCACTGGTATTACATTTGCGATAGGGTTATTGTTAAATGCATGGATGGTTCATATTTGAAAACGATGATACAAGCAATATCTGATTCACGATGCATAATCACTGAGCACACTGTAAAACTGACTGTGTGTCAAAGCCGTGTGATTGGTGAATATCATACAGGAGCATCTTGTGTTATTTTTCTTCATATTAATTCCGTTTTGTTGCCATGTGTCAAAATTAACATCTATATATTCGATGTCTTGTCTCAGTAGGCTCATAAGTGGAACAAATCTGATATCTAAGAACAAATGAAATGGATTAAGATATTCTAGGGACTCAACCTGCATCCTGATCAGGCAAATACGTGCGATTCATCGATAGCTGTCCTCGTCACATCGCCTTGACCTCATTTACTAGCCAGCTCTGCTCTTGTCGTAAACTTCAACAGAAATGACTCAACAACAGTAAAGTGTTATCCTTGAATAAGCGATCGACCGTACGGCGCTTATAATTTCGAGGTCTCTGGTCAAGGACCCACGATATTGCAAAATAACCTGTGGCTCCACATAATCCGCGGAAAAGATTTGACTGTGAATGACCCTTGGGTATGACGGGAGAAGGGTTCCCTAGACGACTTCAAAAGTTCCACCAAATTGTGGTTATACGCCTCTCCCGCGGTTGTAGCCGCTATATATTTTCACCGCACCTTTGATCCCAAGACACTTGGTAGGAAGTGTTAAGAGGCTAGCGGGCTCTATAGGGTACTAGCTGAATACATACTTGCTGCAGGACCTATTTGTAATATGACAGGCTCAATTTACAATCATTTGTTTCAAACGATAGTCATATATGCCGACTGCAGTAAGTGGGAAGGGGCCGGGTAGGCGCGGGGATCGTAGCTTGCGTTGCGGTGAGTCAGAAGAATGCAGCGGGGTAATATAAATCGTGCCAGTATTGAGGGATATGCGGTGGTTAACGAACGTGCTTGGTACTAGACGCAACGCTTCGAAGGGCCCAGTAGCTCGATCTCCATACATCGAGAACTTGACAGCCGGAAACCGAGCGCATTTGAAGATGTGCCCAACGATTTATGATGCGATATGGCGAACATTCAGCTGTTACGTACTGGAGGGGTCACTGCTTAATCCAAACACTGTGAATTCATTTGCTTTCCGGATGACAGAGGACCGTATAGACAGAAACAGCATAGCTGTAGTATACCGGGTGGTATGAGAAATAGCCGTTCCAGGCAACTTCCTAAATATAACCACAAATGATCGAACAACGCTTATTAACGCACATTCGCTTGTCGAATTTGTATTCATAAGCGAGTCTCTGCTCCATTCATAAGGGATAATTCAATAAACCAACATTTGTGTTCAGCACAGTTATTGCTATAAGTTGAACCACTGATAAGGGCAATACATATGATCTAAAAGGTAGCAGTCTCTGCGAAAAGGGGATGACTTTGCTATCAATTCGGAAGCTTGCGCGGCCTTATTGTCAGTTGTAGCCTTAAATAGGGAATGGTTCACACATAATTGCACGATTGTAGCAGGTTGACGAAAACACGGATAATAAGAACGCTTTGCTTATATCAATAGAGCATTTCTACCTCAGACCAATCGTGGCTTAAGTTCCTAGTTGCAATAAGCGAAAGGTCTCTTAACATATGTTATTCCCAAATTTGTCCGGGATCGACAGATACGACCTCTGACAGGTACATATTAGGTTGAATTAGCATTCTTGCCTATTGATCACGAATTACAAGCAGGCTTGGATATATCCACGGATTAGTAGATGAAGACAACCTAGTCACATAGAAATGCGGTAATGTGTGATGATATATAGTCGACACCATCATTATCTCCAGCTTCCTCTGAATAGCAAATTAAATTTTCTACCAATTTGGGTGAATGAACATTCGCATAAGCATACAGTTTAATATATGACAAATGCAACTGCTTATCAAGCCTTATGAAGTTTCATACATGCATATCCATGCAGATCAACAAAAGAACCTGCTGTCCATATACTCCTCCAATCTTCATCGTGGAGACTACATTTGTAATTAAGCTTACACTAAGAGCAGCGGCCGTGTTTGAGCAGAATGAATGATATGTTTTATGGCATTAATGTTACCTCTGGGGAATCGCATTTTAAGCTTCTGCCACTGGATTAACTGTACGGAATGGGTAGTCTATAACAGCCGCAATATGCAGTGTCTGGGCTGAGCATATCCCATCTCTGCCTTGCAAGAAAGATCCTATTCTCGAAATGTGTGTATGTGATTCGAGTGTGCTTTGGGTATCTGGGCGTTCAAACAGGAGCCATTAAAAATCAATGAACCTTGAGCGCTATACAATCAAGTAGATACGTTAGGGGGACAACTTTTATTTGACACTAACATATGTACATATACTGATCAAGTTAGCAGCTGGTATTCATAAGTGGCCCTACGATAGGTTACGAGAATTATAATATGATTAATGCAGTTCGATAAAAACATTAATAAGCATGCCAATCATATAGGTTATACAGCCATCGATCTTGGCTATTACTTATTCTATGGCGTCATTCCTCTTTGTCGAAACAACCAGTGAAGGCAGATATCCAATACCTTGGTTTAATACAGTTTTCTTTAAGTATGATAAATGAAATTCGCATTACACTTAACAAGTCTAATTCAGACGCTATTCACTGTGTGGAAAATTGCCGAGAATCAAGTACATGTTGGAATCCACAACAATGCCCTCGATACGGGTATTACATAAAATATAGTCTCCCGGCATTCCACCAGATGCTAGAGACCTCAACCATTATCGGCTGTATGCTATTTGCCCAGGACTCGTTCGTTGCTAACTAAGTAAATGAGTAATGTTCCCCTATCTCTTCAATGGTTGTATCCACGTCTGTTTTGTCACTAACGACAAGTCAACGTTCATATATTGTATAATTTGTTATTTTACGCACGCTTCTGACCATTTACATTCAAGTGGTTGCTACCGGACCTAGCACGACCGCCAACCGTAAATTAGCGTCATCAGCAGCCTTTGCCAACTGAGGGCATTGAGTGGGTGGCTCGGCTGGAAGATCTACATATACAGGACCATCCAGATGATGCCGAGACTGGATAACTACTTGAGGTTGACTTGGAGTATCCTACTGCACTTCATGACGAGCACAACGACTACTCCACTGGCTCCGAAGTGCCTTCTTGTAGAGAACGACTGGTTGTTTGACTATCAGAAGAACCTCCTGGGCAAGTCGGGTTGCACTTTGGATGAGGTTGAAAAGCTAGTGCCAAACCCGGTTTGTGGTGCACAACAGGAACCTCAAGCTGCATCTGTCTTTGGAAATTAGGCTTACCAAGATTCATCCTGCACTTGTCTTTGATCCGAGCCGCCGGATGAAGCCTTACATTCGAATGAATACGAATCTACGTAAGGTTGTCACCAGAGACGGGCCTGTATGAGCTGATGAATAACTCTGTGTTCGGTAACACTATGGAAAACCTTTTGAGGTGGGTTGATGTTAAGATTGTTCGCTCAAAGGAAGACGAAATAATTTGCAGGCTTATGGCCAGTCACGCCTACACGCGTCATCAGGTGTGTGATAATGACCTGGCCACTGTGCATATGCACAAGAATCACCTGGTACTGAACAATCCAGTGTATTTGGGTATGTGTATACTTGACCTCTTCAAGCACCTGATGTACGACTTATATTACAATACCATGAGACCCAGATAGACATATATAAAGATATATACATGTATGAAAATATATATATATATATATATACACATTTGCATTTAGATATAAATATAAATACATATGGATACATAATATATATATATATATATATATATATATATATATATATATGTGTATATATGTGTGTGTGTGTGTGTGTGTGTGTGTGTGTGTGTGTGTGTGTGTGTGTGTGTGTGTGTGTGTGTGTTTTTGTGTGTGTATATGATTGTGAAAATATAGTTGTATTTGTATGCAAGCGATTATGTTTACACTTGTCAGTAGGAAAGCAAGTTCACCCGTCGACAATGCGATCAAGAGTTCCACACGCGGTCGTGGTGGCTGCAACCAACCATATTCGCCAGCTATTTGTGGGACCATGTTGTTGATGCCGACATTAACAATATCTTCCTAACTATATCTTTATCCAGGTCTATGGTAGCCCTTCAAGACGTCTGAGTAGACGTCGTACTCTTTCTGGAAACGACGCAACGCGAATTTTTTTAAATCGATTCAGACAACTACCAAACACCAAAGATACATAAGTGATGGAGTTAGAGAATGCATTGATGTTTTACGGACATTTTTATCCCTTTTCGGCGGGGGATTTCATCCATGGTAATTATTTATAGTTCGATCAATTTGGGAAGCGGTAGTCAGAAACACAGCAACATGTTTGTTTTCAAGTTCAAGACCACATGCAATGCGCACGCTCAGAGAGACGACGACTAATGCTAAGCCCGGGGGGTACTTAAGTGAATAGATTATTGTATACATGTGCCGCACGAAGGGGCATGTTTTCTGGACCTCTCGACTTGTACGACGGGTTATACATTCGCATAATACCTTGTACGACGGAGTTTACTTTTTTCCATTCTCAACTTGTACAACGGGTACGGGTTTTCGAGATCCCGCGGCACACCCCTATCCGAGTTAGGGTAAGTGCCCCCCCCCCTTTGGGATGGTAAGGCATTGCGGGAAATCGCGGGAATTGATATTTTCCAAAATGGCAGACATCGTATCGCGATTTGTTTGGAAACGAACTATCGGCGGCTTTATTGAACAAAAACGTCGAGTTTTTTGGTGCGCATGGTCTATTTTTTGTAAAGGCTCTTGATATATGTTATTTTCTAGGTGCGCGATGTAGCCCTTCAACCCAAACGATATCTCGCCGACTGTGTTTGATGATCACATCTGAACGGTATTAATTCATGTTACCGTTCGACCGGAGCTAGGTCTATGGGTTAAATGCAGTGTAGTTAGCAACGAAACACTTTGTCTGTAGTGGTGTTCTGTATCTGTCGTCAATGTTTTGCTTAAATGTGATTCAAGTAGCAAGGAAACAAGACCCGTATCTAGTCCGCAGTTGTGATCAATATGTTGTTTCCTGACGTATACACACACACATATATATATATATATATATATATATATATATATATATATATATATATATAGATATAGAGAGATATAGATATATATAGAGATATAGATATCTATATAGATAGATATATATATAGATATCTATATAGATATAGAGAGATATATATATATATATATATATATAGAGATCTATATATATCTCTATATATATATATATATATATATATATATATATATATATATATATATATATCGCTATATATCTATCGCATATCGCACGTATCTATATATATATATATATATATATATATATATATAGATATATATAGATATATCTATATATATACGGGAGAAACATGCTATAACCCTAATGCGCATGTTTCTCACGTATATATATATAACAACGACATATATATATATATATATATATATATATATATATATATATATATATATATATAATATATATATATATATATATATATATATATCTATATATATATATATATATATCTCTCTATATATATATATATATCGTCGTGTCGTTGTGGCCGAACCCTAACTGCGCATGTTTCTCACGTTTCAACTACGTGGTTGAGGCCAACAGTAATGATATCATTCAAGCTACATATGTATCTAGGTCAACGGGTTAAGTGAAGCGTCGCAAACAGTAGATATCTTTGTCTGAAGTTGTTTTCTGACATCAATTGTTTTGCCTAAATTAGTTTCAAGAAAACATGACCCTGATCACGTCCGCTGTTATGATCAACATGTTGTTTTCGGAAATCAGGAAGTACAAATGATATTTTAGGTGTATATAAATGCCTGCACCGGCGATGACAATAAAGCCGTACATGGCCTTTGTTGCCAAAAACGGCTCTAAGTTCGAAAGAAGAAGAAGAAGATGACAATAAATCGAAACTTTTTGAGTGTACCAACAGTGCTGCTCGTGCCATTTTTTTGTGGTAAATCACTACTTGAGTTATCCCTCAATGATAAGTTGATATTTCCAAACTTATCGCGCTTCGTCATTTAGATATTTATTTACGATCGAATAACGGCTGCGACATTACAGCTCATCTCGCCAGGCCTTCCTCTACAAGACGCGATGAAGCACTACGTAGTTCTACTGACAGCTCTGCTTTTTTATGCTATTCTTACTCCGGACGCCTCAAACCAATACACAGGTCTCTATAACTCCCGCGTGGTTCGTGCTCAACGGTACGAGCGACCACTTGCAAGTAGCGCTGACTCATGGATAGCTCGTCTACTTGGGCTGAAGCATTCAGGAGTTGTTGTCACTTTACAGAACGGACAACGCTGGCTTGTACACAAGGGCAACGAATACGGACAAGCCTCTCAAACAGTAGTGACCCGAGTCAGTTATATGAGCAGCGCATGGAGCCTTACTGCGACAAAGAATATTCGCTCGTCCAAAGTGGGTGATTACGTTGATGCCTTGACCACGCTGGTGGCGGCAGGTGGTATTGATCACAATATATTGATGTCCAGCAGAACGGTGACCTCTTATGAGGGTTCATGTCAATAATTTCTCACTGATGACGTAGTAGTGGGGCTGTGCATGACGGACGCTCTCGAACGTGTAGATGAACTGTATGTGTCAAGATTATGGGAATAGAGTATAGCCTTAATTGACCCCTGCCCCTCGTAGCTGGAACGTAGCAAATAGTTGTATGTAGACTATAGGAAATATTGGTTAGATTCGGTTAAATCAGATATTGAAATACGTGTAATTAACAGATTGTGTAATTAATGAGTACAAATATAGGACGGTGTTTTTATTTGGGATGAATGCACAACTTATTCAAAAACTGAAAGACAAATTAGTATAAATCAACAGCGCTTGATGGAGCAAGGTTACGATTTTGATGCGGCTCTTAGTAAAGTTATTGAAGCTAGAGAGTGTTTAATGGATCATTACCTGGCCGCGTTCATGTCTGAAGATGAGGTGGATTAAAGTTATTCCAAATATCGGTTAGCAACAAGTTTACCGTCAGTTAAGGCTCAATCTATAAAGCGATGACATGGAAACTTGTGTAGAGTGTGACGAATGTCACTGAGACCCAGCAGTCATATAGACCCAAGTCACCTGCTCATGGTAAACACAGAACCCTGTGGCTAAGGCGACGCCCTCTGTGTCAATGTGGTTTTGTACGAAGGCGCTTTTGACCCAACACTTGAAATATCACTGGTACTACCAAGCAGAGGAAGGATGTGACGTAATCCGAAAGCTTAGCTTCCATGCTTGAAGAACCCCACAATTCCGGTGTGTGCGCAATACCATGTGATTTACCGGATATGAAATCAATTCGTCATGTGATCACGAAAAAAACCCTTACATCTGCTAAATTAATTCGTCATGTGATCAGGACAAAAAAACCTTACATCAGCTCGATCAGGGGATAAATAAGCGAACACGTACAGATTTTGGTTTCATTCAGGATGGCGGAGGAGAACAGCTAGGCGTTTGATAACATTGATGGACCGCTGTATATCTGTCAAAGTCGGGGGCGCTTTTAAATCACACAGTGGTTGAGTAACCCAGAATCTTTGACTAATGATTTACTAATTCGCAATTGATGGAACGGATATTCAATAAACTTGTATTTAGTACAACATTTATCTGGAAAGAATAAAGAACAATGAACGATCAGTTTGAACGCTCTTTTTTTTGTTGTATTTAAGAACCGTCAGGATGTTTCACAAATCATGCATTTAGTCAAACAAATGTACCCGGGTATGTACAAGAAGCGTTTTGGGTTGCTACTTCACAACCCATGGTTATTTGTTTATCGATTTGAAGCAAGCCACACCAAATCATTTACGGTTACGAACTAATAACCATGACCCAATCAAGTTGTATACCCACATAAAAAAATACCATCGATCATCCAGCGAGCGCTATTTGTATCGTTAGACAAAGACCATGGCAGAGTGTCTCAGAAAACATGCCGATAAATTACGAGGGATGGCTAAAGCCAAACCCTATTTCAATAGGTCTTTGATTCACACGGCTGACAAATAATTGATCAATTGTCTATGTGAATGTGCCCTCATTGTGTTGAAAGGAAACGTTTCATGGATTTCAGTTCAGAAGTGTAAATCACCCCCAAACCAAAAAGGTCTGCACGCCTTGATCTCACCAAAAAGAGTATTTCAAACCGGTGGTTTTCTCTTGGCGTTATTAGGACCTATAAAAGGTATTACAGGTCTGTTGTTAGGCAAACTGTTCGGCCAATTATGGTTAAGAAAATGATGTCACATGATCCCTTGTTAGGTGCACGTTATGATCAAGCTTCAACTGTCGATGTGTTGTCCAACTTTTGATGCCGAGATGAGGGATATCCTGAATCATAATGATTTATTGGAGGAGCGCATGGAGGGGTGCAGCCATTGGTTAGAGCTACAAAACTGAAAACAAAGGCAGTCAGATAGTGGCTGGGTGAACAAGATGCGTATACATTACATGAAACGATCCGTTGTCACTTTCAAAGAAGACGTGTCATAGGAGGGGGTAATGACCATCAGTGGCAAGCAGATTTAGTGGACATAGTTCGCTGAGCCAAACAAAACCAAGACATGAGATTTCTCTTGACCTGTATCGAAGTATTCTTGAAATATGCCTAGGTGATATCAATACAAAATAAAACGGGAGCCTTTGTGAGTATATTAAAACAAGGGCGGAAACACCTGTGCTTACAGACTGATTAGGTTGAAGAATGTATCATTCGTAAATTTCAGACATTTCTTTAGCAACAGAGGATTCGCTTTTTCACCACTACAACGAAGAAACCAAAGCTATTATAGTCGAGCGGTTTAATCATACTTTAAAATCTAAAATGTAGCGTTATTTTACCAAAACAGTTTTATCTACCAGTGAGGGCTTCGTTTTTAAAAGGATGCAATCTTAGCTACCATCACAGCATCAAGCACATTCCGATATAGGTCTCGTTGTGTAATCAAGAAGACACGTAGATGACATTATATTTGGAACACTCTGATGGGGCTAAACGACCTCAGTATAATATCGAGGAATGTGTCTGTATCAGTTGAGCACGGGGTAAATTTAACAAAGGTTATACCTCCGAATGGAGCGAGGGGTTGTTTCGGGTGGAGAGCATTAGCTTGGGCTTCCCAAATGTGTATACAATAAAAGGTGATAATGACGAAGTGTAAGAGTGAACATTTTACACGGAAAACTTGCAGAAAGTGAATGACATAGCATTGTATAGGGTTGAAAAGAACGTAAACGCAAAAGACAAAAGCAATATTTGTTCAATTGGTTTGGATACCCTGCCAGTTTAAATAATTGGGTCAGTGGTGTGGAACAGTATGAAAACTGAGATTTTGAACAAAAGCTTCATTAGGATGGAAGATCAGAGAAGCGATCGGGTGTGGACCATATCTGGTCGGGATATTCTGAAAGCCAAAATCGTGTTTTTCACACAAATCATTATTTTCTATACCGCAATTATCTTCAGCATCTGCAATCTAGTGGCGGGTTGAGGAGATAGTTTTCTGTGGAACGGTCTGTCAACCAGTAGCTTAGGATACGTACTTTTGAAACCCTCATTGAAACATAAAGTGACGTCATCAGTTTTTTTCTGAACCTACCAATCAACAATTCAAGGAATTACCATCCCAACAACATGTTGACTTTACTAAATTACTTAACCCATACAATTACAAGGTAATTTGGAAGTGGGATAAGCTGAAACTAAGCATCTTGTTTCCTGGTAAGACATCATGGCGAACATGGGTTTTGTCATAGTGGATCAGCAAGCTGGATCTCATCCAATGGACAGACCCGAAGACGGGGATCCTTTGGTCAAGTCCTTGGTCGTTTACCTGACCTCTTCGTACAGTGCTGATCAATTGATAGACATGCACAATATGCACATCCGCAAATCGCGTCCCAGAAACGTTGTTCGATTTCGTTCAATTCCCTACACACACTATGAATAAAAAATAACTGATCCCTTACTTCAAGTTATGACCAAAGTTCTTCGTCAAATATTAAGGTGTGAGGGATGTCTTTTCCTTTACGATTCTCAAACTGAATGCAAGATTGATGTATTTTGAGGGTTGTACGCACTGTACGTTTAATATAGCATAATTGAATCACAAGTGGTTGGTGACGCGATGGCCCCCTTGTTACGCACAGTTCCCGTAGACTACAGTCGGATACACAATTTGTGACCCATACATACGTACAGATATTTTATTACCCTGTGGTCACCAACACTTTTCTACCATGGAAATTGATATAAGACAGGACACGGGTCAGTCCATAGCATTCGAGGTATACATTTGATGGTGACTTCACATTTCCATGAAACCAACAAGAGCTTAATTTGAGTCTTAAGTCATCACCATTATGATTTTCCTTCTGACCCTGCCTTCCAACAGTTAAATTATCAGCCAAACAACACGTTGACTCATTACTTTACTCGACTCCCTAAAACTGTACAGTTGTAAGGGGCTTGGGTAATGGAATTAGCGGAAATTCAGTACCCTGACACGTGGTGCAATGTTACAGGGGAGGAGGGGTTTGTCGTGTGGGATCACGTGGCTTTGGCGTTTAGTCTCCCGGATGTCTATTGCAGCCAGCGATATGACATTGTGAGTGAATTTGAGGAGACCCTCCAAAATATGTTCACATTACCCTTGTTTTTTAAATACGGCCGGATCGTTCATAGAGGTCTTTGCATCCCAGTTACAGGAGCAAAGTGAAGAGCGAGTGCGTCTCATCCAAAATCAAAGATGACAGACAGCAACTTTCACCTTAGCCAAAAAGTCAGTTGTAGTTTACAAGGACGAGGGGTTGTGTCAAAGACTCGGTTTTGAAATTGGGATTTTTTGGGGATGGTGAAGTCGGTCAGCACATTGTTGACTCTGATCAAGGTTTGTACGTATCATACCTTGGGGTAAGTCTTCGATATCATTTTTTGTCCATCTATTGCGTGTTCACTTTACCAACACGGCTTGTAGGTGCACAGGTAAATGAAGGACACCGTTTCCAAACCAAAGATTTCAATCCACAAGCAGAACACAAAGTAGAAGTAAGTGAGTCTCTTTTGAAGCCTATCTTGGTGTTGACTAGAGTCAGTCTTTTTTGGAGTCTGGCTGTCCTCTTTCTGACTTCTGCGACTTCGGTTAGACTTCTGTGGACGTCTGCGGACTTTTGTGTCAATGCGCGGTTTTGGTGGTCTTATATACGCTAGGATTGGCTTAACGGCTCCAGGTAAGGAAATGAATAATTTAACACACCAGATCTACTTACCCTCCAAAGCATTCCGATGGTATTCATCATACAAGGGGATTTGTTGGGAAGGGGATCCGAGGGGAAGGGATTCTGAGGTGAAGGTTATTTCTTAGCAGATACAACATAGCCAATCAGTTGGGATAGGGGGGTTGAAATGCTACCACACAGCACTTACACTACCAAGGTCAGACAAAAAGAGAAAAATATAACTCCCTTGTAAACAAGATGAGTAAGCAACTGTGCAGAAATAAATGTTCTACATTTAGTAACAACATCACGCTTAATCCTGGCCAACAATCTGATCATAAATTACTTTCCTAACCGGCAGCCATCTTCGTCATAAATAAATTAATGAATGAATCACTTTGAACCAATACAAATAAAAAAAATTACATTAATAAATCAAAACAGGATTGTTGCAGTACAGAATTTATGTCTATTGTAATGTCATCGCAGCTCAGGTGGTAGAAGACACTGTGGTTCCGCTTGTGCGTATTATTTCAGTCGATCACGTTCGTCGGAAGCAGTTGATCAACCTCACATATCAAAAGATATTTCATTACTTTGGGGCCACCAAGACTTTTTCTACTATAAAAATCGATATAAGAAATTTCACGTGTCGACACATTTCATTTGAATCTTGTAAAGTGTCAGCTATCTTTTGAAAACCATGGCTGATATTTACACCCTTTATTATCTAAACCAAGCAGATGATGGGCTCCCCGTGCTTTCCGGTGCTTGTGTCAGCGTGGGCATATACCTGGTAGTGTGCTTTGGGGTCTGGCTTAGATGGCGGTATCGCTGGTTTGAAAAATGTTTTACCTGTTGTTCAAAAAACACGCCTTGAAAACAGGAGTGAGCGTGGTTGGAAATTTTTTGGGAGGTAAGTCTCTGAAAAAGTCAGCTAAAAAACTTATGTTACAAACCGTAGAGGAATTGTTTGATCAAATAGTTAAACTCAACCAACTGCACGAGGTAGGAGCAGAAGTTCACGCCGTTGACGTGGAACAACTAGGAGGTTGTCAAAGGATATTTTCTGTTAGATCATGGCCCTGGTACACCCTCAATCTGGTCTCTGCGTCAAAAGTGAGCTCGATTTCCAGTGTCGATCAAGAATTGTGGTCCAGTTAAATTCCACATCAACATGGTTTGGAAACCCAAAAACTCAGTTGCAGTTAGTTTATAGTACAAAGACAACCAATAGCACATGTACACCGTAGGTGGTACTCACAAAAAGTGGATATAAGCAAGAAAGGAATGAGCTCAATGGAGTCGCATTGTGAATATGGTGGGCAAATTGCACTTAGATTTATTTTGTCAAATTGTTATTTATTAAACGGCTTAGATTTGAAGTTGTGCTTAGTGTGCAGGAGTGACACCTTTGCCATTATGGCAACTACTGCAGATAGCTTTGCCCCTAAAATAGTCCTGCAAACTGTGACCTTATTTGTAGATAAACTAAAGCTGAACCCCATAGTGCAACTAGCCTACATGAAGGTTTCAGAAGAAAGCCCAGCTTAATACCCCATTAGACTTATAGAAACCAAAATGTTTTCTACATCTCAAGGCGCAGCAACGATCAATAAAGAAAATTTATGTTTGGGACAGTTACCCAAAGAATTGTAGTCGGAACCAGGTTAACCCCTCCAAAGTGAAATGTATTCAGTATATAAAGAAATTTTAACTCATCTGTAATTGAATACTGCCATGCTATATAAAAACTCACCCTAAGTCAACAACACCACCACCGGTTGGTAAATACCTCCGTACAAGGATAGAGGAAATTATTGGTCACTAACAAACTCCTTTCATTAAGTCATCATTATCACATGTTGAAAACTTTATAAAATTTTTCAATAAAAAACTTGCGGCATCACCCCAAAATAGCGCACAACTTCCAAAAATAGATCCGTCGAAAATAATTTCACCAAAATATCGCACACTGAATCCAGAAGCGATCCGTCAGCGAAAAATATATTGCCCAATCCCCCCAAAATCAACGCTACCACATTGAAAGGCCCCAAATTGTACCAACGTCATTAGGAAAAGGTCCCCACGTCATCCCCGATCATAAACGCTGCTTGTAGAGGTACATATTTCTACTAATGTTGAGGGGAGATTATGCTGTGGTGAGTTAGAAGAATGCAGCGGGGTGATATATATCGTGCCGGTATTGAGCAGTGGATGTGTTTGAGCAGAATCTACGATATGTACTATGGAATCAATGCCATTTGTGGGAATCGTGTTCTGGGCTTCGGTCGTTGGATCAACTCTGTGGATTAGGCACTCAATAACAGCAGCAATAATAAGTGTTTGGGTGGAAAATAACACATCTCGACCCCCTTAGGAGCATTATTATCCTATAAAAGTGATTTTAGTATGCAATGGTTCCCCGGAAGTTCAAACAGGCGCAATTTCAAATAAATGAACCTTGTGAGGTTTGCAATCACCTGCTTACTTTATGAGGTCAGGTACATCTTTTGATTTGCAATTGGCATATGTACATATACTGATTAGGTTAGCCATTGAATAGCGCACGGTGATTACTAGCCGAGGAAAAAGACCGCATGATTCCTTAGTGCCTGGCCAGAAGATATCGACAATTATGATTTATTTAATGCAGTTCGGTGATAATATAAGTTTTGATATGTGATTGGCATGCCAATCCGATAGGATATGAAGCCATCGATCCTCGCAAGGTATCTAATACTTTGGTTCAATAAAGTTTTCTTGTAGAATGATCAATGTTATATGCTTTACACTTAACCACGCTCCTTCAGAGGCTGCTCACTGTGTGGCACATTGCGAAAGTACACGTTGCAATCCACAAGAATGCCAAGGCTGCAGTAATTACACAACATATTGTCTTACGGCATTCCCCAGGTAATCGGATTGCAGATGCTGAAGATCGCAACCAATGTCGGCTGTCTGCTACCTGTCCAGGACTCGTTAGAGAATGAATGTGTCCCAAACACTTCAATGATTGCATGCATGCCGATGGACCAGTATCAACGTCTCTTTTGTCACCAGAAAATATTCTACGTTTACATGTTGTATAATTTGTTATATTATACAAGCTTGTGAACAGTTAAATCTAAGAGGTTGCTACCAGACCTATCACGACCGCAGACCGTACATTAGCGCAACCAATTTTTGCTTCTTTGAAAGCATATGCTAAATCCAATTTTCCGAAATATCATACTTATATAGATCCATGAATTTGTTGCATGGGCGAAATGTAATGTATCAGCTTATCAGGACAAGCGACTATTGTTTTAATATAAATGCATCAGGAAAGTATCACCCTCTGCTTCTCATTCTTGATATAGGCAGGTCTTCTTTTTCTTGGGATGTGGCGAGAGGGTATCACTTGTCTCACCATCCTCCGACAAATTACAATCAAGCAACGTGGACCTCTCGGTGTCACTGGAAACGGGTTCCTTTAGCTGACGTCACCCACCAAGGTCTGACCTAGATCATGGTGTCAAGCGTGCTAATTCGAGATGACATTTTTTTAAACTTGTGGCCTCAACTGATCAGATGCGACGTTTGAGCTCATTTATCGAGTTGCGAATTTATTAATCTTGCGTTAGGGTTTTAGCAAAAGAACATATATAGTGCAGCATCGCCTAGATTGATTGGCAGTAATTTTTCTATATAATCAAGATGGTCAAATTTAGACATTGAATTGCCTGTTAAGCAAATATCATGCACGGTATAGTACCCCTGCTTTTGCGGAAACTATCAAAGACAAATATCCAATGCCAACTCATCGGTAACTCGGTTTGCGTATGATTTAGCTGCGAATGTTTGATTTAATTTAACGGGCTAGTACATTACCAATATTACTGCCCGCAAATATTTACAAATCGCGTCGCCTTTGATATAAACGATCAATTTGTTTCATTGGATAACTGGGCTTAGATCGGTTGTGCTTAATGGGTATGAACAAACAAAAATGGGGTTTCTTCAAATCACAATATAATAAAATCACGCGATATGCGCACTGCATTTTGCCAGAATGCCATATACTCTGATATTTAGGCTCAATTTTTTATTTGGCCAGCCATAGCTGGAAGTCTTATACACAAATGTGACGGCTTTGTTCGGAGTAAAATAACAAGATATGCAAAAGAGTGACTTATCTATTGTTTTGTTTCAATAGTTGTTTACAATAAAACAAACCGACACATGTAGAGATCGTCGTATAAATATTTTAAATGGACACCACTGTATACTAAAAAGTGGGGCCTTTTTCTTTTTTGTTTTCATTTTTCAGTTCAAATAATCATTCGGATTCAGAATATGTTGGTTGCATATATTTGAATGGTTGTTGTTAACGATGATCCTTACTCACTATAGGAAACGTTATTACTTTAGCCATGCTTTGTATCCGGCATCATCCCGAGTATCACTCTTCAACGTGGTAGGGTATAGGCGCATACTAACTGGGCCTCTGAATACCAAGTGCCAAATACAGATGTTAATCTGAATGTGATCACAGCGCTTTGTCAATAAAGGTACACAGAAAAGCAAAGCAATTCAGTAGTCTGTTCTTTATGGAAAGCTATACCCGTTACTTCAACTATGAGGATAAATCTATTCCTTCTATCCCATAGAGCTGCTGCTCTTATATAGCGCGCATACAAGTGCCTCATTCGAGATTTTTTCGAGTACTTGTAGTGAATTTAACTATTTTTGAGTCTCTTATACCGGGTCTGATCCGTTATCAAACTGCATTGAGTGAAATTACCCCTTTTAATATTCTTAACTCAAGTTTTGGATTCGTTATGTCTGTTTTTAAATTGCTCAGTTTTGCTGGTTTATGCCAACGTTGGTCGGGTTCATTCATGTAACATTCCTTAACCATTCCAAATACGTATAAACAGGCCCACTCATTCTCACCTACAAATGATCTCTCACTCGATCATCATTTATTTGCCGATCATCAACTGTACGTTAAGAAAAAGTTGAATACAATTGATCGTCCCAATCTTGTAAACATCGTTCACATATGGTATCTTGCGAATATTTTGCGAAGAACAACGTACAAGCGCACTTCAGGAAAATGATAATATATAGGCGATAAATGGCGCTATATAAAAAATATACTTAATAACGGGCGTTAGATGGCCGGGAAATCAAACAGACTCCCACACCAAAACGTCTCTGTTCTCTGTGCGTACTAATAAAAGCCAGAATATACCAGGAGTAAAGATATAATTTATTGTGTCAATTTGAATGGGTTAGGTATGCTATATATGTAAAATATTCAGATTCGGAAACTTCAACTACCTTGTTCAACACTCATGGGAATGATGCTGTTGAACGTAACTTGCCCCGTTTCACACCAGACAACAATTATCTTGCCGCCCCGTTAATAGACAAATGTATTGTTTGGGAAATTGTCCTGTACTTGCGAGGGTCATTAACAAAGGCACATAACAAAGAAGAGCAAATGTTTTAATACTCGTATATAGACTCAGTTTGTAGCAACAAGAAAGCTATTTCAGCGTCGACGTCACGAATGGTTGCAAACTCGACCTGCGAGAAATCACACATGACGTCTTGTAATGGGCGCAGTAGAACGATAAATTTTGATAGTATCGGACATTTTTGGACTCAAGTATTGTGGCAATTATTAGACATTTGCGAGCGAGAACAATCATATGTCAGCCCACTCACTCATACGTTTCTCCATGCACCTTTTAAGTAAAACAATGCTCTGTTCAACGATGGACGATTCATGTAGACTCGGACATACATTTTGTGTCTTACAAGCGAAATTAAAATCATAGCGACTCTGCTTCGAAAATTAAGGATTTCATCTTGTATTTAGACGACAATGCGAAATGTTGTTTACAAGGCCGCTTTATGCTATACCTTCTTGTTAGGCGTGCAAGGTTATTGTTCGGGACGTTGCTTCTAACTAGGTGATTATCCGTTTGGTAATAGTCAGACATGATAATCAGCGGTACCCATGCTTCAATGGATATACTTTGTGAATGATAAGTGGTGAGTGAGCCCTAAACTCGGCAATCCTTATTTGAACGGGCAAACCACGCCAGAGACACAAACACCATAGAGAATAGTTTGCAATCAAAAAGGCAAAGGAAATAACTTGGACTGCACTTGATGTGCATGTCATGGCGATCATTAGTATTAATAGCGGATGGATCGGGTGGCATGCCCTGCATCTGTTGAAAGACCATGCCAAATTAATTGCATGGCATTATAGATTTGTTTGCGTTACATGCATCTCTCGGAAGACTTCGCCCAATATCCTTCTGTGTCCAATGCATAATATACGCCGAATATCGTTTGCTCGAAGACGCTCTCAATATGGAGAGATATGGACATTACTGGGGTAATATTATGCATAGTGCACCTACATTGTGTTCAATTACCTTACGAAGAGTGAGGTAGTAATTCAGTATACACCAACAGTATGTGAAGTCTGCGGTAACAGAATTAGGTTAACAGCTAAAGATGTGATATCTCTGGTAACTGATGCTGATCCAGATGCCCTTTATAAAGAGACTGCTGGACCACAATGTGCCAGGAGATAATATTGCGATATCCGACTGCGATAATGTTTCATCATTTAGAATAAGCAATCAAACCTCTCTAAATTACCATTTGTAGCTTCAAATAGATATACACCAGTGTATCATATACCTTGAGTATTGCTGAAGTGCAATCGAGCTTCGTCGGTACAAATGTTTTGCCATTGAGTAGTTTTCATAGACGGCGTTGTTAGGAATAAAGGCCACGTCGCGGTCGATTTGAGCCTAACCCGTAGAGATTCCTGGAACAGATGCAAAGCGAAAAGGAGGGTTAATAACTGATTCTACACACATCATATGCAAATCGAGAACATACGAGAGCGCTCCTGCATGTCAGGAGAGCATTGGCAGATGCTATTTTCTATCATTCTATTACTCGGATAATTTGTTCTAGTGAGTGCTTTTCTACCCCAATTGTTCTTGTTGTTCGGTATTTATTTGACTAAATGTACTTCTGTGTGCCGATAAGATTGCATTACTACGGCGAAATTCGAAAGTGTTGAAAAGTAGTCAAAAGCACAGATTTGGACAGTGACATCATGGCCGCAATAGCTGCATCAAACAAATACCCTGTCATGAAACCGCTGGATAATATGCCGACCAAGCAATACAGCATCATATAGTTCCGGGAATCGGGAGAAGCTCCACAAAAACGTCATGGAATCAAAGGGAACGGAATTGATTACCACACAAAAAAAAATGTTTTGTGAGAAGAACTTTAATGATTGCCATCCTAAATGGATATCATTTCCAGACGTCCAAATACGCTGCATGGTTGCTTGGTGTCATATTAAATGAGAAACCACTCCCTTGCAACACACATTCCCCAATCATAAAAAAACATTTACTGACGACAAACAGCTATTCGTACAGAAAAAGTCATTGCTTTTTGGATAGGAGTGTGATAATGGAGTCGCAACCGGAATAAGATAAATTCATTTCACCTGCCTTTCTTCGATAGAACAAAAACTGCGGTTTTAATTTATTATGACTCTCAAAAACTTAAATTACCTTATTTACACAATGGATTCATTACAAAACGTTGTGAACCTTATGACACATCCCTAGACCTGACTGATGATTATTATTCAGTATAGATAGCCGAAATTGACTTTGCAATTCATATGTTGACCCAATGGGCTGAGTTCGGCACATAGAGTTGTCACTAAGATAATGAATCCATTATGTTCATAGCTTATACAGCAAGGATATATCTCGTGAATTTATTTGGATGGCTCGTACTTTCAAGGGGATAATGAATCCAACTGCCTTGATAATTTCAATATCACTACTCGATTGTTTCAGAATTTATGGTTCAGTGTTAGATATTAGAGATCGGTCTTTAAATCCGCACAAACCATTGAGCATTTATTCGATTAAATCTACATGACCGCCAATTGAGGGCCAAACAAAGTGACCGACATACAAACGCCCGCCACTGTTGTACTCCAGTTGACCGAATTTATTATAAGGTCTATTGTCACATTTATTGGGACGTTGGTGTCAGATTTCCAAGTCTTGAAGGAGTTTACCAAGGAAAACTAATACCATACGTTCTAACGAGTTGATTTCTAACTTCAGATCCAAGATGTGTGCCCGGTGGTGTGTGTGTTAATTTCTGCCTTTTAAGTAGCTGCCGCACCCAGGGAGGCAACTGTCTGAAGTCAGATGCTCTCGGAATGATGGTGTTTAATAAAACTGCGGGTGTTGTAAATGTGTTTTATTTGAACTACCACTGAATGTCTGACTTGAACTCTGGGTCCAGTTTAGCAGACGATGTGCGTTGTTATATGGGGTTGATGATGCGAGCGACGAAGCGGCGCTTAGGCTGTATTTCTTTCGATTGGGAACTCTCAAGGGAGATTGTAGTGAGTTGAGGAAATAAGAACTTGATATTGAAGCATCCCTGGTCGGTTGCACTCCGTCTCTATTTTACATTATACGTATAAGCATTGTGGTCAATGTAATTTTGTAACTACGCATTGATACAAGCCGATTTATAGTTATAGGTTATACGGTGAAATTCATTTTAAGGACTGTAAAGGCGAAATTTCAAAATAGTTGCAGGATTAGTATTGTGTATCCGTATATGGATGATGATTTTATACGATGAATTTGTTGTTAAATACAACATTATAAATTGATGATGACCAGCTTGCCAATAACAAGACGATAACGTCGGTCGCATTAACGTAATTGTCGTTGGTACTCCGATATGCCTTTGATAAAAAACGCTTATCGAATGATAAAAGCCATAGTAAATGTTTTGTTTTGGAAATCACAACCGAACTCCTAGCGAGCAACTTTAGAGCATTTTATCATTCAATCTTACACGATATGCTGCATTGCTGATTTAAATCGTGGTTCTTGCATCGGTGATATCTTTACTTGTCTCATACAATGGTAGTTGAGTGATGGGCGGCTATGTTAAACGTGATCAATATTGAACATGTCGATACATAGGTCCACAAATATCATATCTACAACACGTTTGTTGCTGCACCACTTTGTTATCATAATTGAGAATACATTCCTTATCGAAATAAGCAGGCGGTATGTTTTAAAGCGTCTTTCATCTTATATATATATATTTATTTTGAAACTGTGTTGCGACGATTCGTATGTGGACTGATTTCTATTGTCAAATTCAATTAATTAGCACACACCGTTTGAAAATTGTAAACACTGTTAAATACAATTTTGCGGCCCTACGAGACATGATTGTAGATGCCATATTATTAGTTGCGTTGTTACATTACAACGGGATGGACCAACATGATCTCGTAGCATCTAGCCACCTCACCATGGCTGTTTTACAAGTCGTACTTGCTATGTTACATTACCACGCCAATACAATAAAGTTTAAGATAAGAACTATTGTAAGAAAAGGATGTACCATATTCAAATTTTGCTGCTTCCTAGACAATGGCATCATGGTCAGCAGCGCCATGACTAAGGCAATCATTCTTTCTTGCGGATTGAGCTCTTCAGATAACGTGAAATGATTCCTTAAGCGACCCACCCCCCCCCCCCCTCCGCCCCCTAGATGCAATCAAATTCATAAGGCGTGACACTTTAAATGTTTGTCATAACACAATAGCACGTTGATGGGCCATGTGGCATCGTATGTCCTTAATAGGTCTTCGCGCACTGATTTTTGTCCATCTGCCATATCGTTATGTCAGATAATGATTAGGGATACTGAGGAATTAAGAACCGATTATTATCATCTAAAAGAGCGATGAATATGACCTTCAAATAAATACCAAAGGGCAATCCTCGGGACTGATGGAAATTTTTAGACATTTATTGTATCTGACTAAACCCAAGAGGAAGTATTTTCAGTCGAGGAAGTATTTTGAAGTACTTTGCAGATGTTTGAACTCCGAGTGTGGGCCAAATGATATGTTACAAGCGGCTCAGGAAGATTTGTAGAGAAGCCACTTTGGTTCACATGTAGCTGAATCAAGTTCATTTGATTGATGGTCCCGAGCCTTTAAATAATGAATGGATTTTCTCAAGCTACTCACTAGCGATGAGGCAATTCATGTTGGCATCTGACGATCACGGTTTATTTCTCCATAGTTTAGCCTGAACACAGAATTGCTTGTTGTCACTTTACGATTAAGCTATGGAACAATTATATCTATCAATGGTTAAGCGTGGTGTGTATTCTGTATGTCTGGCAATTTATTATTTTTCCAGCATGAAAGAAACAATAATAGCCGAACACACAAAGCTTTACCCTTGGCTTTTGCGTTGCTTGAGGGACGGATAGGCGTTCATAAATACACTCATTATTTACAAAACATCACTCCTGATTAGCGAATTATGGTAATTGCAGGATATTATGGCGCGTCACGAATATCATGCCCAAGTAACCCAACTTTCTAGTGGATGCTACATTGATTCATTCAACCACACACGAGACATTATATGGCCCTCACATCATTTGAAAATCTGTGATCGTTCCACCGATTACTAATAATATGCATTTATTGGAATTCGCTTGACACAAGATTACCTTTTATGACTCGATTCTGAAAATGAGCTCCAATCGTCTATTTTTATAACAAAGGATACTGCCATAGATACATCACTGACAACTACAATGCGATACTGTTGTCATGGATTGTTATTGCGATTAGTGGTTGGATCTGTTGTGAAACATAACTAACGGCTATTGGGTGGCTCGAAGCGGCAAGCAGCATACGCAGAGAATATATTTATATATATGTATATATACTTATATATATTCATATATATGTATACATATATTTACTTATATTAATATATACTTATTTATATTTATATGCATATAAATATGTAGGTATATAAACGTACTTATATATATATTAATATATATATATATATATATATATATATATATATATATGTGTGTGTTAACGCATATATGTATATATATATATATATATATATATATATATATATATATATATATATATATATATATAATATATATATATGTATATATATGTTTTTAGTTTACGTATGTGTAGATGAATACGCCTTGTTTTGCAACCAAGTTCACTGTGATGCGATATTCAAATATTATAAAGTAGTGTGTAACATAATTGTGCTCTCTCAAATATGCATATACATTTATAAGTCCATTGACTAGGCATTGACAATGTTGACATAGCAGGATCGAAAATGTAAAATGTGACTGGCGTGCTGTGGTTCCAGCTAATATTACCGGTTTACTGGTGCCTGCACATAATTGCCAAGCGTACTTGTAGAGCGCGATCACGTTTTCCAATTTGTACGTAAGAGCCTACCCGGAGTGAAAGCTGAACTATAACCAGATGCGTCCTGCTACATGTTGCATTATGTATTTGATATTATGATCGGTCCTTTACGCAGATATGGGTGTCTTATCATTAACAGTTTGGTTCTATGTTACAGAGAGTGTTAACCTTGCCGCGATAGTAATAATGACATTGATATTCATCCAATTGAGTAATACATAAGCAATCACAAAGGTTAGATGTTTCCTTGTATTTAAACAAACGATATATGCCGTGCGTTCGGTTTCTAGTCTACGTTTGCACGAATGCTTTTCTTGTTTGATGATATCGCAAGTAATTTTCAAGTTCCTGGGTATTGCGTTAAGTGTATGAGAATTATATTATAAATAATCATTTGAATTAAATTTTAGTCAATTCTTGGAACAGCAGCTCGTATCGGTGAGTGTGTGCCAAATATGCTGCATACTTATTATTGATAAGTTTATTTGTTGATGATAATGATAGCATCATAATAATTATTACCTCCTGTCCATAGTGAAATAGTAATGTGGGACGGTGAAACACCGGAACGGGTTTTGGGTAATGTGTTAATAGTCAGCCGACTATTAAAATAAATAGCAGAGGGTTGTGCAATCTTTGCAGATTCAATCAAATTATGACACTTATCGGCTAAACAGTTATATCATACCATGGCACTCGTCGGGCAAAGGGCTAGATCGCGGCTTGGATTAGTCATGTAAACGGGACATGCCCAAACTTCACAACCGCACCAATACCCATTGTTTGGAAACTATAACTGTCATTTTCCGAATGGCGACAGTCGTAAAACTGAAGAAATTTTATTAGGACGTAGATAATTCATTTTATCTTCATTCGCTGATTTCAACGGAGCTGATCAATTTTTAAGGTCAGAATAGTCGTGCTGATGGGCCCTACGAGCAAAATATGTTGTTTTGATTGTTAGTCGTACCATTTTGAAGTTGCAATGGTGTTTATCACAAACTGAGACGAATCAACCACTAGTTATATAAACATAATTACATATGTTACGTTATTTTAAGATTGACAAGTTACGCACTATCATTTGTTCAATCGAATCGATTATTTCCATACCGATATACGTAGTTTGAAAGACATTATGGCGCGTATCGCTTATTTCCTTACATATACACTTTATACCTCTAAATAACTATTAGTATACTGATTATAATCGCCTTAAGTAGTTGTAACTATAGTTATATATCTAGACTAAATGCCTGCAAGGTACCCAGCGTTCAAGTGGGCGAAACTTTAAAACTTATACATCACATTGGTCGTATTTGCTTGCATGTGTTGCTACTGATAATAAATTCTTGCTTGTACGTGGTCGCTCTACATGCAAACAATACGCAACCAGCCTGTACTTATGTATATTGTAAAAATTCACATTGTATACAATCAACTCAAGCTGAATGGCATATATCGGTGACTGAGGTGGGCTGTTCAGATAAGAGCATGTTTCTTACACGAGTCAGTTAAACTGTTTATTACATAATCACTTAAGCATACATACAAACATATTACTCCAGTAATATGTTTTTCTGATGCTACATGGAGTCTGTATGCAAGTTATTTTATCTAAGTGTCGATATTCCTTTGAGGGAGTTATCTTATTGTCCGATGTCTGAATTAATTCAATTCAAAACTGCATTCTGACTACGACTTAAGCAAAAGCCACTGTCAATGCAAAACATTTAGGGCAAGGGAGAACGATAAAGGCTACATATGCGCCGTAAATCATGGTGGAATATTACAAAGCGCATTTGTTTGTAACCGAAACACAGAGCGTTAGCAAACCCATTACTAATTACATCTGGAAGCTCCCTGCGTCTCAGTAAACGGGATTACTTTACTACCGTCACATGCCTGGGTCTGACCTAGATCTTGGCTGCCGTAGCGATTTGTCAAGCCCTCTTATTTGAACTGACATGTTTGCCTGAACAGATCAGATGCGACGATTATTGGACCGGTTTGAGTTTACTGATTCCATTATGAATTGATTTCAGCGAAGTACCTATAATCGTGCGATAGGCACTTTAATACGTAATCCCTTCTGTAACTGCCTTGATGCTGTACGAAAAATGATAAAGATAGGTTCTAGCCCTGTGGGGTTCTTCTCACGCAACATAGAAGACTAATCCACAATTAGGCATCGAATAATAGCAATCCTTATATCGCTCTTGGTACGATTTGAGCATGGTATGAAATAGAAGCGGTAGATTAGCGAATATAAAATTCACATTCCAGGCATTTGGTTAGGGAAGAAGAATATGAAACGGTTATACCTCACATTATTATTAGTTAATACTAAACCCAAAAGGGCAATGTACCAGGGCATGTGAGATACAATCAATATTGATTGAATGTAGCATATAAATATTCTTCTATCAATGCGATGCCGGTAACGGGTTATTACAAGAATTATGCATACGATCTGCAATCGCTTATATGTATATGGTTTATCTCATAAGTACTATAACGAATTGTCTAAAATGTCCTGAAGTTAAGTGATGAGCCAGAACTAATTTACAATATGCTGAATGAATGGCCTGCAACACGCTGCATGCTTAACAGTAGCTGCAAAGTTAGGCCCTGCGACAACATGTTATATCACCGGCCTGGCAATTTTTGATATCTGGCATAAAAACCACGTCATCATTTGCGTACATATGCGGTGGCAGCGCATAATGACGCTTCGGATGACAGAGCTGCAGTGCAATATTCAATAATTTTATAGAAAGTACCAACGAAAAAGATCGATCTGGTTGCTTCGATGCTCTTTCGGTCGCGATCTATGGAAAGCGCATGATGTGGATGAATGGTTATTAATTTCATTTGGGAAATCACGTAGTAGGGGTTTGCGATGGATATACGAAATAAATAGTCACTTATATAAATGCGTGTAAAATTTATGTGCTATGTGGATATCATTTACACCTGACAGTGTCGTGGACACTGTGACTGATCCGCACAATAATGCTTTTCACAATTTAGCTACGCAAAAATAAACATATCATTCCATTGAAGCTGCAAAATCAAAATGAACAATTTTTATCAGTGACCATCCTTTAACGAATAAATGCGTCAACAGCGTTTCACTTACTGGATGAATACAACATCTCTTTAAAGTTAAACTTCAATGTACCTAAATACACATACCTAGATAAACCACACACAATGGACCTGAGCAAATTAACGAACCGTTTGCATGAAAAGAAACGATGCAAAACAAATACCTTTATATATTTCTAATGCGATTACCTTCACAACTATGAGGATTAATAGATCAGTAATGAATGGTCCAGCAGTTTTGCAGGTTTTACAGCGCAGTATATGTTTCAGAATGTCGCTCGTGACATCCAAATATAATTAAAGCGATATAAATAAAAAAAAATTTGTTCCTTTTAGGTCACAAGCCATTCGAACTTATGACTCAGGCTGGATTTGATAACTTTTATTGAATCGGTTCTGCAACATGAAAATTGTTATAATGTAGGTTAACATGTTTTCGAGCCATGGATCACCTTTCTTAAATGCACGCTCAAAACTCCCTTTTTCCGTGTATTTTGCACTTGTCGAAATGATTTAATATATTTTAATCGCTGATTAGTTGTAGTATTAATATCAAATGAAGTACACAGACATATGAAATGCAATGGAATGTATTGGAATGAGGCTGTATTGTTCAGTCAATCTTTGCCTAGATGAATATTTATTCCAAAATAGAGTTGCCCTGATAACCGCCCATACTATTTCTTTGGTAACAAGCTTTCCTGATGCTTGTCTCTGTTAAACTTGCAGGCGCAGGATATTTCATTCGCTGATTGTAGAGACTGAGGGATGATTTTCCATAGCAACATACTGATTTAGCAAGCCGAAAAAAACCACTCTCGTTAATATCATCAAGGTAGTGCCATCTTTGATCTAAGGTCTCCACTGTTCAACCCTTTCACGCAGCCAATCATTAACTGTTGTGCTGCCGTTGGGTTCTTTTTTCTTCCCTAGTAAATTTGAAGTTTAAGGTTTAAGGTTTTGGGTCCGTTATACAATCTTCAGACTGTTGTCTTGCTCCAACAATGTTAACTTTCTATTCCCTCTTTTAAAGCACCGTACTTGCAATGTTATTCTCGTTACGTGACACATTTTACCATCCAATCACATCTTCGGGAACGCTAATTCTCTCATGCAGTCCTTTACTTCCTTCTTTACAGATTTTAATTGATGTTTCCGTTCACTCTTTTGAGTTTTGACAGTAATATACTATTTCTGTCGCGTACCCAATTCTGCAACCAAATCTTCGTTGACGTTTTTTACTGCAGATAGATATCAGAAGAAATTGCCCAGCGGGTGCATTGGTTGCTGTAGAAAATGCACAGTTTGTTTTTTTCCTTCATTATTAGACGCTAAAAGCCAACTGAAAGTTAATAATTCAGCTTTTCCTGCCCACTTTGCCAGTGTTTTGCAACTAAACTGCTCTTATTATCGCCGATTCGCCCTAATTGCGCCATAAATGCCAAGATGTCGTTTACTGTTAACCTGAAAATTGTTCCAACTAAATTATCGATTTCTGTTCATTATTTCATATACCCACATTTATTACCTTTAAAGGTGGCAAATAATTATGTAGTTTTTTATCTACATAGAAATTGATGATCTATTGAATGCATTGAACTTGTCAATGCTATGACCCATTGATATCAAATGATTGTAAGCGATATCTGTAATATTGAAGATTCGTTAAAACGCATGGCATATCTTAAACAGATATCTGATATATATATATATATATATATATATATATATATATATATATATATATATATATATATATATATATATATATATATATATATATATATATATATATATATATATATATATATATATATATATATATATATATATATATATATATATATATATATATATATATATATATATATATATATATATATATATATATATATAGCTGCATACTTGTGCCTTAATGCAAATAATATTCTAGAAGGCGACCCTCTTGTTCTTATTTTAGCACTGGGTCAATTCGATTGTTTCATCTATCATTTAGAAGTGAAAAGTAATGGGGCCATTAAGAAATACGCTGCACTTGTCGATAATGGACCCGAACCCTTGGAATGACCCGTAACGCCCCCTTACACAACGCAGCGACATCCCGCATAGCACCTCCTTCTAAGGTGACGGAATGCTAGATGGAACCGTCATTAGATATGATAATGCTAGAGCAGAGTCAATAATACGTCAAATACTAATTCAATGCTGGAATACCAGTCACTTCACTCGTTAATTGTGTTATTTGGCTTGTTTGGAATTCTATAACATAACTCATCTGACATACTACCTGTGACTGCTCTAGTTTAGCATGATAGTCCTGGCTAGATGATATCCAGATCAATTGTTATTGATAATGTCATATTGAATGCGACTGTATGGACTTTATCCTAAGTATGTAGCGGATCAATAATGTTCGCTTGATTTACTGTGCACCACGAGTCACCAGGTTGTGTTGCATGCGGCAAGCGTCTTCGCCATTAAGTCAAATGCGAACGTGTACTACACCGAAGTGGATGGAAATGGCATTTAGAGTGCAATATGGATGTTTGCTGAACCGTCTGGAAGGTATGTTGAATATAGGGACTTTAATAGGGGCGCTATAATTCATGTGTGTACGTAAAAAAGGTTAATTATTAAAAACAGGTTGGTGGTTCAACAAGGCAAATTATAGTTTCGCTCCTGGAAACATATTGTCTCCCCGAAGGATAAAAAAATGAGAAGAGCTGTTCTAGTTGACTGGTTTAGTGTTTTTTTACAGGAATGTTTATTGTGGGCGCTTTCTTATGAAATAAGCATTTATTCGGCCAATTTCCTGGCAATATTATTGATAAAGTATAGCAATAAGACGGTGTTTTCCCTTAACCAATCGCAATTGCTGCTGTCGATAAAAGGTAGATGTTCAAATGATGGTGGATATCATTACTGGAGACTATTTATCTATGTATGTCAGGAAGCACATCACAGCCCTACCATCTTTACCGACGATTGATTGAACATCTTTCCTTGTGCTTTTGTTAATTCATTGGACTTACTTATACTTTTACCGTTTCTAGATAAGGCTTATCGCATGCATCATAAGATCTCGCATCTATCTACGAAAATTTACCAAGTTGTATTGATTGTTCGACCAGACAAGTTGCGTATGAATCACCGAGCATTGTTTCAAATAGATTCCAATTATCTTTTTGAAGAGAACTCAAGTCCTCGTTGACAGCGAATGACAAACCAAACGTAGATAAAGGTGATCGATATGCCATTTTGGAATGAAGAGAACCCGAAGGCTGGTTGGCGAGGTGACAAACCTGGAGCAATTTGAATCAACGCGGTTGGGTTGACTAGATAAAGCATCGAGGCACATGGCAACAAATATGACCATGAAAACAATTTGCCAATCCTATTTGTAATCAACTTGCTTGTAGTGATGCACAATAATCACGCTGATAATGAGAAGTGGAGGGGGGGGGATTTTCCCATTATGCTTATCATTTTAGTTGTAATGACTGATATTCCTGTGCGACGGTCGCGTTGACATAACAATTGCAAGCTTATATGAGAGTGCCCCCCCCCCCTACCCACCGGATCTACCTTTCTTTGAACCCTGAACCAGACTGGGTCATTCTTTCACTGATCAAGCCGCGCCATTCTTGTTCGTAACGGATTGCCACATCCTATGACTTTAATCAAGTAATAGCTGCTTACTATCTAGTGATGCCCATACCCTATCGGAATATGAGGTAAGTTGCCTGAGACTTCCAAGTGGTTCAATGCGAGGTCTGATATACGGTCAATAATTACAATTACGATAATCTCATTTTGCGGGCTCCATTCACATCTCCATAGTACATACAATCTCTTTGATGTAATTCTAGACGTGTTGCTCGGCCGAATTTTATGCGTCGAATATTGTGAGGGTATGGTAATAGCTTCTACCGATTGAATAATTGGAAGTAACGGTTTGGCGACTTACACAAAATTAACTACGGTACAGATAGACTAGATGTGCGTACCTCACCCCATTCACTTTGTTTCTTATCCCAACTGATCATTGGATTAATTTGATCAATCGCAAGAACGAAGTGCCTGGCAAAAATGGGTGTGTGTTTATGGTATTTTGACGACATCACCGCACGTCAGCATCTAACTTTGATATGGTTCAAAACCATAAGCTACGCGCTTTCCACCAGACCTTGACCGACGCGAGTTGCAACTCTAAATGCTCTGTCCTTTATCAGAGAGGACTGTGAAACTGATCACGATGTTGGATTACCTATAATGGAAATGGGTCGGTGTTTTGGACAACTAGGTATATCAATTAGCCCTATCGAACCAAGTACAGGAGTTGGTCCTGCATTCTCTCTTGCAAGGTAATAAAAACCTGATGTTGGGCTAACATCAATTGGTCAATTGTTACAATGGCATGGTATACGAATCGGTTGGGTTTCATAAACAGAAAACTATTAAAATAGACCGGTTATTGTTATATTTTGATGTTCGATTTGTCAAGAATATACGACGACAATCAAGCTATATGAGCGAAAGGGACTAAGTTTCCTTTGGGTTTCAAATGAAGAGGTTACATGTTATATGATGCATACTTGATAACTTGCCGAATTCGCATTCGCCAAGATATGGCGATCAGTCCGGTTTGTATGTTTGTCTTGTTGTTAACATGTGATATGATGCATAGTGGAAGTGGATCATTGAATGTCATAAAGTGGGGGGATTAAATTGATGGTTTTTGCACCTTTAGATTGAATTGATTGAACATGCCATGACTTCAATGTAACTGAAGTGATTGTAAGTGAGCATTACGATTGAAATGATGACACGCACGACTATTCATCAGAGTGATTGGATTTGAACCTTTAGACTGAATTTATGTCACAAGAATATATCGAACCCATTGATCAAAATGATGGCGCTGGAAAATTTAGAACCGTTCGATTAGCGCCATAGGTTCATAATCTTTATATTACAATGATCTGAGCTGTATTAGCGTAATCTGCTAAGGTCATGTCGTATTAGTGTGATGTGCTCATGTAATGGCGTCGTATCAGCATGATGTTGTAAAGTCGGTGCATCGTATCTGCGTGATGGCTTAAAGTCATCAAATGAAACAGAGCAAAACAATAATCCAAATATCTAGTAGCCCATATAACTATCGTTGTCAGTATTTTTATGTCGTGAAGTGTTGAACAATGTCCACTTTTATATATATATATATATATATATATATATATATATATATATATATATATATATATATATATATATATATATATATATATATATATATATATATATAAATATATATATATATATATAAACATATATAGGCGATACAATGATTCCAAGCCGCTAATGTACTGTAGCTATTTATAAACAGCGGTTCTGAGCTCGGATGCTTATCATCAGAAACCGAAAACCTGTGCGTATACATGTATGCGTATGTGCGTCGTGGCTGTTTTTAACCAATTGGAGATAGTGCTTCTTCTAAACAAGGAAGTACTTTGTCGACTGTTGGCCGGTTGGGCTCGTGCGTGTATGTGAATGTTTGTGTATAAATGCACTCTTTGATTGACCGGGGTACGTTGATGAAACGAAATATATGGATATTAACTAACATATTCAGCCGCTGGTGTCAGTAAAAACACCGCCGACTGCAGCGCCACTCCTCTGACCAAACGAAAAACGGTTTACGATAATGGTATTGTTGTTCGTTTTTGGATTTTAGTTTAGATTAAAACGAACCAAATAGACACAAACCTAGGAGGTGCTGTTCGGTTCGACACTTCGTTGACAGGGGACAAATTTAAAGAAGTATTGAAGAACAGGGTGCCAAGAAACGGAAGATCTAAATGTTTGGCTATGAGTGTATGCAAAGTGTGGCGGGATCTGAGGCAGACCAAGCCGGAAACTGCGAGAGACCCTAATGGACCTGTGCAACCATCGTTTCAGCAACTAGAGCACCGGCTTGACTGTTTATTTGATTCGAATATGCTTCGATAATTTGTGGTGCAATCAGCTCCACCAACTTTCCAGCAGCGTTTGATGCAGGCACCACTATAACGCCGTGGAGGCGGCTCAGCAGGTGTTAGACTTTCGCACCTCAGCTAGATTCCCCATGTGTGATACGCAACCAGATATAACTGGCAAGCAAATGACTTAGTTACACTTGCAAGATGTACTTGATAAGACCATAACTAGTGTTGCCATGCACGAGCAGTGGTGTTCTGCAAGAGTTCATCTCAAATCTTTTTGCTGCGTTTGCGCCGATATTTAAAAAAGAGCGAGCCTTTTCGCGAACTCCGATTGGCTTAAAGCTGAGTGCAGTGCGATAAGGTGTGTTAATGTCCTTTCACAGCTTGTACCTTTGATACGAACGTGTATGTTTTTACCGTGCATATAAACTTCCATAATCGACCAACAAGGTGTGTCTAATCCTAGTGCTAGACAACAGTCAACAGTTTTGACTGGTGTCAGAAATAAGGCATGGCGCGAATGGTAATTTAATCTGCTAATCAGACGGAATTTAAATGAAGATAGCTTTCCTTGTTGACTTTTACCTAATATCCCGTGATAAAGTTTTTTATAGGTGTTAAATACTTATCAGAAAGTTGTTGATGACGGAGCTGGTAGATCGAGCAAGATGGTTGCACCAGAAGGTTTATGAATCGCATATTGTAAATCCCAATTTTCTCTCTTGTTTCGTAAGCAAAATTCCATGGGAGGATTAAACATGGTCTTCGTGAGCGAGATTTTTAAAATGGGATTCCATCGTTGCAAATAACGTTGTTACAAGCTACTTGAAGTAAATGTCATAATGGAATCATTTCGAACTATCAGTAGTAATGGCGTTTTCAGTTAATGACAAGGATGATGAAGCCACGGAAGTATGGGTGGTTGATAAATGGGTTGGTTTGGATGTAGAAAATGTACATGATGTAAGTATAAATGGGGTAATGGGACAGTTGGGGAAGTCTGGGGCGAAGGGGAGATGGTTTATGGATGTGGACTTTGCATGAGGGATGAATTTGTTGGAAACAGACGTTCTGGAGCCAGTAGAGCCAGTTGGCGTTATAGAGTATGTGACAAATGGAATAACTGACGGAGTATAATGTTGTATTTACGAAGAAGATGACTGTCATATATAAGTTAGTAAGAAATACACAAATAAGGGTATTTATAAGTGAAAAGACGTTTGGTATGTGTTTAATGCACAAATGGTATGCACTCTTTTGGAAATGAAAGTAAAGCTGTAGTATAATAAGTTCTGGTTGCGAGATTCTGGTGGTCATTTGATTCACCCATGAATGTCTCAACATCTGTGTATGATATACCATTCCAATTACTATGCCAACCCCCACCACAATAACAACCGTCAGAAGCCAAAGTTGAACATTTGTTAAAATGACAATATGAAATAACAATGTTGTGTTGGGGCTGCTTCACATAATAGACTAGAAATGAGGCATGTTTATGGCCTTAATGGTGCGCTTGCGTTACAGATTAATCTATTTTACGTCTGGAAGCTTGACTGAGCACCATGGCCACTTCATCACCAAGTCACTCACTACCTGTCAGTCAACCGTATTCCGGCAACTTGAGTCTCCTAGCCAAACAAGGTTATCATTTGTAACTTCTTTGTCCCGCATTAAAGCCAATCTAACGCTAGACATATATCTGGAGATATTCCTCCCTGTACGGTATAAGTGAATTATTGTCTTTATAAGATAGATTACGGTGTCAAGGACACTAAACTTATTCCAGGAAACATTAATCACTGTACCGTTTGAATAAATCTGATTATTATAAGGGTGATTGCTTTATTATGTCAGGTGCAAAGGTTCATCTTCAACTTGATGATAACCAGAAGCGATGGCTTGTGGTTGGTATTGGACTTCATCAAGTGGTCGTCCCAGCTCTACGACCGTTTGTTGCGAATTCCATCAAACAAATCTACGACCCTCAAAAACAAAGCCTGAAACAGCAAACACATGCAAAACATCTAGACCGTTATCCCGCTGGGAAGACGGGAAGTTTGCTGAAATATCAAAATATTAACAGCAATAGTGCAATTAAAGGCAAACACCCAGAACAGCGCTACAACTACCAGATATCTTCTGCTGTAGACTTTGCGAGGCTGTTTTTTGAGCCCCACATGGCCAAGTTTACAGCATTCGATGACACATGTGATGCATCAGTGGTTCTTAACCTCATCTTACGCGTACCACACGCTCAGTTTCTTAAGGTTGCTATTCCCGCTGATAATTTAAGAAAAATCAGAAACGATTGGGCTCATTGTAATATGTCTATCTGGGATGTCGTTAAGTTTCAAGATGCGTTTCAAATCATGTACCAGTTGATACAGGGATTGCAATTAAGTGATGGGAAAGATGTGCTGCACCACCTCACTGAATGGGAAAGAAACGGTGAGGCCGTAAAAGCTTCTTTGGTCTTTAAATAGTAATTGTTTGAGTGTTGCTTTTTATGTGTATCGGAGATGCTTGGTTTTATAAGAAATCATACAAAATATGGAAGCTTTAACAACATTTTCTTTATATTTGTTCGAGATAAGACTGGACATTATTCATTTAATATGCCTCATGGATATGCGCCTAGATGATTGGATGGTTTGTTCTACCTCTTTTTGCAGGGTACAATCTCTTCACCAATACAGATGTTAATGAGCAACTAGCGAAAAGTTTGCAAGAAGGCGTCACATTGATGAAGATGCATTTTGCCAATGAAGGAGAGATTCGAAAAGAACTGGATTCAATGGACCAGGAATTGAAAATGTCCATAGCAGCACTGACAGATAATATTTCCGAGAATTCCATGAAAATCAATCACCTTAACGAGCAGGTAAGTTCTCTAGAAGGTCTCACCACTCTCCATGGACAACAAGTTTCAAACCACAGTAGCATATGGAGATGCAAGTATGGAGATGCGATTCGATGAACATGAGCGGGATTTAAGTATCTTGTATGACAATGTTACCAAACGGCTAGGACCCCAGCACAGCGATACACCCGACAGAGCTTCATTTGGAACACCAGATAGAAACCGCTTCTTTGTAGGAAGGATACCCGAATTGCAATCTATGTGTGACTATCTGCACCAAAACAGTAATAGTTTTCAGGAAATGGCCATCTGTGGCCTAGGAGGTTGTGGCAAAACAAGTTTGGCCATCGAATACGCTTGGCTGTCACAAAACATGTATCCAGCAGGTGTACTGTGGATATCTGCAGAGAGTGACCAGTCGTTGCTTAACTCCTTGGTTGGCATTGCGATTGAAGCTGGTCTCCACCAAGATGAATTCAGTATGAATACCAATACGGTCTTGGATAAATGTTGCAACTGGTTAAAAACATTAAAGCAGTCATGGCTGATGGTGGTAGACAATGCAGACGATGAAAAGTTGTCAAATACTGCCATGAAACTGTTGAAGGGGCCATGGAGGAGGTCTAGCATGGGACATATCGTTGTCACAACCCGGCGGGAATCGAGAGACACCAGTGACCTTCTTGCACTATCCGAAGAAACCTGCATAACATTGGCCTGTCTTTCTGTTGAGGACAGTGCTTACTTTCTTACACGCCGGACATGTTGTACCCTTTGCGAGGACACAATCAGCTTAGCTAAGATTCTGGCTGGTTTACCACTAGCTCTAGAACAGGCTGCATTGTATATGAACGCGACCGAGTGTGGAATTAAAGAATATCTAGATCTGTATAGCCGCGAGAAAATACTTGCGTTAGAGGCGCTGCAATCGTCGCCAAATGTAATATCTGAAGATCGGCTTTCAGTCCATACCATATGGAACATAAACTTTGCCTACATTGACACACAGGCAAGTAAAGTGGGTTTGAAGGACACAGCTGCATTGGCATTGGGAGTCTTTTCATTCATGAACCCAGATGGTATTCCCATCAGTGTTATAAATGCTGGATGTCCCAAAATTGACAATGTAGACAGTGCTTTCATTTTGAACAAGGAAATGTCTGACAAGAAGATTGTCAACGTTTTGAGTAAGTTTTCCTTGTTTGAGAAGAAGAAATCCACTGAATTAACCCTAACTGTCCACAGAATGGTACAAGAGGTCATTCAGCACAGAGTGAAAAGCAAAGGGGACGAAAAATGGCGGTTCCATTTGCAATGTGGTCAACGGATGCTACTTCAAAGCTTTAAAAACAACCCACGTCCAAATGATGTGCTGTCAGGATGTGATACGACTCGTGGATGTGGCATATTACAGATTTGGAGTCTAGTTTCACAATGCGCAACATCCTTGAAAGGTCATATAGAACGATACGCCAGAGAGACAGGAGACAAAAGCATTTTCAAAAGTTTGGAATGTGCGGCTGTTCTATACGAAGTGTCAATATGGCAGAGTCTGAATCTTAATCAAGCTGACGCGTTTCAGACACAAGCAACGAAAAATGAAATATTGGCCAATGTTGACAAAGGTGACGATCAAGAAATGAGAGCCTTGAACGCAATTCGTATTCCAGTCATGGCTAGCGAACAGCAGTACCTTCGGAGGCTGTGTACACCTATATCTGTATGGCAAGATGATTTACCTCAGAACATTCAATCTGTAGATGTTGATACATGGAGAAAATTAGGAAACGAAGCATTTCACCAGCAGCAGTACGGTAAGGCCATCCATTTATACACTCAAACAATAATTGCCATGGAATCCATAGAACAACCGAACGCTAAGGTATTCACTAACCGAAGCCATGCCTTCTTCTTGAGTAAGAATTTTGCCTGTGCATTGACTGATGCCAATAAAGCCATTAAACTTGATCCATCATTTTGGAAGGGATATTGTTGGAGGGCTTATGCCATCGCTGAGTTGCACAGTAAAAACCCTGAATCCGGGGAGCATACCTTCTTGCAGGGATTAAGTTCAGCGTCTGTTGCATCTTTTATGCACCCCGAATTCCGACTTTATTCTCGGACGCGACTGTATTACCCTTTCTTGCATTTCCATATTGCATCCGACACAAAGTCTCTGATAGGTTTTTTGAGGGAAAATTACAAGCTCAAAGCTTGGACGCCTATTCTACTGAAGGCAAGTACATACGTAATTCCGGCGTCCGACACGTCCGGAAGATGTCTCGTTGCCATCGAAGAAGGTGTTTGTTGTGTACTTATTGGACGTTTGGAAGAGGTGGTTCACATAGAAAATGTTCGATTTCTGCCTGGATCAGACAGCGTTATTATTACCTCTTGTGGCTACAGCACGTTCTACAGGTGTACATGTTCGGGTGGTAAACGCGCGTGCCAAGAATTTCCTGGTTGCAAAGGAGGCGAGGGCTGTCAAAATGATTCTGACATAACCTGTGAAAAGGCTGCCTTAGAGCGAGAATGGTGCTTCGATCAGAATCTGCAGTATGTTTCTGGTTTGCCTGGGTATCCTGGAGCAGAGGTGATTCGCGGTGGCAGGGCAATCTGTGAAACTTGTTCGTTCATTGCTTGTGGCGGTGGAGGGTTTCTTGTGGATGGTGAAGGCTCCGTGGCTACCGTTGTTGATTGCATAGTTTCACAAAATAGGGGAATGGGTCTGGAGGCAAGAGAAGGTGGAGTCCTTAATGCACTTGGCAATACTGTATCCAATAACAATACCCACGGAATTACAATTAGGCCTAATGCTGCAAAATGTGTAGTCAAAAATAATCGCATTCTTGGAAACAATCAGGAAGGAATAATTACCTCTCACTCTAATTTTGAGTGCATGTCAAACATAATAAGACGGAATGGCAGATGCGGGTTATCTATTGAAGGGGGACATGGCATGTTATCAGAAAACAAGATAAGCAAGAATTGGGCCTGGGGCATTTTAGTCAACTCGCGATCATCAGTTATGATCACTGCTAATGAGATCTTCTGTAACTCTGGTGGAGCAATACGCTTAGGTATCAATTATTCAGCAAGCTGTTTTGTGGATCAGAATATCATTTGCCACAACGGGGGTCCTGCATTTCATATAGAAAGACAGTTACCTAATTCATCGAAATGTGTTCAAAAGGTGGGACCCTTTTTGAAAACCATTACAATCGATAGATTAAATATCTCTCATATATATGAATCAGAAGATCGCCTTCCGAGTGGCGAGTTGGAGGTCTACGCCAAAGAGCTTATAGTATCCGGATCTAACACCATTGAACAAAACGATCAACTCGAAGTTCATCCACACAGAGAGCATTCCCCTCTATTTCAAGAGTGTTCATATTGCGGAAAGCGAAACATATCATTGCTGAAATGTGGACGCTGTCGCAAAAGCAGTTACTGTGGGAAAGAATGTCAGCTCAGCCATTTTGCCGATCACAAAATATGGTGCCGCATGCAAGGAGAGTATTCAATAACTATCGATATTCCAAACAACCAGGATAACTGGAACCTATCCCCGCAAATACAAATTTTCAATTATCAACTGAAAGGAATTGGAAAAGGCAGTCTTCCTCCCAGGAAGAGCAAGCAGAAGTTCATTGTCAAAATCCAGGATATGGAATATGCGGGTCCCAGTGACAACAACAAACTGACGTTGTATGATCAAACCACAAAACTGGATTTCTCGTTTGTGGAACCAAGACTAGCACGGATAATCCGAGCATGTGGCGTTTTGGGCCCTTCCCGAGCAACTGCCAAGCAAATATATTGCTATGCTTCTTTTACGAATGGTGGGAGATCCTTGTGTATTGACACGGAGCAACTTGCCCCTATACAGGAGTGGTAAACAGGTGTTGCACTCTATGGGATTCCATGAATGTTATATGAAACTTATCGAACTTGCACAAGATCTCAGATATAAAACGTGTTGACGTTATGATTTGTTTGAGCATGTTAGTTGGGTGGAATCTTTTATCAACATACTGGCTTAAGAATTAGTATATTCGATGTGTAATAAAATAGCAATCGTCACAAGATATAAAGTAATCATTTACAATATTATACCATACCGGCGCTTTATAAATCTAGAGCAACTATGAAATCCATTCTGCTATTAATGAGTGATAAATGTACAAATATAACACTGTGTTTTGTGTTCTCATTATCTTGATTTCACTATTTTGACGAATCAAACGGGTTACAGTATATATTCATTATTACACGGCTATTATATCAGCAAGGTTCTTCGTCGCAACGTCAGATGGAACTATATGATAGTCTGGCTGAATGTAAATTAAAATGCTTATCAATCATAAGTAATTCCTGCCTTCACATACTAGGGTTTCCATCGCGGCCCCCAGGCGGTGATACTGATTTTCCACGAAAAAGGGGCATGTTTTTCCAAAACACAAACGCAATACACAACGTGGAACGTCGAGATTTAAGCTCTGGTGGATGTTCGTCGTTTTATGTTATGCTTTTGTTGTTATTGTGGAAAAATTATTTAGGAATATCGTTCTATAGACTATATAGACAGCGCGTAAGCAATCATGTTCAGGTGGACTGCAAGGCCGATGTTTGCAAGAAAACGAAAAAACACCCGCAGATGACTGTAAAGTTTCCGTATTACTGATGTGACAAGTATATAAACAGTGTAAATGCAATTGCCAGCATCAAAATAATCAAGGCGACAATCCGTGCGACATATCTCTTCATCAGGTGGCAATGCTGGATTAGACTTTGCATTGGTATTGAAATCAGCCACTGCAAACATCTTGGCCACAACACGTTTGAAACCACCATTATTTCTGCAAAGAACGATGAGAAAATAAATAACAAACTTGTTATCTCTCTTCCACCAAAAACGACAACACCACATAAAACTAAACGCAAAGATAATATTGAACCAGCAAGTCTTCATATGTATTTATATATATATTAATTATATGTGTGACATATCTGTATTTAACTTTATTTAGTTGATTATTCTAATTATATAAACCAAGGATTACCCTGTGCACGTACATTCTGGAGACTCTATGGTGCCAGATGGGTTCATCATGTGGTTGCTTGGACTAGAAAAGCTACCTAAAACTTACCCCCTTCAGATAATCCCTTAAATGATTCCGGGATTAATATTCAACTGCATGTATTTGTCTGTTGAGGAACATCTGATATCGCCGTTCGCTTTCAAATGATGCCACCCTGTTAGGACTCATTTGCATTTGGTCATAAAATTGATAAGACAGTAGGCCTCAGGTGCATTTTACATGTCGGCCTGCCATGCAGAAAGTTTGTTAGGATCCGTCAAATTGACTTGCTGGCCCTCTATGTTAATAGTTCTTCATTCAATAGAAACATTTACGGTGCTGCAGACATTTCTTACTAATTCTGCGAGCTCATTTTTCTTATAAAGGGATTTCCCTATTTTTGAGGAGTTTTTCAGCTGGGGTATTTTCCACTAAGAAGAAGACAGAGATGACATGTTGTAGCAACAGTCACACGCGCTTACTGCGAAATGATATCGCGTGAATGCTGATGTTCTTGCCGAATTATCTCCAAGCGACTGGATTTGAATGTATTTGGCAACTTTTTGGATCACTATTTTTATGATAATCTCTGTGTTTGAAAATTGTCTCAAATGTGCTCATTGCGACGTGACATCGTTCTGATTAACTTAAGCGAAGATCAGAATTGGCTGGACACCTTCGGCGACAACTTTGGTGACCTTAACAGCTATAGAAACACGCAACAAGATTGCGCACAACAACACAGTCCTTAAAGCAGCAACTGGTAAAACACGAACAAAGCGTTGACAGATTGACAGGCAGAGAAATATGCTCCCAGTTTCGGTATGGCAGGAGTGTGGTAGTGTATGATAATAGTGTGGTGTAGTATGATAGAAGTGTGGTATAGTATGGCAGGAGTGTGGTAGAGTATGATAGAAGTGTAGTAGAGTATGATAGGAGTGTGGTATAGTATGTCAGAAGTGTGGTAGAGTATGATAGGAGTGTGGTGTAGTATGGTAGGAGTGTGGTATAGTATGATAATAGTATGGTATAGTATGATAGGAGTGTGGTAGAGTATGATGGGAGTGTGGTCTTTTATGGTAAGAGTGTGGAATAGTATGGTAGGAGTGTGGTATAGTATGATAGAAGTGTGGTATAGTATGGTAGAAGTGTGATATAGTATGGTAGGAGTGTGGTAGAGTATGATAGGAGTGTGGTATAGCATGGTAGGAGTGTAGTATAGTATAATAGGAGTGTGGTAGAGTATGATAGGAGTGTGATAGAGTATGATAGGAGTGTGATAGAGTATGATAGAAGTATGATATAGCATGATAGAAGTGTGGAATAGTATGGTAGGAGTGTGGTTTAGAATGGTAGGAGAGCGGTATAGAATGTTAGGAGTGTGGTACAGTATGATAGGAGTGTGGTATAGTATTATAGAAGTGTGGTTTAGTATGGTAGGACCTTGGCATTTAATTTGCATTGTTTGCCGTTTGCCAATACTAGATGCAATGTCTGATATTTTATCTATTTCATAGTTATATGGCAATGACATTCCAAGCTCTGTTCTAAAATGTTCATAAAACATTTAATTCTAAACTCTGCAAAGTACCAAGCAGGAATACAGTATATTTTTGTTAGTATTTTAAAATTGGTCATAAGTCTGCCTAAGTATTCTGTTTGTGTGTATAAAGTGTAAACAGATATACAGGGACAATTTTTCGGACAAAGTCAGGTAATCCCCGATTTTGCAAATTTCATTATTTTTCGATGTCTCTGTACTCAAATAATGTACCACAAGCAAGTGAAAATGAGAAAACAAAATACGTAAATGAATCGCGATATTCCTAACAATTTTACATTTACATGTAAACATGTTACAATCTGGTAAATTCTGGGGCCAACTAAAGAATAAATGAATTGTTTTTCTGGTTGTTTACTTATCATATAAACACATATTTTGGACATATAAAGTTGGTCATCTCGGGCCGTATCCATAAAAAAACTTAAGTCCGCAAACTCCGGTTTTTGATACGGCAAGCTGCGCTGGTCGTCTTAACCGTATCCAAAAAGAAACTTTTTCTGGTTGTTTACTTATCATATAAACACATATTTTGGACATATAAAGTTGGTCATCTCGGGCCGTATCCATAAAAAAACTTAAGTCCGCAAACTCCGGTTTTTGATACGGCAAGCTGCGCTGGTCGTCTTAACCGTATCCAAAAAGAAACTTAAGTCTCCTAGCGTGCTCAAACTTAAAATTGGCGGTCCAATGTTAATATTTCCAGGAAAATGCTTTCACAGATATGATATAGAAAATAGATGTTCTTAAAATGAACCAACACATAATCAGCCATCGTTAATTATGACACATCAATTTTTATCGGGACATTTAAATTATTTACGCTGCAAGCTGCTTTCGTAAAAAAAGAAGCAGGGAATTCTTTGCAAACGCTTCAGACAGGGTGCTTGTTAGTCGACCAAAGAGAGAGTTGGCTCGCAGTGGATTTGAATTAAGAAAGATTTGTGGGATGGTGATAGTGGGTGGGAGTTTCTGCATCAATAACGCATTTATTCACGATTTAACATTTTATAGTTAATTTTCTTTAACTTCACAATATGAACAATGGCGCCAAGGTTCACATTAAGTATTATTTAATATTAGGAAAGCAGGCACCAAGCCTAAAAGTCTATGAATCCACTTCATGATAACATGGCAGATATTGAAGGTGCCCCCAAAGCACACCAACGGCACGGTTTTTTTGTTGCGATAAACACTCCGTTTTATGCGCCAAAGACAAAGTCATGTCACAGAATAATGACGCGAAGTGTCCTAACAGGAAAACCTGCCGTTTATCGGTAGATTGACAAACATGCTTAACGTAACACTTTAAAAATACGTAATGAGAAGAATTTAAAGCCACCAACAGTGACAGTATTGACTAAATTTAATTGCTATAGTTTTTTTTACCAATATCTGGGAGAACATTTGATATTCGATTAATTTCTATATTTTCGGCGAAATTCCCCTCCGAATTCGGGTGGCTGTCAACAAGCGGTCTCTTGCATGACGTTATCGTAGACGACCGAGTGCAATTTGCTAAGTTTTTGTCACACTATCATCTGCCTGATAATACATTTCCCAGGTGAGTTTATACTAGATTTAAACATTATAACATTCTGACCTAGTTGCCTTTTCCTCTCGTTTATTCATCATCATACCAAGTCCGTTTCCATCTGACTTTTGTTGGGCAATCTCGCCACCATATTGGAATTTAGTCGGAAAAGTTAATCGCCTCGCACATTTAAGGCAATTATGCATATTTACAAGTTGTTGCGATGCATAATATTGATTGCTTATCAAATTGGACATGTTAAATCAAGATGACATCGTGAAGGTAACCCAATGGGCGCAACACGTGGAATCCACGTGGAAATCATGTGTATTTGTGGTGAAGTAGTGGACCCACAGATTTTCACGTGATATCCACGTGGATTCAACGAGTATTAATCACGTCGAATAGATGTGTCAAAAACACATGGAAAAGACGAAGTATTTTAGGACCCATTTGTAAATCATTTTTTACATATTCTTTTTTTCAGTTTATACCAGAAATATGGCCATGTGTTAACCTGACAGCCCCAGCTAGGCATGTGCTAGGTATGGCAAGATATAGTGGGTTTCACAACTTTTGGTGCTACCTATCGATGAGCTCTGGGGATGATGATGGTTTGTGGCTTTCAACTGCTTTGTTACTATCGTGACAGGGGTTTCGTGGAATAATGAGTCGAAATCAGATGAGATACTCTCCAGACGTGGGAGAAGCTCGAACCCGTGACCTGCTGGTCCGTGGTGGGCCTCGTCTAGCTCTTGAGAAACCGCTTTCTTCACTTCAGTTTCGTACCAATTTATTTAGCATAATAATGATCAATATCGGAAAATACACGGTACACGATATGAATTATTATTATTGAAGACGAGATTTTATAAGTCATACAGTACTAAAGAGGTTTGATTTAGAGCAGTAAAGCAAATGTGAATGTAATTCCAACTTTGTTCGTAACACTCGATTGGCGATTTGCTGCAGTTTTGGAAAGTTGAGAAATTCATTTGCTATATTTTTGACAGTTTCTAAGTTAACATGTGAGTCTTATTTAAATGTTATTCTTTCAATGAAAATAAGTTTACTCAAAACTGCTTGCCGTATATAATGTTTTCATGGTTTATGATTTTATGCTCGTTGGTGCATGAAACCTGTATTATCGCTCTCAGCAAAGTGCCAGCCGTTGCAGCTAGCGAGTTGCATCGGAATGGCTGTAGGCACGCCTCGTGATTTTTGGAAGGCTTGCTCCTTAATACACCACAACCATCTTATACACACGCCATCGTTCATTTGTTCCTCCATCTCACAGTCATCGTTTATCTGTCAGTCCATCTCACAGACATCGTTCATCTGTCAGTCCATCTAACAGTCCTCGTTCATCAGTAGTATAGGAGGCACAGGATACACCGGAAAACTTTTGTATATGTTATACCAGAGCCCCCCCATGACCTTCCCACCCCCCTTGTTCCCCCCACGCGTTGACCACGTGATCATGTGACGTGCTTGGACTTGTTTGGACTTGTTTGTCACGTGGTGATGCCATGTGACCACGTGATATGATGTAAGGCCTAGTTTAGGTGTGTTGTTGAGTGTTTAAAGGTACTGAGTGGGGTTCTATAGAAATATATGAGAATAACAATGGGTTGGGTATATCCTTTAGTTTAAGACTTCTAGTCAAATGATGTACCCACGCCACTTGAGAATGTGACGTAACCCTTTGGGGATAACAATGGACTTGGAAAGATGTGTTTGAACATGTTAGTAAATAGGTTAAGTGAATATTCATGATTGAGAATAACAATGGGTGTTAAGTATATCTTGTGGAAGGATTAAAATTGTAACAATGGGAATAAGTTGTAAGCTGTAATAGATGCGAATATGGCTGGAGTGAAGAAGATCTGTGAAGTTTGCTATTGATATGTTAATTAGTGAGAATGACAATTAGGATTAAGAATGTCGTTGAAGTTTAATGATAATGAGCCTTTCCTAATACAATACTTGGGAATAACAAGGCGTTGAGAATGTATTTGAAGTGCACCAATTGAGTAAAAGATCCTTGATCATGTAATAAGCCCCGCCAGGTGGTAATGACGTAACCTTCATGCGGTTAGTAATGGAATTGAGTATGTAGGCAAAGATGAAAAGTGTGAAGAAGTTTTAACGTGTGAAGGAGGTCGTTTGTGTGATGGAGCACTTAAGTATTCATGTGTTAAAAATGTTAAGACAATGACGCCAAAATAAGTATAACGCAATCAAATGCAATGCTGACGAAATACGCATCCCGATGTAAAGGGCGCGCGAAACGAATTGATATTTCTGTTAAATGGGGCTGATGATAAAAAACAAACTTACCCCTACAGAGAAGAAACATTCCCATTTGCTTATTCCAAAAGAATCAGCGATAGTTCCATATTGAGATCTTTCCTCAAGTCAGTTTGTGTATGAAATGAAAAAATTTCCTTCAGTTATGGGGGAGATTGACGACAGCTTTCACCACCCGCATAACGCTCATCATGCGACAATATTCTAACAGCTAGTTATAATACTTAACACGAGTTTAAGATTTGAGTTCACCTGACACTCACACACACAAGACTCCCTCTGCTTGATACTTATTATACGACCATGACACCTCACTAATAGCTTGTTATCACGCTTAACACGAACTTAAGCATTGAGTTCGCCCGACACACACATACACGCCATTGTCTATAATCAGGGGGGAATCTCCTCTTCCGATCATGAGTAAATTATGCTGGTACATTCTGAACCGCTTAACGGGATTACTGAAAATCGAGTGGGGTTTCGAAATACAAAATTATACGGAAGATGCGTTCTTATTCCTGAATAATTGTCGCATATGAATACGATACCAATCGCTAGAGGTCAACAAAGCTCAACTTACGAGATAGAAATCACTCCTGAGCCAGATTAGCACATCATAGTCGTTAAGAAAATGGACTCATCCAGAACCCAAATATATCGTGAGTATATTCGTCATATTCATATATATATATATATATATATATATATATATATATATATATATATATATATATATATATATATATATATATATATATATATATATATATATATATATATATATATATCTAATATCCATAGTATATGGAGTAATATGGATCTAAGATCCAAATATATGGAAACTGGGGGCTTGACTCCGGATGAGGCTGTAGTCATGAAAGAAATTTACATAGTGGGTTTCATCAAACTTGACGAAACCGCTTTTCCACCATTTGATCTCTATGCAAGAGTCTTACATGTTGTGGCACAAGAACTTGTGACCTCTACCGAGGTGATAAAATGCATCAAGAACCCCAAGTGATTCCCGCGATCGATAGCCTTCGATCTATTAGGACGGTGCTTACTGTGGGGGAGAGTTAAAGTATGACGGGCGCGACGGCGTGGAAGTTGCCACATTCCGGGGAATGACCCCATATGAAATAATGAAATGAAATAAATAGAAATGTATTAACCACACTGGTATTTTCATACGTCCTGATGGTGTTGCGAAACAAATATACTAGCTTTTAAAAGTGAAAAGTTTATTACTCACCAATCCGAGTCATCATTATGGCGCACCCCTAACTCACTTGAAGCGAAGAGGTTCGGTCCTAGTTAAGTCGGAAGTCAAAATGAGGTTTATGCCTCACAGCGCATGCGCAACCCGTGGTCAGCCTAATTAAAGCCCATGCGCACGACAGCCCGCGTAATTTCACGCTTGAATGCAGCGTTTTCTTATATAAAGTGACCCGTAATGAATCAAACAAAATTACAGTCTGAGTCAGCTATCAAACCCAAGACGATCCAAGATGGAGCCAGCCAGAAAACGTATTTGTCATCGTTCAAGTTCCTCGGAGTGTAAGCATGAATTTTCATTTAAATATTTTTTTATCCTAGTGAATTTAACCAACATATTACGAGGGAACTTCGGCCTAGCACCAGTTATTTCTGTTTTACAGATGAAGCTAACCAAGCGAACATCGCAATCGACGACGGTCAGCGAGGCGCCGGGGCTATGGGGAATGAAAATGACCCAGGTATGATCTTTTCATATTGTTGCATGTGATTAATTAGAATCGATGAGGTGAATTGTTTAGCTCTATCTCTCTCTCTCCCTTTCTTTCAGATGTTCTGGCAACCGGAATAGCGGATCTCGAACGTAGGCACGGTAATGCCATCCGAACTTACGTTCGTATACGGCCATTGCAGGATGTTTTTAATTTCGATTTCCGCATTCCAATGCCCATACTGAGAGAGGTCATCTTCGATCATCAACAAGTAGCTATCAAAATAAATGTCAGCTACAGGTTTATTTTGAGGAATAATGAGAGTGGTGAACTCCGCTACTACCTGCACCGGTAACTGTGCGAAATGCTGATGATTTCGAATGCTGCGTTTGAGAGGAGGATCGAGCTGGGGGGGGGGTGGGGGGGGGCATTCTGGCATGGGCCCGCGAGCAGCAGCGCCCCTATTCCAAGTGGGTGGTTATTAATATATCCATTACGTGGAGGGGGTTTGATGGAGGGAGTGGCATGGAGGGAGTGTAATAGAGGGAGTGTGATGGAGGGAGTGTGATGGATGGAGTGTGAGGGAGGTTGTGGGATGGAGGGAGTTGGATGGAGGGAGTGTGATGGAGGGAGTTGGATGGAGGGAGTGGGATGGAGGCAATGTGATGGAGGGAGTGTGAGGGAGTGAGTGTGATGGAGGGTGTGTGATGGAGGGAGTGGGACGGCGGTAATGTGATGGAGGAGGTGTGAGGGAGGTCATGTGATGGAGGGAGTGTGAGGGAGCGAGTGTAATAGAGGGAGTTTGATGGAGGGAGTGGGATGGAGGGAGTGGGACGGAGGCAATGTGATGGAGGGAGTGTGAGGGAGGTCATGTGACCGAGGGAGTGTAAGGGAGCGAGTGTAATAGAGGGATTGTGATGGAGGGAGTGGGATGGAGTGAGTGGGACGGAGGCAATGTGATGGAAGGAGTGTGAAGGAGTGAGTGTGATGGAGGGAGTGGGACGGCGGTAATGTGATGGAGGAGGTGTGAGGAAGGTCATGTGATGGAGGGAGTATGAGGGAGTGGGCTTGAGGTAGTGTGATGGAGGAAGTTGGACGGAGGTAATGTAATGGAGGGAATGTGAGGTGTGATGGAGGGCGTGCGAGAGAGGGCTTGTGAGAGAGAGAGTGTGAGGGAGTGTAATGAAGGGAGTGTGATGGAGGGAGTTGGACGGAGGCAGTGTGATGGATGGAGTGTGATGGAGGGAGTGTGAGAGAAGGAGTGGGATGGACGGGGGGCGTGGTGGGATGGAGTGGTGGGATGGAGGGGATGGGATGGAGGGGTGGGATGGAGGGATTCTGATGGATGAAGTGTGAAGCCGGGAGTGTGATGGATGAAGTGTGATGGTGGTAGTGTGTTGGATAAAGTGTGAGGGAGTGGGATGGAGGTAGTGTGATGGAGGTAGTGTGATGGAGGGAGTGTGAGAGAGGGAGTGGGATGGAGGTGATGGGATGGAGGTAGTGGGATGGTGGGATTCTAGTGGATAAAGTGTGATGCCGGTAGTGTGATGGATGGAGTGTGATGGCGAGAGTGTGAGGGAGTGGGATGGAGGTAGTGTGATGGATGTAGTGTGAGGAAGGGTGTGTAATGGAGGGGGTGGGATGGAGAGGTGGGATGGAGGGGGTGGGATGGAGGGGTGGGATGGAGGGAGTGTGATGGAGGGATTCTGATGGATGAAGTGTGATTGAGGGAGTATGATGGATGAAGTGTGATGGAGGGAGTGTGAGAGAGGGAGTGTGAGAGAGGGAGTGGGATGGAGGGAGTGGGACGGAAGTAATGTGATTGAGGGAGTGACAGGGAGTGGGATGGAGGGAGTGGGATGGAAGGAGTGTGAGGGAGTGGGATGGAGGGAGTGGGATGGAGGGAGTGTGCGAGAGGGAGTGTGTGAGAGGGAGTGGGATGGAGGGAGTGTGACGGCGGTAGTGTGATGGAGGGAGTGTGATGGAGGGAGTTTGAGAGAGGAAGTGTGATGGAGGTGATGAGTCGGAAGTAGTGGGATGGAGGGAATGTGATGGGGGAGTGTGAGAGAGGGAGTGGGATGGAGGTGATGGGATGAAGGTAGTGGGATGGAGGGGTTGGGATGGAGAGGTGGGATGGAGGGGGTTGGATGGAGGGGTGGGATGGAGGGAGAGTGATGGAGGGAGTGTGAGAGAGGGATTCTAGTGGATAAAGTGTGATGCCGGGAGTGTGATGGATGAAGTGTGATGGCGGGAGTGTGAGGGAGTGGGATGGAGGTAGTGTGATGGATGTAGTGTGAGGCAGGGTGTGTGATGGAGGGGGTGGGATGGAGAGGTTGGATGGAGGGGGTTGTATGGAGGGGTGGGATGGAGGGAGTGTGATGGAGGGTGTGTGAGAGAGGGAGTGTGATGGAGGGAGTGGGACAGAGGTAATGTGATGGAGGGAGTGTTAGGGAGTGGGATGGAGGGAGTGTGATGGAGGGAGTGTGAGGGAGTGGGATGGAGGGAGTGGGATGGAAGGAGTGTGAGAGAGGGAATGTGATAGAGGGAATGGGATGGAGGAAGTGTGACGGCGGTAGTGTGATGGAAGGAGTATGATGGAGGGAGTTTGAGAGAGGGAGTGGGATGGAGGGAGTGGGACGGCGGTAATGTGATGGAGGAGGTGTGAGGGAGGTAATGTGATGGAGGGAGTGTGAGGGAGTGTGCTTGAGGAAGTGTGATGGAGGGAGTGTGACGGAGGTAATGTGATGGAGGTAGTGGGATGGAGGGAGTGAAATGGAGGGAGCGTGATGGAAGGAGTGGGACGGAGGTAGAGGGATGGATAGAGTGTGATGGAGGGAGTATGAGAGAGGGGGTGGGATGGAGGGAGTGTGAGAGAGGGAGTGGGTTAGAGGGCGTGGGATGGAGGGAGTGTGATGGAGGGATTCTGATGGAGGGAGTGTGAGAGAGGGAGTGTGATGGAGGGTGTGTGATGGAAGGTGTGGGATACAGGGAATGTGATGGAGGGAGCTTAATGGAAGGATTGTGATGGCGGGTGTATCATGTACTGAGTGTGATGGAGGGAGTTGGCTCTAGGAATGGGATGGAGGGAGTGTGATGGTGGTAGCCACTTTAACTTGATCAAGCAAGGAAAAAAACTCTAGTACCTGTAGTTTGTATTGTATGTATTACTTGCTTTTAAGGAGTCGAGGATATCGGACGTGTCATGGGCGCGTATGCAGAACAACATAAAATAATGACGGTAAAACCCTTTCCTTTGCGAATGATTTATTTATTTATATTAAAAGAAAAGTGCTATGTACATTCTCATATCTGGTGGTTTTACGCCTTGCTGTGTCACATCAACCATGGAGGTCTTTTATTTATTTATTTTTGTTTCTTTGTAATATTAGTTCATTAATTATTTCATGAACATTTATCTGATTATAATTATTTTTTATTTATTTATTTATTTATTAATTTTTTTTAAAAATTTTGTTATTATTATAAGCTTAAAGCTGAATTATTTTACGATGCAAAACATGTAGTATCTATCAAACCTTTATTATTTTCTTCATTGTGTGTCTTTGTAGGCGTACGGGGGATGCTGAACTCAATCAAGCTATTGTGGCGGATACCATGAAACTTCTTGGTAATTTGGGTTACGGGCGCACGGTTACATACCAATCCAAAGAAGTATACTACCCCTTTAATCAACAGACTGTGCAAGCTTTAAACTAGTGCCTGTGATTTGTATTGTATGCATAACTTGCTTTTAAGGAGTCGAGGTGTTTCCATGAAGCATCTCTTGCGTGTATGTAAGCAGGAATTAGTTGCTAATGATACTAAAGTATACGATTTGATAAATAAAATATACTAAACGAATTGTTGTTGTTGTAGTTGCCTTGTTTGAGCAATCATTTTATTGGCACGATTGTAAAATACATCCTCAACATGAATCAGGAAAAAATGAATTTTGTTTTACATTTTCTAAAAGTACATAACTCAAACTGAGACAACAGTAAACTTATCACAACAACAAACATAATAAAGAATTAAATCAGCAAGGGGCGCGTTGATACCCCATCAGTCAAGACTTCTCGTTTGGGATAAAAATATGAGAGAGAAGCTCGTGACTGGGCATATGTGAACATCTGGTTGTCCACGCAGCGGAACCCCCTATTAACACCCGACCCTGATTGTTGCTCTCACTTTTAGGTATGTGACTTTGTTGAGGGTATTCTGGTTTTTCAGCCCCTTGCAAGATGTTTTATCAGTGTGACCAAAACAATAATATGTTTTGCTACACAAACTGACAATCCCATCATCAAACCATTCTTCTTTGAATAATCCGGGTGTTCCTTTGTCAAATTTTTGACGCTCGAGACAGCAAGGTCGATCAACCCAAACTTGACCATTACACCTGACATTTACCCATTCCTCACGGTGAGCCTGACAAGCGCCCGTAACCTGAATTACCAAGAAGTTTCATGGTATCCGCCACAATAGCTTGGTTGGGATCAGCATCCCCCGTACGCCTACAAAGACACACAATGAAGAAAATAATAAAGGTTTGATAGATACTACATGTTTTGCATCGTAAAATAATTCAGCTTTAAGCTAATAATAATAAAAAAAAAAAAAAAATTAAAAAATAAATAAAAAAAATAATTATAATCAGATAAATGTTCATGAAATAATTAATAAACTAATAATACAAAGAAACAAAAATAAATAAATAAAAGACCTCCATGGTTGCTGTGACACAGCAAGGCGTAAAACCACCAGATATGAGAATGTACATAGCACTTTTCTTTTAATATAAATAAATAAATCATTCGCAAAGGAAAGGGTTTTACCGTCATTATTTTATGTTGTTCTGCATACGCACCCATGACAGCTCCGATATCCTCGACTCCTTAAAAGCAAGTAATACATACAATACAAACTACAGGTACTAGAGTATATTTCCTTGCTTGATCAAGTTAAAGTGGCTACCACCATCAAACGCCCTCCATCCCATTCCTAAAGCCAGCTACCTCCATCACACTCAGTACATCATACACCCGCCATCACAATCCTTCCATTAAACTCCCTCCATCACATTCCCAGTATCCCACACATTCCATCACACACCCTCTATCACACTCCCTCTCTCACACTCCCTCCATCAGAATCCCTCCATCACACTCCCTCCATCCCACGCCCTCCAACCCACTCCCTCCATCCCACTCCCTCTCTCACACTCCCTCCATCACACTCTATCCACCCCACTACCTCCGTCCCAATTCTTCCATCACGCACCCGCCATCTCACTCCCTCCATCCCACTACCTCCATCACATTACCTCCATCACACTACCTCCATCACACTCCCTCACATTCCCGCCATCGCACTTCATCCAACACACTACCGCCATCACACTTCATCCATCACACTCCCGGCTTCACACTTTATCCATCAGAATCTCTCCCTCACACTCCCTCCAACACATTACCTCCGTCCCACTCCCTACATCACACTCCCTCCATCACACGCCCTCACATGCCCTCCATCACACTCCCTCCATCCAACTACCTCCGTCCCACTCCTTCCATCACGCTCCCTCCATCTCACTCCCTCCATCCCACTACCTCCATCACATTACCTCCGTCACACTCCCTCCATCACACTACCTCAAGCACACTCCCTCACACTCCCTCCATCACATTACCTCCCTCACACCTCCTCCGTCACATTACAGCCGTCCCACTCCCTCCATCCCACTCCCTCTCTCAAACTCCCTCCATCATACTCCGTCCATCACACTACCGCCGTCACACTCCCTCCATCTCATTCCCTCTATCAAATTCCCTCTCTCACACTCCTTCCATCCCACTCCCTCCATCCAACTCCCTCACACTCCCTCCATCACACTCCCTCCATCCCACTCCCTCACACTCCTCCATCACATTACCTCCGTCCCACTCCCTCCATCACACCCCCTCTCTCACACTCCCTCCATCACACTCCCTCCTTCCCACCTCTCCATCCCACTCCCTTCATAACATACCCTTCCTCTCACTACATCCATCACACTACCTCCATCCCACTCCCTCACACTCTCGCCATCACACTCCATCCATCACACTCCCGGCTTCACATTTTATCCACTAGAATCCCTCTATCCCACTACCTCCATCCCATCACTTCCATCCCACTCTCTCTCTCACACTCCCTCCATCACACTACCTCCATCACACCACCTCCATCCCACTCCCTCACACTTTATCTCAACACACTACCGCCATCACACTTCATCCATCACACTCCCGGGTTCACACTTCATCCAACACACTACCGCCATCACACTTCATCCATCACACTCCCGGCTATCCACACTTTATCCATCAGAATCCCTCCCTCACACTCCCTCCCAACACATTACCTCCTCCGTACCACTCCCTCCATCACACTCCCTCCATCACACTCCCTCACACACCCTCCCTCACACTCCCTCCATCACATTACCTCCGTCCAACTCCCTCCATCCCACTCCCTCTCTCAAACTCCCTCCATCATACTCCGTCCATCACACTACCGCCGTCACACTCCCTCCATCTCCCTCCATCTCCTCCTCCATCAAAATCCCTCTCTCACACTCCTCTCCATCCCACTCCCTCCATCCACTCCCACACTCCCTCCATCACACTCCCTCCATCCACTCCCTCCCTCACACTCCCTCCATCACATTACCTCCGTCCCACTCCCTCCATCCATCACTCCCTCTCTCACACTCCCTCCATCACACTCCCTCCATCCCCCTCCCTCCATCCACCCCCTCCATCCCACCTCTCCTCCATCCCCCCCCCCTCCATCACATACCTACCCCTTCCTCTCACTACATCCACTCACCTCCCTCCATCCACACTCCCTCACCCCTCTCGCCATCACACTCCATCCATCACACTCCCGGCTTCACATTTTATCCACTAGAATCCCTCCATCCCACTCACCTCCATCCCATCCACACTCCATCCCACTCCCTCTCTCACACTCCCTCCATCACACCCTCCTCCATCTCCATCAATGCCACCTCCTCCACTCCCTCCACTCCCAACACACTACCGCCGCCATCACACTGCATCCACACACTCCCGGGTTCCACTTCATCCAACACACTACCGCCATCACACTTCATCATCACACTCCCGGCCCACTTTATCCATCAGAACCTCACACTCCCTCCAACACATTACCTCCTCCCCACTCCCTCCATCACACTCCCTCCATCACACTCCCTCACACTCATCCATCACACTCCCTCCATCACATTACCTCCACACACTACCTCCAGCCCACTCCCTCCATCATGAATCCCTCCCTCACACTCCCTCCGTCCCACTCCCTCCATCACACCTCCGTCCATCCACTCCCTCCTCACACTCCCTCCATCACACTCACTCTCCGTCTCACTCCCATCACACTCCCTCCCACTCCCTCCTCCCTCACACTCACACCTCCATCACACTACATCAAGCACCTCCTCACACTCCCTCCAACTCCCTCACCACTCCTCCTCCCTCCATCCCATCCATCTTCTCCCTCCACACACTCCCTCCATCACACTACCTCCGTCCACTCCCTCCATCACACTCCCTCCATCACACTCCTCTCTCTCACACTCCTCCATCACACTTCCATCCCACTCCCTCCTCACACTCAACTCCCTCCATCACACTCCTCTCCATCCCATCCCTCCTCTCCTCCCTCCATCACACTACCCCTCCATCACACTCCCCCCTCACACCCTCACACACCTCCCTCCATCCCTCCATCCTCACACTCCCTCCATCACACCCGCCTCAATCACACTCCCTCCATCACACCCCTCATCCTCCATCACATTACCTCCCTCACACCTCCCTCCATCACATTACCGCCGTCCCACTCCCTCCATCACACTCCCTCACTCCCCCTCCCTCACACTCCCTCCATCACACTCCCTCCATCACACGCCCTCCATCACACTTCCTCCATCACCATTCCCTCCATCACACTCCCTCTCTCACACTCCCTCCATCCCACTCCTCCATCCCTCCCTCCATCACACTCCCTCCATCACACTCCCTCCATCCACTCCCACACCATCCATCACACTCCCTCCATCACACTCCCTCTCCTTCCCTCCATCACACTCCCTCCCTCCCACCCCTCCATCCCCTCCATCCCATCCCTCCATCACTCCATCACACCCTCCATCACACCCATCCATACACCCTCCTCTCCCACCTCCACACTCCCTCCTCACACTCCCCCCATCACACACTTTACACTAGAATCCATCACTCCCACACCCCTCCATCACCTCCATCCATCAAACTCCCCCATCACACTCCCTCCATCACACCTCTCCATCACAACCCCCTCCATCACACTACCTTCATCCCATCCCTCCATCACACTCCCTCCTCACACTCCCTCCATCCCTCCATCCCATCCCACTCTCCATCCATCCTCTCACCTCCCTCCATCCATCCATCACACTCCCTCCGTCCACTCCCTCCATCCCACTCCCTCCATCACATCCCTCTCCCACTCCCTCCATCCCACTCCACTCTCCCTCCATCACACTCCTCCATCCTCCCCATCACACTCCCTCCATCCCACCCCTCCATCCCATCCCACTCCATCCACACCCCCTCCATTACCTACCCCCCTCATCACACTCCCTCCATCACCTCACACACTCCCTCCATCCACTCCCTCCATCCCACTCCCTCCTCCCTCCATCCACACATCCATCACTCCACTCCCTCCATCCCACTCCCTCCCACTCCCTCACACTCCCTCCATCACACACTCCCCTCCTCACTCCCCATCATCCCACTACCCCTCCATCCTCCCCTCCCTCACACACACTCCCCATCACACCCCTACCCCACTCCCTCCATCACACACTCCATCACTCCATCACACCATCACACTCCCTCCATCACACTACCTCCATCCATCTCCACTCAATCCCTCCACTCTCGCCACCACTCCATCCCATCACCCTCCATCACACATCCACTCCATCACACTCCCTCCATCCCCACCTCCATCCCACTCCCTCTCTCACACTCCCTCCATCACACTCCATTCCATCACACTCCCTCCGTCCAACCTCCCTCCATCACACTCCCTTCATTCCACACAATCCCTCCCATCCCACACTCCCCTCCATCTCCATCCCACACGCCCCCCGCCATCCCTCCCTCTCTCACACTCCCTCCATCACACACCTCACATCCAACTCCCCCTCACATCCCTTCATTACACTTCACACTCCTCTCCAACTTCCGCACGCCCTCCATCACACTACCTCATTAGTCCCACTCCTCCATCACTACTCAAGCCCCTCCCATCCCTCCATGACCTTCCTCACACCTCCTCCATCACATTACCGCCGTCCCCCTCCCTCAATCCCTCACACACTCCCTCATCACTCACTCCTTCACACTCCTTCCATCACATTGCCTCCGTCCCACTCACTCCATCCCACTCCCTCCATCATCCCTCAATCCCTCTATTACACTCGCTCCCTTACACTCCCTCGGTCACATCCCTCCATCACACTCCCTCACACTCCCTCCATCACATTGCCTCCGTCCCACTCCCTCCATCCCACTCCCTCCATCACACTCCCTCTATTACACTCGCTCCCTCACACTCCCTCCATCACATGACCTCCCTCACACCTCCTCCATCACATTACCGCCGTCCCACTCCCTCCATCACACTCCCTCCATCACACTCCCTCCACACACTCCCTCCATCACACTCACTCCCTCACACTCCCTCCATCACATTGCCTCCATCCCACTCCCTCCATCCAACTCCCTCCATCACACTCCCTCCATCCAACTCCCTCCATCCCACAACCTCCCTCACACTCCATCCATCACACTCCCTCCATTACACTCCCTCTATTACACTCCCTCCATGCCACTCCCTCCATCAAACCCCCTCCACGTAATGGATATATTAATAACCACCCACTTGGAATAGGGGCGCTGCTCGCGGGCCCATGCCAGAATGCCCCCCCCCACCCCCCCTCCCAGCTCGATCCTCCTCTCAAACGCTTCGAAATCATCAGCATTTCGCACAGTGACCGGTGCAGGTAGTAGCGGAGTTCACCACTCTCATTATTCCTCAAAATAAACCTGTAGCTGACATTTATTTTGATAGCTACTTGTTGATGATCGAAGATGACCTCTCTCAGTATGGGCATTGGAATGCGGAAATCGAAATTAAAAACATCCTGCAATGGCCGTATACGAACGTAAGTTCGGATGGCATTACCGTGCCTACGTTCGAGATCCGCTATTCCGGTTGCCAGAACATCTGAAAGAAAGGGAGAGAGAGAGATAGAGCTAAACAATTCACCTCATCGATTCTAATTAATCACATGCAACAATATGAAAAGATCATACCTGGGTCATTTTCATTCCCCATAGCCCCGGCGCCTCGCTGACCGTCGTCGATTGCGATGTTCGCTTGGTTAGCTTCATCTGTAAAACAGAAATAACTGGTGCTAGGCCGAAGTTCCCTCGTAATATGTTGGTTAAATTCACTAGGATAAAAAAATATTTAAATGAAAATTCATGCTTACACTCCGAGGAACTTGAACGATGACAAATACGTTTTCTGGCTGGCTCCATCTTGGATCGTCTTGGGTTTGATAGCTGACTCAGACTGTAATTTTTTTTTGATTCATTACGGGTCACTTTATATAAGAAAACGCTGCATTCAAGCGTGAAATTACGCGGGCTGTCTTGCGCATGGGCTTTAATTAGGCTGACCACGGGTTGCGCATGCGCTGTGAGGCATAAACCTCATTTTGACTTCCGACTTAACTAGGACCGAACCTCTTCGCTTCAAGTGAGTTAGGGGTGCGCCATAATGATGACTCGGATTGGTGAGTAATAAACTTTTCACTTTTAAAAGCTAGTATATTTGTTTCGCAACACCATCAGGACGTATGAAAATACCAGTGTGGTTAATACATTTCTATTTATTTCATTTCATTATTTCATATGGGGTCATTCCCCGGAATGTGGCAACTTCCACGCCGTCGCACCCGTCATACTTTAACTCTCCCCCACAGTAAGCACCGTCCTAATAGATCGAAGGCTATCGATCGCGGGAATCACTTGGGGTTCTTGATGCATTTTATCACCTCGGTAGAGGTCACAAGTTCTTGTGCCACAACATGTAAGACTCTTGCATACAGATCAAATGGTGGAAAAGCGGTTTCGTCAAGTTTGATGAAACCCACTATGTAAATTTCTTTCATGACTACAGCCTCATCCGGAGTCAAGCCCCCATTTTCCATATATTTGGATCTTAGATCCATATATACTTCATATACTATATATATATATATATATATATATATATATATATATATATATATATATATATATATATATATATATATATATATATATATATATATATATATATATATATATATATATATATATATATATATATATATATGAATATGACAAATGAATATACTCACGATATATTTGGGTTCTGGATGAGTCCATTTTCTTAACGACTATGATGTGCTAATCTGGCTCAGGAGTGATTTCTATCTCGTAAGTTGAGCTTTGTTGACCTCTAGCGATTGGTATCGTATTCATATGCGACAATTATTCAGGAATAAGAACGCATCTTCCGTATAATTTTGTATTTCGAAACCCCACTCGATTTTCAGTAATCCCCGTTAAGCGGTTCAGAATGTACCAGCATAATTTACTCATGATCGGAAGAGGAGATTCCCCCCTGATTATAGACAATGGCGTGTATGTGTGTGTCGGGCGAACTCAATGCTTAAGTTCGTGTTAAGCGTGATAACAAGCTATTAGTGAGGTGTCATGGTCGTATAATAAGTATCAAGCAGAGGGAGTCTTGTGTGTGTGAGTGTCAGGTGAACTCAAATCTTAAACTCGTGTTAAGTATTATAACTAGCTGTTAGAATATTGTCGCATGATGAGCGTTATGCGCGGGTGGTGAAAGCTGTCGTCAATCTCCCCCATAACTGAAGGAAATTTTTTCATTTCATACACAAACTGACTTGAGGAAAGATCTCAATATGGAACTATCGCTGATTCTTTTGGAATAAGCAAAGTTTGGGAATGTTTTTCTTCTCTCTGTAGGGGTAAGTTTGTTTTTTATCATCAGCCCCATTTAACAGAAATATCAATTCGTTTCGCGCGCCCTTTACATCGGGATGCGTATTTCGTCAGCATTGCATTTGATTGCGTTATACTTATTTTGGCGTCATTGTCTTAACATTTTTAACACATGAATACTTAAGTGCTCCATCACACAAACGACCTCCTTCACACGTTAAAACTTCTTCACACTTTTCATCTTTGCCTACATACTCAATTCCATTACTAACCGCATGAAGGTTACGTCATTACCACCTGGCGGGGCTTATTACATGATCAAGGATCTTTTACTCAATTGGTGCACTTCAAATACATTCTCAACGCCTTGTTATTCCCAAGTATTGTATTAGGAAAGGCTCATTATCATTAAACTTCAACGACATTCTTAATCCTAATTGTCATTCTCACTAATTAACATATCAATAGCAAACTTCACAGATCTTCTTCACTCCAGCCATATTCGCATCTATTACAGCTTACAACTTATTCCCATTGTTACAATTTTAATCCTTCCACAAGATATACTTAACACCCATTGTTATTCTCAATCATGAATATTCACTTGACCTATTTACTAACATGTTCAAACACATCTTTCCAAGTCCATTGTTATCCCCAAAGGGTTACGTCACATTCTCAAGTGGCGTGGGTACATCATTTGACTAGAAGTCTTAAACTAAAGGATATACCCAACCCATTGTTATTCTCATGTATTTCTATAGAACCCCACTCAGTACCTTTAAACACTCAACAACACACCTAAACTAGGCCTTACATCATATCACGTGGTCACATAGCATCACCACGTGACAAACAAGTCCAAACAAGTCCAAACACGTCACATGATCACGTGGTCAACGCGTGGGGGGAACAAGGGGGGTGGGAAGGTCATGGGGGGGCTCTGGTATAACATATACAAAAGTTTTTCGGTGTATCCTGTGCCTCCTATACTACTTTCATCTGTCAATCCATTCCACACAGTCGTCATCATTTGTCATTCAGTCCCACAGTCATGGCTCATCTGTCACTCATTCTCGGTTAAGCAATGATGGTATTCCTTTGACATAAGTACACTTTTGTGAATATTTTAATTTTTAAATATTTACTTTATTTTAAAGCTGCTATTGAGAAAGGTATTATTTACGAGTTTGTAGTCAGCAGCATCGTTATTGAACACTGCATAATTTGTGTGTGCACAGGTTTTCAGAAGTGCTGCCTACATCTCCACAAATCAGGGATATACTGTACAGGGAGGAGATGTGAGAGCTGGCTGATAGCGGCAAAATGCTTCCTAAGGCTGTGCAGATGAACAGCACTGAGGAACTTCAACATTTAAATGAGCAGTTTATGGACAACCAGAGAAAGAATTTGTGGGTATGTAAAATTGCAGTTTTTTTAAAGGAGTTGTCTGCATTAGAAATTTAATAAACAGCAATGAAATATTTTTCACAAAAATGCCTCCATATTATCATATACTGTACTGTCTGGAATGACTGTTACACCAAATTCAACTAACATATTTTGAATTACTCACTTTGCTATTACTGGGTGATTATGACTTGTTTATTTTTCCATAAATAATCATTTATATATGTAAATGAATACTCTAAACCAACACTTTGAATTAGCCAGTTAATTCAGACACATTAGGTAAGCGTCACATTTTTGTGCCAGTTTCAAACGTGCATGAAAATTGTTGTGCAGTGTCCGGGATATGGTGAACAATGTGACAAGCTGGTGAGATTTTCTCTGTAGATGTATATGATGTAAATCCATGATCCAAACAACATTCACATATGCATTTGGTCTGAATTGGCAATGTTTAAGACATTTTCGTGCACCAATTGTATTCATTCATTCATATTGCTTGCATATTAATCACTTATTCCTTTCAGTGCAAGCTTAACATGAAAGGGTCAAGAGGTGACAAAGCCAGGTTTGAGAAAATGGCACTCTGCAAATTAATTGTCGGTAGGTTCACCATTGGCTAATTACTTGGAAGTCCAGGATAATTTTTGATTTTAATGATACACAATAAGTAATGAAAGTCAGTTGTACGATGTATGAAATTATATTGTCCTCTTTCTACTGTGCAGAAAGTGTAGTGAAGAGTCATGGGTTCACCGAAGCTGCTGTTAATGTCTTTCTAGCCAACCGGCTAAGGAATGCACCCAAGAGAAAAAGTTTAAATATTGCCTATTGGTAATGTTTGTTGCTATACTCACACAATTTTTTGTATAGATTTGACTAGATCATTTACTTTAAGAGCCACTTACGTGCAAAATTCAAATTTGTGTTGTCATCTTATAATGTAGATGATTTTGTGACATTTTGACACAAATTTGACTGCTTTGTTTCAATTAGATGACGTCACAGAGAAAAATCGGCGAGTTCGGTCACTTAAAAATTATCGTCAAAATTAAATAACAAAAATTCGGTTTTGCATTTCAGTGGCCCTTTAAGTACATTTTATTATTTGCATTTTATTATCTGTGTATATTCATTATGCTCATGCATGTAGTGACCGGTTTAATGTGTTGCATGAACAAACCTGCCTTTTCAACTAATTCGTTGCCTTTGTATGTAGGCATTTACTCGTAATGTTTAAAAAAAGGTTTAATATCGTTATTTGTGATCATGTAGCACTAATAGTTGGATATTTCTGAAAAATAAATGTACTTGGTTCAATGATCTTGTCGAATATATTAAAAAACAAAATGATTTTATAGTAGCATTATTACTAAGTTGACTAAAGATAAAGTAAACATCACCTGAATACAGAAATTTTATATCGTTGAATTTAGGTGGAAGGGCACACGTCTTTTCCACGTGTCCATATCCACATGGTTTCGACTTGCCTTTTATACGTACTTTCTACGTGTATTACTTAAGTTTCTCAACTTATTTTCCACGTTGATTCCACGTGTTGCGCGCACTGGGAAGGTTTTATCTTCGATATTTCTACTTTGGAAATGCCATCTTCGAGAACCAAGACGGAGTGCAAGCTCCACTTGGTCAAAGGAGCTAAACTGCTCCAGGTTTATCATGTGACCCACCAGCTTTTGGGTTCTTTTCATTCCAAAGTGACATATCCACCAACTTTATTGACGTGGTGATTCATTCTCAACTTTTCTCGATGTGGTGATTCATTCTCAACTTTTCTGGTCGAACAATAAATACTATTAAGATAATTTTCTTAAATAGATGCAAAGCCCCCATGATGCATACGATAAGCCTGATCTAGATACGTTAAAAGTAAGTCTATGGAATGGAGAAATCAACCGTGGGCGAAGATCCTACGGCTGTTATGTGTTTCCTGAAATGCATAGTTTCCAGTAATGAAATCCACCATCATTATACATTTCTGTCATGTAAGGAACACTAAGCCAGTCAGCTATAACAAGTGCTCTTGTTCCAAGTTTTTGACTTGTATCATGTCATGACCCGCTGGTTTCGGGCCAAAGTAATTAACACCAATTGCCGTGGACTTTATGGCGAAGACGCTTGCCGCATGCGACACAACCTGGTGGTTCGTGCCCGGGGGGCGGGGGAGGGGGGGCGGGGGTCGGTGGGGCGGGGCACTTGGTCTTAATCTGGATAGGGGTGTGCCGCGGGACTTCGCAGACCCTCACCCGTCGTACAAGGTCAAAATGGCCAAAAGCATACCCCGTCGTACAAGGTATTATGCCAATGTATAACAATGTCGTAAAAGTATGAGGCCAAAAGGTCCAATTGGTAAATTACCAGAACGGCCGTCCCGACACGGAATGTAAAAATCGTGTGGTACAAACTGCGTTTCAAGTTCAGATTATGGAAGAGCAAAGGGTTCATAATAAACAACTTGACCATGGGTCAAATATGCTAGAGTCATAACGCCGCGTACAGCATATAACCACTGGGCATAGTTTCCCTTCCAAGAGGGAAAGGAGAGAGACAGGCCATTTCAGCTCAGTATCCATATTCACAATTAGCTCTTAAAGAGACTGTTTAGCCCCTTATTTAGAACGAGGTTGCCTAGCAACCGCACCTTGGAAAACAAAAATGTTAAGTTTTCAGACTTTCAGTCGCTATGCGGCGCTGTGGTCTCAGAAAAAGATCCTTACTTCGGCTGTCGTCATTTATTTTGTCGGACATTATCCTTCCTGCTTGTCAGTCTAATGTGCGCACAATAATGGCCACAACTTGGATAAGTGAAGATTTTATGAAATCTACATTATGTAACTAAAGCGGAATCATACGCATCATTAGCGAGGTAAATTCAGAGCGTGTTATGATTTGCAGCTGACATTCGTGTGGTGTATGGTTTTAGGGAGGCACCGTTATCGATGGAACGGCATAATTGAATAAAACAGATTTACACAGTAGATCATGAATATTTCCAGTCAAATAATAATGTTAAAAACCTATCAACATAATTTCCATCATGTAAACTCTGCGGCACAAATTAGAAGATGTCATTACTTACGTCAGAGTTCATCACAGTAATGTAATAACGAAATGATCCCTGAACGCCTTATATGCGGATGAACAGTCTCTTTAAGATATCACATATAAAAATATACAGATAAATGGCTGCGTCTTATGTTGCCGTAGGGGCATGAACGGAAGCAGCCAACTCTGAACACATATAATTTCGTTCTTGCTGAGAGAACGTATATTTTGTTTTCAAAAAGTCAATATTTGAACAATATCGCATGTCTTGGTTGCCAAAAGTCAAAGTTAGAACAATGTGCCATCTCTTTGTTGCCTATTGGTCTCTCACGTTGCTTGGTCGGTTATAGTTATTTTCATTATCTGATCCCCTGTTTTTGTGAACACACAGCTGTGCAGCAGTTGTTATTCATACTATCAACACAGAAGCGCAACTGTGGTGAGTTTTGCAACGATAGAATGTCTAGGTCTAGATATCGAGATGATGCGGTGGTCCATCAACATATACTAGCATTTCCTATGCCAATACACTGGACTGAGCAATTAAGGGCCATTGTTGTAAAATGTCGTTATTAAACCTTGTTACATCTAATTTGTGTCACGACTGTGCTACTGCGTTTTGAGTAACCGTTGATGTGGTCGCTGCGACATTGGATCTTACCCCAATCTGAAGTAAACTGAGACTACTATACAACAATATGGCCCACAGTATTTCATTTATCAGAAGCAGCAAATCGTTAAGCTTATACAGTAAGCACCGCAACTGGACAAAGGTAACAAAGATAGCATTATAACTTTCATCGTCATCCATCGTGATAATGTCGCGTTCAACGTACTAAACCACTACCGAAATAACTTGCATCCTATTAAATTAAATTACTGCGGCTTGTTTTCCCAATATTTTACGCATTGATTAGTTTCACTTTTGTATTATTTTGACCCATTGCGTCTTTTTTAGATGTACGATAAGCGTAACTATAGAGCGACGGTTATGCTGTAGAAGGGATGCTTATATGACCACAATAGAGCCCTTGACAGGTTCTAAGCCGTGTAAATCGATTGTGTGTCCGTGATAAACGGATATGCAGAGTTTAGTTAATAGCATAAATATATACAATGTTTAATATCAATGGCTACGTTATTGGCATGCACTATGTTTATCACCACATCCCCCGTACTTCTCATTGATATGACTCTACTCTGTGGGTTTATAAATTGAACCCTACCCTCAACAGGGCCATTGAGGAACAGCGGGCTACACTGGCACAGAATGATTGTGACTGAATGGCAAGTTAATCACACATGGGTAATGTATTGTAGCACTATTACCGTGTTTTTGAGTACTCTCAGTACATTCATTTGCATAGGTAAACCTGGGCTAATGGTCATTAACCACCTCTCACATTATCAAAAGTCCACGTTTGTTTGCCAGGTTAATGGTTACACAAATATCGTGTTTCATCGTTCTGTTTACCTTCACCTCACCTGGTAAAGAACAATACGTCTGTTTGGTAGCAACTGGCATTACTACCGATGTACAATCGTTTATCATCAATCAGTAGACAAACCAATTTCAGTGTAAATAACATCTTATGAACATTTATGGAAGAGATATATCACAATAATAGGGGTCTTCACATTCTCGGGTTTCCGTCGCGGCCGCTAGCAGGGCCACGTTGTGCATAACGATTTGTACCGAAACTGGTAGCATGTTTCTCTGCCTGTCAAGCTGTCAACGCTTTGTTCGCGATTTACCAGTTGCTGTTTTAAGTTCCAGTTGCAGAGAGGTCTATTCCATTGTATGCGTACAACGAGACCTCGATTCGGGAGCAACCCCTGGCTTGCACATCTGGATGCGAGAAGGTCTTGCGGGCAATCGACATAGTCGCCTAGATGGCCACCAAATGGTTTTTTATCTCTCTCGCTTCGAAATAGGAGACGACCTTGTTGTAGATATTTGTTCATATCGTATGTTTGCCAACAGAGTCGGTGTTGTTGAGGAAAGGGGTTTGGTCTCTGAACATAGAGGACGATATATCTCCGTGCTCTTCGAAGTGTCTGTTGTCCATTAGGTAGGAGACTAGTTTGGCCCTATCGAGTACTCCAGGGTAGTCTCGCGTATAGTCGATTGCATAGATGCTGTCGTTGGATCTATGGGAGCCTTGTCTGCAAAATATCCATTGAAACTTCGGACTCTGCAACTTTGGTCATAAATATCGCTTCTGGTTGTTCTTTGTGATATAGAGCTTTCCATGCCAATTTAGATTGCTAGTCGGGAAATTTATCAATTCGGTCGAGTGTTTTGCGTATGGTTCCTCCTACACCACTTCCAGACAGAGGTACGGTGTGTTGCAGTGCAATGTGCAGGATGGGCACATTCTCGCCAATTGTCTCCCTAGCGACCGTAGAGATTCTGGATACCACTTTTCCATTCCCTCCGTACAGATTGCTTTGCCTCGAAAGGAGGTATAGTTGCACTTTGGCACATATCCGAACACAGAGATAGTCAACGAAAGATTGGAGGCAAGATAGGGATTGCAAGTGGGTTCTCCCTATATTGTCTGCTAGATAGTCCACTTCAAACTATATCAGATACCAGGCTGCTGTCGTATGTGTTTTCTCGTAGGAAATGCGCAGAGACCGAGTTGCTTGCCCGAATGCCCATTTATTGTAGCGATATGCTTTCCATCGTTGCTCGAGTTGCTGTATTGTGGGAATACATGATGTATGCTCTTTCGACAACATATGTTCAAATGGAGTGTGCTTCGGCTATCTATAGTGTGCAAAAGCAAGGCTGCCAGTTGTGTGCCAAATGGGAGGCAAGGTAGCCACTGTATTGACAATGTTGGAATGGAAGGCTAGTTGGCACAAATGGAGACGAGACCAAATTGAGAACATGCTGGGAGGCTTGTTGGTTCGAATTGGCAAACAAGTAGCCAAAAACAGGGTAGCCGCAGCAGCAGTTTGCGACTTTGTAAGTTATATGGGCTCCACGTCAATGAGGTGTTTATGGGCACACAAGTTAACCTACAAACTAGTATCTACCTGAAGAACTCTTTCTTTGAACCAAAACAGCCCCAAAAGCCCACGTATATTGTCGCGGAGTCCATACTAAGCGTTGAAAAAGTCAGCTGTGCGCTGGAGCCAGGATAGGACACCGCGGGAATCCCCGAATGACGCGCTTTTCATACTATGCACTAAACGCAATTGGGGTTGGTCAAAGAAAGTGTACAAGCGAATTTTTGTGTCAAGTCATAGGTGAAACCTGTATACGTATTCATAGTGTGCGCATATTTATCTGTCCTACGCGAGTGCGATGGGTCGATCGGCCGGGAACGGGCAAATTTGCGGAGTACACAAGAATACGGTGCTATTTCACTACCACTTCAGTATAAGTTAGATATCCAGCGCACTCGTATTTGGTAGCAATATTTCATGATGGTAATCCCGAACACAACAGTAAGATTGATCCAGGCATAAAAATTCGCTTGCCACCTTTTCTAGCGTAGTGTAGAAAAAAGTAACACGCCATCGAAAATTGCGCAGCTTTAATCAATAGCTGTAAATTAACTGTTCCAGATAGGTTGCTGATATTTGATAAATCGGTGATTACCATTGTTATCTAAACTATATCAAATGTTGAATGCCATTTGATTATTGATTCTCAAAATACGGCAAGGTGAAGTTGGGTAACTTTTAATTAAGCGGTAAAATCCTTACCAGAAAGTCTTTGATGACGGACCTGGTAGATCGAGCAGGATGGTTGGACCAGAATGTTAATGAATCGCATATTGTAAATCACAATTGTCTCTCTTATTGCATCTGCAACATCCCTATGGATGATTAAATACTGAATCTGTCAATAACGGTCTTCATGAGCGAGATGTTTATTATCTCATTCCATCGTTGAAAATAACGTTGCTACAGGCTACTTGAAGTGAATGTCATAAAGGAATCATGTCAAACCGTAAGTAGTAAATGCGTTTTCGGGTAAACACTACGTTGATGAAGCCACGGAAGTTTGGGTGGATGATAATTGGGTTGGTATGGATATAGAAAATGTGGACTATGCACGAGAAGTAAATGTGTTGGAAACAGATTAAATAAAATATGTACTGTGTGGCAAATGGAATGACAGAGTATAACATTGAATTTACAAAGAAGATGACTGTTATATATCAGTAAGCATAGATAAGTGAATCGACCCCTGGTATGTGCTTTAATGCACGAATGGTATGCATTCTTATGGAAGTGAAAGTGTAACTGTAGTATAAGTTCAGGTGGCGAGATTCTGGTGGTCATTTGATTCACTCATGAATGCCTCATATCTTTTCATATCTGTGTATGATATACCAGTCCAGTTACTATGCCAACACCCGCCACAATACTGTGACGTCTTTATCAATTAGATTGTATGTATTAACCATAGTAAGCATCGTCAACCAGTGTGGAGTCATAATCACCCCCATTCCCGCCCCTCGAATTCCAAACCTTGATATCTAAAGTAAATATTCCGAACGGGTCAGTTTCTAAATTAAATAGTCGCAATATAACAAGTAGAGCCCTTTGAATTAAACATTCCCAACCGGTCGATCCCTATAACAATTAACATTAGCCCATAAGATCTTCAATTAACGCTAAAGGTAATTGAACCTCCACGCTTGCTGACGACACCACACACTTGTATAAATACCTCCCTCCACAGAAGTTAAATTCACACTCAGTATTCGGTCAACGATACAGTCAACGTCGAACGGACCAAGTTGGAAGGCCAACTCCGTACGGCACGTAAGAGTCATACGGCTCAGCAGTAGCCTCAGGACATAACCAGAGTTACACCATACCACAGTTTTGTAATTTATATTCGAACTTGCGGGATACAGAATCCGTACCCCCATATTCAGAAATAATCATTCGTTTTCCAGTTACCACTCATATGACATCTCATCTTCATCACTACGACTATAAAGAAGGCCGACATTCACGGTGAAAATACCCACTGTCAGAAGCCAAAGTTGAACATATGCTGAAATGACTGAATCACATAATAGACAAGAAACGAAGCATGTTTTTGACCTTAATGGTGCGCTTGCTTTGCAGATTAAGCTATTTCATGTCTGGAATCCTGACTGAGGACCATAGCCACTTCATCACCAAGTCGCTCACTTCCTGTAAGTCAACCGTATTCCGCCCACAAGAATCTCCTAGCCACACAAGGTGGTTTTCATTTGGCAATCTAACACTAGACATATATCTCGACACATTGATCCCAGTACCGTATAGGTGTATCATTGTCTTTATAAGGTTTATTGCGATGTTGTGTCAGGTACAAAGGTTCATCTTCAACTTGATAATAATTTGAAGCAATGGCTTGTGGTTGGTATTGGACTTCATCAAGTGGTCGTCCCATCTCTATAACCGTTTGTTGTGAATTCCATCGAACAAATCTACGACTCTCAAAAACAAAGCCTGAAACAGCAAACATATGCAAATCATCTGGACCGTTATCCCGCTGGGAAGAACGGATATTTGCTGAATTATAAAAGCATCAACTACAATGATGCTATTAAAGGCAAACACCCAGAACAGCACTACAACTACCAGATATCTTCTGCTGTAGACTTTGCTAGGGTGTTTTTTTAGCCTCCCATGGCCAAGTTTACAGCATTCGATGACGCATGTGATGCATCAGTGGTTCTTAACCTCATCTTACGCGTACAACACGCTCAGTTTCTTAAGGTTGCTATTCCCGCTGATGCCCTAAGAAACATCCGAAACGATTTGGCTCATTTCAATATTAAGGCCTGAGATGTCGTTAAATTTTAAGATGCGTATCAAGTTATGTACCAGTTGATACGCAGATTGCAATTAAGTAATGTGAAAGATGTGCTGCACCACCTCACTGAATGGGAAAGAAACGGTGAGGCATTAAAAGCTTAATAGGTCTTTAAATAGTAATTTCTGAGTGTTGCTTTGCTTGTGTATAGGAGATGATTGGTTCTATAAAACATCAAACAAAATATGGAAGCTTTAACTACATTTCTTTTATATTTGTTCGAATTAAGACTGGACATTATTCATTTGAAATGCCTCATGGATGTGCGCCTAGATGATTGGATGGTTTGTTCTACCTCTTTTTGCAGGGTACAATCTCTTCACCAATACAGATGTTAATGAGCAAATAACGAAAAGTTTGCAAGAAGGCGTCACATTGCTGAAGATGCATTTTGCCAATGAAGGAGATATTCGAAAATAACTGGATTCAATTGACCAGGAATTGAAAATGTCCATAGCAGCACTGACAGAAAATATTTCCGAGAATTCAATGACAATCAGGGACATTAACGAGCAGGTAAATTCCCTAGAAGGTCTCACCACTCTCCATGGACAGCAAGTTTCAAACCACAGTAAGCATACTGGCAAGTATGGAGATGCGATTCGATGAACATGAGTGGGATTTTAGTATCTTGAATGACAATGTTACCACACGGCTAGGACCCGAGCATAGCGATACACCCCAGAGAGCTTCATTTGGCACACCAGATAGAAACCGCTTCTTTGTAGGAAGGAAACCCGAAATGCTTTCTATGTGTGTCTATCTGCACCAAAACAATTGTAGTTTTCAGGAAATGGCAATATGTGGTCTAGGAGGTTGTGGCAAAACAAGTTTGGCCATCGAATACGCTTGGCTTTCACAAAACATGTATCCAGCGGGTGTACTGTGGATATCTGCGGAGAGTGACGAGTCCCTGCTTAACTCTTTGGTTGGCATTGCGATTGAAGCTGGTCTCCATCAAGATGCATTCAGTATGAATATCAACACTGTCTTGGATAAATGTTGCAACTGGTTGAAAACATTAAAGGAGTGATGGCTGATGGTGGTAGACAATGCAGATGATGCAAAAGTGTCTAATACTGCCTTGAAACTATTGAAGGGGCCATGGAGGAGGTCTAGTATGGGACATATGATCGTCACAACCCGACGGGAAACCAGAGACACCAGTGATCTCCTTGCACTGTCCGAAGAATCCTGCATAACATTGGCCTCCTTTTCTGTTGGGGACAGTGCATACTTTATTGCTTGTCGGACAGATTTGTCCCTTTGCGAGGACACAATCAGCTTAGCTAAGATCCTTGGAGGTTTACCACTAGCTCTAGAACAGGCTGCATTGTACATAAACGCGACCGAGTGTGGAATTGAAGAATATCTAGATATTTATAGCTGCGAGAAACTACTAATTTTAGAGGAGCTGCAATCGTCGCCAAATGTAATATCGGAAGATCGGCTTTCAGTCCGCACCACGCGAACATGAACTTTGCCTACATTGACACACAGGCACTTAAAGTGGGTTTGAAGGACACAGCTGCATTGTTATTGGAAGTCTTTTCATTCATGAACCCAGATGGCATTACTATCAGTGTTATAAATGCTGGGTGTCCCCAAATTGACAGCAAAAACTGTGCATCCATTTTGAACAAGAAAATGTCTGTCAAGAAGATTGTCAATGTGTTGAGTAAGTTTTCCTTGTTTGAGAGGCAGAAATCAATCGAATTAATTCTCACCGTCCATAGAATGGTACAAGAGGTCATTCAGCACGAATTAAAAAGCAAAGGGAGTCAAAATTGGCGGTTCCATTTGCAATGTGGTCAACTGATGCTACTGCAAATCTTTAAAAACAACCCACGTCCAAATGATGTATTGTCAGGACGTGATACTACTCATGGATGTGGTATTTTACAAATTTGGAGTCTAGTTTCACAATGCGCAACATCCCTGAAAGGTCATATAGAACGATACGCAAGAGAGACTGGAGACAAAAGCATTTTCAAAAGCATTGAATGTGCCGCTATTCTGTACGAAGTGGCCATATGGCAGAGTCTGAATCTTAATCAAGCTGACGCGTTTCAGACACAAGCAACGAAAAATGAAATATTGGCCAATGTTGACAAAAGTGACGATCAAGAAATGAGAGCCTTGAATGTAATACGTATATCAGTCATGGCTAGCGAACAGCAGTCCCTTCGGAGGCTGTGTACACCTATATCTGTATGGCAAGATAATTTACCTCAGAACATTCAATCTGTAGATGTAGGTACTTGGTGAAAATTGAGAAACGAAGCATTTCACCAGCAACAGTACGTTAAGGCCGTCCATCTATTCACCCAAACAATTATTGCTATGGAATCCATAGAACAACCGGACGCTAAGGTATTTACAAACCGAAGCCATGCCTTCTTCTTGAGTAAGAATTTTGCCTGTGCATTGACTGATGCCAATAAAGCCATTAAACTTGATCCATCATTTTGGAAGGGATATTGCTGGAGAGCTTATGCCATCGCTGAGTTGCACAGTGGAAACCCTGAATCCGAAGAGCATACCTTCTTGCAGGGATTAAGTTAAGCGTCTGTTGCATCTTATATGCACCCCAAATTTCGACGTTATTCTCGGACGCGGCTGTACTTCCCTTTCTTGCATTTCCATGTTGTATCAGACACAAAGTCTCTGGTGATTTTTTTAGGGGAAAATATCCGTTCAAAGCGTGAGCGCCTATTCTACTGAACGCTAATACATACGAAATTTCGGCGTTTGCCATGTTCAAAAGATGTCTCGTTGGCATCGAAGGAGGTGTTTGTTGTGTACTTTTCGGACGTTTGGACAGCATGGTTCACATAGAAGATGTTGGATTCCTGCCTGGATCAGACAGCGTTATCATTGCCTCTTGTGGCCGCAGCACGTTCTACAGGTGCACATTTTCGTGTGGTAAACACGCGTGCAAAGATATTCCTTGTTGCAAAGGAGGCGAAGGCTGTCAAAATGATTCTGACCTAACTTGTGAACAGATTGCCATAGAGCGTGATGAAAGGTGCCTCGAACAGAATGTGCAGTTTTTTTCTGGTAGCCCTGGGTATCCTGGAGCACATGTGATTGAGGGTGGCAGAGCTACCTTTGAAACTTGTTCGTTCATTGCCTGTGGCGGTGGAGGGTTTCTTGCGCATGGTGAAGGTTCCATGGCTACCGTTATAGATTGTGTAGTTTCACAAAATAGGAGAATGGGTCTGGAGGGAAGAGAAGGTGGCGTCCTCAACGCGCTTGGCAATACTGTATTCAAGAACAATGCGCATGAAATTGCAATTGGGCCTTATGCTGGAAGGTGTGTACTAAAAAACAATCTTATTGTTTGTAACCATCAGGAAGGGATACTAGCCCAGCAATCTGATTTTGAGTGCACGTTAAACATAATCAGACGGAATGGCAGATGCGGGTTATCTATTGATGGGGGACATGGCAATATATCGGAAAACAAGATAAGTAAGAATTGGGCCTGGGGCATTTTAGTCAAATCGCGATCATCAGTTATGATCACTGCTAATGAGATCTTTGGTAACTCTTGTGGAGCCATTCGCTTAGGAGTCAACTATTCAGCAAGCTGTTTTGTGGATCAGAATATCATTTACCACAATGGGATCTGTTTTGAAAACCATTACAAGTGATAAATTCGATATCTCCCATGAATTAAAACAGCATGATGGTGTTCCAATGAGCTAAAAGTCCCCGGCTGTAACACATTGGAACAAAATGATCAATTCGAAGTTCATCCTCACAGAGAGCAATCCCCTCTATTTCTAGAGTGTTCATATTGTGGAAACCGATACTCATCATTGCAGAAATGTGGACGCTGTCGCAAAGTCAGTTACTGCGTTGATAAATGTCAGCTCAGCCATTTCGCCGATCACAAAATATTGTGCCGTATGCAAGGAGAGTATTCAATAACTATCGATATTCCAAGAAACAAGGATAACTGGAACCAGGCTGGGTATGTACGAACTTTCAATTATCAACTGAAGGAAATTGGTAAAGGTAGTCTTCCTCCCAGGAACAGCCAGCAGAAGTTTATTATCAAAATTCACGATAAGAAATATGTGGGTATCAGTGCTGACAACAAACTTGTACTGTATGATCAATCCACTAAACTTGATTACCAGTTCGTGGAACCGAGAATAGCCCAGATAATCGGGTAATGTGGCGTTTTGAGTACTAATCAATCGACTAGCAAGAACATATACTGTTATGCTTATTTTTCGAATGGTGGGAGATCCTTGTGTATTGACACGGAGCAGCTTGCACCTATTCAGGAGTGGTAAACAAGTGTTATGCTCTACGTAATATGTGTAATGATACTGGTCATTATTAATGTGATATTGTCAGTGATGTGATAATTGGATTATATATGTATTCATATACTGGGACAAATCGGTATATTTACATTTGACATCAACCGCACCGAATCCAACTGGTCTGATTATACAGAAACAATCCGCATTACTTCCATGGAAGAACAGTACCCTATCATTTATATAAGATATGTCCATCTAAGGTTGCATACTGGGACATGACTGTCCCTAGACAGTCGGGGAGTCTAATCATGATAGTGTCTTTTCTCACTTCCCTACCCGCTAGCAGTTATCAGCGTATGACTTCATGTCATAATGCATTAGGTAATAACCGCGTTCTGTGTCACGAGGATTATCCATTTCCTGTAGCGAAGCATGCTGGACATGGCAGTTAACATTATACCTTTGAACTTCAACTTTACACTAGCTTAACATTGCTAGCGCAATGCACCCCACTTCAAACTCCGGCAACAGTATTCGACAATTCACTAATCCCACCAGACTTATATTAAAAACAACTCTGAACATGCATGTTGCGACACAATATCTACTCTTAAACATTTCCGGTCCATCGTTCTTATGAGAAGTATATGTTCTGTCATGAGCACTACTCATGGAGGCATCCCGCAACTCGTACAAGGCAATCGGTGTTAATTACGATGGCCCGAAACCAGCGGGTCATGACATGATACAAGTCAAAAACTTGGCTCAAGAGCACTTGTTCTAGCTGACTGGTTTAGTGTCCCGTACAGGACTGTATTGTTTAATGTTGGCGCATGCTATGGAAATAAACATTGATTCGGGAAAGTGCATCTCCTGGCGATATTTTGGATAGAATATAGCAATCATAGATTGTTTTCCCTAAACCATTCGCAATTATTGCAGTTGGTTGACATAAGGTAGAGGTTCAAATGATGGTTGATATCATTACTGGAGACTATTTCAAGTACAAGTACAAGTAGTATTTATTGTTTGTCCAGAAAAGTTAAGAATTAATCACCAAGCATTGTTTCAAGTAGATTCCAATTGTCATTTTGAAGAGATGTCAAGTTTTCGGTGACAGAGAAGGACCAACCACACGTCGATAAAGGTGGATATGCCGTTTTGGATTGAAAAGAACCTGAAAGCTGGTGGGTCAGGTGCAAAACCTGGAGCAGTTTGAATCAAAGCGGTTGGGTTCATCAGATAACGCATCGAGGCACATCACAACAAATGATCGCCAATCCATTTGTTATCAACTTGCATGCGGTGATTAATAATAATCACAATGATCATAAGAGAAGGGCATGTTTTTTCTTCTGATGCTTATCATTTTAATTGTAATGACTGATATTCTGGTCAGACTGCCGCGTCGACATTACGTTGCAAGCTTATATGAGAGTGCCCCCACCCTACCCATTGGATATACCTTTTTTTGAACCATGAACCAGACTGGATAATTATCTTGCTGATCACGCCGCGCATTTCTTGTTCGAAATAGAGTACCGCATCGTATGACTTCAATCAGATGATAGCTGCTTACTATCCACAGATGTCAATACCTGATCGGAATATGAGGTAAGTTGCGTGAGACTTCCATGTGGTTGAATGCAAAGGTTTGGCGGCACACCAACAGCAGAGCAGGGGAAAATCTCCCTAGTCAATGGTTATTTTGGATGTAAGTCCATTTGTCAGCATAGGCGAGCTCGTGATTGCAACTGCGAATGCGTCGATATGTAGCCTATTCTGTAAAGTCAAAGGTCAATCATGACAATTACGACAATCTGGTTTCTCGGGCTCCATCTTCAACTCCACAGTTCATACAATCTCTGTGAAGTAAGTCAAGACGTGTTGCTCGACATCGCTATACCTCATGTTTAGAATATTGGACGTATTTGTGCGGGTGTGGTAAAAGCACTTACCGACTGAATAATTGGAAGCAACGATTTTGCGACTTCAACCAAAATAACTATGGTACAGGAATACTCGATGTGCGTGCCCGACCCCATTCACGTTGATTCTTGTCCCATCGGATTAATTTGATTGATCGCAAAAATGAAGTGACTAGCACAAATTGGATCCCTGCTGATAATACTCGCGTGTCCATGATATTTTGGCGACATCACCGCACGTTTAACGTTGGTTAGCTTCTGATTAAATGAATAAGTTTGTGTCTCGCGGTACAGATCACAATTTTCGATATATTTTCGAAGTTACTTTTTTAACTGGAAGGTGCATTTGATTCGCGAAACCCAGAGGTTTTGTTTTGATCTTGAACGCAAACCAAAGGCAAGGTCATCGAAACAAATATGCAATCATTAATATGTTTATGAAAAATGATTCGATTGTAAAAACAATAACTGATTAAGGTAGCTGAATTGAATTGTATGCGTGTTATATATATATACACACACATATATATATATATATATATATATATATATATATATATATATATATATGTATGTGTTTGTGTGTATATGTATACGTATATACATATATATATATATATATATATATATATATATATATATATATAATATATAAATATATATATATATATATATATATATATATATATATATATATATATATACATATATATATATATATATATACATATATATATATATATATATATATATATATATATATATATATATATATATATATATATATATATATATATATATATATATATATATATTTGTATATATATGACAACAATAACGACGTCAACATTCTTGTAATGAAGATAATTCTGAAGATAACCTTGATGATTTTAATGGTGATGATGATGACTATGATATTAAGAAATTCGTCAAAGTTCGCCAAGTTCACCAATGTACCCATGGGCCGATGAGTAATATATCTTGTACACAATTATGGTGTTACCAAGCACCTTAGGTCTAAAATTCGTGGTATCATAGTCGCGCTATGATTTTGTCGTTTATCATGCAATGTTTTGTCAGTAAGATGGTTATTTTCTGCCGCTGCTGTTAAAAGCTGAAGTTAAAGTTATGGTGAACCTGATGATCGAATCGTAGTTTTATTATAATCAATTGGTAAATTAAAGTCTTGCATTTAACGTTGGTGGGCTTCCAAATCGATCTTTGTAAATTTGTTTTTGTTTCGTGATACAGGTAGCAATTTAGAAAAAAAAAATTGTTGGAGATGGAAGTTGTTATTCATGCCCTGAGCAATTAGGTCAACAACGAGATAACGATAAATCCTGGATATATCCATGGATAATAGTCCGATTGTATAAATTTATACTATTTTGTAGCTTATTTCAGTTGCACACATTTTATCTAAATATGTATCTTAGCGTGGTAGTCGCTGATAAAAAACGGTTCATAGTTTAACTACTGTTATTCGTTTCGGTTTTTAGTTTGGATATTATTTCCGTAGACCTTGGTGTTGCATACCTTCTCCAATACCGCAATTGCAACTTCCTCAAAAGTTGTACCCCAGAGGCAGAGCGCGCTAAAGCTAAAACCCTCGTTGCTAGTTGTTTCCGTCAGCTTCTTGCTATAGCTGCTGAAGTAGTTTTGCCCTATGATAGCGGAGTAGTCGCTCCCTCCAACGCAGCCCTTCCTCGTGGTCTCCCACTGGTCCGTATTTTGTTTGATTCCGGTATGATCGTTGCAGAAAGATTTTATTGCCGCCTCCATTATACCCAGCAACACCCACTCTTGAAATGGTCTGTCGTGTGGGTCATACCTTAGCAGGTCTAGTGCGCGATTCTGCCGATTTCAAACATTTTGCTTTAATATCACTCTTCATTTGACTATATCACATAATTTCGACCGAAACGAGCTGAAGTTCATCATCTGAGATATACCCATCTTCAAGCGCCGCTGATACAATGTCTGCAATGGTATTCAATTTGCTCTGAGCGAGAATGCGGACCTGGTCATGCTTTTTCAACTTAATGGTCAGTCGCCAACTGATGAATTTTCCAGCAATTACAACAAGCCCACAAGCGGCCCCAGTAGCACCCAACACTGTGGCAATAGGAATGGAACTACTGTAGATATTACACCTGCACCACTTGCGCCAAGACACATACCAACAGCAACTAAAATAGTGTCTACTGCGTCCACTGAGTTTACTGCACACTTTTATTTTTTGTACATAGCACCATATTTTTCAATCTTTTTCTTAAGGTATTGCATCTTTAGGGTGATCTCATTCAACCAATAGGAGTGACCTGGATTCTCATCAGGCGGCTCTGGAGGAATGGGCGGGTGTTGTTTCATACTACCGTTATAGGCACATAAGTCTATATGTCAAGCTCAATAAAGAGTGATGCTACAGACCAAGTCGCCTCTCTGTTTCGAGTTGTTGTATAAAAGTTAATAACGTTGCCCAGTTCAAGCTGTAAAGGCTGGTCTAAAGATATTACAACAGCCCGTTGGTCAGCCGGCTTACTTATTCCTACCACTTGGTTCGTTCCATTAATAACAGGAAGTACTGTTATAGGACCAGTATCAGCACCAACACCCGAAGACAACCCCATACTAATGATCCTACCACCACATGTCATGGTTTATCCACAGCTTGAGTCTTGTGAGTCTCGACCCCTAGCCCCATGGCCAAACGACCACTCATATCCTGTCTGAAGGGGGCCACTTGCTTCTGCCCATATAGTATTGAGATGGTTTGTTTGGGAGTTTATGTGTTCTCTCAGGTCCCTGCAATGCTGTCGTTGTTGTGCATCAACATACTTTTTGTTAGCTGCATGTTTTAACAACTTTGGGTCTCCCAACTGAACGATTCTATTATCTCCCATTTCAAGGTCTCCAGTCATAGTACCGCCACTTTTATCCATTTTGTATGAGTCGCCAATGGATACATAGGTCTTTGTGGCATATTCCGAGAGGTCGGCGCCCTGAACATGGCTTGCCGGTTTTGGCCTAGGTCCATAAATTCTCGTTTTTTTGACATCTTGTAAATTCAAGAACAAGGCTAACAGGTATGTCGTGGTTATCCAATAGCCTTCCGCTAGTGACACGCTTACATTCAGGATTAGCGATGTTAGTGGTTATAATATAACCGGATGAGCCACCCCCTAAACCTACAACTTCAAGAAGCGTAGTAGGCGAAACATCTAGCATATTATGGGTAGTACTGACTTGCTCGAGGTGGACATAAAGTGTGTTAAATATGCTAAAGTTGATGCACCGGTCTCTTATGTGAGTACCTGAAGGAATTAATTGCCTACTCTGACCGTCATCAAGACCCTACATTTTTAACACACCGTCTGATATGCGCGCAGCCCGCTTACTAGGAATTGTGAGGGTAATAACCCCATTCACAGCTTCAACATCTAAACCAAGACCTATTGACGTAATCTGTTGCTGAAGAAGGCTGAAATTCCAGAGACCAGGTTTCAATTGGACAGATCCTCCCTCTTCTAAAGTTCTTGACCGCCATTGAACTTTCTCGGTGGATTCGAAATTGTACCAGCCCACAGTATACGTGATTGACGTAAGCCAACACATAGATCACCCCAGTGTTATCAATAGCATTTTGGAGCAACACAGCGTCGCCGCTTTGAACATTTGACAGAGTGTGATACACAGCACTATGAATAAACAAGCCTTTTGTGTTGGTGCCTGGGTTGCACTAGTGGTCCCTCCACCCGTCAAAGTCACTACCAGGGTAGATATTGCCAATCCAATCGCAGTGAGAATGGAGGCGATTGTAATGCCCTGCTCCCAGAACAGGGTGCGTACACGCTCAGCTAGCGTTGTATCCTTGTTCAGAAGTCTGTTGATCGTTTCCCTGATGCGGTTAATTTGGGTTTGCAGACGTTAACGGTTTACAGAGGCAGCCTCTGCAAGCTCATTTGCTTGGAATCTCCATGCTGGACTATCACCCCTCCATGCCTCCTCCAGGTTTGCCATTTTAGCTTCCCGATGTTTTATATCCCTTTCTATCTCTGTTATCTTACCTAGGTTGTTGACCAGCTTACCCCTCTAGGTCTGCATAGCCTTATCAAGCTCAATAAGCTCTCTGAGTGGTAGTTCGTTGCCTTTTTGTGTACCTAGGTCTTCTATAGCGTTATGAACGCCCTCTATGAAGCTTGTTTCTTCTTCACCACATTGCTCTATCACAGCTTCATGGCTGCTCATTTCTAACTTATCTTAGCGCAGTTTCCGCTTTAGCAGCAGCTTGGTGAACGCCGTGTAGAGCTTTTGCTGCCTTTGTGGGTAGTTCAGCCGTCACCCCAAGAGCCTGAGCAGGCTGTGTACTACCGTACGTTTCTATACTCCTAGGAGAGCGGAATTTGTTGGGGTTGTTCTTCCATGTCAGAAGCTTCCATTCGCGCCCCAATCTAACCCAATGGTCACCTCCTGTAGACGATCTAAACCCCAGAGTGGCCTGCAGCCCATGGTAAGACACTGCCCTTTCCCACCTCTTAACTAAGATTTATGTTTCTTCTTTAGATCCCACCTGATCTTCTGTTAACCCCGCAGGCATTTCAGTAATAGCCCAAGGTGGACTAGTCGTACTCGACGTATGTAAAGTTTCATCAATCAGGTTAGTCTCCTCATCATCGAAGTTAGTCTTATTCCTCTCCCCTCCTATAGCGCCCTCCTTCGCTGGGTCGTCCAATTCCGGGTCATCAAAGTCCATGTCTGTGTGTTAAAGATATAATTGTAATTAAGCATTCAACATGACGAGTACTTATGGACGCAAATTTAACCCAAACCGCCGGATACACGAGCCCCTCAGGGTAAAGGGCATGCGACAGCGTGTAGTCGTTACAAACAATCGAAGCACTATTGACCAGAACCAACAACTGCTGGTTCGCTTCCCTAATCTAGGCGCAGACGACGTCCTTGACTCAGGGACAGCACGGCTGGCCTTTACAATTACACTGACCTCGGCTGATGCTAACCACAGTATTGTGCAAAACCTGGGTCGCGCCGTGGTTAAGAAAATGACAATCAAGATATCTGGCAATGAGGTCATGTCTATTGACGACAGCGATGTGTACCACGGTTACCATGACTTGTGGCGGACTACGCAGGAGAGACAGGGCCTCCAGTATCAAGGCATTGACACATAAGATGACAGAAACACAACTAAGATACGAATGGGGGCAGGAGACAAGGACAAGACCCAGAAAGAGGAACTGGCCATAGCCGATGTGTATGGTAACAGGTTCAAAGTTCCACTTGATTTTGAATTCCTCGAGAGCCACTTGCCATTCTACCAGAGTGCGCTTAGTGACAGACTGGAATACGACTCCAGCTACGAAATTGATGGCATCTCGCTGGAGTATGACATGGTTACACAACCAGAGTTGGCCGTTTGATACGCAACCAGTACACAGGTCGGCTTTCGATTCTGTATGACCGTGTACTTCGTCACAGAAAGCTTGTATACAATAACAAAGATACACTGTGGTACATCAATCTGAACGTGCCTGCTCGCAGCATGAAGGGTATCCTAAAGCTCTTTGAAGACTCAGCCAATGTCTCATAAGCCAGGAAGACAGAGTTGTTCTACAACCCAAAGATTACAAAAGTTGAGGTGACCATTGAGGGCATCCACAACCAACTCCATGCCCAGGGCATGCGTGGCTACCAGCAGTGGGATGAAGTGAAGAAGGCCTTTGCAGCAACGAGTTAACGAGACCCCAGTGAAGCAATAGCTGCAAAAGACTTGGCATTGTCGGACGTATCCCTAGGAGAGTATCTAACCAGTAAGTATGCTTTGTGCCTCGACTTAAGGACGAGTGATGTCGAACAGCTGCATGGTAGTGGCAAGGCCGTGGATAATGCGTCGGAGGGTATCACCATACAGATCACCAAAAAATTCCAGGGGGCCGGTGGATTGATCGCTTATATGTATATTGTAATGGATGCACAGCTTAACATTATAGATGTTTTGATGAAACCGAAAATTGTGTTTACATTTCCAGATGGTCCTTGTTTGGCAATTGTTTGTTGGCAGACAGGATGCGGGAAAACCGCATTCATCCTCGACCTACTTGAAGGGCCCTTCTTCAGTACTTTTGAGCATATTTTTATCCTCTGCCCTACCATACGTTTCAACGAGGCCTATCAGACGTGGTCATGGGTGTGGGGAGCGGCTCCATGATCACTTGAGGGCTTTCTTCCACTGATTCAAGGGCGAGCCTACCCTCTACATTATCGATGATTGTTCGGCAACAAAGGCCCTAACCAAGAAGAAAGACATGTTATCCGAACTGGCATTTAGTGGCCGCCATCTGTGCTGAAAGACTTGAGTGAGCAGATTCGCTGGATGGTGCTCCTTCACACCTAGGACCGTGACTCGTTTGAAGATGCCTTGCGTGAAAATGATGTAATTCCAACAAAGGAGGAACGTGCCACAGTACGCCAACTACTAGCAAAGACCAAACACGCATAACTGCTACTGATCAACTTACTGCAAATGCCGTTGATTGAAATGATATTGGCCTTGATAGCAGCTGCTGCCTCAGTAACCAATTTATGTTTTTTCATCTGGGTAGCTACAGTATTTTAAAGCTTGAAGGCGTAAACGCATATTCATGGATCCTGATACCATTATTGATAAACTCTTTGAACTGGACATGACTAGCTTAGTGGAGACAAATTCTGAGGGAGCGGAACCTAGTTGCACCGAAAATGTAGATATGTCTTCTAAGCGAGATAGGCTTGCTGCCGTCATAGCCAGTGGTCAGGCACGTCAGTACTTTGGTTCGGAGCACCTTACAATTGACCAGGTGGAATCAATGTCTGATGAAGTGATCATCAAGCTGTATTTGAGATACGAGGCTCGACTGGGTGCTAGCATGACGCGCACTTTAGGTCAATCATTGCTACAGCTATTGGTTGTATGTTTTTACCAATCCTACCAGAACACCAGCCATAGCTAATTACAGACCACGAGACTAACCCGTTTGTTGGACACGCAGTTAGCACTGCCACTTGTAAGCTATATCAACGCTATGGTATGTTTTTAGCTCCATTAACCGCTGCTTTAACAACAGTTAAGCACTATCAATTTGGTAAAACAAGCACCGAATCAACAGGGGCCAGTGAAGCCGCCAAGTGGACGCGGAACGGAAGCGTCATGATCTGGCAGTCGAGACACTTTAGTCTGCTCAGGCGGCATGGGCCAAGACGCGAACTGAGCATTTAGACTTTATCAATGAACAACTGCGATGGCAGGGACACGCCGTGCATACTTTTCGGGACGTGGACGCGGCTCTACAGGAGTACCAGATGTTGACGGGTAAGACCGTCAACCCACTGGGCCTTGAGCCAAAGCTTTCAGACTTGTACGATCCCTCAGATGGACAATAGGGGCGGGAGGTGGCGGTCATAGTATTGGGTATGGCTGCGACTGGGCTGGTTGCATACAGGCAGGCTAAGTAGGATAAAGAGGTCGCAGGTGCACTCAAAAGGATATACAAGAGCGAACCACTGGGGTGGTCTTAACTACTTCAGGTAGACCCAGACGGGAGTTTATGGGAGCAGTGAATCAGCTGTTAGTAGAGCATGGAGTATTAGTCAGGCTTGGCCGTGTGAATATCCATCGAGATCAGGGTATAGTTGAACGCTTTAACCGCACCCTTGCTGATCTGCTCTTTAGACATCAGTATGCTGTAGGGTTAAAGGATACTGGAAAACAATCTCCTGAGTGGGTTTCTCGACTACAGGCTGTTGTCTCTTCGATAAATAATGAGGTGACCCGTTTGACAGGTAAAAAAACCTAAAGACGCTATTAAGGCAAAACGAGTTGCACAAAAGCCCTCTTCAGTTGTACCAGGGCGCCCTCTGGGGATTAAAGAGCAAAAGCTTCCTTCTGATGTTGGTGTTCGCTACCTCTACCAGCCTGGTGAGGTCGAGCAAGACCAGCGGCGGCAGGCTATTGACCCTGTGTGGTCACTCAATGTTTACCGGATTGGAGGCTCTGTCACTAAATTCTATGAGCCTGTACTTTACTATTTGTTGGATGGGCCTCTCCGTGGCTTTGTAAAGGAGGAGTTGCTTGTGGTGCCGTCAGATACCCAGTTGCCGCCATACGGTATTACCAATTAGACTGATAGAGATCTATATATAACAATGGTAGTATTTGACAATAAGTGCCCGTGGATATTACTCGGAAAGAAAGACCTTGTACCCAAGAGCAAGAGTTTTGTGGATTACGCAGATATATGATAAAACATTGTGTCGTTAATCGTCTTTGTACAGGTTGTCAGAAGGCTATAAAAAATAATAAGGTAGGATTGTGTATGGATTGTGGGTTTGATAAAGTCAACCCCAGTCGTCTTCGTCTTACCCCCGCAAAAATTAATTCACAACGGCAGGGACACTGACTCGCCAGCTGGCGCCACTAAAACGAGGATTCCCCGCTGTATAAAAATAGAAATCTTGTGGCGCTGCTAGCAAGGTCAAAGTACGCTCACTGTCGTTGTCTTTTGTGTATCAACAAATTCCCTTTTAGACTAATAGATTTCTATAGTAAACATGACCTATAATCAGCGAGCACGTAAAGCCCAAAACTATTATGTTTCAAATATTATCTGTTACGGTTCGAAGCCTCCTTATCCATGCTCTCAGGTTGCACTCAAAGCACATGAAAAGCGTAATGAATATGACCGTACACACAAAAAGATGTTGGCTATATTTAGATTAAGGGCTGGGTTGGCACGTACATTTGTCCCCACGCCTGACCCACGCAGACCAGTCCCTGCCCCACGCAGACCACTCCCCACAGCGCGTCTTGCCTTCAAGAAGACTAAGTGGGCTGTTAACAACTATTTGCGTGGATGGGTGATGAATGATCCCGAGTCTTACCCCCTAACAGCCTTTGTCAACTGCGGGTAATGAGTAGGTGGCTCGGCCGGAAGATCTACAGGTACAGGACCATCCAGATGATGCCGAGACTGGATACATACTTGAGGCTGTATCCTACTGCACTTCATAACAAGCACAACGACTACCCGCTGGCTCCGGAGCTGCTTGCTGTAGAGAACGACTGGTTGTCGGACTATCAGAAAAACCTCCTAGGCGAGTTGGGTGGTACCTTGGGCGAGGTTGAAAAGCTGGTGCCCAACCTGCGGAATAAGGAGAAGTATGTGGTGCACTAGAGGAACCTAAAGCTGTATCTGTCTTTGGGGATGAGACTTACCAAGATTCATCGTGTGTTGGTCTTTGATCAGAGCCCCTGGATGGAGCCTTACATTCGGATGAATACAGACCTGGGTAAGGTGGCTACTTGCGACTTTGAGAAGGACCTGTATAAGCTGATGAAAAACTCTGTGTTCGGTAAGACCATGGAGAACCTCTGCAGGCGGGTCAATGTCAAGATTGTGCGCTCTACAGAAGAAGATAGAATGCGTAGGCTTATTGCTAGTCCCGCCTACGTGCGTCATCAGGTGTTTGATGATGACTTGGCCGCTCTGCACATGCATAAGACTCACCTGGTACTGAACCGCCTGTTGTATGTGGGTATGTGTATACTCGACCTCTCCAAGCACCTGATGTACGACTTCTATTACAATACCACGAAGCCAAGATATGGCAAGAACCTTGGCTTGTTGTACACAGATACGGACTCGCTGCTAATGGAGATACGCACGCCTGACGTGTATGATTACATGAAGGAAGATGCCAATCTCATTGACACTAGTAACTTTCATCCCTCCATTAGCCTCTACAGCATTGTGAACAAGAAGGTTCTGGGGAAGATGAAGGATGAGTGCGCCGGTGTGCCCATTAAAGAGTACGTTGGTCTGCGCCCTAAGATGTACTCGATCTTGATGTCGAGCCGGCATGAGATCAAAAAAGCAAAAGGTGTGAAGAAGGTGGTGGTTAAGAAGCATCTACGGCACGCTCAGTACGTGGAGTCGCTGTTCGCCCAAAAGCAGTTTCGCCACGGAATGAACATGCTCCGGAGTGACTGTCACAAAAAAATGGTCTCCACATTAACAAGGTGTCTCTCTCCCCCTTTGATTCAAAGCGGTGGATAGCTCCGGGTGGTGTAGACACTCTGGCCTATGGGCACGCGTCGATCTGTTGAACAGATGAGGGCTGAGGTATAGAAGGAGCACTGATGAACATATGGTGGTGGCCGAGCTGCGGGCAGATGTGGAACATATATGGGAGGAGAAGGTGGACCTTGAGATTGAGGTGAGGGATTTGGAAACAAAATTATGAGGACCTTGTGGAGCGCGTGAGTCATTTAGAAGTGCTTATTCCGCTGGGTCCTGATGATTGCTCTCTTAAGTGTGGCTCCGGACCATATGGGGCTGGAAGGGCTGGTTGACACTGTAGTACCACATCGACCCGATGTGGGGGGAGGTGCGAGCGCACTGCCGGTTGGCTTATGTGTGTCCATTTGGAAACTGCGCTCGTACCCCCAGTCTGTATGCTACTGTTGCATATTAGAAGCCTAATTCAATTGTAAACTTTTTGAAATACATTTATTTATTACAAATTGAATGCTTTCCCACTTGTCCCAAATTGGATAGTTATGGGGTTACCAAAAAAGCAAAATCCATAATAACGTGGTCAATTATGGGCCGAGTTTGTACATGTTTTAACTTCCTGATACAGGTCGCCGAATTCCCCCATATATCTATGGGCGTCTGGCTATCATTGTATTCACAACGACTAGACAACAAATGAAGCAGAGCCTCTAGCGTCCAACAAATTAATTAACCGATATCTCTGACAGTGAAGAATTTTGTTCCCGAGGTGTTGTTGCGTGAGTCAGATCATATTCAATCGCAGAGGGCTGGGCGTAGTATGCCAACCGAAGAAAGTTTGAAAAGTTATTTATGCAGAGAGGGTTAGCCACCGGCAACCTCAGCCACAATCACCCAAGTCAGGTCATTAAAATAGCTCGCTCGGGAGTGTTCAGTTTTGCCAGACTCATTATATATCACCTGTTATTATGCATGTCACTGTCACTCGGCGAGTTTAACTGACTTGGGTGTCTGTGCCCTCAGCGGAACGTTTGGGTGGTCTTGATTTACGTCATCTAGCTGAGCGTATTCGGCTTTGCATGCACTCCACCAAGGAAGTGAGACGAGCGGGAAGGGGTGAGTTTCTTTACATGGCCACTTAAAGACATGTAAGTAACTTTGTTGACCTACTTTACATGATGACATATGCTTGAAAGAGCCAATAGACATGTAACCTTTTTGGATAATTCAAACGTTTACATTCCTCGCATACTGAATCTTGCCAATCGGTTGATAATTAACAACCTGTTTTAACTGAGTTTCTAAGCGCATACATGAGAACGCAATACAGGCTGTCAACAAGCAAATCATATTTGGATTTGCTGAGAGGATAACATTTATAAGGAATAAAACTGTGTTTTCTTTCGTGAGGTTGATGAATGCAAATCGAAACAGAGTACCCCCCATAATTCTGTTAGGTAGATAACCATCCTTTGTCGCATGCGATATTGGAGGAAATGCACACTTGAATTGACAAGGCATTCAGCAATCCCTCCAATTGGTGTTGGTAATCGTCCCGGAAAACAGCACAACCCATTTGTTGCTTCCACGGGTGAATAGGTGAGTGTACCTAATTAGTAATTCTTAGTATTGTTAACTTGGCGAACTGCTTTCGCCAAGTCGTCTTGTTAACTTAGCGAATTACGGCGATCAAAAGTCACATCGTGGATACAAAGCAAGCAAGTCTTATCCCCATGTGTGAATGCTGCACACTGCCCTCCCCAGGGCAGATGTTTAATAACAATGCTTAACTTAAGTATACACGCTATTATTTGTTGCTGTATCAACTCATTCAAATTCTGATGTACCGCTATTTTCCATTCATAGATACCGATATTAGTTACTTAACGTTTGCCAAAAGCGAACCCGCAGTTAATGTAAACAATGCTTATTAGCGATACTGATTGGAAGTTATGTATGTATTTGCTAGTAATAACATTGGTCGGCGTTGTCCATTTTGTGTGCTCTGTATGTGTTTTAGTACTTCAATGCAACTTACCCGTAAATTGCAGTTACATTTTCATCATAATGCACTGATATGTCAAGACTGGTAACAGCAGTAATATTCATGACACCAGGCAATTCAACACATTCAACAGCAGCTCTCTGACAAGTCCAGCCCTTATTTGTCATGGCTTCTCCGCAATGTTTGGACATGTGGAATTCCTGAAGAGCATCAAAACCAAAGACATGACATACAAATCGTCAACAATCCAAATATTATATATTCAATATCAATTTATGTATATGAAAAGAATGATAAGTACTTGAGTAATATTATTTTATACTTTATTTATTAATATTTCAGGATCCCGCACACAGGGTTGTTTCCGTGGATGGCAGATCTCCATAGAATCACTGCTGCAGATTTGCGATAAAAAACCCATGCTGACTAACAGGTCCAACCAAGATTCAGTGTGAGACAGATACTGACTCTATTCAATTCCTCAGACAACGATGTCATTGATCCTCTCGACCATCAGGAAATAAATGTTTTGGCACACATTGGTGGTTATATTGTCAAAAAGCATAAAGGGTACATGTACTCTGATTGTCCTTAAAAGTTATCAACTGACATTGACCATAATGAACCATCACATGAATTCCTCGTTAAGGCAAACTATCAGTCTTCCATGACCGGTCTTTTGTGTGCCCCTTCCAATTGTTATAAAGGTGTCCGTGTCAAAGAAAGGTGTAATGAATGCAGTCATAATTAGTGTTACCACAAATGGGCATTTCTCTCCCATTGTGTGTGTTCAGTGTCATGTTAAATAGACGGCACTGCACCTAATGCATACTATTGGCATCTATCATACATTGATGGAAAATAACGGACGTTTAAGGCAAGCTGGTAATTGGCAGAATGGGTAAACCCTGAAGCAAAGTCGTGTTTGATAATATCCTTATCGTTTTAGATCAGTTTACATATTGTTTGTGCAACAATTGCTCATTGTGTAACAATATTCGTAATGTTGTTTTGAATACTAAGTAACATTCATTGCAATTAGTCAGTCTTGCAGTTTGTACCTTAACATGATAAGGTACCATTTGTACTGGGTAACCTAATAAATTTACATTTACACCTGTCTGTGTTTATAATGGCAATGGAAATGTGTTCTGGCTTTTATTAACTGCCATCAAGTGTGTTGGTGACAGGATTTAATAAAGCAACTTTGTTTTGTCATTTGTGTGATTTATCACAATATTGTATAGTGTGTGGGTCCACTATGCACTATCAAAAACAATTAGAATATATATTGATATCCAGGTCAGTTATTTGAGACACTGTCAGTGGGCTCCTATACATGCAAAAAGGGATTGTCAGACCAAAGTTGGTCAGACTGTCAAGCAGGCACCACTGTCAATGACTGTCAGTTCGCTTGATGATCGGGAAAAAATGCCAACAAAATAAAATAAAATGATCTTGAGAAAGAGAATTTAACCATTTTGTTGGATTTATTTATTTGACATGTTCAACTCACGTTGATTTGAGCTATAAGAGAAAAGAGGGGGGAAAATTCTGTACCAGGATTAACACCTGTCATTGTTTATAATAGCAATGAAAATGTGTTCTGGCATTTATCAACGACCATCAGTTGTGTTGAAAGGATTTAACAGAGCAACTTTGTTTCGTCATTTGTGTGATTTATCACGATATTGTTTGGTGTGGGGGTCCGCAATGCACTTTCAAAACTAATCTCCAGGTCAGTGATTTGAAGCACTGTCAGTGGGCACTAATACATGCTAAAAGCGACTTCCATCTGTGGAATTGGCAGACGCGGCCATTCGCACTTCTACTGTGCTAGAAATTTGATTCTTCCATTGTTAACTATGCTTAGATAATAATAACCACTTTATTACCTGGTTGATGTATTTGACCTATATAATGAACGGGTTGACTGCAACTGAGAAGAGTAATACAAACGCCGAAGCAATATTCTAATGATTACATCTGATAAGATAATCAATCTTTTGCAGCACTCTATTTAGTGTCAGTCTTTACTAACGAACGTTTTGTATACTTTTGTATCAACATTTGTGCGTTATCACCATAGTGGTCCAACTCCTGTGACACAATCGGGATCACATATCAGCGCCGCGGTAAACAGTATCAGACGACTGCTCGTGGAAGTTGGCTATTTTCGATCGCGTAAAGTATGGCAACACATGACTATCAGTGTTAAACTAAACGTGCTAGTATGTTAGGGAATACAAACCAACATGGGTGGATTTATTCCCGTTAACTGTCGTATATACGATAACAGCTAATATATAACTATTGTGTGTCAAAGATGTGAACACCTGCGACGTTTGAGCAGAAAGAGTAGCGGATTTCATAGGAGAGCGCCAATTCAGGACAAAACATTTTTCTAGTCTTTTCCAACATTGGTTTGAGTTGTGGTATGTAACACAAGTCTTACATCACACAATTCAAACGATATGGATCGTATTGCAATCTGCAGCACCTTATTGGAGTAAATTAAACATTATGTAGGGGCTATAACCTTTGGGCTGCATAAGCTATCCTCATTAAGGATATCCTGTACACATGAAGTCCAAATCTTACAAGAGACGATTTAGCATGTCACCATGTCTCTGTAGATATATTTGTGCTTTCTTTCAACAGGAGTTTTATTTGCATAACTAAGTGACCGCGTCTTCTCCCCACTGACTACAGCGTACGGTTATCTGCCACTCAAACATGTTTTGCCAGTCAAAACAGTCATGTAGGCAAGAGTCGACCATTCTAGTCGACTTAGTTGTGCAAATATGTGTACTTAAATGTCGACTTTTCCTAAAATGGTTATGCCTACTTCGGACAAATACATTATAGCTTTGAAAAATCCATTTTGCATGAGTGACTAAGGTAACAAGCTATATTCCACAGATATGAGCTTGGTTTTAATCCTAAAGCAATTTGGCGTCATTTATATATAATACAATGAGCCAGTCCAGGGTGTGCTTATAGTGACAAATTGCAAATGTACATTAGTAAGATATTTAACCAAACGTTTATAGATAGAAGTGAGTTGGGTTGTCAATGAATGGCATTTGTGATAAATTTGTGCATGCATACTGGAGATGGGGCCAGTCGGGTACTACCACGGGCATTTGTTTATCAACAAATATGTGTACATGGCTCTTTGCTGACCATAGAGAAAAAGAATCATTATACCATGAGCACAACAGGATGACAGTTTGAGCAATATTAGTAACGCATATGTGCAAAATTGTTGCCTTCGGACAACAGCTTCGTTCCTCTCCACATATCGGATACACGATATATATATATATATATATATATATATATATATATATATATATATATATATATATATATATATATATATATATATATATATAGATATATATATATAGATATATATATATATATATATTTTATATATATATATATATATATATATATATCTCTATATATATATATATATATCTATCTATATATATCTATATATATATCTCTCTATATATATATCTATATATATATATATATATATCTATATATATATATATATATATATATATATATCTATATATATATATAAATCAAGCCCTCCCTGTGTAGTCCATCTTTTATCAGTACGTATGGAAATTAGTATCAGACATTTCGTTTTTCCGGCCATTTAGCATACTTTATCAATCGTACAGTATATGCTGTGAATTGTATCTCTTATCTATCATGCATTTACTGAAATACCTGCGTACGTCGTTCCTTGCACGGTAATGCTGATGGCCCACTATAAAAACCCGTAAAACATAATGTAAGCTGCATCACAACCTAATCTAGCCGGGTAACATGTTTTCGGGCGTATACATGTAGTAATATTTTTACCCGGCAACTAGCAGTTTCTAGGCAGTTGCAAACACCTATCTTGCAGGTTAAGCAACGTTATGATCAAATATCCACCATTCTGGTTAATTCAGTTATATAGCGGATAGTAGTTGATTTTGTTGCTCGAGAAAACAGCAAATCTGTGACGGAGCAAAGTATGATTTAGATACCCTTTCATTGGCGATGCTGGATCATGCCAAATCACTGGAATCGTCAATGATGCCATGGCGTACGCTGGACCCAGCTAATTTTCGAAGCTATCGAGAAGTGAGGCACCCAGATTCATTGAATCTTTTATCGGTCTGACCATGGCTCATATCTAGTGTGTCATCAGTAACCCTCATCTTATTTGGCTGATATATGGTAGAACTTCTCTGATAATGTCTTGTAATTGACGGCAAGGGACTACAACGGATCTCTATTATACACGATAGCATCATAACATAATGGCTCCTGGAACCTTATCAAGCGTCCGATGCAAATGTTACACTGTCAGATGTCTTAGGGATAAATTGTTGCATTTTGCTATTGTTTTGCAATGTGACCATACGTGTATATAGCAATCACAGAATGTATGTGCTTACTGTAACACCACTTAAAGCGTAACGCATGCACGGTGAACATATGTTTAAAACATCAATCACGTTGGTCATATTCTATAAAGACTGTATTGCTCTTAGCAGAGGTAAATGCTCATATGATAGTCTGCTGACGTACGGACAAAACGGTGATGCTTATCATACCAATTCGGATCAGTTATGATGGGTAAACAAATTTCTTGAACTCATTCCTACGGCAGAAATTAAATTGACATAATTGTATCTATTGTACTCCTCACAAAATATTCTAGTCATGGCATTAATTACATTGTTAATGTCTATCAAAGCGCCTATTGTACCCAACCTCATATATTACGCTGCCTGTCCACGAATCTGTTATTACAAGCAAGCCGGTCATATTTCGAATGCATGGTTCTGATCGACATTTTCTATGTATTATATTATATCAATATCAAAGTTTCCTACAACATTCCGATGTAAGCAACAAAGAAACGTCATCTCATCACTGTCCTTGTTAATCATATTATTGTCATCGTGATCATATGTTTCGTACGCAGGGAGTTTTAAAATGACATTATTTACATTACTGTTGTATGTCTATGTTATTGAACCAAATTATGCAGATAATGATAAAAATCTTGTACATAAAAAGCTCTGCATCTTAAATATTCAAAGTGGTGAGCACGCAAAATTAATAGCGCGTAAATCACCGACCACATGGCTTAATAGAATGAAGGTTATTTTTGTATCCTTGTTTCTAGCTTCGTGGCATAATAAGTAATGCCTCATAATTTGCCTCCGTAATTTGCGCACTGGTGTATGCACAGTTCTTTCTTCTCGTTGTATTACACGATTTAAGTTGAATGTATTATAAGGACAATTCGCTTAATTCCACACCCATACATAATGTGTGTTGGGATCTGCACGGAAAAGGAGTATATCAGATTACGGAATAAAGGCTGTTACATTTGCAACGCACTTTACGAGACTCGAACAAGGCTGTGGCGTTATTGTAATGATCAAGCAATACTAATCACTGGGTGACAGAGCGTATATGTATTAGAGAAGTGCTTAGACTTACTCAGAACTTTGACTTCCCAAAGCGATCACCGCTATCGGAATTTGTAATAATATATCGCAATCAATAAACCACTGACGAATATAATCTAGCCTGCCTTACGGGGAGAAAAAAAGTTTCATTGATTGCGAGGTCCTTTAGATATAAATGACTTAACAAAGAACAATATGATTTTTATGACCTTGAATGAATGATAATAAAATGAAGGCATTGTATTGGCAATTGTTGTATTACCAACGGTCATTTCGGTATTGGGGACTCATGCACATATTCACTTTACGCTTAAGAGCTTTGTAGCTGGCAAAACCGAAACATTAAAGCATTCAACGTTTAGAGCGAAATGGATAACCCGTACAAAACAACAAATTTTGCAAAGCTGCAATACGGTGTTTGAATATGCATGAAAGCTATGTGATGAGTTCTTTAGAAAGTATCTTTTATTTTGTGGATTTATTTTAAACATGATTCATCATTTTATTCACTGACCAATTAGTGTGCAGTGTTGCATCGTTATAACATTTATATTATGTAGATAACCCTGTATATCTTGATGATGACACATCTAAATATTGCTATATGCACAATAAATTGCACTCATATAGACTATTACTACATTAAGATATCATGATACTAAGCCATTTGTGTGATCATAGAGTTTCATTACAAGTACTGAATATTTTTCGAAGCGGTCCTTGCCGTCTATCGCTGTCATTACCTTGTGTGACGACCTCATACCTAGTAATGATCTCGTAGCATCTAGCCACCTCACTATAGTCAGTCGTACTTGCTATGCTAAATACTACGCCAATACAATGAAGGTTAAGATAGGACTTTTGTAATAAAAGGATGTTCAATATGTACATTGTTGCTGCTTTATTGACAATAGCACCATGGTCAGCAGGGCCATGACTAAGGCAAGCAATCTTTCTTGCGGATTGATGTCTTCAGATAACGTGAAATGGCTCCTTCCGTGAATCCTCCCCACTCCCCTACTCCTTCAGCGAACCCCCTCTCCTGAGATGCAATCAAATTCCTAAGTCGACCACGAATTAACCATAGCCAGTAAGAGTGTATAAATCCTTCCTACACGTAATTTGTCGCATAACTTGAACCACGCGCGCTGATTCTTGTCCATCTGCCATATCGTCATGTCAAATAATAATAAGGAATACTGACGAATTAAGAACCGATGGTAATCAACATCACATACAAGAGCGATGAATATGACCTTCAAATAGATACTAAGAGCAATCCTCGGGACTGATGGGAATTTTTAGACATTTAATTGTAATCTGACAAACCCAAGAGTAAATAATCATAGTCTAGTTTTAGTCTTTGGAGCACTTTGCAGATGATTGAACACCGAATGTGGGCCAAATGATATGTTATAAGCTACTCTGGAAGATGTTTAGAGAAGCCGCTTTGGTTCACATATAGCTGAATCAAGTTCATTTGATTGATTTTCCCGAGTCTTTAAATAATGAATGGATGTTCTTTAGGCTACTCACACGCGATGCGGCAAATCATGTTGTTATTTGACGATCACGGTTTATTTGCCAATGGTTTAGCATGGTTAAAATACTGTATGTCTAGCAAGAATGCAATCTATGGCATCTGTGACATCTGATTCATTTGTTGAAGGTATCACGTGACCTTTGAACGCAGCATTGCTTTACGATTAAGCTATGGAACAATTATATCTATCAATGGTTAAGCGTGGTGCGTATTCTGTATGTCGGGCAATTTATTTCAATATTCAGCATGAATGAAACAATAATAGCCGAAAAACTCATAACTATAACCTTGGCTTTTGTGTTGCCTGATTGACGGAAAGGCGTTAATAAATACACTCATTATTTACAAAACATCACTCTTGATTAGCGAATAATGGTAATTGCAGGATATTATGGCGCGTCACGTAATATCCTGCCCAAGTAATCCAACTTTCCAGTCGATGCTAGATTGATTCATACAATCACACACGCGACATTATGTGGCCCTCACATCATTTGTTAGTCGATGATCGTTCATTGATAACATGTAATGTGAAATAATTATAATTCGTTTGACACATGTTTAGGGTTGTGCAAGCTTTGCAGTTTCAATCAAATTATGACACATCTTACGGCTAAACATTATATCACACCATGCCATTCGTCGGGCAAAGGGATCAATCGCGGTTTGGATTATTTATGTTAACAGGACATGCCTAAACTTCACACCCGCACCAATACCGATTGTTTGGAAACAATTATCAACATTTTCCGAATTGCGACAGATGTAAAACTGAGTGAAAAATTATATTTCCCAATTTGAAGAAATTTTATTAGGACGTAAATAATACATTTTATGTCATTCCCCGATTTCAACGGAGCTGAACTATTTGTTAGGTCAGGACAGTCGTGCTGATTGGCCCTACGAGCAAATTATGTTGTTTTGTTTAATGAATCCCAGCAGCGTACCATGTTGCAGTTGCAAAGGTGTTTATCACAAATTGAGACGAATTACTAGTTAAATATTCACAAATATATGTGTTAGGTTGTTTTAAGTTTTACAAGTTACGCGCTATCTCTTGTTCAAACGAATCGCTTATTTCAATACAATGATACCGATATCCGTAGTTTGAAGGATATTATGGCTCGTATCGTTTATTTCCATACATAGATACCTATATCCGTAGCTTGCGCATAGCTCATTATGCAATATTTTACATAAGTTATTAAACGTTTGCCAATAACCATTCAGCCGTATATTTACTCAGCGCTCATTAGCAATACTTATTTGATTTGGACAGGTGTTATATCACCTGTATGTGCTAGCAATAACATTGGTCGGTGTTATCCGTTTTGATTAAAGGCAAAACCCTACAAGCTTGTGTGCCCATTAGGTGAGTGGCTTGGTACTTAAGCGCGGCATACTCGGTAATGGCGGTTACAAGTTGCACTCTGAACGAACGTCTCGGAATGTATTTTGTTAGGTCTGACTTTAAACCAAAACAAGGTTACCGCCAATACTTCTTAGTTGATGCCAACTGGATGGTTAACGCCGAATATATTTGCAATTGAACAATCAAAAACTGCTTTTTCTTCAGTCCTTTCAATACTGTCAAGGAATAATTTTGGGACAGTATTGTCAGTCACACCCACCGTTCCATAGTTAGAGAGACAGAGATGGACCTGCAACTCTGACGACTGCATTTGTGCCTTAAATGCATTTGCCATGAACTTCGCCCATATTTCAAGCCAAATCTTGTGTGGAATGTTTCATAGTTCCATCATGAACTCGGCTTACCATGTAGACAAGTTCAGGGAGTAACCAACGCAATATTCATATGTATAGCATTGTATATATATATATATATATATATATATATATATTTATATATATATATATATATATATATATATATATATATATATATATATATAGAGATATATATATATATATATATATATATATATATATCTATATCTATATATATATATATATATCTCTCTATATCTATATATCTCTCTATCTCTCTCTCTATATATCTCTCTCTCTCTCTATCTCTCTCTCTCTCTATATCTATATCTCTCTATATATATATATCTCTCTCTATCTCTCTCTATCTCTATATATATATCTCTCTATATCGCTATCTATCTCTCTCTATCTCTCTATATATCTCTCTATCTATATATCTATATATCTATATATATCTCTCTCTATATATATATATATATATCTCTTCTATATCTATATATATATATATATATATCCTTCTGCCAAATCTGATTCTAGAATGCGACCCCTCTTATAATTTTCTTACCACTCTGTCAATGTGATTCCTCAATCAATCACTTAGGGGCAAAAAGTCATGGGGGCCATTAAGAAAAACGCTGCACTTTTTTTGGTCAATATTGGACCCCAATCCTTGTGATGCGCTGTAACACCGCATAGCATTAGATATGATGATGCTAGCGCAGTGTCAACAATACGTCACGCACTAATTCAGTACTTGAATATCAGTCATTTCACTCGTTTACTGATTGTGTTATTGGCTTGTTTGCCATTCTATAATTTAACCGAAAGTGCCATACGACAGATAACTCATCTGACATACAACTTGTGACTGCCCTGGTGATGCCTGATTGTCCGTGCTAGATGATAACCAGATCAAGTGCTATTGACAATGGCATGTTGAATGCGTCCATATGGTCTTAATCCTCAGTATGTAGCGGATCAATAAAGTTCGTTTGATTTACTGTGCGCCACGAGCCACCAGGTTGTGTCGCATGCGGCAAGCGAGACTTCGCTATAAAGTCCCCTGCAAACGTGTACTTCTACAAAGTGGATGGAAATGGCATCTAGAGTGCTATAGCAGTTCCTAAACATACATTTACTGTTTGATTTGAGTGTTGGATGTTTGCTGAACCGTCTCGAAGGTATATTGACATTATGGGACTTTAACATAGGCGCTATAATTCATGTGTGTACGCATTTAGTCGACGTGGCGGGGTTACTTGCTTAAACAGACGGCTGGTGGTTCCACAAGGCAAATTATAGTGCAGCTCCTGGAAACTCTTTTGTCTCCCCGAAGAATGGGGAAAAAAACTTGGGACAAGAGCACCCATTCTAGTTTACTGCTGTAGTGTTCCTTACAAGACAGTAATGTTTAATTTGAGCTATGGAAATAAACATAGACTTACTTATACATTTACCGAATCTAGATCAGGCTTATCGTATGCATCATGGGGGTCTTGCATCTATCTAAATTAAATTATAAAAGTAGTATTTATTGTTCGACCAGAAAAGTTGCGAATGAATCACCAAGCCAATTATAATTTTGAAGAGATTTAAGGTCTTCGGTGACAAACCACACGTCAATTAAGATGGTGGGTATGTCATTTTGGAATGACGAGAACCCGAAAGCTGGTGGGTCAGGTAAAAAGAATGGAGCAGTTTGAATCAATGCGGTGGTTTCCCCAGATAAACCATCGAAGCGCATCGCAACAAATATGATCATACAAATGATCGCCAATCCTTTTGTAATCAACTTGCATGTAGGAATTCACAATACTCACGATGATCATGATCATTTTCTCCTAATGTTTATCATTTTAATTGCAATGACTGATATCATGGTGAGACGGCCGCGTTGACATAAACATTGCAAGCTAATATGAGAGTGCCCCCACCCTACCCTACGGATCTACCTTTCTTTGAACCCTGAACCAGACTGGGTCATTCTTTCGCTGATCACACCACGTCACTCTTATTCGTAATAGATTGCCACATTGTACGACTTCAATCAAGTGATTGCTGCTTACTATCTACTGATGTCAGTACCCGATCGGAATATGATGTAAGTTGCATAAGACTTCCATGTGGTTGAATGCGAGGGTTTGACGGCACACCATCAGCAGAGCTTGGGGGAATTCCTCCAATCCAATGTGATTGTTAGTTTGGATGTGCTGCCAATGTAGGTTCATTTGCCAGCATCAGCTAGCTCGTCATTGTCACTGCGCATGCGATCGATATGCAGCATCTCCGGTCTGGTCCAAGGTCAATCGCTACAATAACGACAATCTGATTTCGTGGGCTCCATCTTCAACTCCACAGTTCGCACAATCTCTTCGAAGTAAGTCTAGACGTGTTGCTCGGCATTCGCCAAACTTCATGTGTCTAATATTGGACGTATTTGTGCGGGTGTGGTAATGGCACTTACCGATTGAATAATTGGACTTGTTTTGCAACTGTTTTGCGACTTAAACCAAAATAACTGTGGTACAGATAGACTAGATGTGCGTGCCCCAACCCATTAACGTTGATTCTCATCCCTGTTGATCATTGGATTAATTTGATCAATCGCAAAAAATGAAGTGACTGGCAAAAATTGGATCCCTACTGAAATTGAACGCGTGTGTTTATGGTATGTTGACGACATCACCGCACATCTCCATCATTCTTGGATATGGTTTAAAAGCTACACGCGTCCCACCCAGACCTCGAACCACACCAGTTGCAATTCTGAATGCTCTGCCCTGCATCCGAGGCGACTATAAAATCGATCATGATGTGGGATTACCTATTATGGATATAGCCCCTCAAGGACCAATGAATAGGCCAATCAAGGGGTCGGTGTCTTGGATAACTAGGTATATCAATTAGCCCTATCGAACCAAGTACGGGAGCTGGTCCTGCATTCCCTCTTGCAAGGTAATAAAACCTGATGTTGGGCTTATATCAATTGGGCGATTGTTACAATGGCATGGCATACGAATTGGTCGGGTTTTCGTAAACAATTAAAATGGACCGGTCATTGTTATATTTCGATGTTCGATTTTTCAAGAATATACAACGATATCAAACTATATGAGCGGAAGACACTAAGTTATCTTTGGATGTCATATGAAGTGGTTACATGTGATATGATGCATACTATGGCGATCAGTCCGGTTTGCATGTTTGTTTGTTCGTTAACTTGGCTAATGCAAAAACTTTGCGTTCGCCAAGTTATGGTGATCGGTCCGATTTGTATGTTTGTTAAATTGGTCAGTCGCGTTTGTTTGCATGATTGTTAACTTGGCAAATTGCTTCGCCAAGTTAACTTGTTTTAGTCGCATTTGTTTGTGTATGAATTTTTTTTGATGGGCTATATAAGTCGCAAATTTTGCAATATTTGAATACTTTTTTTTATCGTTTGGCATCTATAATGAGCAGAACCGAGATGATTTGAAATGATCTTGACCTAATACTTAGGTCAGGGTCATCGAACAAGTAAAACTATAAAATCCCCAATAACTCCATTTACACCATTTTGTAGCTCAATTTAATTTACAACTTCTTTGTAAATATACTGCGCTGTACAAATTCAATTGTTTTTCCCAAGTACCTAAGGTAAAAAAATCGAGGAATCAGTCCAAATGTTTTAGAAAATTAACCCCAAAAATTCGTTTGCCTATGAAACAATGAATAAACTTTCCATCGCAACGCAAATTTTGTCTAAAATCGTCAGTGACATGACTATTTACATCGTAAAATTTAATAGGTGTTGATGGCGTATTTCTGGTTGATAGTGCATCAAAATTTATATAAATACCAAAAGTTAGTGAGTGAGTAAGTGACTTTGTGCGTGTTTGTGAGTGAGAGAATGGGTGAATAAGTGAGTTTGTGCGTGTTAGTAAGTGAGCGAGCTTATGCGTGTGAGTGAGTAAGTGAGTTTGTGTGGGTTAGTGAGTGTGGGTGTTAGTGAGTGAGTGAGTACTGGTGAATGCAATAGTGAGTTATTGAGTGTGTGCGTGTTAGTGAGTGAGTAAGTGAGTTTATGCGTGTTTGTGAGCGAGTGAATGAATGAGTGAGCTGGTGAGTGTGGACGCGTTAGTTAGTTAGCTAGGGAGTGCGTGAGTGTGTGTGTGATAGTGAGTGAGTAAGTCTGTGCGTGTTATTGAGTGTGTGGGAGTTAGTTCGTGAGTATGTACTGTGTTAGTGAGTGCGTGCGTGTAAGTGAGTGAGTGAATAAGTGAGTTAGTTCGAGTGTGCGTGCTTGTGAGTAAGTGATTTTGTGTGTGTTAGTGTGTGAGTGAGAGAATGAGTGAGTTGGTGAGTGTGTTCGTGTTGGTGAGTGAGTAAGTGAGTATGCGTGCGTGATAGTGAGTGAGTGTGTGCGCGTTATTGAGGCTGTGCACGAGTGTGTGCGACTTAGTGAGTGGGTGAGTTTGTGCGTGTAAGTGATTGAGTGAGTGAGTTTGTGTGTGTTAGTAAGTGAGTTGGTGGGTTTGCCGTTTTAAGTGAATGAGTGAGTTTGCGCGTGTTAGTTGGAGAATGAGTGAGTGAGTGAGTAATAGAGTGAGTGAGTGACTGTGTGAGTGAGTGAGTGAGTGAGTTAGTGAGTGAGTGAAGTAAGTGAGTGAGTGAGTGTGAGGGAGTGAGGGAGTGAGAGCAATAATTTGTGCGTGTTAAGAATTTGATCAAAAGGGTTAGTGAATAAGATAAAAAAACACCAGAGGTTGATTCGCTAGTAAGTTGGTCAGTGGATTTAGGAGATAGTGAATGTCGTAAGGTGGAAGGGGATTAGTGAATGTCGTAAAGCGGGAGGGAATCTTTGAATATCGTAAGGCGGGAGGGATTGGTGAATGTCAAAAGGCGGGAGGGGATTAGTGAATGTCATAAGGCGGGGGGATTAGTGAATGTCATTAGGCGGGAGAGGCTTTTTGAATCTCATAAGGGGGGGGGGGGGTTAGTGAATGTCGTAAGACAGAAGTGGATCAGTGAATGTCATAAAGCGGGGGGATGAATTTGATGGCACTAGTACCTTAAGATTGAAGTGAATGTACGTGCCATCACTTCGATGTAACTAAAGGGATTGTAAGTGAGCATTAAGATTGAAGTGATGACACGCACGACTTTTCATCGAAGTGATAGGATTTGAACCTATAGAATGAATTTATGTCACCGGAATATTTCGAACACTTTGATCGAAGTGGTGGCGCCGGAAAAATTAGAACCTTCCGATTAGCGCCTTAGCCTCATAATCTTTATATTACAATGATCTGAGCTGCGCTAGCGTAATTTGCTAAGGTCATGTCGTATTAGCGTGATGTGCTGAAGTAATGGCGTCGTATTAGCGTGATGTTGTAAAGTCATTGCGTCGTATCTGCGTGATGTGTTAAAGTCATCAAATGAAACATAGCAAAACAATAATCTAAATATCTAGTAGCCCATATATCTATCCAAAAAATGAACTCATCTTATTTTCATAACTTCGCTTTCAGTTTTTTTATGTCGTGAAGTGTTGAACAATGTCCACATGATGATAGCATACCCTTTTAGTGACCTTGATAATATGATTCAGAGCGTCATCAGGTAAATGTACACTCGTTTACCCCATTTTGAATGTATTTGTAACCGTTTGTTTAATGGGTATGACACCACGAAGCACATGACAGTTACATTGTGGCATGTTAATGCAATCAGGTAATAATTGTAACTTCCCATACATCTTTTGTAATCAATCACTTGATGTTAGAGTCATAGTTGATTACTAACGTGAGTTTACGGGGCTAGGAAGTCACATCGCCATACCACCTCCCGAGTGACTATGACGTAGTGTACTAGCTAGGTTCCCGTCCAATCATACTCGACCATCAACTCAAAATGTTTGGCTTATGTCAGCTCTCGTAAGTGGTGAGGTGGAGCCCTTAGTTACGGTCCATTGAGTGTTTCTTGGACGTAGAAGTGTCTTTTTTGAATTTCAAACATGGATTGACTTTAAGCAGATAGCTTATGAGTTAGGTAAATAGATGACGCCATTAGTAACGCCATGGAATGTACATTTTGTCCTTTAAATAATTATGCAAAGCTGAATTATTTTACATAGTTATCGCTATGCTTGTGACATGCCGGTTTGATGTAAAGCGCGCTATTGAGCAATTCTAAAAAACGAAGTTTTTATAACAGCTGCAATGCTCGGCCGTCAACAAACATGTTGACGCATGGAGAACGATCAATATAAGCGTCCGCGGTTTCTATGCACCATTGTGTGTGTTGTCACGAACAACTTTATCTCCCCTGCGTGACGAGTCTATGCTTATGCTAATATGGTTAGTTGCATCGTAAAATGTTATGGTTGTTGATGACGTCATTTCCGGTTTCAAAAGCATCAAACATTTCAAAAATTGCACAAGTGCAATGCTTGATAACTCCATGCTTTAGAAATTGCTTTTAAAACAGTTTACATGTTCTGAAATATTGCCAAAAAAATCCTTAATAACTTTGTGTGGTGGCTAACAAAGCAGGCTTTATGGGAAATCTACCTGCCAATGCAGTATCTGAAAGATAAAACATGGTGTTGTTAATCGTATTTGTTCTGTTAGTCAGAAGCGAATAAGAAATAACCTAGGATTGTTGGTTCGATAAGGACAACCACAGGCTTGCTTACCAGAAGAAACGATTAAAGCGCAGCCTGCAGCCGGCGACACTGACTCACCAGCAGGCGACAGTGGGCCTAAAGATAGAACTGGGATTTCCAACTGTCAAATACAACTCACGCTGTGCCCCTCCTGTAGAAATGGGATTTATCACTGTCAACAAGATCAAAGTCCGCTGTCTAGAACCTATGCTCCCACTGCAGTTGTCAACAAGGTGAAAGTCTGCTGTCTAAAAATAGAACCGTTGCGCGCTGTTGCTTTTTTTTGCTTATAACAAACTTCCATTTAGAGATATGAAACATGGCTCACCATGCGCGAGCACGTAAAACCCAAAGCGATTATGCTACAGTTCACGGGTTAAAGCCACTCTACCCACGCTCTAAGGTTGCACTCCAAACTTGAGAAGCGTATTGAAGTCCCCGCGCCAATCAAAGCAGCCCCAGTCCCTGCACCACGTAAATCAGTTCCCACACCATGCAAATCACCAGTTCCCACACCATGCCTTAAGCTCAAGAAACTAAGTGGGTGGGTAGGTGATGAACGTTCCTGAGTCTCACCCCTTCACCTTGGATGGTCATATGTTAGACGCGTGATGCGTAAAATGTTTTACTCAGGGCTGAATGAATCAAGTGTCAATTTGTCCATAATCACATTTATGATGGCGGCACTGAGTATGTTGAGCCCGTATTGTGTAATGAGCAGCAGGTGGTTCTCTCCTCAAATGATATTAACGATGTGGTGCACCAGAGCCATGCTAGTATCCAAGAGCGGGTTGAGTTTGTGGGAGTCAAAACTCTGTGGTTTGATATTGCATACTACCAGACATTAAAAGATGGCTCCTACCTACCACTCCCGAGTGCGCTGGCAACTAAGAAGGCGATCATAAACATTAAAAATACAGACGACTACTGCCTTCTATAGTGTATTGAATCGGCTCTGCACCCGGTTGTCAAGGACCTACAGCGACCATCTTAACATAACATTCAGTGGCTGTTAACCCTGCCGGAAGGTAAAGGCATAGAATATCCAACATAGAAGTACTACTCTTTATGAGGCGCGCTGCCCTGTTGGGGTCATAATCTCCTGTACAAGTGGTGTAGTATAGATGAGTAGGGTGCGTCAGTGGGCCATGGGAGCCTCCATAGAGACTGTGGCAACTGCATCAGAACCCACACTCTCTATAATACCGTTGTAGTATAATGGTTGAGCGCAGGTGAAGCATCATCTTATGCAGACGTGCTAGGAGGCATACCTAGATTATCTTTCTTGGCACCAACAAGGTTAGCAGGTTAAGTAATATCTGCTAATGTGTGACTTTGTTAGCTGACAGGGTTAGGTCGTCCTCTAGAGTCATACATGTAAGAGGAAGCAAAATGAGTATAATATGTGTACAAAGAACAGGGTCAGACAGCCTTACAGCAACTTGTATGTACAGTTTTAATTATATATGCTTTCTTGTGTTTGACCTGAATGATGGTCGTAGTTACTTGCAATTCATGCTGTGGAAGCCGCAATGACCAAATGACAACGTAGTCGTTCAGTACTGATGTAGGTTAAAATGTTATCAACCAATAAATATTAACAGAGCCACATGTATCAATTTAATGCGTGTAACAAATATCTTCTTGGTGTTTCAAAATGCAACAGGGATGCAAGACATGGATAATATTGTTTTTATCAGTCGATTTCTAAGAAGGTAGTGACTTTCGGGTCGAAGCAATCTGGCAAAAAATGTGGTAAACAAACATCCGACATAGATTTCGCAAGATATGTTAGGTTGCGACTGTTTTTCCACAATGATAGTAATGCCTTCTTTATTTACGGTGAAACATTAATGCCTTCATTTAGACAACCTGGAGCACAACAGATCGGCATTTTTCATATCAGCTATTGATCGATTAAGGTTGAAAAGCCATGTCCACAAGCGTATGTGACGTCATGTGAAAATGTGCACTAAGGTACTCAAATTTAAGTGAATAGGTATGGCGTCATCATGCAGACGACGTGAATAATTTACTATTTGTTTATTAATCGTGTAGAGTGATTTACGATGCGTATAATAATTGGAATAAGACTGAATGTCTCATAAGGCGCCTTAAAATCCCAACATGTATTTCACCAAAGTTTCCCTTAAGTGCCAATGATTTCTTAGACACTAAACCACACTCTAGTACATATATCACAGTATAATTACTTACCAATAACTGCGACTGGATTGAAAATACCTAAATACTTTATATTTCATTGGCTTGCTCCCTCGCATGGGTGTCTCATTAGAGTATAAGCAGCAGATTTGTTGCAAAATTTGCAATGACTATGATAAACTATTTTAACCACCTAGAACTGAATAATATTTTGGGGTATTGATGCAGGCATGAGGATGAACCCATCTAGTCAACGCTCGCTGGTGCTTGTCGAGAGCTTTCGAGCGATACTTCCCTAAATGCCTGTGAGTTTTCTCAACTACAAGTCAATGTTTGCAAGCAATACCTGAGGGTCATAAATGACAATTTTTGTTCATGATCCCTGCTTCAAGTGTTAGAAAACGTTCAAGAGAAAAGGAGGACTAACCGTTCACTCGAAATGGAAATCATCTTATACGAATTATCCGACATTGTAAAGTGTTTTACAAGGGAGATGTCTGATCGTGCACTACCCGTCAGAGCTATTTATTATGATACGTAGACAGGTTGTGGTAGAGAGATGAGTTGCGACTGAGAGATGGCTTATAATGAAGCGTTGGGTTGTGGTGAATACCTGGGTTGTGATGTCGAGATGGGTTGTGAAGGAGTGTTAGGCTGCAATGAAAAGTAGGGTTGTAGCGGAGAGACAGGTTGTAATGTATAATTGATTTGTGGTAGAGAGATGGGTTGTGTTGGAGACGTGGGTTTTGTCGTAGACATGGGTTGAATTTGATAGATGGGCTATAGCGGAGTCTTTGGTTGTGGTGGAGGGATGGATTCTGGTGGACTGTTGGGTTGTGATTTAGACCTGAGTTGTTATAGCGAGATGGGTAGTGGTGGAGAGATGGGTTGTGGTGGAGATATATGTTGTAGAGGGGAGATGGGTAGTGGTGGAGAGATGGGTAGTGGTGGAGAGATGGGTTGTGGTGGAGATATATGTTGTAGAGGGGAGATGGGTAGTGGCGGAGGGTTGGGTTGAGGTGGATAGGGTTGAGGTGGATAGAGGTATATATGGGTTGGGCAAGTTACCTTTCCACTAATGGATATCACCATCTACAGCGCGGACATGAGAGATCGGAAGTAAACATGCTCACGATTGCGAGACGATCGGAAGGACTATTAAATTATTTCATTATTGCGCCAACATCATGTTGGGTTACATTCTGTCGATAAAACGGGATGAATATAATATAATAAGTCTGTCTTAAATGCAAATTTTACATACCTGTGTAAATATTCTTAGGGATGACCAATAACGAATGACACCATTAATCTCATTCAGATTCGCTGTCCTTTCGGGACGAAGCGAAAAGGGCATTAGTTCTATAGTACATGAACAATACATCGCCGTAAGACTTTCAGTTATTTCGGATGAAACACTTGATTAGTTGATAGATAAATATATATATATATATATATATATATATATATATATATATATATATATATATATATATATATATATATATATATATATATATATATATATATATATATATATATATATATATATATATATATATATATATATGTATAATATGACCCCCAAAATGTTTAAAAGGTATTTCAAAAGTAATTTTGAAGAATTTGCAAATCTATTATGAAGGAGTAGGACTATTAACACTTCTATATGGGTAAACACAATATAAATCCGGTGGCGCATATGCCATTCCGAAATGCAGAGAACGCGGACGCTGTTGGTTGAGGTGAAGCCTTGTGGCAGATTGAATCATCGCGACTGCTTATCATGTCAATGAATTATTCCCTGAGGAGACGGCTGTGTTGATATTACCATAGCAAGCTACGATTAGAGTGCCCCCGCCCTCCCCTCCGAATATATCTTTTTCGGCCATCCTTGAACCCTGAACCAGACCCGACCATTGTTTCGCTGATAACAACGTGCAATTTGTGTGATAGACTGCAACATATGTATAACTTCTATCCCTTTATAGTTGCGTAGATGTGAGCGTTTATACGCAGCTTAGTGTCGATTGATGCCAATACCCAATCGGAATATGAGGTAAGTCGCGTGATAGCAGTTTAATGCATCCTAGAGTCGGATGTGTGAATAATGAACTGATAGATGGTGTATAATGCTGTTTATATGAGGACGATAACTGTTGCGTGTCAGTTGGTAACAACTGTATTAATGAGGACATAGATACAAAGAAGAGACGCCTGGTATGCGTATTATTCGCAAATTGTATGCGTTATTGTAGGAGTGAAAATATAGCTGAGGTGTCGGTTGTGATGACACGATGAGTATCTGTAATCTTTGATTCCGGTAGGCATTTGGTTTCCCTGTGAATGCATCAACATTTTATGCATATGTACGGAAAAACCGATCCAGTCTCTACGCCGTAAACTTGTTGATATAGGTTGATCCGATTTTGTGTTGTGGCTGATTATCATCATCAGCTAAAATGGGACGTGTTTCGTGAGGTGAATGATGAGATTGCGTTGCAGATGAAGTCATGTGATACATAGCATCCTGGATGAGGACCATGGCTACTTCATCCCCAATATCTGTCAATCAACCGTGTACAGCCAACTCGAATCTACTTGTCAAACAAGGTGGTTATCAGTTGTTACTTCTTGATCCCACATGAAAGCTAATTTTACACTAGCAACATATCTCGACACATTGATATCTGTACCGTATAGGTATCATTGTATTTATAAGGTTTATTGCGATGTTGTGTCAGGTACAAAGGTTCATCTTCTACTTGATGATTATCAGAAGCGATGGCTTGTGGTTGGTATTGGACTTCATCAAGTGGTGGTCCCAGCTCTACGACCGATTGTTGCGAATTACATCGAACAGATCTACGACCCTCAAAAACAAAGCCTGAAACGGCAAACATATGCAAAACATCTAGACCGCTATCCTACTGGGAAGACGGGAAGTTTGCTGAAATATCAAAATATTAACAGCAATGATGCTATTAAAGGCAAACACCCAGAACAGCGCTACAACTACCAGATATCTTGTGCTGTAGACTTTGCGAGGCTGTTTTTTCAACCTCGCATGGCCAAGTTTACAGCATTCGATGACACATGTGATGCATCAGTGGTTCTTAACCTCATCATACGCGTACAACACGCTCAGTTTCTTAAGGTTGCTATTCCCGCTGATGACCTAAGAAAAATCCGAAACGATTGGGCTCATTGTAATATGTCTGTCTGGGATGTCGTTAAATTTCAAGACGCATTTCAAATCATGCATCAGTTGATACGCAGATTGCAATTAAGTGATGGGAAAGATGTGCTGCAGCACCTCACTGAATGGGAAAGAAACGGTGAGGCCATTAAATCTTCGTTGGTCTTTAAATAGTAACTGTTTGAGTGTTGCTTTTCATGTGTATCGGAGATGTTTGGTTTTATAAGACATCATCCAAAATATGGAAACTTTAACAACAGTTTCGTTGTATTTGTTCGAGTTAAGCCTGGACATTATTCATTTGATATGCCTCATGGATGTGCGCCTAAATGATTGGATGGTTTGTTCTATCTCTTTTTGCAGGGTACAATCTCTTCACAAATACAGATGTTAATGAGCAACTAACGAAAAGTTTGCAAGAAGGCGTCACTTTGTTGAAGATTCATTTTGCCAATGAAGGAGAGATTCGAAAAGAACTGGATTCAATGGACCAGGAATTGAAAATGTCCATAGCAGCACTAACAGAAAATATTTCCGAGCATTCCATGAAAATCATTGACCTTAACGAGCAGATTAGTTCTCTAGAAGATCTCACCACTCTCCATGGACAGCAAGTTTCAAACCACAGTAGCATACTGGCAAGTATGGAGATGCGATTCGATGAACATGAGCGGGATTTTAGTATCTTGAATGACAATGTTACCAAACGGCTAGGACCCGAGCATAGCGATACACCCCAGAGAGCTTCATTTGGCACACCAGATAGAAACCGCTTCTTTGTAGGAAGAATACCCGAATTGCAATCTATGTGTGACCATCTGCACCAAAACAGTTGTAGTTTTCATGAAATGGCCATCTGTGGTCTAGGAGGTTGTGGCAAAACAAGTTTGGCCATCGAATACGCTTGGCTGTCACAAAATATGTATCCAGCAGGTGTACTGTGGATATCTGCGGAGAATGACGAGTCGTTGCTTAACTCTTTGGTTGGGATTGCGATTGAAGCTGGTCTCCATCAAGATGAATTCAGTATGAATGTCAACACTGTCTTAGATAAATGTTGCAACTGGTTGAAAACATTAAAAGAGTCATGGCTGATGGTGGTAGACAATGCAGATGATGAAAAATTGTCTAATACTGCCATGAAACTGTTGAAAGGGCCATGGAGAAGGTCTAGTATGGGACATATCATTGTCACAACACGGCGGGAATCAAAGGACACCAGTGATCTTCTTGAAATATCTGAAGATCCCTGCATAACATTGGCCTGTCTTTCTGTTGAGGACAGTGCCTACTTTCTTACTCGTCGGACAGATTCTTCCCTTTGCGAGGATACAATTAGCTTAGCTAAGATCTTGGGGGGTTTACCACTAGCTCTAGAACAGGCTGCATTGTATATAAAAGCGACCGAGTGTGGAATTGAAGAATATCTAGATCTTTATAGCCACGAGAAACTACTTGTTTTAGAGGACCTGCAGTCGTCGCCAAATGTAGTATCTGAAGACCGGCTTTCAGTCCACACCACGTGGAACATAAATTTTGCCTACATAGACAAAGAAGCAATCAAAGTGGGTTTGAAGGACACAGCTGCATTGACATTGGGGGTCTTTTCATTCATGAACCCAGATGGCATTCCTATCAGTGTTATAAATGCTGGGTGTCCCCAAATTGACAGCGAAAACTGTGCTTCCATTTTGAACAAGAAAATGACTGCCAAGAAGATTGTCAAAGTATTAAGTAAGTTTTCCTTGTTTGAGAAGCAGCAATCAACTGAATTAATCCTTACTGTCCACAGAATGGTACAAGAGGTCATTCAGCACAAGGTGAAAGGTACAAGTGCAAGTTGGCGGTTCCATTTGCAATGTGGTCAACGGATGCTACTTCAAAGCTTTAAAAACAACCCACGTCCAAATGATGTGTTGTTAGGACGTGATACTACTCTTGGATGTGGCATATTACAAATTTGGAGTTTAGTTTCACAATGCGCCACATCCCTGAAAGGTCATATAGAACGATACGCCAGAGAGACTGGAGACAAAAGCATTTTCAGAAGTGTGGAATGTGCCGCTATTCTGTACGAAGTGTCAATATGGCAGAGTCTGAATCTTAATCAAGCTGACGCGTTTCAGACACAAGCAACGAAAAATGAAATATTGGCCAATGTTGACAAAAGTGACGTTCATGAAACGAGAGCCCTGAATGCAATTCGCATTCCTGTCATAGCTAGTGAACAGCAGTCCCTTCGTAGGCTGTGTACACCTATATCTGTATGGCAAGATGATTTACCTCAGAAGTTACAAAGTGTAGATGTTGGTACTTGGCGGAAATTGGGAAACGAAGCATTTCACCAGCAACAGTACGTTAAGGCCATCCATCTATATACCCAAACAATTATTGCCATGGAATCCAGTGAAAAACCGGACGCTAAGGTATTCACAAACCGAAGCCATGCCTTCTTCTTGAGTAAGAATTTTGCATGTGCATTGACAGATGCCAATAAAGCAATTAAACTTGATCCATCATTCTGGAAGGGATATTGCTGGAGGGCTTATGCCATCGCTGAGTTGCAAAGCGAAAACCCTGAATCCGAAGAGCATACCTTCTTGCAGGGATTAAGTTCAGCGTCTGTTGCCTCTTATATGCATCCCGAATTCCGACGCTATTCTCGGACGCGGCTGTACTTCCCGTTCTTGCGTTTCGATGTTGTTTCAGACACCAAGTCTCTGATTGTTTTGTTGAGGGGAAATTATCCATTCAAGGCGTGGACACCTATTCTATTGAAGGCAAGTACATACGTAATTCCGGCACCCGACACGTCCGGACGATGTCTCATTGGCATCGAAGAAGGAGTTTGTTGTGTACTTTTCGGACGTTTTGACCGTGTGGTTCACATAGAAAATGTTCGCTTTCAGCCTGGATATAATAGCGTTGTTATTACCTCTTGTAGCCGCAGCACGTTCTACAGGTGCACATTTTCGTGTGGTAAACGCGCGTGCCAAGATTTTCCTAGTTGCAAAGGAGGCGAGGGCTGTCAAAATGATTCTGACATAACTTGTGAACAGGCTGCCAAAAGGCGTGGTAGAGTTAACCTCGATCAGAATAATCTATTTGTTTCTGGTATCCCTGGAAATCCTGGAGCGGAGGTGATTGAGGGTGGCAGGGCTATCTATGAAACGTGTTCGTTCATTGCTTGTGGCGGTGGAGGGTTTCTTGTTGATGGTGAAGGTTCCGCGGCAACTGTTTTTGATTGCATAGTTTCACAAAATAGGGCAATGGGTCTGGAGGCAAGAAACGGTGGAGTCCTTATTGCGCTTGGCAATACTGTATCTAAGAACAATACGCATGGAATTACAATAGGGCCTAATGCTGGAAGGTGCGTACTTAAAAACAATCTTATTGTTGGTCACCATGAGGAAGGAGTATTAACCTTGAAATCTGATTTTGAGTGCACATCAAACATTATAAGACGGAATGGGAGATGCGGGTTATCTATTGATGGGGGGCATGGCATTTTATCGGAAAACAAGATAAGTATGAATTGGGCCTGGGGTATTTACGTCTACTGGCGATCATCAGTTATGATCACTGCCAATGAGATCTTTGATAACTCTTGTGGAGCCATTCGCGTGGGTATCAATTATTCAGCTAGCTGTTTTGTGGATCAGAATATCATTTACCACAACGGGGGTCCTGCATTCTATGTGGAAGGACAGTTACCTAATTCCTTGAAATATTTTTCCAAGGTGAGATCCGTTTGGAAAACCTGTGAAATTGAGAGATCCGATATGTCTGATCAATTAAAAGATGCCAATGGTGTTCCAAATGGTGAGTTGGAGGTCTACACCAGAGAGCTTATTGTTTCCAGTTATAACACCGTTGAACAAAACGATCAACTCGAAGTTCATCCTCACAAAGAGAGATCCCCTCTATTTCCAGAGTGTTCATATTGTGGAAAGCGAAACACATCATTGCAAAAATGTGGACGCTGTCGCAAAGTCAGTTACTGTGGGAAGGAATGTCAGCTCAGCCATTTTGCCGATCACAAAATATGGTGCCGCATGCAAGGAGAGTATTCAATAACTATCGATATTCCAAACAACCAGGACAACTGGAACCTATCCCCGCAAATACAAACTTTTGATTATCAACTGAAAGGAATTGGAAAAGGCAGTCTTCCTCCTAGGAAGAGCAAGCGGAAGTTCATTGTCAAGATCCAGGATATGGAATATGCGGGTATCAGTGCTGACAACAAACTGACGCTATATGATCAAACCACAAAACTGGATTTCCAGTTCGTGGAACCGAGAATAGCCCAGATAATCCGGGTATGTGGTGTTTTGGGTGCTGGTCAACTGACTAGCAAGAACATATACTGTTATGCTTATTTTTCGAATGGTGGGAGATCCTTGTGTATTGACACCGAGCAGCTTGCCCCTTTACAGGAGTGGTAAACACGTGTTATGCTCTACATTATTCAGTGAATGTAATTTTGAAGTTTACGGAACTTGCAGTTGAACACAGATATTAATCGTGATGACGTTAGGATTTGCTTGTGCACGTTGTTTGGTTGAATCAGTTTTGTTATCAACATACTTGTTAAAGCATTTGTATATTCGATGTGTAATGAAATTGATACTAAGATATTATTTTCAATATTATATCATGCCGGCGCTTTATAAATCTCGAGCAACTATGAGATCGTACTGTTTATGATTTAAAAATGTACGAATATAAAACTGTTCTTGGTGTTCTTATTATCTTGATAGCACTGTTTCAAATATCCCACAGTATCACAGACGTCGATATGATTATATATTTATTGGACTATATACAGAACACATTTACTAGCAGTATCGCAAGTGTCCCATCGGCAGGCATGCCGGCTGGCGGAAGTGCCCTTGAACCTCGTGCGCAGACGCACACCTTGATGTGTCACGTTCGTTTCCTCACCGCGGTGGACCATGGTATAACATGTGTGTCCAAGAACATTACATCTCCCTTCTTATGAATTGTGAGGGTCCGTCTGGTGGGAGGTTAACTTTTAGATACTTTGATGTGCAACAACTCTATATATTATGCAAATTCACTAAGGTATAATTTGACAATAACAATGATATTAATTTCTAGAACTAAATCAACTACAATGGTAACATGAGCATGATTATAGAATATTCACAAGGGGCAGGGTCGACTCCCGGAGCCATCCGCCTGATGCCGAGCATGTTATGGCTCGTCACATACATCTGGCATATGCGTCAACGTTAAGCGTTGAGCATGATACTCGACGTGATTGTCTATAGGTCGAATATATCTGTAGGCTTGCTTGTGCGCCCGGAGCGACCTACTGGTGTCTGTGTTGGTGTTCTCGGGGGGCTCACTGTTGATGACGCAAGTTTTTTAGCAGCAGGTGTGGCGCTGCTTGGTGTGGAGGTGGTCGCCGCAGTCACATCTGATGCTCCACTAGGCTGATGCAAGTCACGCCGATTTCTTCAATACTCTGCACCGTCCTCGGTCTGTATGCTGTATGATCGAGGTGTTCCTGCTGGTTTGGGGACAACGCAGGTCTCCAAAACCCATCTGGCTGTCTCAGCCTGACATTTGCTTCTGAGTGCAGGGCTGCCATGGGCTTTGCTGAGCGGCCAAAGAATTTCTTCCGCTGTTGTGGTCTGACTTTTAGCCTGTCGCAATAGGGAAGTTAAATTACTTAGGCATGTGGTTGCATGTGGGACAGGCTCAAACCCTCCAGTGTTGACATCCCAAGCGATTTATATTTATTCCGTATTGTTACCTCTTGCTTGTAATGTTTTACAGTTTAAATTCGTATCTCAATAATCAAAAATTAATCGATAATTTTCATACATACTGTGTTTAAACCCAATTTTTCTTAACTAGTAATCAAATTGGACGCTTTGGGGACGGAATCAACAAAGATGAGATGATTCTTCTGGCAAACCGCTCTGACCAAACAAATTATTAGCGCGCACTATAGTACAACATCACTTCAATGAACATTAGCCCAGGTATACCTATGCATATGAATGTCTTGATAGTATCTAAACACGGCGCTACACCATCGAGGCATTCAGGCAACCGTATGCGGATTGCAGTGTGGAGGGGCCACTTGCCTAAATTGACAGCTGGTGGTTGGTTCCACACGGTCAACCATAGTGCATCTCCTGCACACGTGTTTGTTCCCCCACCCCGAGAAAGAAGAAAGAACTATACAATGGGATTCTTTAATAGGAAGAATATGGTATTTGCGTGTGAATGCTTTCATAATAATTTTATTCCACTGTTTCAAATTTAAGCGGAATGAAGCGGAAAAGTATCTCGATGGCGAGAGAAAAGGATTGGTCAAGGTTCGACTCTCCAACAGTTTAGGGACAGCCATGTTTCAATACGCAGCCTTGCTGGGCATCGCTACTATCAATAACAGGGAACCGGCCATCCCAAAGGATCACATTCTACGGAAATATTTCCACATAAGTGCGAAACACTACCAGCCTGATGGTGTCAGCAGTGTACAGCATATTCGTGATGAAAATCCTTACAAATTCAACCCCAGCATGGAGACATTACAGAGCAATGCTGATGTTATTGAGCTGACAGGGTTGTTTCAATCCTGGATGTACTTTTCTCTTGTTCATCCTAGAGTTCTGGAGGAATTTCGATTTCAAGATCCTTACCAGGTCCACGCAAAGCAATACATAGAGCATGTTGTACAACAATCATATGGCAAAAGGGTAAAATTGGACGACGTTGTTGTCATTGGAGTTCACATTAGACATCAGAATATGTGCAGTAGCGAACACATCCAACGTGGATTCGCTGCTGATGATATTGCTTACGTCACCACGACAATGGATACAGTGGCAGAGGACTTGGAAACAGAAAAGTTCATTTTTATCATCTGTACTGACGATATGCCCTTTGTTGATGCTTTACCATCCAGAAAATACCACATCTACGTATCCCGTAACCACAACGAGGCCGAAGATCTTGCTATACTTGCTTCATGTGATGACGTCATTATGACGACCGGTGCTTTTGGTTGGTGGAGCGCATACTTGGCCAATGGCCAAGCTGCTTATTATCAACCCTTTGCGCTTCCGGGATCCGAGGTTGAGGATCAATTTGAAGAGGAGGACTATTATTGACATTTCGTGCAAGGTGCTATGGGGAACTCGTCTTTCGGAGCATGTGGGTTGGAATATGGATACACCGCTGTCCTTGGTAATATTGTTGTGTTGTAAGCTTTCTTAAAGAACTGTGAAATGATACTGGCCATTATGAATGTGATATTGTCAGTGATTTGATAATTGTATTATATATGTATTTATATACTGGGACAAAACGGTATATTTTTATCTGACATCAACCGCACCGAATCCAACTGGTCTGATTATATAGGTACAATCCGCATTACTTCCATGGAAGAACAGTACCCTATCATTGATATAAGATATGTCCAGCTAAGGTTGCATACTGGGACATGACTGTCCTTAAACAGTCGGAGAGGCTAATCATGATAGTGTCTTTTCTCACTTCCCTCCCCGCTAGCAGTTATCAGCGTATTACTTAATGTTGAACAATAGGCAGTAGGTAATAACTGCCTTCTGTGTCACAAGGATGATCAATGTCCCACCAGACTTATATTAAAAACAACTCTAAAGCATGCAGGTAGTTACACAATATCTAAACATTTCTTGTCCATCGTTCTTATGATTAGTATATGTTCAGTCATGAGTACTACTCATGAAGGCATCCCGCAACTCGGACAAGGCAATATGTGTTAATTACGTTGGCCCGAAACCAGCGGTTCATGACAGGACAGAAATGTATAACGTAGGCGCTTGCTATGGAAATAAACATTGATTCGGGAAAGTGCTTCTCCTGGCAATATTTTTGATAAAAATATATCAATTAGAGGGTGTTTTCCCTAAACCAATCGCAATTGCGGCTGTTTGCGTAAGGCAGGGGTTCAAATGATGGTGAATATCATAACTGGATAATATGCATTTCAGGGAACACATTACAGCCCTAGCATTTTCGCCCATGGTTCATTGAACATCATTGATTTCTCAATTCCATAGACTTTCTTTTGCCGTATCTAGATCAGTCTTATCGTATGCATCATGGGGGTCTTGCATTTATTTAGGAAAATTATCTTAATAGTATTCATTGTTCGACCAGAAAAGTTGAGAATGAATCACCACGTCGAGAAAAGTTGAGAATGAATCACCACTCGATAAAGGTGGTGGATATGTCACTTTGGAATGAATAGAACCCGAAAGCTGGTAGGTCACGTGACAAACCTGGAGCAGTTTAGCTCTTTTAAACCACGAGAAGCTTGCGCTCCTTCTTGGTTCTCGAAGATGGCATTTCCAAAGTAGAAAATTCGACGATAAAACCTTACTTACCTTCACCATGTCAACTGGATTTAAAAAGTCCAATTTGATAATCAATCAGTATTATGTATCGCATTAGTGTCTCAGGAAGCGCAACAATTCGTAAATATGCATAATCGCCTTAAATGTGCGAGGCGATTAACTTTTCCGACTAAATTCCAATATGGTGGCGGGATTGCCCAACGTAAGTCAGATGGAAACGGACTTGTTATGATGATGAATAAAGGAGAGGAAAAGGCAACTAGGTCAGAAAGTTATATGGTATAAATCTAGTATAAACTGACTCACCTGGGAAATGTAATATCAGGCAGATGATAGTGTGATAAAAACTTAGCAAATTGCACGCGGTCGTTTACGATAACGTCATGCAAGAGAGCATTTGTTGACAGCCACCCGAATTCGGAGTAGAATTTCGCCAAAAATTTTGAAATTAATCGAATATCAAATGTTCTCCTGGATATTGATAAAAAAACATAGCAATTAAATTTAGTCAATACTCTCACTGTTGGTGGCTTTAAATTCTTCTCAGTTTGTATTTTTAACGTGATAAGCTTAGCATGTTTGTCAATCTACCGATAAACGATGGGTTGTCCCGTTAGATCAACAAGGGAGTACCCAATCGACTGTTGGTCTGTTTGGCTAGTTTGAATCAATGCGATTGGGTTGACCAGATAAAGCATCGAGGAATATTGCAACAAATATGATCATAAAAAGGGCGCCAATCCGAACGTAATCAACTTGCATGCAGTTATTCACAATAATCACGGTGATCATAATAGTAGGAGAAATTTTCACCTCATGTTAATTATTTTAATTGTAAAGACTGATGTTCTGGTGTGACGGCCGCGTTGACACTAACATTAAACGCTAATATGAGAGTGCCCCCACCCTACCCACCGGATCTCCCTTTCCTTGAACTCTGAACCAGACTAGGTCATTCTTTCGCTGATCACACCACGCCATTCGTGTTTGTAATAGATTACCTCATCGTATGACTTCAATCAAGTTATAGCTGCTTACAATCTACTGACGTCAATACCCCATCGGAATATGAGGTAAGTTGCATGAGACTTCCGTGCGGTTGAATGCGAGGGGTTGGCGGCACACCAGCAACACAGACGGGGAACATCTCCTAATCCAATGTGATAATTATTAACTTGGCTCGCCAAGTTATGGCTGCTAACTATGTACTGACGTCAATACCCGATCGGAATATGAGGTAAGTTGCATGAGACTTCCATGCAGTTGAATGCGAGGGTTTGACGAAACACCAACAGCAGATCCAGGGAACATCTCCCAATCCAATGCGATGATTATTTTGGATGTGCTGCCAATATTGTTCCATTTAATTTGTCTGCATTGTGGTCAATAAATGGGTCGGTGTTTTTCACAACCAGGTATATCAATTAGCCATTTCGAACCAAGTACGGGAGCTGGTCCTTTTTCAAATATGTTGAATCATTCAAAAGTTATTGCGATTGTTCGGTCCAAAATATAGGGTTATTTTCTGATTTGTTGTGTCCAAAAACTTATAATGGCACAAAGGCCGTATCCATAAATAATCTTAACATGAGTCGTCTTAACTTGAGTTTGTGAGCTTAGCTGAGTCTGTGAACTCAGGCGTATCCTCAAAACAAATTTATAGCGTCCGCCAGCTCAGTGCTGGCAAGCAGCCAAAAGAAATTAGTGGCTATAATTTCACGCATGTTCCATCGCAATCAAAGTTTGTGTCTTACATGAAAAGGGAAGCTTTGTTGTTTGTCAGTCCGTTGGAATTCGCGCGCTACTGGGTCATTGCGCGTCATTAGTCTATGACGTGACTCTATCCTTGACGCATAAAACGGAGTGTTTATCACAACAACAAAAACTTTGTCGTTGGTGTGCTTTGGGAGCACTTTCAATATCTGCCATGTTATCATGAAGTGGATTCATAGACTTTTAGGCTTGGTGCCTGCTTTCCTAATATTCAATAATACTAAATGTGAATCTTGGCGCCATTGTTCAGATTGTGCTATACAGTACTACAACAAATACTACTACAATGCTACAACAATACTAGGCAATGCTACATCATGTGTACAGCAATGCACAACAAGTGTACAACAATGCAAAGCAAGTGTGCAGCAATACCAGGCAATACCTTGGCAATACTAGGTAGTACCATACTATACCACGCTTCTACCACAATCGATCCATACCACACTCCTACAACACTCCTACCATATAGACAGAGGGATAATAGGTGTATATATAGCTCTCAACGTCGGCGATATTTGTAGATAGAGCTCGAATGGAAACCAGCAGAGCCATGTTTCTTCCCCTATCTCGACTTTCAGAGGGCTATCCAGAATGATCGGCCAAGAACATATAGTTTGGAGGAGTTGGAAAAAGTAGCGTCCTTGGTAGGGGAATCGAAGGTGTTGACATGGATAGACAAAGCGGAAAACCGGAGGTCGTGGAAGTTGGGTCGATTGTATGCCGTAGGAGATAGAGGTTAGCTGCAGCTGGAATATGTCCAGTGGAATCCAACCTATCGTTCTTTTGCGGAAATCATTTGTCTCGAACAACTTGGAGCTAACCCCTAGTACAGACCCCAAACGACGAGTTTCTCATACAACCACCATATCCATCTCAGGTTGGGCAGGGTTTGTGTTCGTGGAGAACAACACACCTCCCACCTTTTCCATCCGTTGTACGATATCCTAGAATTATATCCCCACTCACTACATACACTTTGGTGGTGTTTCCTAGAATAGATCATTCGACTTCTTGGAAATTTCGATATACGCCTGGATGCTACTCGGTCTGCAAGGTCTTCGATCTCCTTCTTCCGTTTTTTTCGCAGGGAAGCTAGCTGACCGGTAAAGGCCTCTAGACATAGATGCTCTCTCTCTCCAGTGTTTGGCATTGCAAGCCTCTTCTTTTTGGATGGACAAGGCGGATATCGTTCTTCTAGCAGTTATCTCGGGTATCTCGTGGAGTTCGCATTTGGAATAGTCTACACCAATAGCATGGCATTTGTCTTGTCTCCAGAAAAAGGTCATAGTAGGTGTTGGAGGTGGAAGTGGGTGGATATCGGGTGTTTCCGGATTCAATTGGGTTGAGCGCTTCGAAGCCGCTTACATCGTTTCTCACAATTTGCATCGGAGTCGACGTTGGCTTTCGAAGGATGAACTCGGATACCAAAAATACAACCTCTAATACGATAAAAGCCACGAATATCGTACCGGAGAGTACCAGGCACGTCCAAACATTTGGCTAGGGTGTTCCATTGGTTTGATGGAGGTTGCACAACGAATAGTGGTGTTTTTTACAATATATAGATTGTCCCCAAGGAGTTCTTTGGCAGTGTCCGCCGAGAGGTCTATTCCATTGCATGCGTACAATGAGACCTCGATTCGGGAACAACCCCTAGCTTGCACATCTGGATGCAAGTAGGTCTTGCTCAGGTGTTTGTTAGGACAATCGACATAGTCGCCTAGATGGCCACCAATTGGTTCTCGTATCTCTCCCGCTTCAAAATTGGAGACGACCTTGTTGTAGATCTTCGTTCATATCGTATAGTCCCAACTGCAGACGTGTTTGCCAACAAAGTCGGTGTTGTCGAGGAAAGTGGGTTGATCTCTTCAAAGTGTCTGGTGTCAACTGGGTAGGTGACTAGTTTGGCCCCATCGAGTACTCCAGAGTAGTCTCGCGCATAGTCGATCAAATAGATGCCATATCCGTGTGCTGGAAGCTGTCGTTGGAACTATGGGAGCCTTGACTGCAAAGTATCCATTGAAACTTCTGACACTGCAACTTTGGCCACAAATATCGCTTCTGGTTGTTCTTCGGGATATAGAGCTTTCCATGCCACTTTGGATTGCTAGTCGGTATCTTTCGCAATTCAGTCGAGTGTGTTGCGTATGGGTCCTCCTACATCACTTCCAGACAGAGCTACGGTGTGTTGCAGTGCAATGTACAGGAAGGGCACGACAATTGTCTCCCTAGCTGCCATAGAGATTTTGGATACCACTTTTCCATTCTCTCCGCTCGTACAGATTGCTTTGCCTCGAAAGGAGGTATAGTTGCACTTTAACAAATATCCGAACACAGAGATCGTCTACGAATGCTGGGGGGGGGGGGGGGGGGCAGATTGGGGTTGCAAGTGGGTTCTCCCTATGTTGTCTGCTAGATAGTCCACTTCCGCTATATCGGGTACCAGGCTGTTGTCGTATGTGTTTTCTAGTAGGAGATGCGCAGAGACTGAGTTGCTTGCCGGAATGCCCATTTATTGTAGCGATATGCTTTCCATCGTTGCTCGAGATGCTGTATTGTGGGAATACATGTTGTATGCTCTTTCGACTACATATGTTCAAATGGAGTGTGCTTCGGCTACCTACAGTGTGCACAAACAAGGCTGCCAGTTGTTTGCCAAATGGGAGGCGAGGTAGCCACTGTATAGACAATGTTGGAATGGAAGGCTAGTTGGCACAAATGGAGAAGAGACCAAATTGAGAACATGCTGGGAGGCTTGTTGGTTCGAATGGGCAAAAAAGTAGCCAAAAACAGGGTAGCCGTAGCAAAAATTTAAGTTAACCTACAAACTGGCATCTACCTGAAGAACTCTTTCTTTGAACCAAAACAGCCCCAAAAGCCCAGGTATATCGTCGCGAAGTCCATATCAATAAGCATTGAAAAAGTCAGCTGTGCTCTGTTGCCAGGATAGGACAGCATGGGAATCCTCAAATGACGCGCTTTTCACATTTGGGATTGGTCAAGGAAAGTGTACAAGCGAATTTTTGTGTCAAGTGGGTCGATCGGTCGATCTGCCGGGAACGGGCAAATTTGTGGAACGTTCAAGTATATGGTGCTATTTTACTACCACTTAAGTAAGCATTAGTTAAATATCAAGCGCACTCGTATTTGGTAGCACAACATTTCATGATGGTAATCCCGAACACATTAGCAAGATTGATCCAGGCATAACAATTCGCTTGCAAACTTTTCTAACCTGGGGAAAAAACAAGTGACACGCCATCGAAAATTGCGCAGCTTTAATCAATCGCTGTAAATGAACTGTTCCAGATACGGTGCTGATATTTAATTAATCGGCAATTACGATTAGTATCTAAACTTTGTCAAATGTTGAATGCAATCTGATTATCGATTCTCAAAATACTGCGAGCTGTTAAATACTTACCAGAAAGTCGCTAGTGACAGAATTGGTGGATCGAGCAGGATGGTTGCACCAGAAGGCTTATAAATCGCATATTGTAAATCACATTTGTCTCTCATGTTGCATCTGCATATATCTTGATATATCTTGATATATATATATATATATATATATATATATATATATATATATATATATATATATATATATATATATATATATATATATATATATATATATATATATACATATACATATATATACATATATATATGTATATATATATATAATATATATATATAAATTTATATACATATTTATATATATATATATATATATATATATATATATATATATATATATATATATATATTATATATAAATCTAGAGAGAGAGTGAGACAGAGATAGAGGGAGAGAAATACAGAGAAATAGAAAAAGAGAAAGAAAGAGATGATTAAATTCATGCTGCATCAATGTTTTTACTATATGCTATGTCCTGAAATATTCAAATTAAGCAAGAATACATGTTATAGTACTACATAATAAAATCATACGTCTGCGCAGGGCACCCCATCAACCGACAATGCTGCTTGTTGATTCGGTGGAGGTTCAGGTGACAAATCATTCAATCGGGAAATCATGAACATGTATTTAAATCAACTTCTTTTATTCCGCCACAAAATATGTCCACACTTATGGCAAAACCAATATGATTCGGATTAATCTTTTAACATCAAATAAGGGTAAACTAGACCTCCGACTGTGTCTTAAAAAGGTGTAATCGCAGCCCTACAGGACATCTAAATACAGCGGTATTTTTGAGTACATACCATTGAGCCACGCGCTTTTGTTTACATTTTGGCTTCCGAGAAAAAACCAGGTGGGGCGCTGGTCGCGCGCTTCCCAACAGAAACGTTCGAGTCGGGTATCTGATTATAATAACAAGATCGTTGGGCCAACTCCGTGCGGCACGTAACAGTTTGGAATTCCAGCTCAGCAGTAGCCTCTGGACATAACCAGAGTTACTCCATACCACAGTTTTGAAATAACTATGTTGAGTTGTGGCTGAATCACATAATAGTTTAGCAACGAGGCATGTTTTTGATCTTAATGGTGCGCTTGCATTGCAGATTGGGCTATTCGATGTCTGATATCCTGTCTGAGGACCATGGTCACTTGATCACCAAGTCTCTCACTTCCTGTCAGTCAACCGTATTCCGCCTACAAGAATCTCCTAGCCACACAAGGTGGTTTTCATTTGTAACACTTTTGTCCCGCATTAAAGTGGTCGTCCCATCTCTACGACCATTTGTTGCGAATTCCCTTGAGCAAATCTACGACCCTCAAAAAACAAAGCCTGAAACAGCAAACATATGCAAATCATCTGGACCGTTATCCCGCTGGGAAGAACGGATATTTGCTGAATTATAAAAGCATCAACTACAATGATGCTATTAAAGGCAAACAGCGCTACAACTACCAGATATCTTGTGCTGTAGACTTTGCGAGGCTGTTTTTGAACCTCCCATGGCCAAGTTTACAGAATTCGATGACACATGTGAATCATCAGTAGTTGTTAACCTCATCTTATGCGTACAACAGGCTCAGTTTCTTAAGGTTGCTATTCCCGCTGATGCTCTAAGAAAAATCCGAAACGGTTGGGCTCACAGCAATATTAAGGCCTGGGATGTCGTTAAATTTCAAGTCATGTACTAGTTGATACGCGGATTGCAATTAAGTGATGGGGAAGATATGCTGCACCACCTCACAGGATGGGAAAGAAACGGTGAGGCAGTAAAAGCTTCAAAGGTATTTAAATAATAATTGAGTGTTGCTTTGCTTGTGTATCGGAGATGTTTGGTTCTCTACGACATCAAACAAAATTTGGAATCTTTAACTACATTTCCTTTATATTTATTCCAGTAAGAACTGGATATTATTCATTTAATGTCTCATTGCTGTACGCCTAGATGATTGGATGGTTTGTTCTATCTCTTTTTTGCAGGATACAATATCTTCACCAATAAAGATTTTAATGAGCAACTAACGTAAAGTTTGCAAGAAGGCGTCACATTGCTGAAGATGCATTTTGCCAATGAAGGAGAGATTCGAAAAGAACTGGATTCAATGGACCAGGAATTGAAAATGTCCATAGCAGTACTGACAGATAATATTTCCGAAAATTCCATGGAAATCAATGACCTTAACGAGCAAGTAAGTTCCCTAGAAGGTTTTACCACTCTCCATGGTCAGCAAGTTTCTCACCACAGTAGCATACTTGCAAATATGGAGATGCGATTCGATGAACATGAGCGGAATTTAGTATCATGAATGATAATATTAACAAACGGCTAGGACCACTGCTTAGCGATAGACCCGAGAGAGCTTCATTTGGCACACCAGATAGAAACCGCTTTTTTGTAGGAAGGATACCTGAATTGCCATCTATGTGTGACTATCTGCACCAAAACAGTTGTAGTGTTCATGAAATGGCAATATGTGGTCTAGGAGGTTGTGGCAAAACAAGTTTGGCCATCGAATACGCTTGGCTTTCACAAAACATGTATTCAGCTTTTTTCCGTGGATTTCTGCGGAGAATGACGAGTCGTTGCTTAACTCTTTGGTTGGCATTGCGATTGAAGCTGGTCTCCATTAAGATGAATTCAGTATGAATATCGACACTGTCTTGGATAAATGTTGCAACTGGTTGAAAACATTAAAAGAGTCATGGCTGATGGTGGTAGACAATGCAGATGATGAAAAATTGTCTAATACTGCCCTTGAAACTATTGATGGGGCCATGGAGGAGGTCTAGTATGGCACATATCATTGTCAAACCCCGACGGGAATCCAGAGACACCAGTAATCTTCTTGCTCTATCCGAAGCAACCTGCATAACATTGGTCTGTCTTTCTTTTGAGGACAGTGCCTACTTTCTTACTCGTCGGACAGGTTCTTCCCTTTGCGAGGATACAATTAGCTTAGCTAAGATCCTGGGGGGTTTACCACTAGCTCTAGAACAGGCTGCATTGTATATAAAAGCGACCGAGTGTGGAATTGAAGAATATCTAGATCTTTATAGCCACGAGAAACTACTTGTTTTAGAGGACCTGCAGTCGTCGCCAAATGTAGTATCTGAAGACCGGCTTTCAGTCCACACCACGTGGAACATAAATATTGCCTACATAGACAAAGAAGCAATCAAAGTGGGTTTGAAGGACACAGCTGCATTGACATTGGGGGTCTTTTCATTCATGAACCCAGATGGCATTCCTATCAGTGTTATAAATGCTGGGTGTTCCCAAGTTGACAGCGAAAACTGTGCATCCATTTTGAACAAGAAAATGTCTCCTAAGAAGATTGTCAAAGTATTAAGTAAGTTTTCCTTGTTTGAGAAGCAGCAATCAACTGAATTAATCCTTACTGTCCACAGAATGGTACAAGAGGTCATTCAGCACAAGGTGAAAGGTACAAGTGCAAGTTGGCGGTTCCATTTGCAATGTGGTCAACGGATGTTACTTCAAAGCTTTAAAAACAACCCACGTCCAAATGATGTGTTGTTAGGACGTGATACTACTCATGGATGTGGCATATTACAAATTTGGAGTTTAGTTTCACAATGCGCCACATCCCTGAAAGGTCATATAGAACGATACGCCAGAGAGACTGGAGACAAAAGCATTTTCAGAAGTGTGGAATGTGCCGCTATTCTGTACGAAGTGTCAATATGGCAGAGTCTGAATCTTAATCAAGCTGACGCGTTTCAGACACAAGCAACGAAAAATGAAATATTGGCTAATGTTGACAAAAGTGACGATCAAGATATGAGATCCTTGAATGCAATTCGTACTCCAGTCATGGCTAGCGAACAGCAGTACCTTCGGAGGCTGTATACACCTATATCTGTATGGCAAGATGATTTACCTCAGAACATTCAATCTGTAGATGTTGATACATGGAGGCAATTAGGAAACGAAGCCTTCCATCAGCAACAGTACGTTAAGGCCATCCATCTATATACCCAAACAATTATTGCCACGGAATTCATAGGACAGCCGGAGGCTAAGTTATTCACAAACCGAAGCCATGCCTTCTTCTTGAGTAAGAATTTTGCCTGTGCATTGACTGATGCCAATAAAGCCATTTAACTTGATCCATCATTCTGGAAGGGATATTGTTGTAGGGCTTATGCCATCGCTGAGTTGTTCAATGAAGACCCCGAATCCGAAGAGCAGGGATTAAGTTCAGCGTCTGTTGCATCTTATATGCACCCCGAATTCCAACGTTATTCTCGAAATATACGAAATTCGGGCGCCCGCTACAACCGGAAGATGTCTCGTTGGCGTCGAAGAAGGTGTTTGTTGTGTACTTTTCGGGCGTTTGGACAGCGTGGTTCACATGGAAAATGTTCGATTTATGCCTGGATCAGACAGCGTTGTTATTGCCTCTTGTGGCTGCAGCATGTTCTACAGGTGCACATTTTCGTGTGGTAAACGCGCGAGCCAAGATTTTCCTGTTTGCAAAGGAGGCGAGGGCTGCCAAAATGATTCTGACATAATCTGTGAACAGATTGCCAAAGGGCTCGGGGAATCGTGCCTCGATGAAAATATACAGTTGGTTTCTGGTAGCCCTTTAATGTTCCAAATGGTGAGTTGGATGTCTACAACAAAGAGCTAATAGTCTCTGGTTCTAACACCATTGAACAAAACGATCAACTCGAAGTTCATCCTCACAGAGAGCAATCCCCTTTATTTCAAGTGTTCATATTGCGGAAAGCGAAACCCATCATTGCAGAAATGTGGACGCTGTTGCAAATTCAGTTACTGTGGGAAAGAATGTCGGCCCAGCCATTATGCCAATCACAAAATATGGTGCAGTATACATGTGATTTCGTGAATGTTATGTGAACTTATCTGAGCTTCTGGATGAACACTGATTTAAAAACGTGTTTGCGTTATGATTTTCTGAGCGTATGACCCCGCTAATTACTCGCTAATTACTCGCCCCTTTCAAAACTGATGCTCAGGCGAAATAAATGATAAGCGCGCACTATAATATAACATTTGTCATTGAAAACATGAAAGTGAGATCCTGATAATGTTTGTGTGGTGGTACTAATATATTCGTTTGTTTATGATTATGTTTGAGAACAATTATTTGACTTATGTACTGATGCACTCGGGCAATATTTGAATTAAGAAGATTGGTATTCATATAATAAGACACATACTAGATACATGTGGTATTCTGGTCTTTTTACAACAGTGGCACTGAATTTTGAAGAATAACATGAAAGAACACATCCGATCATCAGTCATGTATATAGCCTGATGAAAATATATCTCGTTTGTAAAAAATATTTGCGTCAATCTTTTAAATGCCTATTGGCGTGAAATGAGTCAATAATAGCAAATTTTGCGTTATGATTTTTGCTATTTGCCATGGAATAGTAAGGCATCATAACGAGCCAGTCTGTGATTTCGAACCCATTTGATGCTCATTGCGGCTTAATTTGTGACGCTGAAGGCCAGCATTTTCATGAGATTCCAGTTCCTTAGAGAAGCATAATATGTTTTTCTTTTTCATCTACTGATCAGCAATTCAAACAGGATCACAGATTTTCCGACCATTATAAGAGAAATAGAAATTTTTCTTTCGCCGTAGGTGTAGTTTTTCGGATGTTTGTTGATCATAATAAAATATCTACAATGAAAATTAGGCAAATTGCTGCTGCTGCTGTTGATGACGACGACGTCGATAATGATCAGAATATAATTAATTACGTCATGTGCATTATACGGTATGTGTTCATATCGTGCGGTTGTTTCTGCCATATTCAATACCAACAACTTAGATTGAGGCGTAAGCAAAATGTGACCTAATTAATGAAGTGCTGATTAGTTAAAGTAGGAAGTATATATACATCATTACGCATCACGCACCATTTTACATGTCTGGCTGACTGTAAATTCGGGAATTAAAATGCTTATTAATCATTAGTTAGAGAACGGTAAGCAGAACTAATAATCCCTAGAAGCCTCTCAGAGGTACGCAAGGCTAATGTATAGCACTGTTATGAAATCACATAGATTTTCGTTAACCTGCAAGCGATTTGCGCCCGATCAAATTGTAATATCCACATCATAAACTTTGCGGATGGCGATAACCCATTGGGCACAACACTTGGAATCCACGTTGAAAACACGCGGAGAGACCACGTGGATAATACGCGGATTTTACGCTGGAATTTCAATCGGAAATCACGTGATTATTTCCACGTGGAAATATCCGCGTAGATTCCACCAACTTATTATGCACTTTCTCAACTTGAATCACAGAAATGAGAAGTAAATTTCATGAATAACAAATATTTTTTGGTCTTAACACATAAACAATATCTCTCAGTAGTAAAAAAACTAACAAAATAACACCACCCCCCCCACCCCCCACTTGCGTTTCTGAGCATTTTTCAATTTGTTTCCCATCAGGGTTATCAACAAGGACTCTGTTGTGATGTGGCTTAGCAGAATGCTTTCTGGAACACAGCATATACATGGAACAACCTTTTAATAATATATGAACCTTACTTTTATACTGAGAATATAAATATATATTAGTACTCTATATTTCATTGTAAAGGGATCTCTAATGTCATTTGTATTCAGCAGATAAAAAGAAAATATTACTTTAGGATTAAAGTGAACATAAATTCGTTCTCTTGGTTCTTACCAATAATCATCTTGCACAAAGCTGTGTCAATGAACCCCACTTTGTTTCCCTGGGAGCCTTCATATTAAGACAACTCATCAGATCATTGGTCATGGGCCTGCAAATGCATCTAAAAGAGGATCATATCAAAATCGTGCAATTAAATTCATCCAATCACCTTTGTCACATCCACTCTAATATCGTATGTCATATATTTGTGATAAATGATTCACTGTCTCATGCGAATATATTTTATGCAAGATGCGGGTACCTGCTTGTCACGTTATTGGCAATGTCCTTGGGATCAGTCCGAACAATCTGCACCAACTTATGCAGCTGCAATCATCTGTATATGTTTGTTTAAAGAGCCACCAATCACCATAGAAATTAATATGAACTAACTATGTTCAAGCTATCTCTCATTAACCACATTTGACACAATATTATCAGTGCTCATCAAGGAAAACAATCCATGTTTGTGCATGATGATGCAATAGTAGAATAGAAGCCATACATTGAAAACGAAATCCACCTATAAACACAATAACTATCACCTAGCGCAATATTTAGCCAAACAAAAATATACAACTATTAGTTTTAACCAATGATTTTTAAGCCTATTCATTTGTGAATTATATGGCCAGGCTGTGAATATAATGAAATAGAACATAAGAGAACCGAGAATTTACAATATTAAGTAGTACTGGAAAGCCAATCTATAGTAGTAAGTGTCAATTAACCTAGTGCTTCCACCTTCAGTAAATAATTATTAAAACTAATACTTACCCAAGCAAACAGTTCTCTGCTCTACATCAATGAGTTCAATTGAACTTCACGCAGGTCTGTACAAAGGTTCGCTCCACCATTTGCCCTTTCCTTTGCTAAGTCTCTTATTTCCTTCAGGAAGTGGAGACATCGTTTCCCGTATTCTTGATCATTAAAAGAGCAGATAAAAAACAAATGTGTTAATATAATCCAATAATGATAAAAAGCACATTGCTTGCCCAAAAGTTACTAATTTATGCTGTGGTGTAGTAGAACAAAAATGACATTCACAAATCGAGCAAAGATCTGTATGTATATGGGGGCAGCAATACATGTGACAACTACACAAAACCGATGCCTCCTTACAAGCAAACCTAACCCAGCCCTGCCACCAACAATCCCATTTCACAGTCACATACACTCTCATGTTCTCTCGTCCATTCCTGATTGGCTGGTCAGCGGTTAACGTTTAATGAGTTTGTTTTGACCCGGCGACACATGCAGTTTAGCCTTTCCCAGTGTTTCCCCTCTTCGTGAATATGCACGAGTATGATAATGGCGCCGTCTGAATCTTTGTAATCTGTTCACGCTTAAGTAAATCAAATAGACCGACTAGCCAAGTATTCAGGTTCATACAAAATGTCGAATAGACACAATAACGACAGAATTACACTCTCATCTCGTTCATTATTCTATGGCGGCATGCACATATGCATCGGGCGATAATAAGAAAAGTCTACCACTAACCAAAAACACAAAATAAATAATTTTGGATTTCGTCACTCCATATAACATTATAATTTCATTTTACTTACATTGTCAATAATCCGATCAGTGTTGAAGGAAACAATCGTGAGAATGATATTCAAAATTCAAAGAGTTGTTTTCCCGCTGAGTTGCTGCTGAGACAAAGAATGGTGGCGGACAGAGTCAATGCGCTATTCTACCTCCGATTAAAAAACTGTCGCATAATGTTTTACATGTATACAACAAAATCAAAGTACATAACAATTAATATTCCGTTCTTTTTAATGTTTTGCTTATTTATGGGATTATTAATTGGCAATTGCAAACATTTTAATGCACATAATATGCCGTGTGCATGATCGGATGAAAAGTCAAGTAGCGCTAAGTCTAACGTCTGGGCTGTGCTTAACATTTGTTACGTTTTCTATTTAATGATGTGTATCATGGATTTAACACATTAAACGACCAAAAATAATACACCCGTTATTTAAATTACCACTACCCATGCAAATGTTTTTTCGCGATGCTGCCTAATTAAAATGTTGCCTTAATTGACAATATTTTGGTGAGTTATGGTGAAATTATAAATCATTTGATCAAATGGATCTATATGAACAGAATCTCCTAAAAATAAAATCCACGTCTTTTCAACGTGGATTGATCTACGTCTTTCCACGTGGATACAACCTCGTGGAATCCACGTGGATATTACGTGGATATTAGTGGATCCACCTATTCACCAAAATTCTACGGGATTTCCACGTGGATTCCACGTGTTGTGTCCGCTGGGAAGTGAAATGAGATTGAATATGTCGCAGAGTTAGCAAAAATGGTGATATCTCTCTTCCATAGATGTTACTTAGATGTAATCTGCAGTTCATTTGTCTAGCGATTGATGCGCAACGATGTACAACGATAGTACTGCCAGCTGTTACCGAACAAAAGTATTGTTCTTTACCAGGTGAGGTGAACGTGAACATAACGATGAAACACGGTATTTGTGCAACCAATAACCTGCAAAACTAAAGTGGACTTTCGATAATGTGAGAGGTGGTTAAATCGAGGCAATACCCAGACAGTGTTTAAGGCGAGCGCACAGTAGACAACCATGGTTACATAAATGACATGAGGTTTTATCCTGCAGAATGCAGAAGCCACTGGGCGTACTAATCACCCCAATGACCATTAACCTAGGTTTACCTATGCATATGAATGTCCTGATAGTACCTAAACACCGTATAAGCGCTGCACTACACGTGCCCTTGTGTGATTAGCTTGCCGTTCAGTCACAATCATTCTGTGCCAGTGTAACCCGCTGTTCCTCAATGACCCTTTTGAGGGGAAGGTGGGCTCAAATAATATACCCACAGAGTGGAGGCATATTAATAAGAGGTATTTAAGACGTGGTGATAGGCTTAGTTCATGCCTATAGCGTATCCACCGATATCAAGGATGATGAAATATTAAATCATAATGCTATTTTTGTTACATTTGGCCAGTTGCGGTGCTTATTGTATTAGCCTTAAAGATTGGCTGCTTCTGATAACTGAAAGATAGTAGGTCATATTGTGTATAGAAGTCTCAGTTCACTTCAGATGGGGGTAAGCTCCGATGTTGCAGCGACCACATAAAAGGTTACACAAAGCACAGTAGCACAGTTGTGACACAAATTAGATGCAACAAGGTTTAATAACGACAATTTACAACAATGGCCGGAATCTTTCAGTCCAGCGATTTGACAAAGGAAATGCTAGCATTTGTCGATGGAACATCGAATCACCACGATACCTAGACATTCTACAGTCACAAAACTAAAAACAGTTGAGGTTCTTTGTTGATGGTATAACAGCTGCTGCACAACTGTGTGTTCACAAAAACATAGGAGTAGATAATGAAAATAATCATAACCGGACCAACCAACGTGAGAGACCACTACGCAACAAATAGAGGGCTCAATGGCGCATTTTTCAAACCTTGACTTCTGGAACACAAAATGTGCGTTACGTTCACTCAGTTTTACCATCAGCTTTGGCAAGAACGAAATCACATGAGTTCAGATTTGGCGGCTGCCGTTCATGCCACTAGGGCAATATAAGACGCAGCCATAAATCTGTATATATCTACATGTGAAATGTTGAGAGCTCATTGTGAATATGGATACGGAGCAGAAATGGCCTGTGATAAAAACCCTGTCTGTCTCCTTTCCCTCTTGGAGAGAACCTATGCCCAGTGATGATATGCTGTACGACAAGGCCTATCATCTCCATGTTTGGATCTAAAACAACGATGAAGCGTGTTTGGTGCATGTTCTCAGCAAGTCTGCGTTCGATTGTGTACGCCTTTGATACAAACCTTACAGTTGTCCTGCTGATTGTTCATACTGTATGTAGGACATTGCTCTGCCATCGATTTGCATAGACTAAACACTGCCTCCTGCTACCGCTAAATATTGACATTATGCATCTTGTGAGAATGCAGTGAATGAGATTAAAGGTATTTGATAATACAGGCGGAATCAACTCAGACAGTATTTAATGAAATGTAAAGAGGAGCCGATGAGCGTGGGTGCTCGATGAGTCCAACACTTTTAGCACTGCCCGTTAGCACTAGTACTTCTCTGATTTTAATAGATAAAATCCGGCTTATAACAACAGCTAAGTATTACCTGTATACATCTTGTGGGAAAGGAACTCATAGTGTCCAAGGCTCTTGTTAATATAGAAGGGTGATTAATGAAAAATATAAGGGGACGAAGAGAATGGATGTTGGAACAGACTTAAACTCGTACGAGACGTTCTATCATATTGTAAACCAATCCATCTGCACTGCTGTGTGCATTTAAAGCCTAGAATGATATACGTCTAAGCACTAAAACCATGTATCAACGGCACAACTATTGGCATCGTTTGTTTAACAATGGTCAATATGATCCAAGTGGGGTTCACTTCCCAGAGCTAATAAGCTCATCAGGACTGTATATTATTGGCCTGCCAATGCTAAATGGATCATCCTGCTCAACAAGTCTAACTAGTATGCACATGATAACACATCACATAGCACGAATAGCTATTCGAGTTCTTGCCGATATCGTTAACGCTTTGGTATTACAAGAAAACATCTTCTCCCAATTGTAGGTGCGTCGTAGCAGAAACAAAGCTGTCAATGCTAACAAGCTGGCATTATCTCCGAAAACGCATGAGATCCTGCAATTGGGTATGAGACGTCTAACACCTTGTGGAAATACTGATAGTGCTGACATTGGCTTTCATAGGTGATTTATATAGGACAGGATATTAATGCCGTGTTAAATGTCAATAATATATATGTTTCTGTGTTGAAGTATCAGGCCCCAGTTATCGCTCTTTGATCACTTTTAACATATACATAGATATTAAAGTACAGTGTGTTCTTGTGTGATGTTATAGATGCGCTGGAGTAAGCTGGAATATATTTGAGAATGCATGTTGGCTCAGAGCAATCTACATTGATTTATCGGAGGATTCCCACAGGGACTTAACGGATTGTATGAGAGTCGTCAATTTATTTGGGTATCTTGCGGAAAATCCCTACATTTGTTCCAGCTGTATGCTAAGCAGCATCTGACGACATAGCCTCGACTTTTAGGAAAGCGTTATGGTACGTCATGTTGCGTATCGATTTAATCCTGTTGAACCAGTTATTGCGCCACAGAATATCATACATATTATTAGTTGCTGCCCATTAATGTATATTACTGATGCTTCCAACAGTCTATGTGCAGGTTTATATCTCATTAAATACAGCTGAAGAACATTGATAGATATACTTTAATGATGCATATTTATGTGAGCAAAGATCTCGTAATGAATCATATTTACATAATTATTGCAATCATTTGTCTTGTGTCGGAGTATACATAGAAGGCACCAAAGTTGTCATGTGGGTGGAGAAGAATACATAACTCATTTATAAGTTGGTAGGGATCGTGAAGGTGTTGCGGACCGTGATATTTGTTCATGATACGCCAATAACGCAGGCAACTCTATGCCAAGAAATACGAGTTATGATGAGACACCTATTACATGGTTATGTGTCTGGCCAATAACACCTTCATACATTGAAACAGACCATCGTCTTGTAATGGCTTTGTCAGATAACACTACTGGGATATTTGTTATATCGACCAGAATTAGATTTCGTTCACGCTTTGATGGCTATGTAATGTTGCTGTTTAGAATTGCAGAATGCTATTTATCTTAGCATAGCGCAATATAAATCGGGTAAATATACGATAACCATTTGTAACAGTTTATGGCTTTGCCAGATAACTTATGCTCATAATACTTGACACTTTACAAATATTGAACTCAAGTGAATCAATATATGCTCACTATATGCCTAAGAAGCTTTGAACACACTCATTTCACTGCGGAGATCATGAAAACTATACGTCTTTTTTTGATTGATGGGCGCATATTATTGGTGTCGGTCATCGAGTTATGGAGGGAATACTATTGTAATAAATATGGGGCCTTCATTATCTTATACCAGCATATTGATAATCAGAAAATATGGACAGCATCCATGTGAGTATCAACTATGTATCATTTTGGCGAATTATTCCGCTTTTTTGACTTTTGCTGCTGATTGAACAGATGTGCCGCTGATATGTTATCGAGAGCTTTTATAACAGGTGCTCAAGGAACCTACTTGTAAGTCTCAACGAAAGTAAAGTTTAATATACGCTGCTGATCAAATAATAAGATAATATAGCATGGCGCTAACGAGGTGATTTTACAAACGGTGAATCGCTTGTTTCCACAAATATTGCGTTTACAAGCCTCAAAACCCCATTTTTCCATAACAAACAAAGCCTTGTTGTCAAATGCGCGCTCTTTGCACAATTTTCGTGACCTGGAAACGGAATCCTACATCACGAGCCTTTATAAACAGTGTTAAATGCACCATTACTTTTATATAAATATATTGGTCAATTCCATCGACTCACAGTGGCAGACATTGCCAAAGGCTCCCCCATGGCTACTGAAAATTCCAAGTAGCTGCATCGGAGAATGAGAAAGACACCACAGAGACTATGGAGTTTTCCTCAGTCCTTTCAAGACAGAACAATTATTGAGACAGTATTGTCATTTACACCCGCATTTCGATGGAGAGAGAAAGAATTGGATCAGCATATCTGTAGACTTGAATTTTGTTTGAAATGTTTTTGCCACCATTTGTTTTGTTCGGAATGCAGCTCATTGGATGGACGTTCTGCGCTATGACGATATTAAAAGGATGTATATATATATACGTAGTTGGTAGTAACATTTTCAATTGGCATGCAAACCAGAGTGCGGCCCAGAACTTTTGATAAGGGAGTTGTCAGGAATAAAGTAAGAGATTAAGCTCAGTCAATTTTCAATGCGCTGCTCGTGTAGCACTGTTTCTACAGGAAAGTCTAAGCTGCCACCCTGATTTCAATTTAGCATTACACACTCTTCATAGCTCAAATGTCGGCGGCATCACGGTTGAGAGAGAATCAAGGGTCTCTGTGAAGTACGGTTTCACGGGCACTTATCACGCCATTCGACTATGCCCAAGCAATATGACACCTCATGTTTGCTACTCGTTCTAATTTGATATTGACCAAACTAGCCGTCGGTTGAACTCTTTCTCTCCCAAAACGGAGCGCTACGGCGGTCTACGTTACGTTGTGATACGCTCAACCTTTTGTGAATCTACAATTCTCCTGTGATCGATGGATGCGACCTCAAACTAGGCATCGTTAGGCATCAGCCAACTATCTACGAATTACACATCAGTTCAAACAACTTCGCGGACGACAAGGCATATTGTCAGCACCCAAAGTTGACCCTGTGTAGATCGAAAACCTTTGAATGAAAATGATGTTTGCTAACATCACATCCGCAACGTTGGCAATGTTATATTGCACCGATATAATTGGTGGCAGATAAACAATAGAAACGGTACAAATAATTACATAAATCTACATACTGCCATTGTAATACTAAGATTACATGCACAAAATAGTTTTAAAAAAGGTTATAAATTCTTCGTAACTGTTAAATGATCATGTACAGTATTGTTACATAGGTAGACTGATGTGGAAGGTAACCAACATCGATTATTTCGACAACGCAACGGAAAGCATGGCTGCATATGAAGATCGTATCATTATCTATTAGTGCTAGATTTGACCGCCATATAGTACGCAGATATTCGTGCTGGCTTTGCGAGAGACTCATTTTGTATAATACGATATATTTCAAAGCAACGGCTACAGAGCCTGTGTTTATACCTTCGTAATTTATGAGTCATTGAGCCAGCGCAATTATAAACCTAAGCAGGTTTTCATATTTACTTGATTTATTGTAGTATGGTGTTACTCTAGGTTACCATATTGTACCAATAATGACAGTGACGTTGTTTTTATCGCGCCGTAAGCACCAAAATTGCTAATTCGTTTCGAATTCGCTTTTCAATGGGGTTGTCATTTCAAATGTAGTCCATCAAAATAACATTGCTGTTAATTGAAAACCGTAAGCGTGCCTAGCGTGGATGCATAGATTGCACACAGCTCGAGTCAGGCCATCTAACAGCCTAATAAACAGTGGTTTATGCATGTAACCCGACATTTGTACAAGTCAAGTTAATGATTGATCAATTGTCATTCCATCAGCACCGAGAACTGGAAATGTGCAGCCGCTGGTAAATGGAAATTTATTTTCTGTCTCCATGGTTAGGGATCTCTTAAATATGAACAGCCGCACAAAACACACAAAATAATTACCGGTCAACAAAATTATTAATTTTTCGTCCATGCATATTGCTTTTACGTTTTTACATGCGAGTCCTTGTGGAATATAATCGGTTTTGATCAAAGAAACAAGAATAACATGACGAATACAATATTGTTTATCTATGGTGAGCATGAATTGTACAGGGGTTGTCTGTGCTGCTGTAGTTGATTTATCGGTGTCAACTTCCAATGGTTGTAAATGTCCCAGGTTGCATACTATGATGCTTATTTAAGCCCTTTGAACGTAGAGAGCATTGAATTGATTGGCGTACCGACAGACGCAAAAACGTTTACGCGTGCTAAATTGACTTAGAAACAGATCACATTGCATGTTGCATAAACAGTCTATTGTTGCTGCAGTGGCAAGTGATTATTTGCGAGTGTAATGATAGCAATTATATAACGTTTGTGTTGCCTATACAATTTGTCCATTCTGGCCCTGTGTGCTTACTACTAGAATTCTGTTCTATAACTCTCTTCGCAATGCAAGGTGGTATTTATAGAGTGTAACACATGGCATGACATTTCATCAGCACTGCACAAAGTAGACCAGCGTACATTCTATGATTAAATTTCGATGTCACACGACGCATTATATCCAATCGTGTCATAGTAAATTTCTCTTTGATGTATTATTACCAGTAAAATTGGAAGGACAGTTTGCAGAGGAATCACAGCCACAGACACAGCAACCTGTTTTGTGATCGTTTTGATTTGTGCGCAATCGTTTTAATACACCGAAACGTCTAAATGACAATCGCTGCATCATGCTTGTTTTGTGCGCAAATCATAGAATAACTAACACTTAAGGTTGAACTGATTATCAAGATGTGCATCTTTCTGTCACATAATTAAATAGCTTTTTCAAGTTTAGCCCATAAAGAACGATGTTGTGTTACCGATCAGATGCTTATGGGATAATGCTATTCCACGATATATTTTGAGCTTCTTGTACTGTGAGCTTAATAATGAAAAGTGATTTAGCAAGTTATTGATTCATAGTTATAACATATATTTCGATATCAATGCCAAAAGCTACCACAAAATAGTCATTTTACAAGATGCATTAAGGGGAAGCAAAACTGTCAGAGAACATCGTTTGTTTTAATGACTATTTTAAGCTGAATTATGTATTGCCCTAATCTATTTTCATTTATATTATTTTTACTTTATGAATATATTCTGCCATGTATTTGTTTTCTTAAGGTTGATATCTTCATACTTCATATATCCGTATATACTAACCATAGAACCATAAGGTATTGTGGGCCAAGCTATGTATCGACCTCAGATGAATTCATAAAAGAATTATTGCACCCATATTCATGAATCTCACAAGTTGTACCAAGGAAAGTCAAAGCATTCTGATCTAAACATTTCAAAGTAGATCTCCATACCGTGAAAGTTAAGAACAGCGGAACTAATTTAATTGTTAAGGCGAATGACCGTTATTGCCATTTATATCCATCCCGGATACATTCCTTTGTTGTGCCGATGTGAGAACCCCATACACGAATCAAACGTAAAGTAGATATATTCACGCTTTATGTGGTTCAAATAAGAGAGCATGCGATATATATTATATGTTGCAGGGTATCCTTTACGCTAATTCATATTTCTGTTAAATTTTAAACTGCAATCGGAAGTTCAAATATGTGATTGATGCCACGAATGGCAAACCTTATGCTATAGACAACATAAGCATTAGACTTCGTTATGTATACCTCACATCGATTGTGTCATCAGTAATCAATATCTTATTTGGCTGATATATTATGGTTATTCTTTGCAAATGTCTGGTAACTGCCCGCATGGAACTACGTATTATACACGATACGATGATAACATAGTGAACCTTGGTGCGCAAAAATGCTTAAATCTAACGCGCCCGTTGCATTTGTCCCACATTTAGACGTCTGAATGTTTGTTAGTTGAATGTATGTTACTTCGGGTCAAATTTATCAAATATCCTATGTTTCTTAACATTAAAACAATTTAGTCAACAGAATACATAAACGGGATGATATTATAGTATATAATGAGCTAAAGCATCATACTGATCACAAATTTACGACCACGCGTTATTTAAAGGTTATCGATAACGCTGGCCATTGCACAGAGTGATGGTTTGATATTGCGATGAGTCTGATTCATCGCAATATTACCGAGGCACTGCTGTCTGAAGCCCAGTGGTCACGAGAGAGTATTGAATACTTCCCTGTTTATCTACAATACATATCTCTTACCGAAAGATTACAAGTAACTTTCCATTTAATTGACAGTGAGGCTGGATGAACCTCGTCTGTAACATTGAGAATTATACATGGCAGGATGTTTAATGCAGCCTTCCGAGAGATGCATGTCACACCGCCAAATCTACCAACTTGGGTGAACCTTGTCCGTTATGCGATGAATTAGGCATGCATGTCACTCTACCCTCCATTAACTGAAATGGCCGTCATGACAAGCCAAGCAAAGTTATTTCCGATGCCATTCGGATTGTAGAAACCTTAGTGCGATTGGGCAGACATTTTATAGGTATCGCTGGTAAATGACTTGTAATTGTCGCAATATTTGGGTCCTATTATGTCCGATATCATCACAATATATCGTCCAGCTACGGTGCCATTTGCACTGGTCCTTTTTAGCAACCATATGTGATATCGCCGTTTTACTGAAATAGCTTTCTTGTTGTGACAGAGTGAGTCTATATGCAAGCAGCTAAACATGTGCTCTGGTTTGTGATGTGCCTTAGATATTGTTAAAGTTGTCAATAACCCTCTCAAAAACAGGGCACTGCACCAAACAATTAAGTTGTCTCCTCTGGGAGCTGCAAGTTTATTAGTGTCTGGAGTGCAATGGTTCAAGGGCGTATAATAGCACAAATCTGATAAATAGCTCACTAGTGTAAAACAATGAAGTTGATGTCTCCGAAGCAGAATAGCGGGATAGATATATATATATATATATATATATATATAGATAGATATAGAGAGAGATAGATATAGATAGATAGAGAGAGATATAGATAGATATATATAGAGATAGATAGATATAGATAGATATATATATATATATATATAGATGTAGATATAGATATATATATTTATATAAATATATATTAAATATATATATGTATATGTATATATATATATATATATCTATATTTATTTATATATATGAACATATATATGTGTAAATATATATAGGTATATCTATATATATATATATATATATATATATATATATATATATACATATATATATACATATATTTATATGAATGTATTTATAAATATATGTATATCAATATATATATACATTTTCATATATATAAATATGTATATATATATATATAAATATATACAGACACATATATGCATACCTAGCCAATTGGAATCGAATCAGTTGAATTATTCCCGGTTTATTCGGTATGTATTGAAATCAGAGTAGTAGTCTGTTTGTTTTCCCGGCCATCCAGCATACTTTATCAAGTTAACCGTATATATTATGAAATTTATCTCCTATATCTCATCCTGTTACTGAAATGCGTGCGTACGTTGTTCCTTGCAAAACGCCATTGCATCATCCGCTCGATAATATAGAGTGAAGAATATTCACAAGATGTGAACGATCAATTGCTCTTATTATACTCGCTAAGCTTGCTAGCATTATAATATTAAGTCATAGGAGACCAAAATGTATTCCGAAATCCTGTCGCACACGTCCGGTAGCAATATATGATGTAGTCAGATTGCTTGTGGTTGAGCAAATTTAGGAAGATTACGGCGTTCTTTCTTCTAGATTTACCTTTTTGCGTTTAGTCATTGTCGTTAGCAACCTTTAGGCCCGAATTGCCCCTCGCCAACGACAACGAACCCTTGATTGTATTATTGCTATGAAGATGGCAGCACAGAGCCTTGCCAATACTGCTGCAAAACAGCAGTGTAGTATCTCTTGTATTACCACGTCTCCAATGGGTCATAAATTGTGATAGTATCATTATAGGACACAAACAAGATGGCACTTTTCTTAAGTTAACCAGCGAGAACATTTAGTTGTCGGCCAAATCACACCGATGGTACCGCAGACACTAGTGATATGAGCTTTTTCAATACAAAGAATGGTGTGTTTTTTCTCTCACATGCTTGTCATATTTGCCATACGAATGCAGTTAAATGATTTGATTTTGTCAGTGTGTCAGGAAAAAGATCGGGGAGATGCCTCGTTTTATATAATTTCAATGTCACAATTGACTAGTTCGGCATTTCGATGAACAGTCTACGTACGATGTGGGATAGCAAATTCAAGCATTGGTTGTGATATTCGCCAATGCAATGCAGATGGCCTACTATAACAATCCGTAAAGCATAATGTAAGCTGCATTACAACTTAATCTAGTTGGGTAACATGCTTTCGGGCGTATTCATAACGCAATATTCCTACTCGGTAACTAGCAGTTTCTAGACATTTGCAAACACCTATCCAGCATGTTGAGCAATGTTGTGAGCAAATATTAACCATTCTGATTAATTCAGTTAGCCTGGCGGATAGTTGTTGATTTTGATGCTCGGGGAAACAGCAAACCTGTCACGGAACCGAGTATGCTTTAGGTACCCCTTCATTGTCGATTCTGTATCATGCCAAACCAATGGAATCGTCAATGCCATGGCGCACGCTGGACCCAGCTATTTGTCGACGACAGGGGAATTCTCAAAGCTATCCGAAAAGAAATGAGGCAACCAGATTCATTGCATCTCTTAACGGTCTGAATATGGTTCATATCTAATGTGTCATCAGTAACCCTCATCTTATTTGGCTGATATATGGTAGGTTTTCTCTGATAATTTCTTGTAATTGGCGACAAGAGACTACAATGGATCTCTATTATACACGATAGCATCATAACATAATGGCTCCTGGAACCTTATCATGCGCCCGATGCAAATGTTACACTGTCACATGTCTTTGGGATAAATTGATTAGTTGGACAAATCAATTACCGCAACACTACTTAAAGCGTAACGCAAGCACGCTGAACATATGTGAAAACATCAATAACGTTGCTCATATGCTATACAGAATGTATTGCTCTTGGCAAAGGTAAATGCTTTTTTGATAGTCTGCTTACGTATGCATCCGGAAAAAAACGGTGATGCATATCCTACCAATACCGATCAGTTATGATGGGTTAACAAATTATAATGCCGATCGTATAACCAAAACGCAATTTTGCCACGTTCCTTGAGCAATAGCATATATTTTTATTACCCTCTGGGGAGAAGGGAATATATCCGAGCTGTTATAAGATCGCAATGAAATGCAAAAAATATTCGCACAAGTGCTCCCAATCCTTTAATTAAGTGAAATAGATAGGCCTTCTAAGGAAAAATTACAGATGTAAACTTTCAAAGATTACGTCCTGTAAAATAATCATGAACATTTTCAAAGTAAAGCAATGTTCTCCTAACAATTTTATGCCTCGCAGCGGCATAATTAAGCCCTAGCAATGGGATCGGTGCATTTAGTGCAATTAAGGGTAATAAAACCTGGAACAGTCGTTTGCTGTGCTTGTCCGTGCAAAAGCAGTGATTATTTAGATATTCTACGACTGCAAATGATGACCTAAATCTGACTCGCGTTCTGAACTTACCAAGGCGCATATACAATTCTATGAAATATATCTACAGGACAAATTGAAATCCAACAATTGGTCGCGGACAATTGATAAGCAGCTGGATTCCTGGAAGATTCAATGAGCAATCGCGTTCGCAAATTGCCACGTTATGCAAGCTTGATCTGTTACCAAGATGAAGCATCGCTTTTTACCTGCATGCTGTCGTAATGGGCTAAACACATCCAATTGGTCATAGGATTAGTAATGCCATCCAAACCCCAAACTAACTTTGATTTTAAGGTAAATCAGTTTCAAAAGGATACACTTGGGGTAGAGATATTAGCAGCACACGACGATTGGCATAAACGAAAGAGTATTGCAGTCCGTATAATCGCCATATTTAACCTTCCGTTAGGCGTTTCGATCTAACAGTGATTAACACATCTGTTTTGATATACCGCTGTTGGCACTAACCAGAGTGTCCTTGCTGTAAATTATAGAATACTTATGAAGGCTATCAATTTTATTTGTATAATGGCTAGTGTACTACACCTCATATGTTACGCTGCCTGTCCACAAATCTGTTGTTACAATGAAACCGGCCATAATTTTCGTATGCAAGGTTCCGATCGACATTTTTCGTTGTATTATATGCCATCAATATCAAGTTTTCCTGCTTCAGAGAAGCCTGAAAATAAATTGGTCTTTTTCCGATGTAAGCCTCGAGGAAACGTCATCGCATGACTGTCCTTGTAAATCATATTATTGTCATCGTATGCCGCGTATGCAGGGTATTTTAAAATGACATTATTTACATTACAGTGGTATGTCTATATTATTAAACTATCTAATGCCGATTATGATGCACATAAAAAGGTATGCATCTTAAATATTCAAGGTGATGAGCACGCAAATAAATAGTGCGTTAATTACCGACCAAATGGCCAAATTGGATGACGGTTATTTTGTTTATCCTTGTTTCTAGCTTCGAGGCATAATAAGTTATGTCCCATAATTGGTTGCGGCATGGTTATGTATTGGTACATGCATTTCTTTTTCTCTTTGTAGTACACACTGCAAGTTGAATGTATTATGTGGACAATTCGCTTGAGTCCATACGTTTACAGAATGTGTTTTAGGGTCTGCACGGGACAGGAGCGTATCAGATTACTGAAGAAAGGCTGTTACATTTGAATCGCATTTTACGAAACTCGTTATTGTGATGCTCGAACAATAACAGTCACTGTGTGACAGCAGGCTGTTGGCAGAGAGACCATAGATTAGTTGTCCCTGGAAACATGACAAAAGTTATTTTTAATGGTAGGGGGGTGTCATATCCCTAATATCGCTCGCCGTGTAAAGGGTTTAGCGAATATGCATTAGAAACGTGCATTGATTTACTCCGAGATTCGAGTTTGACCTGATATATTTATCCACTCATTGATAAGGTCAGAACATATACAAGTGTCAACGTAAACGCGATGTAATGATCAAGTTTAGTATTGATTAATCGTTTTTGTTGGTTATTTGTAAGCAACAGGATAATAAATATGGACCTTGTTATCATGTGGGCAGCCAATTGGCCAAATGCCACAGCAGGGTGTTCTTGTGCTTTAGTTCGGCGTTAATGACAAGCGCCTTATCCATCGCGTCTGGTTACAGACAATAGCTAGTGTACTTCTTCTGCTAACCATCTTATTTGGTATTGGCTGGGTGAACATTGCCATCGATGAATTATTTGACATACTGATAAGTTCAGGACCATATATGTCAGTGTTGCTGTGAGTTATCTGCAAATTACAATAACCTGTGCATTTGCACATTTGAATTTTGCATTATGAAAATTCAGTACTATAATACGCAAATGCGTATTACGGTGTGATAATAAAATGCATCTGCATTTGGTTGTTATGCCAATAATTAATGCACGTTTCAGGGATGTTTAGTTGATCATGGAATATTCAGCACTGTCGCGTACAGCATAACACATTCTTATCAAAAGAATTCAAAAGTTTAAAACATTTATGCATTCAACCAAATCCGCAAAGTAGTGTGACCGTAAGGCATTTTTAAGACTGTGTGTGTGCTGTTGGTAACATAGAAAATGCATAAATCGGAATCAGCTCAGTACTTTGCTGTGGTTTTTACCCAGAATCCCATAGCGATCACTGCCATCGGTATATGAAATAAGATATCGCAATCGATCAACCACTGACAAAAATAATCTTGCCTGCCTCACAGGGAGAAGACAAGTTTTGTTTTGTTACATTTTCATTGCGAACTGTTGATTGCGAATTGCTTTAGATATAACTGACTTTATAAAGAATGAGATTTGGGCCTAAAATGGTATTTATGACCTAGAATGTATGGCAATATGCTTAAGGCATTGTTTTGGCTATTGTTGTATTACCAACAGTCATTGCGGTATTTGGGACTCATGTACATTTTCATCAAAGACAATTGCGACAGTTCTAAATTCGTCACAGATTTTACCGATTGTTTTGCACAGAGTAAGCTCGTACATAAATCTAAAGAAATATACAATAAAAAGTACAGGTCACTGGTGTAAATTTCTGAGTATGGCGAATTTAAGATCCACACTTTAAGCCTACGGAATTATGCGTTTTTGATAATATTTTGATTATACAGAAAAGTTCGTTCAGCGAATGACATTATATTTGACATACAAACAGAATAATATTTGCTTTACAAAAAATCAAGAACAAAAATGATGTCTCGCCGCACTCTACGGCAAGCCATTTGTTAATTTATTGTTGAATTTGTCTCCAGAATGGTGTTAAGCCTCAATAAAAAAAATTTGATCACCGACGTTTGAAGTAAACTTGGTATTCTGGTGCAGTGATATAGGATTTATGAACGAAAGAAATTTAAGAAATGGTAGGTCATCGAAGTCTACGGGAAGCCGCAATGGTTTTTTTTGTTGCGTTCCGTGAGTGTTGTCTATTACAATATTCAAACCTCAATAAAAAAAAATTTATCACTAAACTTGGTAATATGTCTATGGGAAGCCATAGTGGTTGTTTTGTTGAATTATGTGAGTGTGGTCTATTACAATATTCAAACTTTCATAAAAACCTTTGACAGCTGACATTTAAAGTAAACTTGGTCTTCTGGTGCAGTGATATATGTACTTTGAACACAAATTAAAAACATTTTAGGTCATCGAAATCTATGGGAACACACAAATGATTTTTTGTTGTATTCCGTGTGTGTGGGGTCTATTACAATATTCAAACCTCCATAAGAAATATTGACCACTGACAGATTGTTGATTGCCACGACAAGAATAATTAGCATTGTTCTCAACGTCAGTGACATTTCTGTCAAAGAGTCCTTCCGTTTCTGTTGCGCTGTACCGTGTGAGTGAAACTACCCCATTGTGATCTGTTGACTACAAGACACATAGTCACCACATTCATCAGGTCGAAGATCATGTTCACAACTTCTGATAACTGCTTTACTTAGATTCACCATCCGAGCTGCAAATGCTCTTCGTTGTTCTAGCACGCTCGTCTGGACAAATTTTCCTTTTGATCTCATCTTGATTTTGTGTAGCACAGACCAAAGACCAAGTGGAAGCATATTTTGTTTCTGAACCTTCGGTCATATATATTTGAACAGCTTGGATTGTGACTTTGTTCCACACTCAGCGGAAATAATTCGTCGCTATGCGCGCACAAATTACTTTGAAGTCAACTTGTTGCAGCGCAGACGCGAGTGCGCACCGGTCGCGAAAATGCACGCAGCGCGTCAAAGGTGGTTCCCGCGAAAGGACGCGCAGTTACGCGACGTTCGCTGGGTGGCGCGGTAGCAAACTGCATTTCACTTTAATAGCTTTAGAGCTGGCCTGGCAAAACCGAAACATTAAAGCAATCAACGTTTAGAGCGATAAGATGACATGTCAAAAATGACAAATTTCGTCATGCGAAGCCGAAATGCTGTGTTTGAATATGCATGAAAGCTATGTGATGAGTTCTTTAGAAAATATATCATTTATTTTATAGACTTGATTTTAAATATGATTTATTCAATGACCAATTATTATGCAGTTCTGTATTCATATGATAATTATATTATGTAGCTAACCCTGGATATCGGGCGCTGTATATCTTGATGATGATACATCTCGATATTGCTATATGCACAATCAATTGGATAGCTGTAGCATTTCATTAATTGCCTAGTTTCTCTACACGATTTAGACATACATTATTTTAATTCTAGGCTATTACAATTCACTGCAATATTACTCAAAATAAAAGAATACATTAACTCAGTGAACCATTTGTTAATTCACATCAGTCTGCCATAAACCCACAATTGAACACATTAATAATATGCCCTGTTAAAATATCATGATTCTAAGCCACAAGTGTGATCATAGAGTTTCATTAGAAGTGCTGAAATTATTTTGGTCCTTGCCATCTATCGCTGTCATTATCTTGCGTGACATTTTTTTGCTTTCTAGGCAATGGCATCATGGTCAGCAGCGCCATGATATCCGCCGTCTATCCTGCTTAGACAGCATGTTGTCCATGTCGAGAATAGACTTTAAAGCAGACACTACAAGTGTACATTGTTTTTATTCCTGGACATAGCTGTTCACAATACCAATGTTAACCTAATTATAACAGAGTGCGGTCTTGCCGCCAATCATCTTGCAAATAACCGATACACACGATCTCCGAATTAATACCATTCTCAATTATTCAGGGAATACGAATTTGTAAATGTAATGAACCAAAGGGGAAATAATTCTGGTTAAGCTGTCATCGTACCTCTTTGCATTCAGCATTTTGCTGGTGACTAAACCCGGCTCATGACGCTAATGGCTCATGTGCAGCATAAGCAGCTTTTCAGTAAGAAGCAGGCGGTTTTTAAAGTCGCTTTAGTTATCACAGGACTAAATATGATTTAATTGATTGCCCCATTTAAACATAGTTGTGGTGGAAACACCTTTGGTCAGTACATTGCATACGAATCATGAGCCTCATTTAATTTAAAGAAAAAATTGTTGAGCCAATGATGATTGACGTCGCATAAGAATAGACTAATAGACCTATAAAACATAAATATCAATAATATCATCTGGTTGTACAATATACAGAGTGTAATTGTGTTTAATGTTTAATGTTTGATGTCATGACTTGGAGTTGAAAATGGGTAAAAGTAAAACGGATATAAATATTTTGCTATTTAGGTTAAGCGATCTTACACGTCGATCCAATATGAAAGGGGATATGATTGCTAAAGGAATATAAACTAGGGCAGTAGTCACTGGGGTTGGTGGATGTATTAATGTAATGTAATATTACCATCAACTGATATTATAAATGAACAATAACTGAGAGAGAGAAAGATATTTTTTATGCTCAGAAAGAGCTAGGCTGGTTACAAACATGAATGCCATTAAAACATGATGGCATGTGGCCTTGTGTATTCACAATTTAACCATTGCGGAAGAATGTAATACGCTTTATTTTGATGCATGTTAATATGTTAATTTTCATATTTAACGATATGATGTAGCATAATTCGCTGGATCTAAAGGCTTAAGATATCAACACGGACCCATGTTCTGCCAATAATCTGCAGAGGCATGTTTAGTATGAGTATGCCAAAGCTAAACGCGATGTTTTTGACGCAAGAAATTCTGAGTGCGCAGTTTGTATCGACAGAGTAATAAATACGGTTGACGTCATTTTACCCAAAACGAATGGTCAAATGTACCTGCGGATTATATTTTATTACTTTGGTCTACGCGACTCTGTGTAACGTACTTTATAAGCCCAGTCAGCATTACAAGTAATGCCATTTTGATCGTTATTCAAAGAGCACAAATTAACCATAGCCAGTAAGAGAACATTAATCCTTCCTACACGTAATTTGTCGCATAATTTAAACCATTCATTATTGTCCATCAGCCATATCATCATGTCAGATAATGGTTAGGGATACGGAAGAATTAAAAACCAAAAGCGATGAATATGACCTTCAAATAGATACCTATTGCAATCCTCGGCCTTGCTGTGAATTTCAAGGCACGTAATTTCTAATCTGACAAACCCAAGAGGAAGTAATCCCAGTCGAGTTTTAGCCTTTGATGCACTGAATCAAAGAACAAGAGAGATTAGTATGGTGAGTTTTGAAAAAGATGTCGCGCTATTTATTATGATAAGCAATTTTCGCTTGCTGTGGATTAAGTCAGCTAAGCCTACTGCTCGTTTTGATTACGAAACATGAGCCAAAATTAGCGAATAATGGTAATTGCAGGATGTTATGGCGCGTCATGTAATATCTTGCCCATGCAATCCAACTTTCAAGTCGATGCCACTAGATTGTAGATGACATTGATTCATACAATGAAACAAGCGACATTATATGGTCCTCACAGCATTGGGAAGTTTATGAACGTTCTATTGGTAACATATAATGTACATAATTTGCAATCATTTGACACAAGGTTACGTTTCATGACCAGATTTTGAAAATGAGCTCCAATTGTCTGTAATTAAAAAGAAGGATATTGCGATAGATACACCACTAGCAACTACATCTGCGAAGAGACACATATCGTTCTGTTGGATTGTTATTGCGATGGTTGTTGTATCTTTTTTGAAACATAACTGACGGCTATTTGATGAATGGAAGCGGCAAGCAGCATACATAGAGGAAATTGCCTATAAAAGCGATATATATATATATATATATATATATATATATATATATATATATATATATATATATATATATATATATATATATATCGCTTTTATATATATATATATCGCTTTTATATATATATATATATATATATATATATATATATATATATATATATATATATATATATATATATATATATACAGCATTCACGAATGTTTTCCTTGTTCTATGATATCACAAGTATTTTTTTATTTTCATGAGTATTGCTTCAAATATATATAGATTATATTATGAATAATTATTTAAATTATGTTTTTAGTCAATTTTAACAACAGCCGCTCATTGCTGTGAGTGTGCGCAAAATATCCTGCATACTTATTATTGATAAGTATATTTTGTTGATGATAATGATAGCAATCTAATGATTATTAACTCCTGTACATTTTGGATTAGTGATGTGGGACGGTGAAACACGGGATCGGGTTTTGGGTAATGTGTTGATAGTCAGCCTGCTACTAAAATAACATAGGGTTATGCAATCTTTGCAGCTTCAATCATATTATGACACATCTAACGGCTCAACAATTACATCCCACCATGCAACTAGCCGATCAAAGGGCTATATCGTGGTTTGGATTATTCGTGTAAACGGGACATGCCCAAACTTCACAACCGCACCAATACCGATTGTTTGGAAACTATAACCGTTATATTACGAATGGCGGCAGCAGTAATACTTAATGAAAGATTATGGTTCCCCATGCAAAGAAATTCATTTGGTCGTAGATATTACATATTATGTTCATTCGCTGTTTTCAACCGAGATGGACTATTTTAACAGTCAGGAGAGTCTTGCTAATGGGCAATACGAACAAAATATATTGTTTTGATTGTTTGATGATCCCCAGCAGCCGCGCCATTTTCAAGTTGCAATGGTGTTTATCACAAGCTGAGACGAATCAACCACTAGTTCAATATACACAAATATATGTGTTACGTTGTTTTAGACGAATTACAAGTTACGCGCTATCATTCGTTCAAAAGAATCGCTCAGTTTCATACATAGAGACCGATATACGTAGTTTGTGCATAGCTCGTTATGCAAAATTTTCCATAAGTTATTGAACGCTTGCCCAGAACCATTCAGCCGTACAGAACTCAGTGCTCATTAGAAATACTTATTTGATTTTGATGGGTGTTATATCACTTGTATTTGCTAGCAATAACATTGGTCGGCGTAATCCGTTTTGATGAAATGCAAAGACCTACCATCATGTGTGGTCCTTAGGTGAGTGACTTGGTACTTCAGTGCGGCATACCCGTTAACGGCGGTTACAAGTTGCACTTAAAACGATCGTCTAGGAATCAGGTGCATATCAATCAAATTGCAAGCAATCGGATCATTTTACGCAATAACAAGTATTTCAGTTGCGTCAAGAACAATTTATGGAGCACGTCGTAATGTCATAGCGATATTATGTCAGTAACATCGCTATGACATAGGACATGCATTACATTTATATTATGGTTCTCATAGAAGCAAAAGTTAAGAACAATTTTATCAGATTCAATGGATTTAATAACCTGTATTTCATCATTATTCACAAAGATTTCAAGATTTGTAACACTAAAGCTATTTCAGCACATTATGAAGGGTAACAAATTAGTTTAGGCGGTAGCATTTGCAATGCATTGAATGTTGCACCGTATAATTTGCTTCTTTTCTTGACTGATGCTTAGCACAGTGTTAACGCAAATGTTTTCATAGTGTGTATTGTTAATTATGAAAATATTAGATTGTAATAGCATGGCATATTTGTTATTCTGACATTGTCTCATAAGCCTTGTTAAGCATCTGGCATAGAATACATACTTCATAAGGGTGTTTTTGGACAAATGTAAAATCACTTTTAGGCATGTTACCCAGTAAAAGACCAATTAAGGTTTGTCATGCGATTGTGATAAACAATACTCAGTGTTTATATGCATGTTATTTGGCTAGCCCCAACTTCTGAAATGAATTGGTAATGGTAAATTGGGTGGGTTGTACATGAATTTATTTTTTTATCGATGCCTTAAAATTACCAAGACCAAATTTTACCCCCTTAACCATAGCACCTCTGCTGAACACAATGCGAACGAAGTTGCATGCAATTTGAATGGAAATGGATAGTATGCCATGTTCTTTTTATTTCCTTTATTTATTACCTGAAATGCTTTTAATCATCCATAATGTATCCCAAACGAATAATAACAAATCTTCTGTCGGATATGCTTTAATCATTTTAGAACTCACTTCCATAAAGTAGACTCTACGGAATACGACGATGCGGTCATTATGGGTGAGGCTCTCTGGAAACCGTTGTAACTGATCTGAAAACAGGATTTACAACAGCCAACTATCTAAACATAATCAAATTGATATAATTGGGACATGGTGTGAAGTAGAATGTTCTAGTAACATTGTGTGGTGGCTTGGATCGGGGAGCATCATTAAAGAGAGTCTCAGTACAGACAATGCCAATCGCTTACTATAATGTAACTTTTAGCATAGCATATTAGTTGTAGCCGTAATTCATATCCAGCAGTGGTCTTTTGCATTGTGCATATTCCCCGATTTCCTTGCACGCCATCGAACGAGCACAACTGACCCAACATTAACTTGCGATCTTGTGATTTTGTCATTAAAGTATACATACGACGCTGATATATCATCGCATTTACTCCGAGATATAATAAGCAAGCGTCATATCAATACATGTGATACATATATCATATGTGTCTTGCATTGTCGAGTCCTGACATAAATGACGACCAGAAAAGTAAACATAAACACCATCAACAACAACAGTTTGCAATAATAAGAGTCAACGATATGGTTTGCTGTTTGAATCATTGCAAACATTGGAACATTGTTCAGAAGCTGTTTAACTTGGTGTTTCAAGTACGCGGCATCTTTTGAAACATTGCTACTCCTTCTCTTTATAATCGATTGATTATTTGCTATCCCAAATACCATGCAATCAAGGCATTACAAAACGTTATGATTATGTACAAAGTACAGGCATTCAGAATATTGAGCTGGACAATAGGTGTGCAACGAAGTAAACATCTTTTATATGACTCCATAGCATAATACTAAATCCGCCTTCGGCTTGATAACTGGGTGATAGATAATATACTGCTCTTCCTTTACTATAATAGCAAAGCGCAATTAATAACTATTGGTTTTCGGATTTTAATTGCCTGAAGTAATTGTGGCTCTCATTATATTTCTAGACAAATTGCCTTCAAGGTACCTAGCGTTCAAGTGTGCGAAACGTACATTTTGGAATTTATACAACACATAACTCGTCGCACATATTAGCTTGCAAGTTTTGCTAATTAAAATAAATGCTTGCTTGTACATGGTCGCTCTACATGTGAGCAATCCGACCGCATAATCTTTTATTAACGTGACTTATTTGATACAACCAATACTGTTACAGCTCACAACAATATACTCTTTACGGTGTCATCATTTTGGGCATGAGATGGTTAATTTGTCTGAATATGCTGCTATATCAATACTATTCATGAAGTATCATTAGCCCTCTGAGCCCTAATACATTTACGACAATTACATATATGACATGTTGATTTGATGTTAATTCGTCTCCTATGTATGCTCTCCATGGCGTTTTATGAATTGAGCGACATTAAATATCGAATAACAATTTGTCTTTACAGAATACACCACTAACTTCCTAGATTTATTGCTGAATATGCATACTTAATGCCATTTATTTTATGTGTTACACACTTTCTGTATCTTTTTGATAAATCGTGCTATTTATTACTCGGCCTAACAGTTAGGTAAATCATTGACGTTCATCACATTAGCGCAGTTTGACATAAATCAAGAACTGAGAGTACACTGCCCCACGTACAAAGTCCATGTATCACATCGCAAATCCGCATCGCTGAGAAAGCTATGCCCCACGTGCAGAGTTCGCACATCACATCGTTAATCCGAATCGCAACAACGACGGCATACTTGTGCAAGCCGCTAGAAATGCATAACCCAGTTGTACCCGTGTGGCCTACACCACCAGAGCACATCAACCGGCAGTGTTTCGACAAGGTCAACTGCTATAACCTGGTCATTATCAATTCATGCTAAATGCTCGTGCTCGTCACAAATTGGCCAAACAAAACATGTCCTGCACGTGTAAATGTTCTTTTGTGAACGAGCAAGATGATATAGCTTACATCCTCTGAACATTTTACAAAGACGTAATGTTAAATGAAAGCTGCACTGAACAATGGGGAATTAAACAACAGCATATCACCACACAGTTAATGAACCGTCATTGAACATCACAAAGTAAATTTCCACAATTTCACATCGCAAGTAAAGTACATTTTGGAATTATAATCTTCAAATTAACCAGCCTGTACCTATGTGTATTGTAAAAATCCGCATAGTATAGAACCCACTGAAGAGTATGGCAAATGTCGGTGCCTGCTGGGATGCTGAGATAAGAGCATGTTCCTTGTACGAGGCAGTTCAGCTGCATATTAGATAATCACTTAGGCATACCTATCGGTCCAGTGATATGTTATTCTGATGCTACCTGGAGTCTGTACGCAAGTTGTTTTATCTAATTGTCGTTTTTCTTTTGAGGGGGTTTTCTTAATGTCCAATGTTTGAATTAATTAATTTCAAATAGGATTTCAGACTACGACATAAGCATAGGCCTGTGTCAATGCAAAACGTGGTAGGATAAGGGGGCACGATAAAAGCTACATATGCGCCATAAATCATGGAGGAATATTACTAACCGCATTTCTGTGTAACTATGACACACAGCGTTACCAAATCCTTTACTAATTATATAAATTGTAGGTTTTGCAATGACTAATTAGATAATGCACGCTGATTATCAAAGCAAACTATTGGGCAAACACCCAACCAACCTATCAGCCGAGATTATCGAAATGAGCGACACAAGTTATTTATACCACAGTACGGTAAGTAGCTGCGGAGGTCCTTGAAATCGCCGTAGAATAATCATTGCAAACGAGAAAAGACGGATTTGCAACCCATGAATAGATAACGCACAAATAATTACTATTGCACTGTACAGTTTAATACTAGACCCCAAAGGGCAATGCACCATGTCATATGAGATACAATCAATATTGATTGGGTGTAGCATACTCATATCATTCTATCAATGCAATGCCGGAAACGGGTTATTAAAAGAATTATGCAAACGAACTGCAATCGCTTATTTTCATCAGGTTTTATCTAATAATTACAATAATGAATTGTCTAAAATGTCTTGAAGTCAAGTGATGCACCATAACTAATTCAAAATATGCTAAATTAATGACACGCAGCAAGCTGCATACTTACGAGTAGCTGCAAAGTTAGGCCCTACAACAATATATTATATTATCGGCCTGGTAATTTTGTATATCTGGTATAAGCCACGTCATCATTTGCATATATATGTGATGGCAACGCTCCAGATGAAACAAAACTGCAGTGCAATATTCAATAAGTTTATAGAAAGTAGTAAATTGACTGATATTGTCATTCGGTTGCCGGCTAGATTATTTCTGTCGCATACTTAAACGAAACAAACGATGGCATATTTTTGTTCTATGTTGCAGTTTTAGCCGCTTGTATTGTGAGCTTTCTAACAAGTTGTTGAATCATAATTTTGTTCATGTGATTGCAGCCCTGAATATCACACCATATGTGCTCTAGACCAGATCCGCATCACACTTCGTTATTTATAACTCACATAGATTGTGCTATCAATATTCCATATCTTATTTGGCTGATATATAGTGGGTAGTCTTTGCACATGTCTGGTAATTGCTGGTGTAAGACTACGTTGGAGTCATATTATACCTTGCATTGATTCGCTGTGAGGTTGGGTGAATCTCGTTCGTAATGTCATGAGTTAGGCGTGGTAGAACACGCCACCCAATCTACCGGCTATTGCCATGGCAAGCAGCGCAGGTGCAGGCCCAGTTATTTGCTGCGCCACTCGGATCGTAAATGATCCTGTAGCGATTTTGCGTCTCTGGTGCAATACTACTGTTCAAACGAGGAATGCTAAGTTTAACGCCCATTCAAACATATGATTATGTACACAGGTATAAGATATTTCGTCGAATAGATTATGTAATTGCTCACCATTCACCGTGCATGTCCATTGAAACGTATATACAACCATGCACTTTGATTAACAAACGGAAGTTACAAAAAAACACGGTTGTCGCACAAAGTGATGAGTTCTTCATTTGTGACATTTCAACCATGTAACGAAAAGCGAGGGCCCGAACAATTACCTTACACACATTAGGTTATAGCATTCAGCGGTCTTAAAAAATAGCAGTGTTATCATTCTCATTAATCACAAACATCGTCTTTTTGCGCGCACAACCGAGTCCACATTAGTATCATCCATCGTAGTACATAGCTTGGTTTTACGAACTTCGGGTCTGGCAAAACCCCTGTGTAATTGGGATGAAATAAAGTAGTTCTCACTGGTACATGTCTGGTAATTGCAACAGTATTCCTGTCCCATTATGTCCGATACCATCAACTGCGAGCATTTGCGAATGCTCATAAGTCGTATTTGCAAGAAGCTGCGACGTCGAAGCTTCGACTTATAAAGCTCAATTATTATGCAAAATAAGTCTATATGCAAGCAGTACGTCTTCTGCTCTTGTTTGTATTGCGCCGTGTATATTGCAGAGGTTTTCAATGACCCTCCCAAGAATAGGGCACTTGATTTCTGGAGTGTTATGGTTCAACGGGATGATTAATAGCACCATTCAGATACGCTGCCGAAGAGTATAAAACAAAGCAATTATATATCCAAAGCAGAATATCGTATATATAGTACTCATGTTATATTACGGCTTTTAATCAGTATGTATTGATGGCAGAGACGTTTTATTAGGGTAGACTGTTTGTCCCTGGGCCATCTAGCATCCGTTATCAAGTTAATCTTATATATTAAGCCATTTGTTTCCTGAGCATTATTTTTTTTACTGAAGTGCGCACGTATGTTGTTGCTCGCAAAGCGATGTTGCATCATCAGCAATATAATATATGTGAAGGACAATTACAAGAGTTTAATGTTAATTTGCAAATAAATTCGAACTTTTAAATTGCATATAGCAAAATATCCCAGTCCAGTTTGTTTCGATATATCTCGATGATTTGTTTTTGCAGTTCACATCTAAAGGCATACAATATAACCATCTAATCACTACATAAAGGACGGAAAACTAGTAATATGCAAAACGGTTGTACGAACTAGTCTTAAGCAAACCAAGAACAAGCTATAAATGTATAGCATTTGATCAATCAGCAGAAAATTAATGGGCGCTTTCAGGAACTACTGATGCCATGACGCTTTCATTTAGCTTTAAGTTCGTCAGAAAAGGTAGAATAACGAATTGTTAATGTACCATCGATCCATACTGAATAATCAAGCCTTTGTAACAAATAACGCCATTTTTAAAGCAGCATAGTTAACATTCAATGACAAGCGTGATCCGTCGCTCACATCACGTAGATTCGGGAACCATTGTTATCCCTCATGCAAACGAACACACTGTTGAGTGCTACACAAACCTGATTAAACGTGAACGATAGCTGCTTTGCTCCAGTAAAATATCCGGGTTGGTGTGATGAATCCTCTTAACATGGATTAAAAATGATCGTAATACGATTCTGCTATCTATGGTGTGACTAACTTCATCTAAGCAGAATGAACTGTCAGACCTCCAGTTTGTCTTACGAGATGGCGGTGTTTTATATCTATTTGAGAAAATGTACTAAACTTGACTTATTCACCAAAAAGAATTCAAAATATTCTTACAGAATGGCACGAAAGTACAATGCATATTTATAACTAGCTGCAAAGTTAAGCCCCACAACATAGATTATATCATTTGCCTTGCAGTTTTGTATATCTGGCATAAGCTATGTCATCAATAGTATTTGTAAGATGGCATACATATGCAGTATCCAAGCTTCTGTTCGCAGGTACAAATATTGGCGGACAACATTGATTACATGAGATATTGCTTGTGTATGTTTTCAATGGCATCATGTCTGGAAACATGATTTTACCTACGCAGGTCGATAACCTTTGAATGAGTTTTTCACTAGTCTCGTACCCTCAAATGTGGCAATGTAATAATCTACCGAAATATGAAGATCATATCTTTATCTCTGTGACCGCTATATAATACGGTAAACGAAGGTAAACGTCGCACTAGCTTGTTGCAGAGATTGCACACATCTGGATTGCGCGAATCTGCCAACAGTGCTTCATGCATGTATCCCGACATATGTGCAAGTGATATACGTGATTGATCAATTGTCATTTAATCAGTACCGACGAATGCAAATAGCGACAGCTAAGCAATAAATATGGTTAAGAATATCAAACATATGGACAGCCACAAAAAAAGTTTACCATTAATTTAGATAATTGTTGTTTATACATAGTAATTTTACGCTTTTTACAGGTGTGTCCATTAAGAAAATTTTCGGTGTCAAGCACACGTATGACGAATACAACAATTGCTATCTCGGTTCAATCTACTTGTAACATAACTTGCAAAAAGTTTAAATGTGCTGCTGTAGTTTTTTCTCTATTACTTATTTGTTTGTCTTTAATAACCATTAGTTGTATGGCAAAACGGAACATGATGTCCTGTACTCATAATAGAAAGGGTGCCATTGCTCGCTTACGGACCTGTTTATCTATGAATAATTGTAGTTCTTACTGTCTGATCAGTACTGCATACCTAAGTCTGCGTCCAGGCGTAGCTGTCTATTACTTATTACCATTTGGATAAATCGGTGTCACGTCCCAGTTTGGCATTGATACAAAAGCCTAGCAAACTATGAGGCTTAGTTAAGCCGTTTGGTTGGAGATAAAAAAAACATAGAAATATTGACGCACACATACGCTTAAGTCTGTGTCTAGGAGTAGCTGTGCATGTGTTATTACCATTTGGTTAAATCGGTGTCAAGTCCCAGTTTGGCCTTGAAACAAACACCTTGCAAACTATGAGGTTTAGTTAAGCCATGTGGGGGGAGAGAATAAAAACATAGAACTACCGACGCAACATACTAAATTGCAAAAACGGCTAGCGATTGTTTGAGATGATGATGATGGTTATACATAATGGTTTTGTTGCGTAAACAAAGAAGTTATGTGGCACTTAAAAAGTATAACACATGGCTTGGCATTTCCACACCACAGCACAAAAGCGACAAGCCTACATTGTACGATTCAATTTCCAAGCCGTACTATACATTATCGCTCCTCGTTTAATCGTGAGTAGATCTTTGACAAAGTAAACAAACTACTGGATGGCCATTATTGCAATAATAATAATAATATGAAATGAGAAACACACAAAAGACTATGTACAAACGTGAAATATAGTACACAATAATAAAAGTACATAAGGTCACATCATCATGATACCTGAGTTAAAAAAAAAAACCATTTACTTAGACAGAAGGTTTTGGCAAAGTCAGGAATTTGGTGACATGAGTGGCACATTATGAATTTATACAATAACAAATGACCTTATGCTTGACTAGTTATTGAGGGCAAGTACGAGTATAAGTTGGAGTGGTGCACGTATACCTGTATCTATTAATAAGCCAATTTTTGATGTAGTTGCAGTATCCTTTGTAAAAATGGGAGAATATTTTGGTTACTATGATATTCGGGGCATTGTTGATGAATTTAGGAATGCTGAATAGAATGAATGAGGACTGCAAAACAGTGTTCTACTCTTTGGATGAAAAGATTATTGTGATATCTTGTATTGTGATTATGAATGTCAGATGTTTGACCCCAAAGTAACAATTTGTATTTAAGATGTGAAAATATTAGTGAGTTGTAGAGCAATTCTTTAATATCTAAGGGGAGGGGGTGTTTTAGTTTATTTACAATGCCCATTGCTCGACTAAGTTTGCTATGGATTTATCAGTATGACTTTTCCAGCTGAGGTGCTGATCGATGTTGAGACCCAGGAAGTTGAAATATTGCACTTGTTTGAAATATTGCACTTATTTGATTTCTGTGTTATTAATAAGGATCTAGATCCTTGAATGGATTTGTTTTGGTGGTTTATGAAAAATCTACAATTTGGCCTTGCTTGTGGTAAGAGACAGCTTGTTGTGCATAAGCCAGTTGTTAACATTATTAAGTTTATTGTTGATTGTGTCTATATTGTATGTAGTATGTCTTGAGTTGAGGGTGGCTGTAAGGGTTGCATCATCTGCATATGTTATAACTTTGAATAAATTTGATGCATTGCAGATGTCATTTAAATATATCAAGAATAAAAGGGGCCCGAAGATTGATCCCTGGGGTATTCCAGTCGTTAGGGGGAGGAGTTCTGACTGAGTGTCTTCAATGTTTACATTTATAACTATCACAAATACGTATCAATATTGACACGTTTTATATGCTATCAACTACATCGAAAGATACAGAACCGTTTATAGGGATTTTGATCTACCAGAAATAAACTCGCCATATAAACTTAATGGTAACGTAGTGGAATTCATTTCTGGTCGTAAGAGACACATTGACCGCTCATCGTCCATTTGAGTGATAAAGCTTGATGAGCGCTGCACGAGGTCCACTCTTGTCACCACCCATCACATTCATCATATAGTCCGATTACATTACATCACATATTACGCCTTTGTGGCGTGTAGCACATGCCATAGTGTCGCATTAAGAAAGCTAACAAAACATTTGAACCGATTCTTGCAATATTCAGCCGAATATAATGAATAAGCTAGTGATTATTTCGGGGATTTTAGGGATGTATACCAAAAGTCTAAAACTGTGCTCTGTATGGGTAAAACGAGCCCTATATGTTCTATATCCTTGTCTTTTACGCCTTTGGTGTACAGAGAACCAAGTAATTCAGTTGCAAGACAAAATGTGTAAAACGTTCCTTACACTAATTGATCACTGCTTTGGACCATTAATGCCTTCATATTGGCACTCCGTATTCCCACTAAATATAGATCGACCATACATAGATTATATGTTAAATGAAGTACTGGTTATCAGATCATTGATTTCCCATTTCACAAATCAAATGCCCACATAATAATTAGTTCAACACTTGATGTTTGATTGATGTAGTTGGATTTGACAGTGTGATTTATCCGATGAAACGCGTCGGATATTGCTTCTGAATCGCCAGCTGATTGAGGTAGTAGTGAAAATATTCTACTTTATGTGGAGGTGTATGTACTGATTTTTGTATGGGTAGTACTTGCTATCAGAGCATAAACAATGTCTATGGAAACACGATGATTCTGGCAGATTCGTTTAAATCTGTTTTCCACAATGAACATTGTCGAGTTAAACCAGGCATATCAATGATATCCTGATTAGGGGTCGTCGATAGCAACAAATTAAAAGCTCATCGCAATTGATGTTGCTTATGTTCTGCAACCATACAAGATATATATAACAGGTTTGTTCTGACTGTTTATTAAATTGACTTTTAAAAACAAGACACACGGCCTAAAGATTCGTACGCCAGGTCATTTAACTGCAATGCTCTACGAATCTCCTTTATGCCACCTATATTCCGAATATCATACGGTTTACTTACCACCATATGAAGGACGCTCGATTATAAAACAGTCGTACAGAGGATGCCAGATTATACTATATATATATATATATATATATATATATATATATATATATATATATATATATATATATATATATATATATATATATATATATATATATATATAATATATATATATATATATATATATATATATATATATATATATACATGTATATACATATATATATATATATATATATATATATATATATGCAAGTATATGTATATGTACTTGTGTATATCCGTTTGACAGGTAGACACTAGCTACAAATGTCAGCACTGCTGATATAGAGAGGTTTTATTTTTGCTTCTAAAGAATGAAGTAGTATCGTCATAATCAGCGAGTCAGCTATCATATTGTATATCGAAATTGCATCCTCTTGCACATTGCGGTCAAACGGTCACTCCATGTGCGGTAATCTTGATCAGTATTGGTGACCAGGGATTTTAATTGCGTAGCTGATACCCATGATTGTATTACTACAGGCCTCACATACTAGTGGTGTATATTGAATTACTATCTCATTATTGAGAAAGGTAATTGACCTCAATGTATGTGGATTATCCGTGATATTATCACAATATATTACCCCAGGATTGTTCAGATCTTTCCATCTTGAGTACGTCGTGTAGCAAACGATATTCACCGTTATTTATACTGATCGTATCAAATGGTTTTCTCAGATTATTGTACGTTTTAGATAGGCATTATACGTCATGGTTTGCTGGAAACATAAGCATAAGGTCTGGAACCTTGTTGACTGTTGGTTATAAATATAGACTACCGCATGTTAGGTTCTGACTTTGGTTCCGAAATAACTATTCAGGTATACTTTAAGTTAGTGATGTGTCAAATTAAAGGGTCAGTTTTAGCTCTGCTCTCAAGCCTTTTTTTTATCAAGCAAACTTACAGCCCCAAATTACATATGGACCGCTCTTATTTTGATGGTCATTTATATTCGAAATATCATCTTTGCATGACGTTTCATCCCTGATATGCTAATCAAATTCTTTAAAAAGAATCTAATATTCTATGTTGACTATATTGGGAATATTTCTAATTGCATCTTTTCTCAGCAGCCCCAAATTATACATAGACCATTCTTCTATTGATTGATTAATATCAGTCATATAGGACTTATAATCCATGTTGTTCCTTGGGCTATTTTTTCTTTTTCAATGTTTAAAATATCTGAGGAGTTGTGTTCCAGCTTGTAACAACTACTTCTGACTGCATTTGATCCGGCAGGAACTGTCATGTTTATAATTGTCCACTTTGTTTTAAGAGTGTTTTTGTGCGTATTATTTCTGATCTGGTACCTTACCCTTGTCCAAAGATTTCTACTAACAAGTAATACTGAACTAAAAGAGGCAAAGAAGCAAATTGATGAAAATTGGCAACCAAACACATAACAATAAGAGATAATAATAAGGCGAAGGTCATTTCCGATTTTTCTCAATACCCAAGATGGAAGTGTGGGTGAGACTGGTTTATCAAAATAAAATCAATTATATCATGTATCTGCAGTGAATCCATGGTTGAGGCGAACCAACAGTGTGAGCTTTGTGTAAGAAGTGAATCATCGTGATTTATTGAAGTGAATTTCTTTTCTAGGCTATCATGCATAGGCATGATTGATTTGTTATATCTTCATTATGTGTATCTAAAAATATAAATAAGGTGCTTATCAATTCTCATGTGCTTGATTATGCATCTTAAGTGAAATTTTGAATGTAGGTGTTTAATTGCAATATGAAGTTGGTCATGAATTAATCAAAAATAAAGTGTTCAAATGCTTTCAGTTAAATGCTTCCATGGCGAACGTTTCGTATGGAAGACGAATGGTGAGTTCATCCGTGTTTAGCAAGTGTGATGCATGTTAGAAATATCAATTGTTTCTATCAAATCTATATATGTATATATAGTTATATAGTTCACTCACTGATATTTTCTGCACTTGTTAATTCCTGAATAAATTGGGAACAAACAATCTCTTGCTGATCTACATATTCCTCATTTGTAAGGTTTTGCTTTGATTTATCATAATACAGGTTGACGCCTCAATGCTGATGGTCAAACAAGGAAGCTGTCCTCTTTCAGGGAGAACATTCAGAGTAGATGAACCTCTCTGTATAAATAAAGAGAAGGTATTTGTTCATTATTTTATTTCTATTATTAATTCTTGTACATTAGTATACATAGATATGTTACATATGCAAACATATTGTATTTTGGCACTAATATTTCAGAAGAAAGGACCCAGTATACAAGGTGATCTTGTGCAAATATTAAGTGACAGACTGATTTCATTTAATCAATTCACTGCTGATTCACTGTTGATTTATGTTGGCTTTTTTTTTAAGGTTTGTGCTTAACATTTGTGTATATAACAATTTTATCATTGTTAACCCAGAATATTAATAAACGACAAGAATGACAGTGTTTTCCCTGTTCAGGTAAATGTTCATATTTTACTTTCACAAACTGACCCGTCTTATGAATAGTGATATGTGAACTGTTTATAAACAATGTGTTAATTTCATCTAGGGAGATCCTCACAACCGAGAACCTCGGATTCTCTTGTATCCTCATCAAAGGGGTCTCCTGTGGTATCTCAACCAGGATCTCCTGTGATCTCTCAGCATGGGTCTCCTGTGGTCTCTCAGCTTGGGTCTTCTGTGATCTCTAAGAATGGGTCTCCTGTGGTCTCTCAGCTTGGGTCTCCTGTGTCTCTGTTTGGGTCTCCTGTGATCTCTCAGCATGGGTCTCCTGTGGTCTCTCAGCATGGGTCTCCTGTGATCTCTCAGCATGGGTCTCATGTGGTCTCTCAACAAGGATCCCCTGTGGTCTCTCAGCTTGGGTCGCCTGTAGTTTCTCAACTAGGATCTCCTGTGATCTCTCAGCATGGGTCTCCTGTAGTCTCTCAACCAGGATCTCCTGTGGTCTCTCAGCTTGTGTCGCCTGTAGTTTCTCAACCAGGATCTCCTGTGATATCCCAGCATGGGTCTCCTGTGGTCTATCAGCTTAGGTCTCCTGTGGTCTCTCAGCTTGGGTCTCCTGTGGTCTTTCAGCATGGGTCGTATGTGGTCTCTCAGCATGGGTCTGCTTTGGTCTCTCAGCTTAGGTCTCCTGTGGTCTCTCAGCATGGGTCTCCTGTGGTCTCTCAGCTCGTGTCTCCTGTGTCTCAGCATGGGTCTCCTGTGGTCTCTCAGCTTGGGTCTCATGTGGTCTCTCAACCTGGATCTCCTGTGATCTCTCTGTACTTGGTGTCATCTCTAATGTAATGTTTTCAGTAATGTGATCTTTTATGTAACAATTACTTAATGTTATCTGTACAAAAATGTGTAGAGTTTATGAAAAATGGATTTAACCTTGCCTTGTGTTGCCAAATGCTTTGATATGCCCATATGATTATTTCATTTTACATTCTTAGTGAAGACAGTCAAAGCAGTTTCATTGAGCAGCCTGGTTAGTAATCCCGTTTAACATAATGTTATACTTAGTTCTTAATTTCTTATCTTTCATGACGTCTAATTATTAATGTCAAAATTGTTTTAGGTGGCAGATATGGAATTGCTCTAAGTGATCTGATCTTTTGTGGCTTACTCAAGATAGATTCGGTATTTTGTCAGGAATACTGCTTGTTAATGCAGTAATCCAACTAGTTTGTTGTGTGTAATATCTTATTTTCACAATATCTAAGCAATGGATGTTTTGAATCTGCTTTATTTTTGGTCATGGGTTTTATTCCCATCCTCAACATTTTGACTGTACAAAACATTTAATTATTTTTGTCAGTTTCTATTACATTTTTGAAAGGTACATATTTATACAACTACATTGAGATTTGATAGCTGTATTCATCAACATTATGATATGTTTATGAAAATGGTTAAGTTTATGTGACATTTGTGTTTTTTGCAGAAGTCTGTGGTACCTGATTCTGGATCCCAAGATGGTTGCTATGCTTAAACATATTGTGTTACTATTCAGCCATTATGAAGTATATGTATCGTCATCAGTTTCCACTGTGTTATGTTATGTTGTAATCAAATCCGTATCTTCAGCAGACTCCGAAAAGTCAGAAGCAGTCGTGCACTGCAATGTTTGTAGTGGCAGTTACTCAAACAAGTACTTCTATCGCCACAAGTTGATCTGTAAGAAGTCCGAGTCTAATAGGCCTGCACAACCAGTTTTAACCACCCTTTTGGGCATTAAGGAAACTGATGATTTTCTTGATGTATTAAGCAGGTTCCAGACCAATGAAATGACCACCCATGTCGCACAGACCAAACAATCAAACTAATTGGCAGGCATTTGTGGCAGATGGATAAAACAAAGGTGGACAAGCATGATGAAGTAAGAAAAAGTGTTATGTCAGATATGAGAAACTTGGCCAACCTGTATCTCAACTTCAAAAGTTGTGTAAAGATTGAAAGCAAGTTTCAGGATGCAGCTGTTTGACCGTAAACACTGGAGTGCTCTTCAGGAGGCAATAGTAAATGTCACTACCAATGATCTGGAAACACATGAAAAACCAATCAAGTATGGCTTAAAAAAACACCCTGTATTACCTGCTAATTAAGGCAGCTGATATTCTGCTGGACAATGAGTTGGCTCAAAAGGGTCAGGAAATGAAAGTTCAAGAAATCAAAAACTTTTTGATTCTGCTCAAACACAACCAGAACAGTCTGTTTGGTGATTCTAAGTATTTGATAAATAAAGCCAGACAAGAAAAACTCAGACTTCCTGAAAGAATACCACCTGAAGAAACGATGAGTGTTCTCTGTAATTACACGCTAGATAGAATCAAGGAATTGGTTGCAGCTAATGCAATTGGCAAGACAGAGTATGTTGAAATGAGAAATTTAGTTTGTTGTCGGATGACATTGTTTAATGCTAGGCGTGGAGGTGAGGCTTCAAGGCTGAAAGTGAGTCAATGGATGAACAGATCTAAGTGGTTAGACAGTGATCAAGTGAAGCAACTCTCAGATGAAGAACAAAAGTGGTTCGAAGAATTGACCATCTTGTATGGAACTGGAAAAGGGAACCAACTCGTGAGCTGTATTATCCCAAATGACTTAGTGGCTGTTATTGAGATACTTATATCTCATGATATTAGGAAAAGGGCTGGGGTTCTGGGTGAAAATGACTTTCTGTTCCCTAGTACAGGTTCCGCTCTACACTGTGGTGGATGGGATGCTACCAAATATGTTTGCATACAAGCAGGAATACAAACAGACCTGATTAATGCTATCAACCAGAGAGGTAGACTATCTACCTTGTATGCTGCCCAAGACATACCAGAGAATCAACGGGAGTTTTTTTACTCGCACATGGGGCACATATCAAAGACCACTCGCTGAGCAAGCCGTCACAAGAGTCGGGAGCTACCTGATGACTGTGGATAGTCAGTTTGCTCTGATAAACTGTAAATTATAGATGAATATTACATGTAACTTCTAGATTATGATGATTCAGATGTGATTCATTTATTAAGAAGGCTCTTGTAGCAGCATTGTCAGTTGAGGACAAAGCCAGTAAAATTGTTCTGGACATGTGGAACAAGATGTACTTGATTTCTCAAAATGCTAAGGCGTTAACAATTGAAAGTCCAGTAAACATAATCAAGCAATTATTTGCAATTATATTTAAGTCACCCTTTTACTGAGTGCTGATGCTCCAGACCCTGGCACCTCTTCTTATGAGCATGCCACTACTAAAGGTCCTGTCACTAATCATGATGATTTAACAATGTTGTCTGATGGATCTGTTGAAACAGGTTGGATACTCTATGACATTTCTATAAATTGGATAAAAGTGCATAATATCCATTGTTTCTGAAATATTTAAAGATCATGCTACTATAAGCTGATCACTACTCAGTGCTTTATCTGTCAGCTATTTATTTACACATTTTGTGTGGCATATTTCCACCTTTGTCTTCATGTGTTTCATAAGTTTTTTTTGAGTCATTATTATACAAATAGGATTGTGTATATTGTCCTTACACTACAGTTTTATGCAAACAGCCAAAGACTGATTGAGGACTCACCTCAATGTTCTACCTCTGAGGATACTGGTATTAAGATCACTTCTGATGAAGATAGCTGTCCTGTGGTTAACAGCAGTGAGTCAATGCAAACTTTCTGATCTCATTTATCTGTTTTACAGGCTGTCAGCTGTTAAACTTCTTTTTTATTTGGGGATCATCTCTCACTTCACTAATAGTTGTTGTGTTTTAAGTAACATCTTCATTTTGTTGGGTGGATGGGGGGTGGGAGGGGGTGTAATAATGTTATATTGAAAATACTTTCATATTTCACCAATCATTCCTGAATGTTTGACTGAAATGATTTATAGGATATATTTTGCATCAATTAAAAGGGCAAGATGGACCACAACCTAAACAAAGCTCATCCAAACAGAGTTCAAGAAGTGGGTCCAGCTCCCAAGTCCGATTTAAAAATTACCTGGTAAACTTTATTCTTTAATTTTACTTTATTTGTAATAGTGGATGTTGCACCTTAAAAATATCAGTGGTTATCTGATTCACAGCTTCTGGTCTTAATACCAATTTCAAACTACATGTTTTTGTAATGACATTATCACTTTACATGTATGGGCATCTTGATACTTTTGTTTATTGCATACTTTTATTCTTTAATTTGCATTTTCTATTTTCTATTTCCTTTATTAAGCGTCTTTTATGGATATATTCTCATTCTGCTAATTGGTGTAAAATGTTGTTTATTATTATAGGGAAGAAGTTGATGGAGTCGTTCATGGAGACCAAGGATTGGCTCTTCAGTTACTAACAAGTTAGGACAAAGATCATGAATGAACTGAGGAAATGTCAACTCAGTTTACGCAAAAATCTAAATTTGAAATAATTGTAAATGTTCATGCTTGTACTGTATCTCTTGGAAGATATTATTGTTAGTATTACTGCTTTACTTGTTCAATATCCCATAAAGTTAATAACATTGTAGCGTCTTTCTTATAAGTCAAACAGTGTCTGTATTATTCTATTTCGCCAGTACATTGCATGTAATTTTTATTGTACTAATTTTCCACCCCTATGTATAACATATGTAACCTTATCAGAGGCCCAGTTGTTATTGCTGCCAGTAAAACTTTGTAAGCAAGTTTTTGTAAATGTCTGAATTAACTTTTCCTTGTGAAAAGCTTATTTGTCTCTTGCATATTTTTTTGAATAAAAAATGAATAATTCCTGTTTCTGCTAATATTACAATAAATGTAATCAATTTAAACAAACTTCACCTAAATTAGTTACATTTTATATACAGATATTTAATTCGGGTGCCATTTACAACTTCTCTTTCTATTTGAGTTATAATTCAAGTTGATATAGCAACTTACACTCATTTAGTCCAGAATGGTTGTGTATGTAGTCAAAGTGATTGTATGTAACACTTTGGTTGTGTATATAGTATGAGTCAAATTGGTTGTATGTATAGTATGTAACAATATGGTTGATGTTTTGCATGACCATTGGTGCTTGACGTTTTTGAACCGCCTTTTTTAACCAAAAAAACATATAATCTCTCCCACTAAAATGTTTATAAAAATTAACTTAATTTGACTGCTGCAAATTATCATTCTACTATGATAACATATGTTAAAAATGATTTGTCATTGGCATGATGTGTTTCAGACAAAAACCCCAAAATATTGGTATATATGGATATTGTACAAAATGGTAGCTATTGTAAGTATATATATATATATATATATATATATATATATATATATATATATATATATATATATATATATATATATATATATATATATATATATATATATATATATATATATATATATATATATATTTATTTAGTGATAAGTTTAAAATCACCACATATTCCTTGGATGTCGAGATTCGGTAACTTTGCCTCGCAAATGCTGCCTTAGGTTACATCTAATTGAAATGATGTGCAGCCAAGACGGGTCTTTAACCGTTGCATGGCTGTATCGGCCCTATTTATAGTGACAATGGCTTCTTGGTTGGTAGGCGAGGATGATTTTCCCTGGTGTATTATAATGCCTTTCGAAGGTGCAGCTTTTGCAGATGTCACGCTTTGATTTGTCTCGATGGTATATAGCCCGTCAAAGAGTCAGATGAGGCAGATAGATGTTAAAAACATGCACCAAGCCGCTTATCAGATAAAAAGACGCTGGTTAACTAGGGAGCAAATCACATTAGGATCCGCATTTGGTAGTGTAAATTTGGCGGCTATTTGAGGTAATCTTCCCTGATCTAGATAAATGGTGTCTCTTTCTAGCATGTAGTTTTAGAAATATCTATAGAAAGTGTTTAATAAACAACAATATTGCTATGCATTGCTTTGGTAACTCTTTAGGGCTGCAAAATAGCTCTGGAAATGGGTGATTCTGGGATTCTTCGGTTAGTTGTTTTGCCTGATTATATCAAGAGTATGTTATCCAGAAAGGAACCAGTGACGTTAAATCTAAGATGTTGTCAATGAAAAGCAAAACAAATATTTGATTTAAAAGAATATATTTGTCGCATGTAAACCGCTTGCTATCACTATTGTGTCGTGCCGCGATGGACATTTATAGTTTAATGCTCCGGGGGATATTTCGATATATATTTAAACGGCATGATTTCATTTTCCCTTATCAAATATTTCTGGTTGTCTATTATAATCTTAGATCGTTGGCTTAGTTGCTAAAGATGTACGTTGCAGTCAATACAGCAAGAAACTTTATACCTCTGAAGTAATTGTAATTATAATCATATATCTAGACTAAATGCCTTCAAGGTACCCAGCGTTCCAATGGGAGAAACTTTAAAACTAATACTTCACAATGCTCGTATTGGCTTGCATGTTTTGCTACTGAAAATAGATACTTGCTTGTACGTGGTCGCTCTACATGCAAAAGATCCGCAACCAGCCTGTTCTTATGCATATTATTAAAATCCACTTTGCATACTATCCACTCAAGCGGGATGGCATATATCGGTGACAGAGGTGGGCTGTTCAGATAAGAGCATGTTTCTTGCACGAGTCAGTTGAACTGTTTATTAGATAATAAAATAAGCATACATATTACTCCAGTAATATGTTGTTCTGTTGCTACCTGGAGTCTGTACGCTAATTGTTTCATCTAATTGTCGTTATTCTTTTGAGGGAGTTGTCTTAATGTCCGATGTCTGAATTAGTTTATTTCATATATGCTTTCAGTCTATGACTTAAGCAACAGCCGGTGTCAATTTCAGGGCAAGGGAGCACGATAAATGCTACATATGCGCCGTAAATCATGGTGCAATATTACAAAACGCATGTCCTTGTAACTGTGTCACACAGCATTACCAAGCCCGTTAATCATTGCATCAATTGTATATTTTGCAATGACTGATTTGATAATGCACGTTTTTTATCGTTGCAAACTATTGGGCATGGACCAATCCAATCCGCCTATATTATCGAAAGGAGCTTAACAAGAAACAATACGGGCATATAACTTCTTTCTATGCGTATATGTTACAGAACTTAAACATGCATGCTATTTCTTCTACCATTTCATAATCTTCGAATGAATGATTGGGTAAAGGCAAAAACAACGTTTTGCGATCAGCATCGCGCAAGTGAGAGATGGAAATTGAATTTAAGTAGATACCAAGGGCAATCCTTGGGACGACTGTGATTAACTTGCGAATTTCAAAAAAAAAAATACTAATCTGGCAATACGAAGCGGAAGTAAGCTGCTTCATAGGCTACGAAACATTTCCCATATGCTTGAATGCCGCATTTGCGGCTTCAGATGTGCTGTAAGAAGGCTAATCAAGATTTACTCATAGGCCAATGTGCATTAAAGAACGATTGAGTTATCGATGTAATAAAAGAAAGATGACATTTTAATGTGTACTGATGCCATCCCAAAGCAGATTATTACATTGGGATGCTAGAGGGTGAGCATATATGTCGCTACTAATGTTACACCCATTTTCACAAACTAGGAATCTATTGTCTTTCCTCGCTGACACTGATAATTTAAATGGTGAAAGTCTCATCCTCTGCGTCTCTCTCTCGTCATAGGGTTTTCATGGGCTGGTATGGGAGGGGATCACTTATCATGATCAGTATCCTCTCCAGTTTGCTTGACATCAGAGGCCTTTGCAAAACGAATACGAATTACATATGGCTTCAAAACTAGTTTACAACGTGACAGACTATATAACCAAGTTTCGGTGCCTGCCCAAAACATCATTCGGTGAGAGCACAGAAACGAGTACTTTCCTTGGGCCGCCGTTTGTCTTGCGATCGTAGTACCTGGCCAGTCTATTGTGTCTTTAAATCGTCCTCATCAGGAAATTTGAACAAGCTCACACCATCCAGACGCGAGCAGCAACCAACACAACAACGATTAACCATCGTGTTTGGTCGGTGACAAGATGGGTGAAAACGATTAAATATCTAAACACGAGAGACGCTTTCTTACAGTTTTTAAAATAAACATCTGGGAGCTCTCTGCATCTCTGTAAACGGGATAACTTTACTAACGTCACTTACCTGGGTCTGACCTAGATCATGGCTGCAGAAGCGATTCGTCAATTGCTCTTATTTGAACTGACATGTTTGCCTGAACAGATCAGATACGATCAGATAACTGATCCCATTATGCATTGATTGCAGCAAAGTAATAACACATGCTGGAATTTCCTCATGAAAACGGATAAAATGGGTGTAATAACCGCGTAATGAATAAAAGCTGCACTGCAAAAATGTTTTTAAAACCACTAAATATTTGTCTTATACACAATAGGAACAGTGTCTAGGCTTAGGATAGCAGTGTCCGCCAAAGGCTGCAATTGTCATGTCACATTTAGTGAACGGACATAATATTTTCCTGGACAATCCTGTAGTAAGCAAGACGAGTGCTGGGCAGCAGTGTTTGGCAGAAGCGACATGAACTAATGTGCTTCTTCCTTGAAGGGTGTCTGAGCCCAGCCAAGCAGTTTTGATAAGAAAGCTGTCAGGAATACAGTAAAATATTCAGCTCAGACAATTACTACGCGTTGGCTATGTAGCTATGTTTCTGCAGGAAAGTCAAAGCTGCCAGTCTGATTTTTCTAAGCGTTACAGACTCTTCGCGGCTCCAATGTATGCAGCATCACGGTTTATAGAGATTCAGGGATACGGCTTCACGGACACTCATCACCTCATTGAACTATATATCAATACCCAAGCAATGTGACATTTCACGTTTGTTTCTTGTTCTAGTTTGAAATCGATCAATATAGCAAGAGCCCCTCTTCAGAATGAATATCGTGCTATAAGGTTGGGTGCAGGTGCAGGTGTAACTTGCTGACTATCGGACACCATTAACCTTTCGTTAATCTACAATTATCCTGTGGTCAATGGACTCAGCCTCGAACTAGGCATCGTTCGACATCCGCTAATTATCTTCAAATTACACAGCAAGCAACTCCTCGGACGACAAGGTAAATACACTATTGCTACTCTTTAGGCAATCGTACACTTGTTATGCTTCCTCGTCACCCCGATCTTAGGAAACTTGATACTTAATCAAGGTCAATAACAAGATCGTCAGGCGTAGGCGTAGTTAGTTAGTAAGTAATTATCCAGTCTTCAGTTATCCTCTACAGTGTTTTATACCTTTGTATCTTGCAAAAGGATTCAATTGTGCAGTTTTTTGTCTGACGCGGCAATTTGCACTTAGCCAGAAGTTTGATCCTTTCACTGTTATCTATCACTGCTAATGTTATGTTTCTGCAGGAGTGTCAGTCTCGAATGGCTTGTAAATCTTGAGTAGCCCTGGTGACTTTCAGTCTGGAGGTCATATACTCCAATCAAGACGAAAGTGCGATCAGCTCAGGGATTTGCATTACGCGGCTACCTGGGACATGCACCTGCACCCACTCCACGTGGATTAAGCCTCAAAGGAATGGTTAAAGTAAAGGATTATATATAAGACACCGGTTATCTACCCGGATGTAAGACACAACTTATTTATACCACAGTACAGTAAGGAGCTGCAGAGGTCCTTGAAATCACCGTGGAATAGCCATTGCAAGCGAGGAACGACGGAAGATTACTATGCATTGATTACGCACAAATAATTACTATTGCACTATATAATTTATTTCTAGACCCAAAGGGGCAATGCACCATGTCATGTGAGATCAACTCAATATTGTTTGGGTGTAGCATAATCATATCCTGCTATTAATGCAATGCCGGACACGGGTTATTAAAAGAATTATGCAAACGAACTGAAATCGCATATATTCATAAGGTTTTATCTAATAATTACAATAATGAATTGTCTATAATATCCTGAAGTTAAGTAATGCACCAGAACTAATTCAAAATATGCTTAATGAATGGCACATAACACGCTGCGTACTTAAGAGTAGCTGAAAATTTAGGCCCTAAAAAAATATATTATATTATTGGCCTGATAAATTTGTATATCTGGCAAAAGCCACGTCATCATTTGCATTCATTCATATTTACGCTCCAGATTAAAAAGCTGCTGTGCAATATTCTATAAGTTTATAGAGTACCAACGAAAAAGAGCGATCCGGTTGCCATGAGCTTCGTCGATCAAAATACGGTATGCATGTCGGTCAGCTTCAATAAATAATTCATTTGTTAAACCGTTTATTAAAAATTATACTTCCTAATTTTCGCGAAACATAAGTGCAATAATTTGACAGATATTGTAATTCTGTTGCCGGCTCGATTTTTTCTGTCGCATACTTGAATAGCATTTTCAAGTTTATCCCTGACAAACGATGGCATGATTTTTAATCTATGTGTCAATTTTAGCCGCTTGTATAGTGAGATTTCAAGTCAAAAGTGCTTTAACTATTTGTTAAAACATAATTTTGTTCATGTGTTTGCTGCCCTGAATATCACACCATATGTGATCTAGACCAGATCCGCATCAGACTTCGTCATTTATAACTCACATCAATTGTGATATCGATAATCCATATCTTATGTGGCTGTAATATAGTGGGTAGTCGCTGCACATGTCTGGTAATTGAATTGCCGGTAGACGACTACATTGAAGTCCTATTACACCTTGCATTGATTTCCGTGAGAATGGATGAAACTCATTTGCAATGTCATGAATTAGACATGGTAGGATATTGGATAAAGTCTTCCGGGAGGTGCACGTCACGCCACCCAATCTACCCGGTATTAACAGTGGCAAGCAGCGCAGGTGCAGGTCCATTTATATGCCGCACCACTCTGATTGTAAATGATCCTCTAACGATTTTGCTTCTCTGCTGCGATGCTACTGTTAGAGGAATGCCAAGTTTAGCGCCCATTCAAGCATATGATAATGTACACAGGGATAAGATATCTTGTCGTAAAGGGTATGTTATTGCTCACCATTCACCGCGCATGTCCATTGAAACGTATATACAATCATATGCTATTATTAACAAACGGATATTACAAAAAACACGATTGTCATACAAAGTGACGAGCTCTTCTGTTCTTGTTTGTAATCCGCCTAGGATATTGCAAAAGTTTTCAAGACCCTCACAAGAACAAGGCACTTCTGCGGACAATACATTTCCCTTATCTGGGAGAGGCAAGTGCTTTGTGTTCTGGAGTGCTATGGTTCAACGGGATGATTAATAGTATCATTCAGATATGCTGCCGAAGAGTATAAAAAAAACCGATTATGTATCAAAAGCAGAATATTGTTTATATAATTTTCCTTGGATATTACGGCCTTTAATCTGTATGTATGGATGACAGAGACGCAGCTGTTTGTCACCTGGGTCATCTAGTATCCGTTATTTAGTTAACCTCATATATTGCGCCATTCATTTCCTGTTTATTATCCTTTTACTTATGTACGCAGGTGTGTTTTTTCTTGCCACGCGATGTTGCATCATTCGAAATATAACATATGTGAAGGACTCTTACAAGAGTTTAATGGTAACATGCAAATAAATAAGAACGATCAATGGCATCAAGCATACTATCTAAGTCCAATTTATTTCGAAATAACGCGGTGATTTCTTTTGCAGTTCGCATCTAAAGGCAAGCAATCTTAACCATCCAATCACTACATAAAGGACAGAGAACTAGTTATATGCAATAACAGTTATTAGTCCTAAGTAAACCAATAACAATTTAGAACCTCTCATGTAGCATTAGGTTTGTGTGAAAAGATAACGGAAAAGAGTAGAATAACGAAATGTTTATGCAAAATAAATTCATACTGGGAAATCTTAAATAATCGAAAACCATGGCTACGTCATATAAAATGCCCAATTATAATATTCTGTTCTTTGGTAGATCATCCAATTTGTCTTTAGGGATATTTGCGTTTGGCTGGATAGTATGATGCCTCGAGTGTAGGCCGTTGTTGCTTCGACGCGTTACAGCATTTCTACTATAATACGGCTACCTGACAAAATCACATTGCCTTTTTCAAGACAATCAATATTTAATTTCATCCTTAATAATCAGAGTAGATTCACGCCCATTTATTCCGTTATTACGCCAACGGAAAGCATACATATCTGGCCAGTATATGTGTTATTCTGATGCTACCTGGGGTCTGCCCATATGTTGATTTCGCCATTTGTCGTTATATTCCTGATGGAGCTGTCTTGATGTCCGATGTCTGATTTATATTTTAAATAACCTTTCACACGATATACGCCTCATTTATCATGGATGAATATTACAAACCGAATGTCTTTGAAGTTATGACACACAGTGTTACTAAATCCCGTATCTATTAACATCAATTCTACTTCCAATCAGCCCCAATTATAGGGAGAAGCATAAAAAGAACATCTACGCCCTTGCAATCACTTGAAGTCAGCATACGCTTACGGAGTTGCGCAGTTGTGCAGCATAATTGCTACATTTTGATATCTAACCTACTTATATCATCACCAAGAACTTAGCTTCCATCGATGTCAGCCGGACCCAATTGCCGGGTAGGGAATAACGCCTTCAGTGATGCCCATATGAAAACCCAAAGTATTATTTGTTGAATATGTGGGTCACTGTAGACGTATATAAGCCGTTGGTACAATTCTTATTAAGCCTATGCTGTTTAGACACTTAATTGTACGGCCTTTTATGGGATAGGACTGGTCATTATAACGGTGTATTGTATTCTTGATTTAGATACACAATGGTGTAAATAAAGGTATATAAGTCACTAGTTATCTACCCTAGTCGACGACACAACCGATAGATTTACAGTAGCTGTAGAGGTCATTTAAATTGCCTTGGGATAATCATTGCAAGACGACGGTAGGTAACTATCAAACCCATGGTGTGAAAAGGCACAAATAAAGGCAATTGCAAATTGTATAGTGTCAACTTCTCGCCCCTATTGGGCAAAGTATGTACCATATTAAGTGTGATACAATCAATATATATAGGGTATGGGATAATCATATAATTTTATCAAAACAATATCGGCATTGGGCGATTATAAGAATTATCCATGCGAACTGCGATATATTATATATATTATGTATTATCTAGTAATTGCAATAATCAATGAGGTTTCAAAAATGGGTCGTTAGCAATAGGCCTTTTAACTACCTGGTTATGCACTCAACGAGAGCGTCAATATGTTGAGATCCGAAATATTTCATGTTGCTGTCAGTGAGTTTTTTATTGAAAATGAGGCGAGCGTGATCCGTCGTTCAAGCACACGCATGACAAATACAACAGTTTAAGGGCAATCTAATTATAGCATTGCATGCAAAAGGTTTAAACGTGCTGCGTTAGTGGTTACTCGATTACTTAATTGTGTGTTTGTAATAACCATTAGTTGTATGACAAAATGTAGCAAGCTGTCCTGTACTCATATGGTAAGGGCGCCATTGCTCACTTACGAACCTGTTTATCTATGAATGATTCTAATCCTAACTGTCTGATCAGTATTGCATAACTACGTCTGCGTCCAGGGGTAGCTGTCTATTTCGCATTACGATTCGGAAAAATCAGTGTCACGTCCCAGTTTGCCATTGAAACAAGAGCCTTGCAAACTATGAGGTTTAGTTAAGCTGTTTGTGAGGACACAGAAATACAGACGCATACATACGCTTAAGTCTGCGTCTAAGTGCTGCTGTGCATGTGTTATTACCATTTGGTTAAATCGATGATAAGTCCAAGTTTGGCCTACTATGAGGCTTAGTTAGGCTTTTCGGGAGGAGAGAATAAAAACATAGAACTACCGACGCATATATTTTAACACATACTTAGTTTAATTTTAAACTACTATGCATCTTTCATTAACCCATTTTCGCAACGAGGCTAGTGATTATTTGCGACGATAATGATGGTTATACAAAATGATATCGTTGCATTAAGAAGAATTTGTTAGTGGCCCAGTGTAATGACTTCCACACTGTAATTGCTCGTCGCGCCGCCATAGGCACTTAAAAGTAAAACTCATGGCTTGACATTTCAACAACAAAGCACAAAGGCGGCAAGCCTACATTGTACGATTCAATTTCGATGCCGTACTATACATTATCGCTCCTCGTTTCATCGTGAGTACCTCTTTGACAAAGTAATTTTGCCTGTGAAATTGGGAGAACAGTAACTATGGGGACAACATTTTGCTGTGTGATTATTTATTTGAGTTGTGTTTTATCGAAGCTACTGGATGACCGTTAATGGATATTCGGGTTGGCTGCTACAATGCAACAAACGAGAGCTGTTGTTCTGAAATGTCCTAATTAGTTATACGAGATATGTTAAATAGAATGCAAATGGTTGGGAGAGATTATGGGGAAATGATACACTGCACTGCTGGTGGGCATGCTCGAGGTGTGCACTACCGACTAACGCTATTTGTGGAATCGTAGATCGAAAGACTATACTTTTGAAATTGAATCCGTAAGCCATAGCCATTTTTTCTGAAAGTTATCTTTTAATTGTCCGCAGCTAAGCCATCAGAATATCATGCTTTTGGATAAACTGGATTCTTCATATGAATATTTGTACGATCTTACGCGGTATTCAATGGTTTGTATCTTGCGTGGTATATGGAGAATCATATCATACTCTCAGAACCGTATATCCCACATTTTATTGTGTTAATATGTCACCTTTATCACATAACAATATTCAATCACTTCAAAGAGTTGTCCATTGATAAGACGTAAACCGACGCAATATCGTCATACATACATCCGAAAGTCCATGCTATCATGCCAGGTCTGTATGTCAACCATTTGCAATTGCACTGCGAGGACAAAATGCAGGTGCAACCATTTAATCCTTGAATTGAGTAGTTTTTAAAATCGACGGATATTT
>CM067352.1:55335281-55375281 GCA_034190875.2 Urechis unicinctus
TATATTAATTCTGATGGCTGTGCGTTGGCACAAGTAATCCAATCCTTTAATTATTTGAAATAAATAGGCCTTCTAAGGAAAAATTACAGATGTAAACTTTCAAAGATTACGTCCTGTAAAATAATTATGAACATGTTCAAAGTAAAGCATAGTTCTCTTAACAATTTTATACCTCGCAGCGGCAAAATTGAAGCCTTAGCAATGGGAGCTGTGCGTTTAGTGTAATTATGTGTATTAAAACCTGGAGCAGTCGCTTGCTGTGCTTGTCCGTGCAAAGCAGGGATTATTCGGACATTATACGGCTGCAAGTGATGACCTAAATCTGACACGCATTCTGAACTTATCAAGGCGCATGTTAAATTTTATGAAATATATTTACAGGGACAAATTTAAATCCAACAATTGGCCCAGTAACCAACCACCATTAACCGTCAATGTTTTGTAAATATTGTCGTGTCATATATCAAGGACTGTCCCATTAATTTATCCGAATTTACCGTGTGATTACTCGTCAATATATTTGCGGACAATTTGACAGAATCGTTTAGGCCGGATGTCACCAAATGATAATATGTCGGATTCCTGTAATATTCAATGAGCCACATTATGCAAGACGAAGCATCTCTTTCGCATGCAAGCTGTCGTACTTGGCTAAGCACATACAATTGGTTGGTAATGCAATCCATACCCCAAATGTACTTTGACTTTTGTAAGGTAAATCCGGTTCAAAAGGATGCACTTTGGGGTAAAGATATCAGCAGCACAGGACAGCGTAACAAAGAGTATTGTAGTCCGAGTATCGCCATATTTAACCGCAACATATGGTACAAATCATACATCCTTGACTACTGTTTGTCAAAGCATTTGATGATTAACACATATGTTTTGATATACCGCTGTTGGCACAAACCGGTGTGTTCTTGCTGTAAATGATAGAATACTAATGCAAGCTATCAATTTTATTTGTATAATGGCTAGTGTGGAATGTACATGAAATAAGGCTTCATGCTTAAGATCAGTGCGGAGATTACGATAAAAAACCTGCACATAAAAAGGTCTGCATCTTACACATTGAAGGTTGAAAACACACAAAATAAACAATGCGTAAATTGCCCATTAGATTGCCAAATAGGATGAAGGCTATTTTGTTTATCCTTGTTTCTAGCTTCGAGGTATAATACGTTATGTCTCATAATTGGCTGCGGCATAGTTGTGTATGGGTATATGCACAGTTCGTTCGTTCGCTTAATAGCATACGTTTACAGAATGTGTTTTAGTATCTGCATAGAAAAGGATTGTATGAGACTACTGAAGAAAGGCTGTAACATTTGCATCACATTTAATGAGACTCGAACGAGGTCGCACCGTTAATGTGATGCTCGAACAATAGCACCATAGTGTTACAGTAGGCAGTGGGCAAAGAGTAGTCAAGGTCCCTTAGTCTGGTGGCTGCGGGCGCTGTTACATGTTAATGATATTCAATAGTCTCGCCATCAGTCTAGGGATGAATAGCGTCTTGAACTGGACAAGCATCCAAGATTTGGAAAGCTCCAATCACAAGCCGTGTCTCTCTGTCACTTGCGGGTTCTTTGGAGTCGTTGTCTCTCGTTGGCCAGTTCTACAAGTTCCGAAGAACTTGTCCATCCGGACGAGTGATTTTTATGAGCCGGGCACACATTCTACAACGCTCCGATTTTTTTTCACGTTGAGTGTCACCGTTAATCACACATTCGGCGAGAGAAGCGGACACACAACTGCTTCTTTTTAACTGACTATTAAGTAAACATACTAAAGTGCAGCTAAGCAATTAAAGCGCTTGTTTTGGTGCCAATTTGAACTTTTGAGACGCCTAATAATTCCACTCCGAGGGTCGACTTTGACCTGATATATTTATCCACGCATTGATAAAGGGTAGTATTTGTGGTCAGACCATATACAAGTGTCCACGTACACGCGATGCAATGTTGAAGTTTCGTTTTTGGTGGTTATTTGTAAACAACAGGATAATAGATATCGACCTCGTTATCATGTGGGCAGCCAATTTACCAAATGCTACAGCAGGGTGTTCTTGTGCTTAGGTTTGGCGTTGATGACACGCGCCTTATCCATAAAGGCTGCTTACAGACAATAGCTAGTGTACTTTTTTTGCTAACCATCTTATTTGGTCTTGGCTGCGTGAACATTGCCATCGATGAATTATTTGAAATACTGGTAAGCTTATGACCATATATGTCAGTATTGTTGAACATTGATTTAGCCTATGTTGCAACGATATTATTCATTCCTCTCTCGCTCCATCAGCTTGTTTTGTTTCAAAGAATTGATACCATAAAGGACATTCTTAATATTCACAATGTGCCAGTAATACGGCAAAACAATGGCATTGAAGTAAAGAGCAAGCACGAAGACTGCTGTGAGTTATCTGCGACTAATAATAACCTGTGCATTTGCACATGTGCATATTGCATTGTGAAAATTCGGTACTTTAATATACAAATGCGTATAACGGTGTGAAAATAAAATGCATCTGCACTTGGTTGTTTTGCCAATAATAAATATATGTTTCAGGAATGTGCAATTGATCATGAAATATTCAGCACTGTCGCGTTCAGCATAACACAGTCCTATCAATAGTATTCAAAACATTTATGCTTTCAACCAAATCCCCAACTTAGTAGGACCAACAAAACATTTTCAAGTATGTGCTCGTGCTGTTGGTAGAAAATGCATAAATAAGAACAACCTTTGTTTTCCCTGAATCCCATAGCAAGCACTGCCATCGTTAATTGAAATAACATGTTGCAATCAATAAACCACTGACAAAAATAATCTTGCTTGCCTCACAAGAAGACAAAAAGTTCCGTTTTGTTTCATTTCCATTGCAAACTGTTGATTGCGAGGTGCTTTAGATCTAACAAAGAATGGTATCTATGACCTTCGAATGTATGGTTATATGCTGAAGACGTTGATGTGGCTATTGGTGCATTACCAACAGTCATTTCGGTATTCGGGACCCATGCGCATCTTCACGTTTTGCTCAAGAGCTTTGTAGCTGGCCTAGCAAAACCGAAACATTACAGCATTCAACGTTTAGAGCGAAATGGATTACCCGTACAAAATGACAAATTTCGTCATGCGAAACCGCAATGCTGTGTTTGAATATGCATGCAAGTAACGTGATGAGTTCTTTAGAAAATTTCATTTATTTTGTGGATTTGATTTTAAATATGATTTATCATTTTATTCAATGACCAATTAGTGTGCATTTCGGCATTGTTATAATAATTATATTATGTAGCTAACCCTGGATATAGAGCGCTGTATCTTGATGATGACAGATCTCGATATTGCTTTATGCACAATCAATTGGGATAGCTGTAGCATTAATTGCCTAGTTTCTCTACACGATTTAGACACATACTACACGCTTTTAATTCTAGGTTTTCACAATTTCTCTATTCCCCATGATTCACTTCAATATTACTCCAAATGAAGGACCACATTAACTTAGTGAACCATTTGTTAATTCATATCAGTCTGTCATAAAACCCATTATGAACACATAATACTATGCCCTGATAACATATCATGATTCTTAGCCATATGAGTGATCAGAGAGTTTCATTACAAGTGCTGAATATTTCTCGAAGTGGTCCTTGACTGTCATTTTCCTAAGTATAGCAATTATCTCGTTGCATCTAACCACCATACCATGGTCATTTTACAAGTCGTACTTGCTTTGCTACATAACAACGCCAATACAATAAAAGTAAAGATCAGAAGTTATGTAAGAATAGGATGTTCCATGTGTACAGTTTTGGTGCTTTCTAGACAATGGCATCATGGTCAGCAGCGCCATGATATCCGTCGTATGTCCTGCTTCGACAGCTTGCTTTCCATATCGATAATAGACATTATGGCACACACTACAAGTTTACATCTTTTTTATTCCTGAACATAACTATTCAAAATACCTATGTTAACCTAAACATAACAGAGTGTGGTCATGCCTCCAATCATCTTGCAAATGAACGGTTCATACGAGCTCTGAATAAATACCAGGGAACACGCATTTGTAAATGTAACGAACCCGAGGGGAAATAATTCTGGTTGAGTAGTAATCGCACTACTTTTTCGCATTCAGCCTTTTGCCGGTGACTAAACACGGCTCATGACGCTAATTGCGCAGCTGCTTTTCAATAAGAAGCAGGCGGTCATTTTAAGTCGCTTTAGTTATCACATGGCTAAATATGACTTAATTGAATGCCCCTATTACCCATAGTAATAGTGGAAACACCTTTGGTCAGTACATTGTATGCGAATCAGGAGCCCCGATGAATGTAATGAAAAATATGTTAAGCAGACGATGATTGACGTCTTGTAAGAATAGACTACTAGACCAATTAAACAAAATACCACTAATATCACCGTGTTGTACAATATGCAGAGAATAATTATGTTCAATGGTTTGATCGCATGACTTGGAAAGACAATGGGTATAAATAGAACGGATGTTAATATTGGGTTATTTAAACAAAGCAATAGTATACGTCGATACCACATGAAAGAGTATATGATTGCTGAAGCCAAATAGTTTAGGGCAGTAGTCACCGGTGTTGGCTGATATATTAATTTAATGTCGTATTTATCCATCCACTGATATTATAAATGAACAATAGCTTGAATACACGAGAGAGAGAATAATATTTGTAATGTTCAGAACGAGATAGGCTGGTGACCACGCATTATAACATGAATGCCATTAAAACATGAGGGCATGCGGTCTTGTGTATTTACATTTTAACTATTGTAGAAGCATGAAATACTCTATATATGGATGCATGTTGATATGGTATTTTTTTATATCTAACCATGTGATGTAGCATAACTTGCCACATTTAGAGGTTTAAGATATCAACATGAACCCATGTTCTGACAATGATCTGTTTAGTATGAGTATGCCAAAGCTAAACGCGATGTTTGTATCAAACAGAATAATTAATAGGGTTGACGTCATTTCCCAGAACGTACCTGCCGATTATATTTTGATACTGTTGGATGTTATGCGCACTTGTGTGCAGCAAATATACCGTCCCTAAATATTTTACTGAATTCAAAGTGAATAAATCAGTGCGTATAAAATATATATAAGATGCATCTGTCGCATAATAAAATAGCATTTTCAATTTTAGTCATAAAGAACGATGTATTGTTACCGCTCAGATGCCTATCGGATAATGCATATTTCACGGTACATTTTGAGCCTCTTGTATTGTGAGATTTATGATAAAAAGTGACTTAGCAAAGAGTTATAACAGATATTTGGATATGAATGCAGTAAAGTACCACAAACCAGTCATTGTAACAAGATGCATTAAGAGGAAGCAAAACTGTCAGAGTACACCGTTTGCAGAGATTATACGACGCTGAATGATGTATTACCCTTATCTATTTTCATTTATCTTATTTCTACTTCATGGATATATTCTGCCATGTATTAGTTTCCTTAGGTTGATATCTTCGTACTACATATATCCGTATATACTAACTGACTATAGAACCGCAAGGTATTCTGGGCCAAGCTATGTGTCGACCGCATATGAATTCATAAAAGAATTATTGCATCCATATTCATGAAACTCACAAGTTGTACTAAGAAAAGTCAATGCCTTGTTGTCTTCTGATATAAACATTTTAAACTACATTTCCGTACCGTGCATAGTTTAGAACACTGGCACTAACTTAAATGCTGAAGGCGAATGACCGTTAATGCCATTTATTACCGTCCGACATTCCTGTGTGGTGCCGATATGACAACCCCGTACACGAATAAAACGTAAAATAGATATATTCATACTTTTTGTGGTACAAATAAGAGAGCATGCGGAATATTATATGTTGCTGGGAAACATTTGCAATAATTCATGTTTCTGTTAAATTTTGAATTTCCGCATTCAAAAGTTTGCTGCCATGAATGGTAAAACTCATGTGCTAACAACAACATCAGCTTCAGACTTTGTTATTTATAACTCACATCGATTGTGTCATCAGTAATTAATATCTTATTTGGCTGATATATAATGGTTATTCTTTGCAAATGCCTGGTAACTGCCCGCATGGGACTTCGGTAGAGTCATATTAAACACGATACGATCATAACATAATGGATATTGTGGCGCAATAATGCTTAAATCGAAAGCGCTCGTTGCGTTCTCGCTGGTAAATGTCTGGTAATTTCCAAAATATTTGCGTCCGATTATGTCCGATACCATCGCAATATATCGTCGAGCTACGACGCCATTTGCATTGGTCGTATTTGCAACCATTTGTGATTTCGACGCTTTACTTGAATACCTTTCTTGTTGTGACAAAATGAGTCTACATGCAAGCAGCTTATCATGTGGTCTGGTTTGTAATGCGCCTTAGATATTGCCAAAGAGATATATATATACATACACACACACACACACACACACACACACACACACACACACACATATATATATACATATAGATAGAGAGAGAGAGAGAGAGAGAGAGAGAGAGAGAGAGAGAGAGAGAGAGATAGAGAGAGATAGAGAGAGATAGAGAGTGAGATAGAGAGTGAGAGAGATATAGAGAGAGAGAGAGAGAGAGAGAGATAGAGACATATAGATAGATATATAGAGAGATAGAGAGAGATAGAGAGAGAGAGAGAGAGAGAGATAGATATATCTCTAGATCTAGATAGAGAGAGATATATATAGAGAGATATATAGAGATCTCTCTATATCTCTCTATATATATATATATATATATATCTATATATATATATATATATATATATATATATATATATATATCTATATATATATATCCCATTGCACCAACGCCGTTTCATCATCCGCACGGTAATATAGAATGACGAATATTCAAAAGTTATGAGCGATCAATTTCTTCGAACATATTTTCCAAGCTTGATAGCACCACAATATTTAGTCATAGAAATCTGTTCCGGAACCCTGTTGCGCACGTCCGGTAGCAATATAGATTTAGTCAGATTGCTTGTGGTCGAACAAATAGTGGAAGATTACGGCGTACTTACTTGTAGATTTACACTTTGGCTTTTGGTCATTGTTGTAAGCAACCTATTGGCCCGACTTGCCTCTCGCCAACGACCGCTTGATTGTATTATTGCTATGAAGATGGCACCACAGAGTCTTGCCAGTACTGCTGCAAAACAGCAGTGTAACATGTCTTGTATTACCACGTCCCCAATGGGTAATAATCTTTAATAGTATCATTATAGGACACAAAAAAGATGGCACTTTTCTTACATTAACCAGCGATAATAATTAGTTGTCGGCCAAATCATACTAATGGAACCCCAGACACTAGTGATATGTGATTTTCAATACAAAGAAGGATGTGTTTTTGCTCTCACAAGCTTGTCATATGTGTCGTCCGGATGCAGTAAAATGATTTGATTTTGGTCAGGGATGTCAGACGAAAGATTGGGGAGATGCCTCGTGTTATATTATTTCAATGTCAAGATTGACTAGTTCGGTATTTCGATGAAAAGCCGACGTACGATGTGGGATAGCAAATCCAAGCATCAGTTGTTATATCCGCCAATGTAATGCTAATGGCCTACTATAAAAATCCGTAAAACTAAATGTAAGCTGTATCACAAATTAATCTAGCTGGGTTACATGCTTTCGAGCATATCCATAAGGTAATATTCCTACTCGGTAACTAGCAGTTTCTAGGCAGTTGCAAACACCTATCCAGCATGTTAAAAACAGCAAATATCAACCATTCTGGTTAATTCAGTTATAATAGCGGATAGTTGTTAATTTTGATGCTCGAGGAAACAACAAATCTGTCACGGAGCTAAGTATGCTTTAGGTACCCTTTCATTGGCGATTCTGGTTCATGCCAAATCAATTGAATTGCCAAAGATACCATGGCGTACGCTAGACCCAGATATTTGTCGACGGCAGGATAATTCTCGAAGCTATCTGAAAGGAAATGAGGCAACCAGATTCATTGAATCTCTTATCGGTGTGACTATGCCTCATATCTAATGTGTCATCAGTAATCCTCATCTTATTTGGCTGATAGATGGTAGGTTTTCTCTGATAATGTCATGCGGCAAGAGACTACAATGGATCTCTATTATACACGATAGCATCATAACATAATGGCTCCTGGAACCTTATCAGGCGTCCGATGCAAATGTTACACTGTCAGATGTCTTCGGGATAAATTGTTGGACAAATGTCGCATTTTGCTATTGTTTTGCAATGTGACCATACTCCGGACAAAACGGTGATGCATATCCAACCGATACCGATCAGTTATGATGGGTTAACACATTTTTGGAACTCATTCCTACGGCAGAAATTAATTGTGTCTATTGTACTCATAAAATATTCTAGTCATGGCGTTAATTGTACCGTTTATGTCTATCAAATGCGCCTATTTCACCCCACCTTATATGTTACGCTGTCTGTCGACAAATCTGTTGTTACAAGCAAGCCGGTCATGGTTGCAAGGTTCTGATTGACATGTTCTATGTTTTATATTCCATCAATATCAAGTTTGCCCACTTCTTTCCGATGTAAGCATCAAGGAAATGTCATCGCATCACTGTCCTTTTTAATCATATTATTGTCATCGTGATCGTATGCTTCGTATGCAGGGAATTTTAAAATGACATTATATACATAACAATGGTATGTCTATGTTATTGAACCACATTATGCAGATTATGATAAAAACGTTGTGCATAAAAAGCTCTGCATCTTAAATATTCAAGGTGATGAGCATGCAAAATAAATAGTGCGTACATTACCGACCAAATGGCCAAATAGGATGACGGCTATTTTGTTTATCCTTGTTTCTAGCTTCGAGGCATAATAAGTTATGCCTCATAATCTGCTGCCGTAAGTTGTGTATTGGTGCATGCACAGTTCTTTCTTTTCTTTGTATTACATAATTTAAGTTGAATGTATTATAAGGACAATTCCATACCCTTACAGAATGTGTTTTTGGATCTGCACGGAAAAGGGGTATATCAGATAACGGAAGAAAGGCTGTTACATTTTACGAGACTCGAACAAGGTCGTATCGTTAATGTAATGCTCAAACAATACCAATCACTGTGTGACAGAGCGAATATGAATTAGAGAAGTGCATAGATTTACTCCGAACTTCGACTTCCTAAAGCGATCACTGCAATCGGAATTTGAAATGATATATCGCAATCAATAAACCACTGACACAAATAATCTTGCCTGCCTCACGGGCGAAAACAAGTTTCGTTTATTGCGAGGTCCTTTAGATATAACTGACTTTGCAAAGAACGGGATGGTTTTATGACATTGAATGAATGGTAATATGTTTTAAGCATTGTTTTGGATATTGGTGTATTACCCACATTCATTTCGGTATTCGGGACTCATGCACATTTTCACTTTTCGCTTAAGAGCTTTGTAGCTGGCCTAGCAAAACCGAAACATTAAAGCATTCAACGTTTGGAGCGAAATGAATGACCCGTACAAAATGACAAATTTTGTCATGCGAAGCCGCAATACTGTGTTTGAATATGCATAAAAGCTATTTGATAAGTTGCTTAGAAAGTATCATTTATTTTGTGGATTTGATTTTAAACATGATTTATCATATTAATCAATGACCAATTAGTGTGCAGTACTGCATCGTTATAATAGTTATATTATGTAGCTAACCCTGTATATCGGGCGCTGTATCTTGTTGATGACACATCTCAATATTGCTATATGCACAATCAATTGGGATCGCTGTAGCATTAATTGTCTAGTTTCTGTACACGATTTTCACTTAATTTTACTCCAAATAAAAAAACCATTAACTTCGTCAACCTTTTGTTAATTCACATACGTCTGTCATAAACCCACCATTGAGCACATAAATACTGATACTAAGCCATATGTGTGAGCATAGAGTTTCATTACAAGTGCGGAATATTTTTTGAAGCGTTTCTTGCCATCTATTGTTGTCATTATCTTGTGTGACGACCTATGCGTAGTAATGATCTCGTTGCATCTAGCCACCTCACCATGGTCATTTTACAAGTCGTACTTGCTATGCTACATTACTACGCCAACACAATAAATGTTAAGATAAGAACTTTTGTAAGAAAAGGATGTTCCACATTGACAATTTTGCTGCTTTCTAGACAATGGCATCATGTTTAGCAGCGCCATGACTAAGGCAAGCAATATTTCTTGCGGATTGAGCTCTTCAGATAACGTTCAATGGCTCCTTCAGCGACCCCTCCCCCCCCCCCACACCTACTCCTTCAGCGAACCCTCTCCCCTTAGATGCAATCACATTCCTAAGTCGTGACACTTTATGCGTTGGTCATGACACAATAGAACGTTGATGGGCCCTGTGGCATTGTATGTCCTTCACGGGTCTACGCAACTCTGAGTAACGTACTTTTAAAGCCCACTCATCATTACAAGTAATAGCATTTTGATCGTAACTCAAAGAGCACGAATTAACCATAGCCAGTAATAGTGCATAAATCCTTCCTACACGAAATTTGTCGCATAACTTGAACAACGCGCACTTATTTTTGTCCATATGCCATATCGTCATGTCAGATAATGATTAAGGATACTGAAAAATTAAGAACCGATGGTAATTAACATCACCTACAGGAGCGATGAATATGACCTTCAAATAAATACTAAGGGTATTCCTCGGGACTCATGGGAATTGTAAGACATTTAATTGTAGTCTGACAAACCCAAGAGTAAAATAATCATAATCGAGTTTTAGCCTTTGAAGCACTTTGCAGATGACTGAACACCGAATGTCATAAGCTGCTCAGGAAGAGTTTTAGAGAAGCCGCTTTGGTTCACACATATATATATATATATAGATAGATAGAGAGAGAGATATAGAGAGAGAGAGAGAGAGAGAGAGAGAGAGAGAGAGAGAGAGAGAGAGAGAGAGAGAGAGAGAGAGAGAGAGAGAGAGAGAGATAGAGAGAGATCTAGAGAGAGAGAGAGAGAGATCTAGAGAGAGAGAGAGAGAGAGAGAGAGAGAGATAGAGAGAGATAGAGATAGAGAGATAGAGAGAGATAGAGAGAGAGAGATATAGATATCTATATATCTCTATAGAGAGAGATCTCTCTATATATATATATATATATATATATATATATATATATCTCTATATATCTCTATATATATATATATATATATATATATATATATATATATATATATATATATATATATATATATATATATATATAATTGCCAAGCGTACTTGTATAGCGCGATTACGTTTTCCAATTTGTACTTAAGAGCCTAACCGGAGTGAAAGCTGAACTAAAATCAGATGCGGCCTGCTACATGTTGCATTATGTATTTGATAATACGATTGGTCCGTTAAGCAGAAATGGTTGTCTTATCATAAACGGCCTTGGTGCTATGTTGCAGAAAACGTTAACCTTGCCGCGATAATAATATTGACCGTAATATTCATTCAGGTGAGTAATACATAAGCAGTCATGATGGTTAGATGTTTCCTTGTATTCAATCAAACGAGATAGGCCGTGCGTTTGGTTGCTAGCATGAATTTGTACGAATGTTTTCCTTGTTTTGTGATATCACAAGTATTTTTCAAGTTCCTGGGTATTGCGTAAAGTATTTGTGAATTATATCATAAATAATTATTTGAATTATATTTTTAGTCAATTCCCGGAACAGCAACTCGTTTCGGTGAGTGTGTGCCAAATATGCTGCATAATTATTATTGATAAGTATATTTTGTTGATGATAATGATAGCATCATAAACATTATTACCTCCTGTCCATAGTGCATTAGTCAGGTGGGACTGTGAAATACCGGAACGGGTTGTGGGTAATGTGTTAGTAGTCAGCCGACTATAAAAATAAATAGCAGAGGGTTGTGCAATCTTTGCAGTTTCATTCAAATTATGACACATCTAACGGCTAAACAATAATATCATACCATGCCACTAGTCGGGCAAAGGGCTAAATCGCAGTTTGGAGTTTTCATGTTAACGGGATATGCCCAAACTTCACAACCGCACCAATACCGATTGTTTGGAAACTATTACCGTCATTTTCCGAATGGTGACAGTCGTAAAACTGAGTGAAAAATTATGGTTCCCCAGTTGAATAAATTTTATTTGGTCGTAGATAATACATTTGATGTTTATTCGCTGATTTCAACGGAGCTGAACTATTTTAAGGCAGCAGCCGTGTGATTTATAAACATACACAAATATATGTGTTACGTTGTTTTAGGCGAATTAAGTTTTACAAGTTACGCGCTATCATTTACTCATACGAATCGCTTATTTCTATACCACGAGACCGATATCAGTAGTTTGCGCATAACTCATTATGCAATATTTCCCATCAGTTATTGAACGTTTGCTAAGAATCATTCAGCCGTTAATGTACCCAGCGCTCATTAGCACTACTTATTGGATTTGGATGGGTGTTATATCACTTGTATTTGCCAGCAATAACATTGGTCGGCGTTATCCGTTTTAATGAAAGGCAAAGACCTGCCATCATGTGTGCTCATTAGGTGAGTGCCTTGGTACTTTAGTGAAGCATACCCGTTAATGGCGGTTACAAGTTGCACTCTCAACGAACGTCTAGAAATCATGTGCATATCAATCAAATTGCAAGCGTAAATTGGATCATTTTACGCAGTAACCAGTATTTCAGTTACGTCAGCATATTACCACACGGTTAATGAACCGTCATTAAAAATCACAGAGTAAATTTCTGCAATTTAAAACTCGCAAGTATCTAACCTTTTGGAATCATAATCTTCAATTTAACCAGCCTGTACTCTGCTTCTCTCTCTCGATATAGACAGGTCTGCTTTGCTTGGGCTGGGGTGTAAATGAAGCGGGTCAGGTGCGCAGTAAGTGGTGGGATTTTTAATTTGCATGCGAAACAGAGCTCAGCCAAGCAGATTTGTTAAGAGAGCTGTCAGGAATACAGTAAGAGATTCAGCTCATCTAATTTTCTTTACATTGCCTATGTAGCTATGTTGCTGCGTTACACACTCCACGCTCCAATGTATGCAGCATCACGGTTTATAGAGGATCTGGGATACGGTTTCACGGACACACATCACCCCATTATACTGTATATCAATACACAAGCAATGTAAGCAATGTGACATTTCATGTTTGCTTCTCATTCTAGTTGGATATCGATCAAAATTAATGTCGTGCTATAAGGTTAGGTGCAGGTGTAACTTGTTGGCTACCGGACGCGTTTAACCCTTTGTTAATTTGCATTTATCCCGTGTTCGATGGGCTCGACCTCGAACTAGGCATCGTTAGGCATCCGCTAATTATCTACAAATTACACAGCTGACAACTCCTCGGACGACAAGGTAAATATACTGTTGCTACTCATTAGGAAATCGTCCATTTGTTACTTCTGCAATCATCCAGGCATGCGGGCGCTTGCTCGTCACCCTGATTCAAACAGAACTTTATACTTGATCAATTTCAATAACAAGATATTCGGGCGTAGTCAAATGGTAGTCAGTAAGTAATTATCCAGTCTTCAGTTGTCCTATACAGTCTTTTATACCTTTGTTTCTTGCAATAGGAGTCAACTGTGCAGATTTTTGTCTGACGCGGCAATTCGCACTTTGCCAGAAGTTTGATCCTTTAACTATTCTCTATCACTGCTAACGTTATGTATCTGCATGATACGTCGTGCTTGTCAGTCTCGAATGGCTTGTAAATCTTGAGTAGCCCTGGTGACTTTCAGTCTAGAGGTCATATACACCAATCATGACGGAAGTGCGATCAGCTCAGGGATTTGCATTACGCGGTACATGGGACATGCACCTGCACCCACTCCATCTGGACCAAGCCTCAAAGGAATGGTTAAAGTAACGGAGTATATATAAGGCACTGGTTATCTACCCGAATGTAAGACACAACTTATTTATACCACAGTACGGTAAGTAGCTGCAGAGGTCCTTGAAATCGCCGTAGAATAATCGTTGCAGACTAAAAACGACGGCAAATTAGTATACAACCCATGTAGTGATAGCGCACAAATAATTATTATTGCACTATACAGTTTAATACTAGACCCAAAGAGCTTTCTAGTGAAAAGACTTTTTAACATGTTGTTGAATGATAATTTTGTTCATCTGATTGCTGCCCTGTATATCACACCATATGTGCTCTAGACCAGATCCGCATCAGACTTCGTTATTTTTAACATACATCGATTGTGTTATCAATAATCCATATCTTATTTGGCGATATAAACTGGTAACTCTCTTCACATGCGATTTATAATATAATAGGTCTAGGGGCCCTATAATCTTTGAATATGAGGCACTCGTTGCTATAATTGCCCATTTGGAAGTCTTTAAATTAATGTAATCGATCTGATACATTAATCAAATATCCAAAATGACATTTGTTCACTTTAAATCATGCTAGCCAACATAATACATATGCCGTGTAACATTATTGTTACATTGACAGCATTATGATAGTGAGCACAAATATACGATAACATCCAAAGCGTTGCTCAAAGGATATCATAACCTAGGCCATTGTACAGAGTAATGTTTTACTTTACATCTATCGTTTAGAAGTCTCCTTAATCGCAATAGTACCGATGCGCTGTTGTATGTAACTCAGGGCTCATGAGGGAGCATTGAATGCTTCCATTTGTTCTACAAATAACTCCACTTACCAAAATTACCTTGCATTGATTGGTCGTGAGGTTGGGTGAAACTCGTTCGTAATGCCATGAATTAGGCTTGGTAGGATATTGGATGAAGTCTTCAGAGAGATGCACGTCACGCCATCCAATCTAGGCGATATTAACCATGGCAAGCAGCGCAGGTGCAGGGCTAGTTATTTGCTACGCCATTCAGGTTGTAAATGATCCTCTAGCGATGTTGCTTCTCGGGTGCGATACTACTGTTAGAGGAATGCCAAGTTTAGCGCCCATTCAAACATATGATAATGTACACAGGGATAAGATATCTTGTCGTATAGGGTATGTAATTGCTCACATTGAAACGTACATACAACCATGTTCTATTATTAACAAACGGATATTACAAAAAAACACGATTGTCCTTATAAGTGACGAGTTCATCAAATGTGACATTGCAACCATATAACAAAAAGCAACGGCCGAACAATTACCTTACACACATTAAGTAATAGCATCTAGTTGTATTGCAAAATGAAAGTGTTACCATTCCACATTAATCACAAACATCGTCTGGTTTCGCTTGCATGGCACACAAGGTATGACCGAGTCCACATTAGTATCCTCAATCGTAGCCCATAGCTTCGTTTACTCATGTCGGGTCTGGCAAAAACCTGTGTGATTGGGATAACATATAGAATTTATCTCTGGTACATGTCGGGTGTACCAATATTCTTGTTCAACTATGTCCGATACCATCAACTGCGAGCATTTGCGGTTGCTCGTAAGTCTTATTTGCAAGTAGCTGTGACGTCGAAACTTCCACATATATAGCTCAATTATTGGGCAAAATGAGTCTATATGCATGCAGCAAGTCTTCTGCTCTTGTTTGTAATGCACCTTGGAAATAGCAAGTTTTCAATGACCCACCCAAGAACAAGGCACTTCTGTGGACAATACACTTCCCTTCTCTGGGAGCTGCAAGTGCTTTGTTTTCTGGAGTGCTATGGTTCATCGGGGTGATTAATAGCACCATTCAGATACGCTGCCGAAGGGTATAAGACAAACCAATTATGTATCCAAAGCAGAATATCGTATATATATTATTCCTGGTATATTACGGCCTCACATATGTATGTAAGGACTCACTACATAAAGGACAGAGTACTAGTTATATACAATAACGGTTGAACTAATAAGTCCCAAGCAAACCAAGAACAACCTAAAAATGAAAAGCATTTGATGAATCAGCAGATAATTAATGGGTGCGTTGAAAAACTACTTCTGCCATGAAACACTCATTCAGCCTTAAGTTTGTCAGAAAAGGTAACGGAAAAGAGCAGAGTAACAAATCGTTTATGTAACATAAATTTATACTGGAAAATCAAGCTTATCTGATAACAAATAACACCATATTTAAAGAAGCATAGTTAACATTCAAAGGTGTTTTGGAGAGTATATTTGGTCGTTATCATGATGCCAAAACAACCTTAATGCTAATCAAACTAGGCTATGCAATGCATTGGCCACATTTACATCGAGTTACAGCTGAACACGCAGATAAGCACGCCTTAACATTTAGATAGGCTTGGGGGCAATCTATATGATAGCAATGATCCCTATGGCCAGACTGCCAGTACAAATGTTCCTCAAATAGGGTACATCGGAATTATATATATATATATATATATATATATATATATATATATATATATATATATATATATATATATATATATATATAGAGATATATATATATATATATATATATATATATATATATATATATATATATATATATATATGTTTAAATATATAAATATATATTATATATTTATATATGACTATGTATGTATATATATATATTAATATATAAATATGTATACATATTTATATATATATATATATTTACATATTTACATATATGTGTGTCTGTGCAATTGTGTGTTTGTATGTGTCTGTGTATGTGTGTGTGTATGTGTGTACGTTGCTTGGTAAGTATAAAGTTGTGATGTTACAAACGTGTGAGACAGGCCCAATGACGTTTAGTAACAGCCTTAGTTACAATTTTGCTAACAGGGAGCTGCAAATGTTACAAATACCTCAAAATATATTCTGCACTTCTCAGTTTTCTTTTATGTACGATAAATATTATAACGCTTACATAATCTGAACGATTTACAATGATTACATTCAATATTTCTGCGAATTTACGGATCAACGTCAGTGAAACCACAATACGCCAACGCATGGATATATAATCGTCATTTAACATCACAAAGTAAAGTTAATATCCAAAATTTTCTTTATTTCATCCACTTAAACATCCTGTAACTATGTGTATTTTTACATAAATCTACATTACATAAATCCCATTAATGTGCATGGTTCTCTATGGGTGACTAATGTTGGCTGTTGAGATAACAACGTTTGATTATTAGATACTTCGCATGACTTTGTATAATTCTACAAAGTTATGGCCGTCAGAATTGCTTTTGGCTATCTCTCGTCGTAAATCATCTAAAACCATAGCTACATGATATAAAATGCCTATAGCTACATCATTTAAAATGCCCAATTATAATTTTCTCTCCTATGCCTGACTAATAACGCATGCAACAGCATCTTTAGCCACTAGTTACAAATGGTATATTCGACGGATTTCCGCAGTCTCTGATTAATATAAGTTGTCTTGTAAGTCACGAGTAGGCCTCAAGACTTCTAGTATAGGGGTAATATACACAAATCATGACGAAGGTAGAATCAGCTCAGATATTTGTGTTACGTGGATACGTTAGACATGCACCGTTGTCTACTTAAGGAAAACGATGCATTTGATAAAGGAACGGTTTATGTTAGATAAGGGTATATAAGTCACTTGTTATCTAACCTGGCCAACGACACAATCGATAGATTAACAGTAGCTGAAGAGGTCATTGAAATCGGCTTATGATAATCATAGCAAACCGACGGTAGATAGCTATCCAGCCCATGGTGAGAAAAAGCTCAAATAAAGACTATTGCAAATTGTATAGTGTAAACGTCTCGCCCCTATGGGGCAAAGTATGTACCATATCAAGTGTGATAGAATCAACATATATAGAATATAGGATAATCATGTCATTCTATCAACACAATATCGGCATCGGGTGATTTTAAGAATTATCCAAACGAACTGCGATGGATTATATCTGTCATGTGTTATCAAATAATTGCAATAATTAATGAAGTTTCAAAAATTGAACGTAGCCATCAGCATTTTAACTATATGGTTATGTGCTCAACGAGAGCGTCGATATGTTGAGATCAGACATATTTCATGTTGTTGTCAGTGAGTTTGCATTACTAATCACGCAAGCGTGATCCGTAGCTCGTCTCACATAGATTCGGGAACCAATGTTATCCATCAAGCAAACGAATACATTGTTGAGTGCTACACAAACCTGATTAAACGTGAACGATAGCTGCTTTGCTCCAGTAAAATATCCGGGTTGTTGTGATGAATCCTTTAAACATGGATTAAAAAATTCGATTTTGCTTTTATTGCGTGACTAACTGTATGTAATTAGAGTAAACTGTCAAGCCTCCAGTCTTACGAAATGGCGGTGTTTTATATTTATCTGAGAAAATGTACTAAACTTGGTTAATGCCCCAGAACGAATTAAAAAAAAAATGCTTAACGAATGACATAAAGGTGCAAATTCATAACTAGCACAGTTAGGCCCCACAACCATAGCTTATATCATTTGCCTTGCAATTTTGTATATATGGCATAAGCTAAGTCATCAAGTGCATTTGTAAGACGGTTTTCATATGCAGTGACTAAGTTTCGGTTTGCTTGTATAAATATAGGCCGACAACATAGATTACATGAAATATTGCTAGTCTGGAAACATCATTGGACCTACGCAGGTCAATAAACTTTGAATGGGTTTTTTACTAGTCTCGAACCCTCTAACGTGGCAATGTAATAATCTACCGACAAAAATTATGATAGCTAAAACAATAGAGATTGTGCAAATGATGTAATAAATTACACACTGCCATTTTAAGTATAATTAGATAAGTACACGTACAGTATGGATCATTAAATGCAATGTATTCATGGTAACCACGAAGTGTGTCTGTATACGCGAATGACGTAGCCCCTTTCACAAATGATATTTCTGCTACCATAGATGTCCACGCTGGAACATCCAAATTCGTACACATATGTACAAGGCAATCGAAATTGATTATTTCGTCAAAGCAGCGTAATGCATGGCTCAATATGAAAGCCATATCATTATTTGTGATGGCTTTGAGACTAGTTTATTTGTAAAAATATGATACATACTCGCCCTTTAAAAGTAACGGCCGCTAAGCCGGTGTTCATCCCTTCCTGAACTATGAATCATGATGCCTGCGCAATCATAAGCCGTAGCAGGTTTCATATTTATTTATAAATTTCGATCAATGTATATGCGTATTGAACTTATTATAGTATGATGGTACTCTAGGTAGCCAAATTTAAACATATGTATGTACATATATACACACACACACATATACACACATATATATATATAATATTAGATATATATATATATATATATATAGAGAGATATATATATATAATATATTATATATATATATATATATATATATATATATTATATATATATATCCTATATATATATATATATAAATATCGAAATTACCCTTCCTAATTTGTGCGCAATGATGCCCACATATAAAGAGTGACGAAGGATGAAAGGATAGATGTACAGAGAGACATATATATAGAGGGATATAGAGAGAGGTAGATAGGGACAGACAGGGGGGAGGGAGAGGAAGAGAGAAGAATAGAGGCAGAGAGAGAGAGACAGAAAAGGATAGAGAGATATAGAGAGGGAGAGAGAGAGAGGTAAACAGAGATAGAGAAAGAGATAGAGATGGAGAGAGGAGACAAACAGAATTTGAGAGAGAGAGGAGAGAGAGAGAGAGATTAGATATAGAGAGAGAGAGAATTGATGAGAATAGAGATTTCAAGAGAGACAAAAGTGGATAGGAATACACATCGAGGAGCGAGGTAGTATAGACAGACATTAATGATTTACAACTCAGGGACATATATATAGACTAAAGTTTAAGGGAGGCACCGATATATTGATAGATACAATTGTATATATTTATAAATTATACAGATTTCCACATATAAATATGCTATTTTCATATATATATCTAATATATATATATATATATATATAATATATATATATGAATAACATATATATATATAAATATAAAATATATATATATATATATATATATATATATATATATATATATATATATATGTATATATATATTCATATATTACAGTATATATATAGAATGTATATATATATATGTAGATATGTATATTATATATATATATATATGTATATATGATATATAAATATATATAATATATGATATATATATATAGAGTTTATTATATATGTATATATAGGGATAAAATATATAGATTATATATTATATATATATATAGATTTAAATATACAGATATATATATACATAGTATATATATGATTTATAGGAGAGGAGGAGAGAGAGAGATATAGAGAGAGAGAGAGATGGAGATAGAGAGAGAAGAGAGAGAGGCAGAGAGGAGATGTTATTTATGTAGAGATAGAGATATATAGAGAAGAGAGAGACATAGAGAGAGAGGGAGAGAGAGAGAGAGATATAGAGAGAGAGAGAGATCTAGGGAAATAGAGAGAGAGAGAGAGAGATATAGAGAGAGAGAGAGAGGAGAGAGAGAGTATAGGAGATATAATAGAGAGAGAGAGAGAGACATAGATATGTATATATAGGTAGAGAGCAAGATGAGATCTAGAGATAGATGTACATATATTAGGATATAGAGAGGAGATATACATATATAGTATATATATAGAGTCTTTATCTATGTAGGTAAGAGGGAGTATAGAGATAGCAGGATAGATAATAGACAGATGTATATATATATATATACATATAAAGAGAGAGACAGATATATAGAAGATATATGACCTACATACATATAGATATATATAGTATTTATAGAGGTGGACAGATTATATATATATAATATATTATATATATATATATATATATATATATATGTATGTATATTAAAAATATATATTGTCCTATATATATATACATATATATAGATATATATATATATATAGATATATATATATGTACAGATAGATATAATATATTAATATATAATGCTGTTTATATGTATATATATATATATAAGATATATATATATATATATGCATATATATATATCATATATATAAATATATATATATATATATATGAACATATATATATAGATGTATATATATATACATATATTTAATATATAAACATATATATACATATATGCTATATATATATATATATATATATATATATATATATAATATATATATATATTATATATTAATACATATATATATATATGTAGATATATAGATATATATATAAAGACATATATATCTTATTTATATAATGTATATATATATATGATATATATATATATATATATATATAATATATATATGTATATATGTATATCTATATATAGATATATATATATAATATATCTCTACTCTAGAGAGAATAGATATATAGGGATAGAGGGAGAGATATCTTAATATATAGAGAGATATAGATTATCCCAGAGACTATGATATATATATACTATATAGAGAGACAGATATAGAGATAGAGATATATATATTTATATATAGATATCTATATACATACATATATATTTATATATATAATCTATATATATATAATCTATATCTACTATATATAGATATATATCATACATATATTATACTATATATATAGAGATAGATATATATATCTATATATAGATATATAGGCTCCGGCACCTCCTTAGATATATAATCTATATATATGCCCTATATCTCATATATCTGTTTATCTCTAATATATATATACATATATATTTGATAGATATATATATAATAGATAAATATATAGTAATATCTAATAATATCTATATCCTCATTCATATGTTTATATAGATAATATATAGGAGACATTATAGGAGATAATATACAGAGAGAAAGATAGATTATATAGATACATATATATATATATATAAGATCTTCTATATATATAGAGATATCTGGATAGATATAGATATGTACTATAGTATATATATCTATAGAGATAATATATATATCAGATATTAGAAAGATATCATAGTTATATATGTATGAGAGGGATGTAGCCATAGATAGATAAATATAATAGATATAATTTATAGATATACTCTTATATAGATAATTATAGATAGATGAATTTATATCTATATGATATCTCTCTCATAGAGAGATGAGATATATAGAAAAATCTATTCTCTCCTCTCTATACATACTTATAGATCTGAGACGATAGAGATAGATACAATAGAGATAGGAAGATATATGAGAGAGAGAGATAGAGAGAGAGAGATACTTTAGAGAGAGGGATATATAGGGGATATCTCTATAGGAGATATATTTATATATATATAGTAGTAGATAGTAGATCCACTAGTTTATATATATATATATATATCTGTATGATATAGAGAACAGGTACTTTATAAGATTATATATATATAGATAGATATATCCCTATATATATAGATATTATGTTATATAGATATATATAATACTATCTGATATATCTATATAGATAATATATATAATAGATATATATATAGATATCTATACATATATATATATAGATATATATATATATATATATGATTATATAGAGAATATATATTTATATAGACAGTTATATATATATAGATACTGTATATAGATATATATATTAGATTAATATATATGTACATGTATAGAGACATTATATAATAAATAGATATCTATATATAGAGAAGCGAGAGCAATATATACATATATATATGATTATATTGATAATACCTAGATGTCTACTTACTATATATACTACATAGGGGAGATATATATTATAGAGATATATCTATAGAGAGATAGCCATATATAGAGATAGATATAGATGGAGAGAGAGAGATATAGATAGAGTATATATTTATAGGAGACATAGAGAGAGATCGATATCGAGATATATAGATCAGATATAGTAGATACACCGTAATGTTGATATATATCTATATATTATATATATATATATAGGATATATAGGGATATATATGATATATATCGAGAGAGATATATATATATATATATATATATATATATATATTATATGATATATATATATATAATATATAATATATAAAGAGGAACATGCAAACAGTTATAACAGTGGTATATTAGCAGCACTTAAACTAATGAAATAATGTTACGCTCATTCTTGATTAATTTTGAGTGTAGTGTTCAGTTTCGCCTGACTCATATAAATATATATATATATATATATATATATATATATATATAGATATATATAATATATATATATATATATATATGTATTATATATATATATAAATATGTATATATATATATATATTTATATATATGTATATATATATATATATATATATATATATATATATATATATATATATATATATATATATATATTATATATATATATATAAATATATGGTATATCTATATATATTTATTCATGCCACTTAAACATTGTTGTTTATTTTTCTGGAATAAAAAGTGTATGTGATATTATTGAAACACTCTGGCCATTTTAGAACAATCATCGAAGGGGGTTAGTGTCTTTACAGCTGATTGAACTTTTGGCGAACTTAAGAAATAGTCTCCCACTCTGCGAACTACAAATCCTGGCAACAGGTCCTAATGACCGATTGCGTTTTCTCACTTTATTGGAGCTGCAGATTATGGTATTAATTAAATGACATCTATGTGGACTCAATCACCTGAATGAATCGAAACGGAAATGGTATCGTGCACTTGAGTGATGGATCGACCTTACTATGATTACTGGAACACTTTATTGAGCAAGTCTAATTTGTTACTTAAATAAAGAAATATGCTTTGATTTTGTGTTCCCTTGATTGCAATAAACTCAATCACAATTCTTTCGCTTGGCTTCCCTTGCTCTTTAAGAGAATACAGGGGGCCAAATCCATGTTTGCCGATTTTGTACCAAATCGTGGTTGATGTATCGTAACTGAACTCTATCCATAAGTACACGCTTCTGTACTGCATCATGTTATATATGTATGGTGACAAGAACTATGTTATCACCTAATTATTCAATACCATGCTTTCATACATTATGAAACTTAGTGATGGGGTGGACATGAAATATCACTATTGCCTAGTTCGTTAAATAATAAATAGATATTGGAAAGGTGTTCGGGACGTCAAGCATTACCAATTCGTAACCTTTATTGCAGGCCATACTGAAAAGACAACCGTTGAAAATGATATAACTATTAAGTAATCTTGTAGTAAGGCAGTCACTGTGTGTTTTCAGAAACTCCTATTAATTGACCAGAGTGTAGGTCAATATCAGTACATTACGCACAGATAAATGACAATGGTGAAGGTGAAATACTAGCGAACGAATAACTAAAGGTGTTGTGTCAAAATGTCAGTTTAGGACGCAAATTAATGTTCTGCTCGGCGTTTTAGCTATATGCTCCTGCATATAATCCAAAACAAAATCTTGCTGAAAACTTTATCAGTAATCGCAAAATGAGTTGTTTGAAATATCAATATATTGATTAAATTCCTGCAAAGATGAAATCATCTATGTTTGAGAAGTTATATCTGTTCATAGCTGTTCTATGAATGGCATATGTTTTTTTATCCTTTAGCGATCAGCAAGAACTGTTTCAAATCGGGCAATAAACCAGATAGCATCAATTGGCGGTTTGAAGCGCAAGTGGCTTTGCCGAATCGCAAAACAAAAGACAATTTACCATTAATGGTTATGCAAGTCCTTGTGGCTCTATTAAACTGTCACAGATTTATGGTCTATCGAGGTAGATATCTCCCAAATGGGCGCATCAATTGCAGTTCAAGCATTTCGTATGCATTGCAAGTCAATTCAACAACGCACAAACGAACAACATGATTTACTGCCCAGCTACAACGCAGGGATGCATTTGATAATTCGCTACCAGCAAGGAACTGTGATTTTTCGATGCAATGCAATGAGACACACTTAATATGTATACTCTACACAATGTAAAATCATCATTAATGCATTTTGTCTAAACTTATGTACCTTCTGATTAAATTTACCCTAATGCGTTAATGCTTTCCATGCAAACGTTGCATATTGAAGGAATCAATATGAGAGTTTAAGCCAGCTCGTGAAGAATGTAATTCAGGTGGTACTGCAGAAGTCACGTCCCAGCGCAAAAGGAATAAATTAATACCACTTTCATAGCTATATCGCCATTGTAAGCACATATTATTGAATCAAATGATACCCTTTTTAAAATTATATGTATGTGCATATGATGCATGTATGGCCGATGAAATAGCTTAGATACTGAATAGTGTGCTAAATATATCACTCAATCATATATTATTATTGCTTCATCCTTGTAATCAATTGTATGAGATGTATTGATAATTATGTTTACCAGTGGCCTTACGTGTTTCATAGCTGTGATATTATGTTGTATTACCTGCATTTCAAATCCAACCCCTTTACACAAATTATGGCCATATGAAACCTGTTCCCTAGGGAGACTATGAATGCATTACTATAGCAGATGATATAATCAGAAATAATAGAGATAACATAGCGGTAATACAATTATCATTAAGTTATTAGTGTACTTTTCTATGAACTAGAGCAAAAAAGCATGCCTGTCTGTGAGCTACATTGGATGATTAAGCGTTATGAAGAACCACGGCGACGCCTCCACGGACAAACAAACAACCACAGAGATTTATATAAATCGTCTATTGCTATAATTACATCAGTGTTGTTATATTAGTAGCAGAAGATGATTCTTATGCGAAGTGTGTGCAAGATTGGGGCTTAACCTCGCTTGCAACATCGAATATTACGTATAGGTCTCGGACAGGATGTGGAATGATACTGAAGTATGTTCGTGTTTTCTCAATGATAAGAAAGCCGACCCCTCCTGTCAAGTTCATATTTAGACTCTCGACACATATTGCGCGTTCCATCCCACGAGACTTCCAGTTTTAAAGTGTGCGTATCTGGGTATAGATAATTCTATTCATGCGCTTGACCCTGCACTCGAAAGTGCCAGACATTTAGAGCCTTTGCTGAATTACGTTGGATATTACTTCTTTCAATATGAAACAAATGAATCGTCGTTAATGAGACATGCATTGCCCTATAACTGCACGTTAATTCTACCACTTATTATCATTTCAAATTAAGATTCCCCGTCATAAAGACAGGGATGAAAGACATATCCCATGGCATAGATGCAAACATTTAATTCCCACCACAACAAGTTCACCACACTGTCGCATAATGGTTTTTGTTGTGTCCCAAAGCTTTGGTTGTTTTTTGATTATGTCCCAAAATAGTTGTTTTTTTGTGATGTCCCAAAATAGTCGGATTTTTATGTCCCAAAATAGTTGGTTTTTTGCTATGTTCCAAAATACTTGGTTTTTTACGTGTCACTAATACCCGAACTAATTTGGAACACCCTTTTTGGTACACAAAATATATAAGTTTAATAAACTAATAAAAATCCAAGATAAGTTTTCTAAACCGAAACATGTTACCGAAAGACCAACAGAAAACAAGAAATAATCATCATATGGACTATATGTTTTGTCGCCTCCAACGTCCCAAAATGGTTGTTTTTTTGCTAAATGTCCAAAATGGTCGCATTCGTATGTATGTATATATATATATATATATATATATATATATATATATATATAGATATATATATATATATATATATATATATAGATATATATAGATAGAGATATATATATATATATATATATATACATATCTTTTATAGATATATAGATATCTATATCTCTATATATACCTATATAGATATATATATATATATATCCTATATATATATATATATCTATATATATATATCTATATATATATATATCTCTATATATCTATCTCTCTATATCTCTCTATATATATATATATATATATATATATCTATCTATATATATATATATATATATATATATATATATATACAAATCCGACCATTTTGGTACAATTCACCGACTATTTTGGCCCATACTTACATTTTGGTCGACGATAATGGGGCCAAAATAGTCAGCGTCATCTCATAGGCTTACACAACTGCGCTTCCCCACCAAAGTGTAACTTTGTTTGCTACTACTCAGCCTAAGGTTGGAATCTTATTTTTCGGGGTAACTGTCCACTTTGTTTGGCGTTAAATCCATTTCCGTGAATTTACATTTTGGCCCCAACGACCATTTTGGCCATGTTAAATAATCGGTCATTATATGGCTTTGTTCGAGGTATATTTGCTTCAAACTTACATTCATGATTTGTGTGACCTTTAATTTCAATGAACAATTCTTTGTTTTAAATTATCTCTTCAAATGAAAAACATACAAATTTTGAACGAATATATAAATCAGCAGTTCAACGAATAACGGGCGGCACACGCTCAAATATCTTTACGGACGGATATAAAAAAAAATGGCGATTTTACTGGGAAAATCCGGGGTTGTAAATCTTTGTCAACTCATTTAAAGAGTTTTTTTCTCAATATCTATCCGTGTGAAAATGTTTAATTTAGATAAATAAGAACAAATGCAGCACTTAAGCTGGAAATTGGAGACGCAGTTCAGCATTCAAAACTTTTAGAGAATCTCACTGAATTGAGATACCGGTTTTCTCGATCTGTGATGCGTTAAGTTTTAAGTAATAAATGTAATCATAAAGTATCAACCGACTGTTTTTAACAAGGGAATAATTAGCCAGATTTTTTTGTGTTATCAGTTTGCTTATGTCGTAAAATCAAATTTTCCCCGCGGGCTTAAGTTGAAGGTATATTTTGGGATTGTAACAATTCCAGCTTTCCATACCACGTGCAATTTCCGGTACTAGAGCGAATATAAACAAACGCGATCGGTCAGCCATGACCATTTTACACGCTCTCTTTCCATTTAATTCTTATTTGGTCAGTATGATTCCATCGTTTATTTATTGAATATCATTCATGTATCAATAAACGTTATTGTTAAGGGAAAAATTTCATGTATGACCAATTATGAAATACCCGTAGTTTACAGTAGTTAGCGAGTTTCACCGGGCTGTTCCGGACGTGAGCTCTGCCGCTCGCAGTCACACTTACCGATCACTATTCCAACAAACCCTAGATACCACGTTATTGTTACTTGATGCCTGCAGCTTGGTTGATCAGTTGTGTGGTGGACTACGATACTAGCCACTAGGATAGCTAGTGTCATAGTCCATCATACCAAAATCCTGGTTGTAGTGCGGTGTGGTAGGGGGGGGGGGGTGGGTTGTACTATTTGGTTTTCAAAGGCTGTAGATTGATATTTTGCATTGTACATCATTGAATTATATACTTCCATCAGTAATCTTACCCTTAACCTACATTTTAAAGCACATTTATTGGACATGATTATAGCATGATCTACTAATATTATATGTCATTCCAATACACTAAACATGAGTTCTTTATTACATTCCTATAAGTTTGATTATATGTTACATGGTAGTTCAGTCATGGACAGTGTCAAACTTCTGCCATCAATTAGTCAGGAAAGTGATCCTTTTGATTTCAATAGAAGCTTTCAAAAAAATGTTCAATGCTTGTGATCCAATTCTTTAATAGAACAATCACCTCATTTGAATCTATCAGATGTAGGCTATTAATGCCATGATCATTGGTAAGTTAGTCTTAAAATCTGTGCATCTGGTCTAGTTTTGATAGTGGTATGAAGCATATTTGAAACCCCAAATCACATGAGGCCGTTTTAGGACAGTGCAGTTCCCAAGATGTAACAAACTGACTGGTTATGCATGACTTGGATGGTCCCTTTGATTAGTTTCCATCCCAGACATGTTGCATGCCACTTATAAGGTAATATTTATGGACCATTAGGCAGGAACCATTAATAGTTATGCTCCTCAGCACAGCTTTGCTCTGTCAATCTGTCTGCTTGTAAACTTTTGGTATCACATTTTTTAAATAATACAAGCCATTGTTATATTGATTGTCACTTACAAACAAAATATCAGCCCTTTGTGACCTTATTATTGAAAAATAATCTCTTAGCTATGTTAACCAAATAGGGAATACCACTCTCAAATTAATCATGAACCACTCTTATATGTTTCTTATGTTTTGTTCCTGAGAGATTTACATAATGGGGAATAATTCCTGATGGCACATTTTCTTATAATACAAGCTAGCAACTCCTCATTGACCAAATCTTCCTGCATAACTTTTGACCCCTGGATTATTATTGAATAATATCCTGTGTCTATAAACCCAATGGGGTATTAAAAGTTTTGATGTCACATTATGTTATAAATTAAGCTAGTGATCTCAAATCCTACAATGGGCCTTCTCATGTCAGTATCTCTTTGCTAACTAGAAATCAGATCTGTATGGTCCTTGACCTCAGCCAAAATGTTAGGATTATTATCAATTGTACTGGTCAAGTGAAAAATGGGGTTTATCATGTCCTTATATCCTGGCAAACTTTAACTTACAAGCTTTATGGCTTTTGACCATTGACGTGCTAAATGAAAGCAAATTATAATTTCTTGTTCCAGGAAAAATGTTATTAATAGCTCATGGGTGTTTGGGTGAATTATTTCTAAGAAACTTAAATTATTTGGCTTAAATGCTAAAACTATTTGCAAAACTACTTGGCGATGGACTATTGATGCCAGACTAGTGGGTTTGGGGGTTATTGTTCAGCCCTGGTGTATCATTGATTACAATATTATGCTATAAAAGCTATGATTAAATACTGTCATAACTTGTTAATACAAATCGTGCCAAAAGAAGCAGAGTTCAATAGCCATGGCCTTCTGTCTTTATTGTAAGGCAGTTAGATTGACTAAGTGTTTGCGATGACATTTTGCCTAGCAGCACTCATGATATGGTATAAACTGCTTTACCTACTGTTCTGGTTTTAATATTATGGACCCAGCATCTCAATTGAATCATATTGGAGATTCATATCCGCTGTGTTGGTTTATCAGCCCTATTTGGGAAATTTATTTGTTCAAGATGGGCAACAGTATCAGCTGTCCAAAAATCACTATTATGCTCATCTATCTCTGCAAGATACCTCCTCATATCAAAGGGAGCAGTGTTTTGCTTTAGGGCCACTAGGCTCTTGCTTAGTGAAAAGAAATATTCTTTAGTCTTATCACTTCATGACATTTGGTGATTAGATATAAATGAATAGTCAAAGATAAAAATAGTGTGGAGGTCATGTGGCTTCATCTACATTACTGACAGTAATGTAGATGGAGCCACATGACATCCTCACTATTCTACATAATGAGTTACATTTGAAATATTAAGGTCCATGTGCTAAACCACCATTAAAAATTTATTTTCTTCTGCATGCATGTATATGGTACAACTTTGTCAATATTGTGGCTTCACCAGTTTTAGTGGCTTAACCAATATTGCGGTTTCACACGTGTTGTGGTTTAACCAATATTGTGGCTTCACCAGTACTGTGGCTTCACCAATACTGTGGCTTCACCAATATTGTGGCTTCACCAATAACATAGCTTCACCCATACTGTGGCTTCGCCAATATTTTGGCTTCACCAATGTTGTGGCTTCATCAATGTTATCCCTTCATCAATATTTTGGCTTCACCAATGTTTTGGCTTCACCAGCATTGTAGCTTTACCAAACTTTTGGCTTCATCAATTGCTGTGGCTTCATCAATGTTAACCCTTCATCAATATTTTGGCTTCACCAATGTTGTGGCTTCACCAGCATTGTAGCGTTACCAAAATTTTGGCTTCATCAATGCTGTGTCTTCATCAATGTTAACCCTTCATCAATATTTTGGCTTCACCAATGTTGTGGCTTCATCGATGTTAACCCTTCATCGATATTGTGGCTTCACCAATATTGTGGCTTCATCAATATTATGGCTTCACCAATAACATAGCTTCACCCATACTGTGGCTTCACGGTTCACCAATATTTTGTCTTCACCAATGTTGTGGCTTCATCAATGTTATCGCTTCATCAATATTTTGGCTTCACCAATGTTGTGGCTTCACCAGTGTTGTAGCTTAACCAGTATTTTGGCTATACCAATTTTGTGGCTTCATCAATGTTATCCCTTCATCACATGGTGGCTTTACCAATGTTGTGGTTTCACCAGTGTTGTGGCTTTACCTATATTGTGGCCCCACCACTAACGCGGCTTCACCAATACTGTGGCTCCACCAGTGTTGTGGCTTCACCCATGTTGTGGTTTAACCAATATTGTGGCTTCACCACTAATGTGACTTTACCAAGACTGTGGCTTCAACAATGTTGTAGCTTCACCAGTGTTGTGGCTTAACCAATACTGTAGCTTCATCATGATTGTGGCTTCATCAATATTGTAGCTTAAACAATACTGTGGCTTCACCAATATTGTGGCCTCACCAATACTGTGGTTTTATCAATATTTTGGCCTCACCAATGTTGTGGCTTTACCAGTGTTGTGAATTCACCAATATTGTGGCCTCACCAATACTGTGGTTTTATCAATATTTTGGCTTCACCAATGTTGTGGCTTTACCAGTGTTGTGACTTCACCATTATTGTGGCTTCAGCAATATTGAAACTTCATCAATATTGTGGCTTAAACAATACTGTGGCTTCACCAATATTGTGGCCTCACCAATACTGTGGTTTTATCAATATTTTGGCTTCACCAATGTTGTGGCTTTACCTGTGTTGTGACTTCACCAATATTGTGGCTTCGCCAATATTGTGGCTTCACCAATACTGTGGCTTCACCAATATTGTGGTTTCATCAATATTGTGGCTTCACCAATATTGTGGCTTAAACAATAATGTGGCTTCACTAATAGTGTGGCCTCACCAATACTGTGGTTTCATCAATATTTTGGCTTCACCAATGTTGTGGCTTTACCAGTGTTGTGACTTCACCAATATTGTGGCTTCAGCAATATTGAAACTTCATCAATATTGTGGCATCACCAATATTATGGCTTCACCAATATTGCGGCTTCACCAAGATTGTGGCTTAACCAATACTGTGTCTTCACCAATATTGTGGATTCACCAATACTGTGGCTTCACCAATTTTGTGACTTCGTCAATGTTGTGGCTTCATCAATGATGTGGCTTCATCAATGTTTTGGCTTCTCTTGTTTATCATATTCCGTTGAGATATATCAAATGTCTAAATGTAATTTTTGTTCAAACCATCAGAATGACCAAAATGACCGAAACAATGAGTGTAATCTGTGTTTGTTGTTTGTGAGTATGGCTTCAACAGTCTGTTTAAGTAGAAGTTTTTTTATCAGAAGTTCTGTTTACCCAGTATGACTGTTAAGCTCCACCTGGTCCTGATTGATGGTCTTGCAGTTATGATGTATGCACCTGTGTATAGTGTCTCATTGTTGTACACTTAATCTGCTCTGTATTTATCTGCAATTCATATCAACTCCTCATCACCAGCCCAGCATGACACAGACCTAGGGTTCTTTTTATTACCAGCCAGTCGTTACACTGACCTGGGGTTCTTGTCACCAGCCCAGTATGTCATTGGTCTGGGGTTCTCCTAACATGGCATCTTTTTTGTTTTGAGGGGTAGAATTTTGTGAGGCCAGTTAACATCTGAAATGGCCACCAGTCACTAGGACAGGTCAGGACGGGTGGCCATTTTAGTTAACTTCCAGTCCTGTTACTGATGACTGAACTAAGCTCTCTGGGCTGTAGACTTATTCTGAACATCTGGCTTTGTCACATTATCATCTCCAGATGAACCTCAGATATGTATGTCCTCATCTTCACTATATACCGATTTTCAGATGTGCACAATTGTAAATGTGGCCTCAGGTTAAGGATGAAGAGAGCTGGCTTATGTTGATGAGACACCATTTTATCAGTGGTTAAGTGACAGAAGGAAGTGCACCATAGCCAACCCATGGGAGCAGTCAAGCATTGAATTCTAGTATATTTATCAATGCTAAGCTCCATAGCAACCTTCCTGGTGGTCACTAGTCAATGCCTGTTATCTCGATACCCAGAAAGAGAATGTTTACGTTGCCATCAGTGGTCATTGAATGAAGGTAACATTAATTATTGATGGGTGGGCGGTTTGTTATTGGTTATAATTGCAGTTTAAGTGCATATTGATAAGATCAGGCTTACAATGTGTTTTTACCAATATTCTTTTAGTTTATATTCAAATGTAGGTTCAGTTGCTGCCACATGAGAGAGATTAGTTTTTTTTACTTCCTTTACTTGATAACAAGAGATTGATTCATGTGACATGTTGTATTGATGATCAAATTTATCAGGTTGGTAAGAATTAATGTTGTGTAATAATTTACATTGACTTCCTTTAGTTCTTATGATATAAGACTGATAGGCAGTTTGACAAGTTAACTTTGTGTGTGTAACAGAATGTGCAACTATAGCTGGGGCACAGCAGGAGAATCATCTTTTGCTGAATCATATGGACAAGCTGTTGTATGGATTCACTAATTGTGTCCTAATGGAAACCCACCAAGACTGGACCTCTTGACAGTTTATTACTGATAGTGCAACATAAGGCGCTTGTGTCGAAGTTCCTGCTGATCATGTTCAAATTTATCGGTAGATATGCTTTGCTTGATAATGATATCCTGATAATTGATTTCCTTATATTGTTAACCCTAATGAAGTCAATCCGTTCAGTCCATTAAGTCAAATTTATTCAGCTGAATCAACGCTGAATGCCCATATTGCGGATACATTGTTTTGTAGAATTTAAGTGACCCTAGATAGGCAAGTGAACAGCAATCAAAGTTTAATAATCAACAAAAACAAATTCATCTTCTGCCTAGTCCTGAACTTAACAAATCCTTCAGCACATTGCCTGCAGATGCTGCTGTTGTTTTTTCATTTTGTAACTACATGTTATTATGTGGCAAACTGAATAAAGGTGATATATTTAAAACTTAAAGATTGTTTAATCCATGTTTTAATCATGGTGTCCTGAGGGGATTTATATCATTGACACTGAAAGATGGGATTCAGTTTAATTCTCAAAATAAATCTAATGTAAGGCAAGACAATGATGCTCTTTCGTGAACAGATAAAACATGTAATAAAGAATGCACAATTAATCAATTGGAAGTCAGTTTGACACTTGATGAAGCAAATTGTGAATAGATACATGAACTTATGCAGTTGGACACATCATTATATGACATGCACATACTTTGATTAGTGCCCTGTTGCCTAAACTTCTCGGCTGGTTTGCATGATTGCAGTTAACATTTAACAATACGAAAATAAATTATTTAACCATAAAATATAAGAGCGTGGACTGGGTTCATAACGCTATGTGATGCTGCCTCAACTGCTCCGTGTCATTCAGCGTATAGCTAGCTAGCAGCTCAGAACTTCACAGAAGCCTGTCAACCCGACCGATTTGGGAGACACCCAAATAGCTTCAGTCGACAGTTATTTGCTCTCCAATTACCATATCTTATTTGCCTTGCATTCACTATATATAAACACTTTTTCTTTCATTAAATTGTAACTGATTTAAGATTGTTGCACCAAATTTAAGCGGATTTTACAACTTTGGCCATGTGCGGCAAGACAGTCGCCATGTCGCACGGAGATAAATAGTGACAGCTGTTTGGACTCTCCCGATTCAAGGGGCGTGGGATGTTGTCGAACATCGTTGACAGACAGATTACAGTGTTCAGAGTGGTTAAATAACATTAATCCGCCCAAAGCTATCGATATGTATAATAGTTACAGCAATAACCTCAATGATGGCACTTTAATTATCCATGAATCAGAATATAAATACGTTAAAATATATGACCTACGTGCATTTTTGACTTGGAATCGCCCGTGCTCCAATATTACAGACGACAATCTTCAGAATGTTAAGTATCACTAATTCTTGTTAAAACTCGCAGTACCTAAGTATAAACTTGTATCCAAATTAATAACGGGTACGTTGAAGAACTCCCTTCCTTAAAATAGGTGACTTTAATGCATATTTACTCCGTTCTCCACCTGCCGCTCGGCAAGGTTTGGAACTTTTCGGAGCAAGACATTGCGTCAGCATTTCGTGGAATCGCGCCGATAATTTAACTTCACTTTTTTCTTCATGGCTCATTGAATATTGTGAATGTACAGTTCGAATTATGTATAAACAATGAGAAATCGAAAAAAGTTTCTTTCGGTTCCCGAAGAACCTAAAAACGCGCAATACTTTGTGTAAGCTTGTTTGTAGGAATTTAATTTAAGTCGTTTATTGTTTCATAGACCTTCTAAGCTTTTTAACCCAAGGTTGTATAAACGATGGTCTGTCAGTAGTAGTTTGGTTGAGATAATAATGGATGGTAATATCGGAAGGCAAAAAGGGCTGGTCGGCTCATTTGTTTATTTTAATCGCCAATATGGTTGGATATATAAAATGGTCATAATGTTGGTTATATTAAATGGCCAAAATGGTTGGTTTTATAGAAAGTTCCAAAATGGTTGGTTTTTTGCATGACAAAACTATCACGACTATTTTGGTACAAGCATTTTGGCCTATAATTTTCATAATCATCTAAAATAAGTTTGGAATGAAGATATTAACTGAAAGCTGTACAAGGCTGATGTATAATGTTTTGCATTCGCGATATCACATAATTTGAGCTCCAAAAAGCGAAATAATCGAATGACCCAAAATGGTCGATTTTGTCGATATTGTCCAAAATGGTTGCAATTGTAAGTATATATATATATATATATATATATATATATATATATAGATATATATATATATATATATATATATATATAGATATATATATATATATCTCTATATATAGATATATATATATCTATATATATAGAGATATATATAGAGATATATATATATATAGAGATATATATATATATATATATATATCTATATATATATATATATATATATATATATATATATATATATAAGTCTTAATGGCACCATAAACCAAAATGGTTTTGGTGGTGGGTGCAGTCATAGGACCAGTTTTATTCGGCATCTCGTAGGATATATATATATATAGATATATATATATATATATATATATAGATAGATAGATATCTATAGAGATATATAGAGATAGATATCTCTATATATCTAGATCTCTCTCCTCTCTATCTCTCTATATATATATCTATATATATCTATCTATATATATATATATATATATATATCTATATGTCTGTATATATACATATGTATATATTTATATATGTACATATATCTATTTATACATATGCATATATATATATATAGATTATTTATATATATAATATATATATGTATATATATATATGTATATATATATATCTATGCATACATATATTATATATATACATATATATATATATGTGTATATATATGTGTATATATATATATATATATCTATATATATATATATATATATATATATATATATATATATATATATATATATATATATATATATATATATATATATATATGGGTGAAGTCTTATGTGTTACATAAATCAAAATGGTTATGATGGTGGATGCATTCATAGGGCCAGTCTTATTCTGCAACAAATGTATCGGTACAGCATATCGAACGTATACACGCACAATAATATTGTCCTTGCTTCAATTCGAGCGCTATGAAAATGGCCAAATAAGTATCGCTAATCAACTTTACACTTTTACTATACCACTGCTGAAAATAAAAGAATAACAAAGTCACAAGCCTAGTCGAAGCAACGCTGCAAATGCAAGCTGCTGCTTGTCATATATATATATATATATATATATATATATATATATATATATATATATATATATATATATATATATATATATATATATATATATATATATATATATATATATCTATATATATATATATATATATATATATATATATATATATCTATATATATATATATATATATCTATATATATATATATATATATATATATATATATATATATACTAAATTGGTTGGAAATCGGAGCACATGAGTCGATATTCATCAACATGATACTCATTACAAGTCAAACGAAAGTTTTAACAGTGGTCCTAGTGACATACGGTGATTTGTATTCTGGCGGTCTGTTGTCGTTTTTGAACAGTAAGTCATTGCGTTTCCTCACTGTGAGAATCATATAAACTCAATCTATCAATACAATGTGCGGCCTTTTCAATAATATGCTCCCACCATCAATGACGCCCTGCACTGGAGCAATAGTCAATAGCGGCTTAACCAGCCACTGCATAGTCATTGCTGATATTTCATTGCCATATAAAACGACCCAAAACCGATCGTGTTACTTTTTGGTTCATCTTAAGTGAAATATGCCCGGAAAACTGCTGATGGAGTGAAACAAGGCTAATAAACCGTCAACTTTACTTGCCTGTGGGTATGATCACATTAAATGTGATTCAATGGGACCTACGTGGTCTGAAGGGAAGTGATAAATTGTTCTGTAGTGCAAACCTGAAAAAATGCTAATACATCTTACCATCTGTTTTCGTGGTCAATAGATTTATAACCAGTTATTAAGAACCCCTTGCTGACTTTGTGCATTATCCGGTGAACGGTATGCTAAGATCAAACACTGAATGCGGAAATGAGATTCTGGTGTCGGGGTTTTAGATTAGCTTCAATGCATTCATATAAAACACGGATCCTAATGAAGGCATTGACGGTCGTTTAAAAGCATCCGCTACCTGTTATCATTGTGTCTGGCTGCAAACCTTACCGACTACAAGTTAATCATCAGCTGGGTTGTATAAGAAGGTGATTGGCAAAAAGAAATTCCCTTCGTTCTGATGCACGTAATTGCAGTGTTACTGGAACAGTAGGCAAGCTGAATGGTTGCGAAGAGATGCTTATATATTTAATCAACCAATGTTATGACAAATGCTCGTTGTACTCGCTTGTTAATACAATCGTTAAGCACCTTATGATGTATTGCGAAAACCTACCCTACACGTATGTCAAATATACATCAAAGGGTTAATTTATCGGCCCATACTTACATTTTGGACGATGATCATGGGGCCAAAATAGTCAGCGTCATCTCATAGGCTTACACAACTGCGCTTCCCCACCAAATTGTAACTTTGTTTGCTACTACTACTCCGCCTAAGGTTGGAAACTTATTATTCGGTGTAACTATCCACTTTTTTTGGCTTTAACTGTCTTTCCCTGAATTTACATTTTGGCCTTAACGACCATTTTGGCCATGTTGAATAATCGGTCATTATTTGGCTTTGTTCGATGTATATTTGCTTCAAACTTAGATTCATGATTTGTGCGACTTTTAACTTCAATGAACAATTCTTTGTTTCAAATTATCGCTTGAAATGAAGAACATACAAATTTTGAATGAATATATAAATCAGCAGTTTAACGAAAAACAGATATGTATGTCCCTCATCTTCACTATATACCGATTTTCAGATGTGCACAATTGTAAATGTGGGCCTCAGGTTAAGGATGAAGAGAGCTGGCTTATGTTGATGAGACACCATTTTATCAGTGGTTAAGTGACAGAAGGAAGTGCACCATAGCCAACCCATGGGAGCAGTCAAGCATTGAATTCTAGTATATTTATCAATGCTAAGCTCCATAGCAACCTTCCTGGTGGTCACTAGTCAATGCCTGTTATCTCGATACCCAGAAAGAGAATGTTTACGTTGCCATCAGTGGTCATTGAATGAAGGTAACATTAATTATTGATGGGTGGGCGGTTTGTTATTGGTTATAATTGCAGTTTAAGTGCATATTGATAAGATCAGGCTTACAATGTGTTTTACCAATATTCTTTTAGTTTATATTCAAATGTAGGTTCAGTTGCTGCCACATGAGAGAGATTAGTTTTTACTTCCTTTACTTGATAACAAGAGATTGATTCATGTGACATGTTGTATTGATGATCAAATTTATCAGGTTGGTAAGAATTAATGTTGTGTAATAATTTACATTGACTTCCTTTAGTTCTTATGATATAAGACTGATAGGCAGTTTGACAAGTTAACTTTGTGTGTGTAACAGAATGTGCAACTATAGCTGGGGCACAGCAGGAGAATCATCTTTTGCTGAATCATATGGACAAGCTGTTGTATGGATTCACTAATTGTGTCCTAATGGAAACCCACCAAGACTGGACCTCTTGACAGTTTATTACTGATAGTGCAACATAAGGCGCTTGTGTCGAAGTTCCTGCTGATCATGTTCAAATTTATCGGTAGATATGCTTTGCTTGATAATGATATCCTGATAATTGATTTCCTTATATTGTTAACCCTAATGAAGTCAATCCGTTCAGTCCATTAAGTCAATTTATTCAGCTGAATCAACGCTGAATGCCCATATTGCGGATACATTGTTTTGTAGAATTTAAGTGACCCTAGATAGGCAAGTGAACAGCAATCAAAGTTTAATAATCAACAAAAACAAATTCATCTTCTGCCTAGTCCTGAACTTAACAAATCCTTCAGCACATTGCCTGCAGATGCTGCTGTTGTTTTTTCATTTTGTAACTACATGTTATTATGTGGTAAACTGAATAAAGGTGATATATTTAAAACTTAAAGATTGTTTAATCCATGTTTTAATCATGGTGTCCTGAGGGGATTTATATCATTGACACTGAAAGATGGGATTCAGTTTAATTCTCAAAATAAATCTAATGTAAGGCAAGACAATCATGCTCTTTCGTGAACAGATAAAACATGTAATAAAGAATGCACAATTAATCAATTGGAAGTCAGTTTGACACTTGATGAAGCACATTGTGAATAGATACATGAACTTATGCAGTTGGACACATCATTATATGACATGCACATACTTTGATTAGTGCCCTGTTGCCTAAACTTCTCGGCTGGTTTGCATGATTGCAGTTAACATTTAACAATACGAAAATAAATTATTTAACCATAAAATATAAGAGCGTGGACTGGGTTCATAACGCTATGTGATGCTGCCTCAACTGCTCCGTGTCATTCAGCGTATAGCTAGCTAGCAGCTCAGA
>CM067352.1:55380281-55386851 GCA_034190875.2 Urechis unicinctus
TCAGACCCTAAGTAGGTTATTGAAGTCAAGAGCCTCTTTTGTCTGGGTATCTGCCACATCAATATTGGTAATAAAATTGTTGTCAAATGTTCAATGTGTGTAATCCAAACAATTGTTCAATAGTACAATCACATCATTTGAATATATCATGTATAAGCTATAAATGACATGGTCATCTGTCAGTTAGTCTTGAGCACTGTGCATCTGGTCTAGTGTTGAAGGGTTATTAAGCATATCTGAAGCCCCAAATCACACATGAGGCCTTTTTAGAACAGTGCAGTTCCCAAGATGTAACAAACTGCCTGGTTAGGCATGGCTTGGGAGGTCACTTTTTTTGTTGCCCATCCTGGACCTGTTGCTTGCCACTTATAAGGTATAATTTATGGGACCATTAGGCAGTAACCATTAATAGTTATGCTCCTCAGCACAGTTTTGCCCTGTCCATCTGTCTGCTTGTAAACTTTTGGTGTAACATTTTTTTGATAATGCAAGGCACTCTTATATTGATTGTCACTTACAAGCAAACTATCAGCCCTTTGTGACCTTATTATTGTAAAATAATCTCATTAGCTATGTTAACCAAATAGGGAATACCTGTTTCAAATTAAACATGAATCACTCTTATATTGATGATCACTTACAAAGTAAATATCAGCACTGCAATACCTTTTGTTCCTGAGTAATTATCTCAATGGGGAATAATTCTTGATGGCACTTTTCTTATAATGCAAGCTAGAAACTTTACATTGACCAAATCTTGCAAACTTTAACTCATAGCTTTATGGCTTTTGATCCCTGACTTGCTAGATAAAAGCAAATTAAATTTGCTTGCTCAAGGAAAAATGTAGCTAAGTTATTATTAGCTTATGGTTGTTTGGGTGAATCATTTCTTAAAAATTTAAATTATTAGGCTCAAATACTTAAACTTTTTGCATAACTACTTGGCGATGGACTGTTGTTGCTTGACAAGTGGTTTTGGGGGATATTGTTCAGCCCTGGTGTGTCATTGAATACAATGTTATACTATAAACGCTATGATTAAATGCTGTCATAACTTGTAAGTGTCAAAAGCAGCAGAGTTTACTAGCCATCGGCATTCTGTAGTTATTGTTAGGCTGTGAGATTGTCTAGGTGCTTGTGATGACATTTTGCTCAGCAGCATTCGCGATCTGGTAGTGATTAACTGCTTTACCTCCTGTTCTGGGTTTAATATTATGGACCCAGTATCTCAATTTAATCATATTGGAGATACATATCCTCTGTGTTGGTTAATCTGCCCTATCAGCTGTCCAAACATCACAATTATGCTCATCTATCTCTGCATGATACCTCCTCATATCAAAGGGAGCAGTGTTTTGCTTTAGGACCACTAGGCTCTTACTTAGTGAAAAGACATTTGGTGATTTAAGATAAATGTATAGTTTAACATAAGAATAGTGATGAGGTCATGTGGCTTCATCTACATTACTGACAGCAATGTAGATGAAACAACATCACCTCCTCACTATTCTACATGATGAGTTACATTTGCAACATTAAGGTCCATGTGCTAAATCACCATAATAATTCTTCTGCATGCATGTTAATAGTAAATTCACAACTTCATCAATATTGTGGCTTCACCAGTTTTGTGGCTCCACCATATTGTGGCTTCACCAATACTGTGGCTTCAATAATATTGCGGCTTCATCAATATTGTGGTTTCACCAATACTGTGGCTTCACCAATGTGTTGTGGTTTCACCAATACTGTGGCTTCACCAGTGTTGTGGTTTCACAAATACTGTGGCTACACCAATATTTTGGCTTCACCAAATGTTGTGACTTCCCCAGTGTTGTGGCTTCATCAATATTTTGGCTTCACCAATGTTGCGGCTTCAACAGTGTTGTGGCTTTACCATTTTTTGGGCTTCGCCAATACTGTGGTATCAACAATGAAGTGGCTTCACCAGTGTTGTGTTTTCACCAATGTCGTAGCTTCACCAATACTGTGGCTTCATCAATATTTTGGCTTCATCATTGTTGTGGCTTCACCAGTGTTGTGGCTTCACCAGTGTTCCGGCTTTACCAATATTTTGGCATCACCAAGATTGTGGCTTCACCAATTTTGTGGCTTCACCAGTGTTGTGCTTTCACCAATGTTGTAGCTTCACTAATACTGTGGCTTCATCAATATTTTGGCTTCTACATTGTTGTGGTTTCACCAATGTTATGGCTTCACCAATACTATGGTTTCATTAATACTGTTGCTTAATCAATATTTTGGATTCAACATTGTTGTGGTTCACCAGTGTTGTGCCTTCAACATTGTTGCGGCTTCACCAGTGTTGTGGATTCAATGATATTGTGGCTTCATCAATATTATGACTTCACCAATATTCTGGCTTCACCAATACTGTAGCTTCACCAATTTTGTGGCTTCCCCAATACTGTGGCTTCACCAATACTGTGGCTTCACCAATGTTGCGGTTTCACCAATACTGTAGCTTCACCAATACTGTGGCTACACCAATGTTGTGGCTTCATCAATATTTTGGCTTTACCAATTTTTGGGCTTCACCAATACTGTGGTATCAACGATGATGTGGCTTCACCAGTGTTGTGTTTTCACCTATGTTGTGGCTTCACCAATACTGTGGCTTCATCAATATTTTGGCTTCAACATTGCTGTGGCTTCACCAGTGTTGTGCCTTCAACATTGTTGCGGCTTCACCAGTGTTGTGGATTCAATGATATTGTGGCTTCATCAATATTATGACTTCACCAATATTCTGGCTTCACCAATACTGTAGCTTCACCAATTTTGTGGCTTCACCAATACTGTGGCTTCACCAATATTGCGGCTTCATAAATACTGTGGCTTCACCAATGTTGTGGCTTCATCAGTGTAATGGCTTCAGCAATAATTTGGCTTCACCAATGTTGTGGCTTCACCAGTGTTGTGGCTTCAACATTGTTGCCGCTTCACCAAAATTGTGGATTGAATTATATTGTGGCTTTATCAATATTATGACTTCACCAATATTGCGGCTTCACCAATACTGTGGCTTCACCAATGTTGTGGTTTTTCACCAATACTGTGTGGCTTCTCCAATACTGTGGCTTCACCATTTTTGTGGCTTCACCAGTGTTGTGGCTTCATCAGTGTAATGGCTTCAGCAATAATTTGGCTTCACCAGTGTTGTGGCTTCAACATTGTTGCCGCTTCACCAAAGTTGTGGATTGAATTATATTGTGGCTTTATCAATATTATGACTTCACCAATACTGTGGCTTCTCCAATACTGTGGCTTCACCAATGTTATGGCTTCACCAGTGTTGTGGCTTCATCAGTGTAATGGTTTCAGCAATAATTTGGCTTCACCAATGTTTGTGGCTTCACCAGTGTTGTGGCTTCAACATTGTTGCCGCTTCACCAAAGTTGTGGATTGAATTATATTGTGGCTTTATCAATATTATGACTTCACCAATATTGGCTTCACCAATACTGTGGCTTTGCCAATGTTGTGGCTTCACCAATATTGTGGCTTCATCAATATTGTGGCTTCACAAATACTGTTGCTTCACCAATGTTGTGGCAATTTCACCTGTGTTGTGGCTTCATCAGTGTAATGGCTTCACATTGTTGTGGCTTCCACATTGTTGTGGCTTCACCAGTGTTGTGGATTCAGTGATATTGTGGCTTCAGTGATATTGTGGCTTCATCAATATTGTGACTTCACCAATATTGTGGCTTCACAAACGCTGTGGCATCACCAATGTTGTGGCTTTACCATTATTGTGGCTTCACCAATACTGTGGCTTCATCAAAACTGTGACTTCACTAATATTGTGACTTCACCAATTTTGTGGCTTCACCAGTGTTGTGGCTTCGTCAATGCTGTGGCTTCATCAATGTTGTGGCTTCATTAATGTTTTGGTTTCACTACTGTTTACAAATGTTTTGGCTTCTCTTTTTATTATATCCTGTTGAGATATATCAATCACTGGGGCTTAAAAAGACATGTTATGTCTAATTGTCATAAAACCATCAGAATGACAAAAATGACCGAAACAATGAGTATTATCTGTATTGGTTGTGTGTGAGTTTGGGTCATCAGTCGTTTTTAAGTAGAAGATTTTTATCAGAGGTTCTGTTTACCCAGGAAGACTGTTAAGCTCCACCTGGTCCTAATTGATGGTCCTGCAGTTATGATGTATGCACCTGTGTACAGTGTCAAATTGATGTACACTTAATCTGCTCTGTATTTATCTGCAATTCATATCAACTCTTCATCACCAGCCCAGCATGACACAGACCTGGGATTCTCTTTATTACCAGTCCATCGTGACACTGACCTGGGGTTCTTATCACCAGCCCAGTATGTCACTGACCTGGGGTACTTATCACCAACTCATCGTGACACTGACCTGGGGTTCTTATCACCATCCCAGTATGTCACTGACCTAGGGTTCTTATCATCAACAACTAATCGTGACACTGACTTGGGGTTCTTATCACCATTCAAGTATGTAACCAAACTAGGGTTCGCCTAACATGGCATCTTTTTTGTTTGAAGGGGTAAAATTTCTTGAGGCCGGTTAACATCTAAAATGGCCACCCGTCATCGGGACAGGTCAGGACGGGTGGCCATTTTAGTTAATTTCCAGCCCTGTTGCTGAAGACTGAACTGTAGACTTAATCTGAACATCTGGTGAATGTTTTGTCACAGAATCAACATGAGAGAGTATTAGTTTTTACTTCCTTTACTTAATAACAAGAGATTGATCCATGTGACATGTGTATTGATGATCAACCTAATCAGGTTGACAAGAATTAATGTTGTGTAATATTACATAGACTTCCTTTATTTCTTATGATATAAGACTGATAGACAGTTTGACAAGTTAATTTTATGTGTGTAACAGAATGTGCAACTATAGCTGGTGCACAGCAGGAAAATCATCTGTTGCTGTATGGTACAGCAAGCTGTTGTGGACTCACTAATTGTGTCCAGATGGAAACCCTACAAGACTCTTAAAAGTATATTACTGCTAGTGCAACATAAGATGCTGATGTGGTATTTCTTGCTGAGCATTTTCAAATTTATCTGTTCTAATGCCCTCAATTATTTGCTTGATTTCCTGATCACTGATCCTTATGAGGTCAATACATTCAGTCAATTGAGGTCCATTTCTTTTGCTAAATCATCTCTGAATGCTTATATTGTGGATACATGTCTGGTAAAGTTTAGGTGACCCTAGATAAGCAAATGAACTACAATCAAAGTTTAATCATCAGCAAAACAAATTCATTGTCTACCTATTCCTGACCTTGACAGATCCTTCAGCACATTGCCTGCAGATGCAGATGTATTTATTTTATTTTATAACTACTTGTTATTATGTAGCTAACTGAATAAAGGCAATATATTTAAAACTTAAAGATTGTTTAATCCATGTTTTATTCAAAGTGTCCTGAGGGGATTTATATCATTCACATAGAGAAATGAGATTCAGGGAAATTCACAAAGTTAATTCAATGTCCAATAAAGGTATAAAACATGTAATAAAGAATATAAAATTAATCAGTTTGAGGTAGGGGTGACGCTGGATGAACACGACATAATATGACAGGAACATACTTTGATAAGTGCCCTGTTGCCTAGCCCTACTGCCCTACAAGACATTACCGTTCGACCCGAAACTATACGGCTGGTTTGCATGATTCCCGTTAATATTTAACCATACGAAAATAAATCATTAAAACGTATAATATAAGAGCGAAGACTTGATTCTTAACGCTCCGTGATGCTGCCTCCACCTCTACAGGTTCATGCTGCGTAAATATAGCCGCTCAGAACTTCACAGAAGCCTGTCAACCCGACAGGGCCGCAAGATTGTCGCTGTGTCACACGGCGATTACTAATGACAGCTGTTTGGACTCTCCCGATTCAAGGGACGAGGATTGTTGTCCAACATCGTTGACAGACAGATTACAGTGTCCAGAGTGGTTAAATAACATGAAGCTGCCCAAGGCAATCGATATGTATAATAGTTACAGCAATAACATAAATGATGGTAATTTGATTATCCACGAATCAGAGAATAAATACGTGCCCTACAAGCATTTTTGACATGGGAATCGTCCGTGCTGCAACATTAGTAGGGCGGACAAACGCGGCGCCGATCTCGTTTGGACAAGGCCGTTTTTAGGCCGTTTGGTAGTCTCATGTAAATGACCATTGACAACTAATGACGCAATGATACATTTTGTTCTTTTAATATATTATTAAATGAAGAATAGCTTTTCATTTGGTACAATTTTCGTTTTTCTTGCTGGTATTTAATGTGGTGCTAATCGCCGACGAAAATGACGAAAAGTGGTATTTTTTTCGGGGCCATAAAAGTTTGTGTCGTGATTTATGTACCTAAGGAAAAAGGGCCGTACCTATATATTCTCCATACGATTGCTATATAAATTATACCAAAATGTAGAAGAATGAAAGTGATATATCGATCCGAGTGATAATCGATCAGATTTTCGAGTTAAATGTTTTAAATCGCGATTTTGCAGCTTCAAAACCGGATAA
>CM067352.1:55386951-55406951 GCA_034190875.2 Urechis unicinctus
TGATGGCACATTTTCTTATAATACAAGCTCAAATCCCAAATCCTACAAAATGGCCTTTTTATGTCAGTATCTCTTTGCTAACTAGAAATCAGATCTGTATGGTCCTTGACCTCAGCCAAATGTTAGGATTATTATCATTATACTGCTCAAGTGAAAAATGGGATTTTTCATGTCCTTATATTCTGGCACACTTTTAACTCATAGCTTTATGGCTTTTGACCTCTGAAGTGCTAATTAAAGCAAATTAAAATTTCTTGTTCCAGGAAAAATGTTATTAATAGCTCATGGGTGTTTGGGTAAATTATTTCTAAAAAACTTAAATTATTTGGCTTAAATGCTAAAACTATTTGCAAAACTACTTAGCGATGGACTATTGATGCCAGACAAGTGGGTTTGGGGGTATTGTTCAGCCCTGGTGTATCATTGAATACAATGTTATGCTATAAAAGCTATGATTAAATGCTGTCATAACTTTATTAATAAAAATCGTGCCAAAAGAAGCAGAGTTCAATAGCCATGACCTTCTGTCTTTATTGTAAGGCAGTTAGATTGACTAAGTGTTTGCGATGACATTTTGCCTAGCAGCTCTCATGATATGGTATAAACTGCTTTACCTACTGTTCTGGGTTTAATATTATTGACCCATCTCAATTGATCATATTGGAGATTCATATCTGCTGTGGTGGTTTATCAGCCCTATTTAGGAATTTATTTGTTCAAGATGGGCAACAGTATCAGCTGTCCAAACATCACAATTATGCTCATCTATCTCCGCAAGATACCTCCTCATATCAAAGGGAGCAGTGTTTTGCTTTAGGGCCACTAGGCTCTTGCTTAGTGAAAAGAAGAGTATATCTTAAGACAAAGATCATTTCATAACATTTGGTGATTTGAAATACAATGTATAGTTTAAAGATAAACATAATGAGTTACATTTGAAATATTAAGGTCTATGTGCTAAAACCACCATGAAAATTTTATTTTCTTTCTGCATGCATGTATATGGTACAACTTCGTCAATATTGTGGCTTCACCAGTTTTAGTGGCTTAACCAATATTGTGGCTTAACCAATATTGTGGCTTCACCAATACTGTGGCTTCACCAATACTGTGGCTTCACCAATATTGTGGCTTCATCAAAATTATGGCTTCACCAATAACATAGCTTCACCCATACTGTGGCTTCACCAATATTTTGGCTTCACCAATGTTTGTGGCTTCATCAATGTTATCCCTTCACCAATATTTTGGCTTCACAAATGTTGTGGCTTCACCAGTGTTGTAGCTTTACCAATATTTTGGCTTCACCAATGTTGTGGCTTCATCAATGTTGTCCCTTCATCCAAATTTTGGCTTCACCAATGTTGTGGCTTCACCAGTGTTGTGGCTATACTTATATTGTGGCTTCACCAATGTTGTTTCTTCACCAGTGTGGTGGCTTCACCAAAATTGTGGCTTCACCAATACTGTGGCTTCACCAAAATCTAGGATTCACCAATGTTGTGGCTTCATCAATGTTATCGCTTCACCATCTTTTTTGGGATTCACCAATGTTGTGGCTTCACCAATGTTGTGGCTTCATCAATATTGTGGCTTCATCAACATTGTGGCTTCACCAATACTGTGGCTTCATCAATATTTTGTAACTTCATCAATATTGTGGCTTCACCACTCTTGTGGCTTCACCAATGTTGTGACTTTACCAATATTGAGGCTTCACAAATACTGTGGCTTCACCAATGTTGTGGCTTCACCAGTGTTGTGGCTTCAACCAAAATGTGGCTTTACCAATACTGTGGCTTCACCAATATGGTGGATTCATCAATATTGTTGGCTTCACCAATAACATAGCTTCACCCATACTGTGGCTTCACGGTTCACCAATATTTTGGCTTCACCAATATTGTGGCTTCATCAATGTTATCCCTTCATCAATATTTTGGCTTCACCAATGCTGTGGCTTCACCAGTGTTGTAGCTTAACCAATATTTTGGCTTCACCAATGTTGTGGCTTCATCAGTGTTGTGGCTTTACCTATATTGTGACCTCACCACTAACGTGGCTTCGACAATACTGAGGCTTCACCAATGTTGTGGCTTCACCAATGTTGTGGCCTAACCAATATTTTGCTTCACCACTACTGTGGCTTTACCAAGACTGCGGCTTCACCAATGTTGTTGCTTCACCAGTGTTGTGGCTTAACCAATGCTGTAGCTTCATCATGATTGTGGCTTCATCAATATTTTGGCTTCACCAGTGTTGTGGCTTAAAAAATACTGTGGCTTCACCAATATTGTGGCCTCACCAATACTGTGGTTGTATCAATATTTTCGGCTTTACCAATGTTGTGGCTTTACCTGTGTTGTGACTTCAGCAATATTGTGGCTTCAGCAATATTGTGGCTTTCACCAATACTGTGGCTTCACCAATATTGTGGCTTCATCAATATTTTGGCTTCACCAATATTGTGGCTTAAACAAAACTGTGGCTTCACCAATATTGTGGCCTCACCAATACTGTGGTTTTATCAATATTTTGGCTTCACCAATGTTGTGGCTTTACCAGTGTTGTAACTTCACCAATATTGTGGCTTCACCAATATTGCGGCTTCTACAATACTGTGGTTTCACCAATATTGTGGCTTCACCCAATATTGTGGCTTCACCAATTTTGTGACTTCGTCAATGTTGTTGCTTCACCAATGTTGTGGCTTCATCAATGTTTTGGCTTCTCTTGTTTATCATATTTCGTTGAGATATATCAATCACTGGGGCTTAAAAAGACATGTTATGTCTAAATGTGATTTTGTTAAAACCATCAGAATGACCAAAATGAATATTATCTGTATTTGTTGTGTGTGAGTATGGCTTCAACAGTCTGTTTAAGTAGAAGTTTTTTATCAGAAGTTCTGTTTACCCAGTATGGCTGTTAGGCTCCACCTGGTCCTGATTGATGGTCGTACAGTTTTGATGTATGCACCTGTGTATAGTGTCTCATTGTTGTACACTTAATCTGCTCTGTATTTATCTGCAATTCATTTCACCTCCTCATCACCAGCCCAGCTTGACACAGACCTGGGGTTCTTTTTATTACCAGCCAGTCGTTACACTGACCTGGGGTTCTTGTCACCAGCTCAGTATGTCACTGACCTGGGGTTCTCCTAACATGGCATCTTTTTTGTTTGGAGGGGTAGAATTTCTTGAGGCCAGTTAACATCTAAAATGGCCACCCGTCACCAGGACAGGTCAGGACGGGTGGCTATTTAAGTTAACTTCCAGCCCTGTTACTGATGACTGAACTAAGCTCTCTGGGCTGTAGACTTATTCTGAACATCTGGCTTTGTCACATAATCATCTCCAGATGAACATCAGATATGTATGTCCTCATCTTCACTATATACTGATTTTCGGATGTGCACAATTGTAAATGTGACCTCAGGTTAAGGGTAAAGAGAGCTGGGATATGTGAATGAGACACCATTTTATCAGTGGTTAAGTGACCGAATGAGATGGAAGTGCACCATAGCCAACCCAAGGGAGCAGTCAAGCATTGAATTCTAGTATATTTATCAATGCTAAGCTCCATAGCAACCTTCCTGGTGGTCACTAGTCAATGCCTGTTATCTCGATACCGAGAAAGAGAATGTTAAAGTTGCCATCAGTGGTCAATGAATGAAGGTGACATTAATTATTGATGGGTGGGCTGTTTGTTAATGGTTATATAATTGCAGTTTAAGTGCATATTGATAATATCAGGCTTACAGTGTGTTTTACCAGTATTCTATTAGTTTATATTCAAATGTAGATTCAGTTTCTGCCACATGAGAGAAATTAGTTTTTACTTCCTTTACTTAATAACAAGCGATTGATTCATGTGACATGTTGTATTGATGATCAACCTTATCAGGTTGGTAAGAATTAATGTTGTGTAATGTTTTACACTGACTCTCTTTAGTTCTTATGATATAAGACTGATAGGCAGTTTGACAAATTAACTTTGTGTGTGTAACAGAATGTGCAACTATAGCTGGGGCACAGCAGGAGAATCATCTTTTGCTGAATCATATGGACAAGCTGTTGTATGGATTCACTAATTGTGTCCTAATGGAAACGCACCAAGACTGGATCTCTTGAAAGTTTATTACTGATAGTGCAACATAAGGCACTGTTGTCGAAGTTCCTGCTGATCATGTTCAAATTTATCTGTAGATATGCTTTGCTTGATAATGATATCCTGATAATTGATATCCTTATATTGTTAACCCTTATGAGGTCAATACATTCAATCCATTAAGTCAATTTATTCAGCTGAATCAACTCTGAATGCCTATATTGTGGATACAATTTTGTGTAGAATTTAAGTGACCCTAGATAGGCAAGTGAACAGCAATCAAAGTTTAATAATCAACAAAACAAATTCGTCTTCTGCCTAGTCCTGACCTTAACAAATCCTTCAGCACATTGCCTGCAGATGCTGTTGTTTTTTTAATTTTGTAACTACATGTTATTATGTGGCAAACTGAATAAAGGTGATATATTTAAAACTTAAAGATTGTTTAATCCATGTTTTAATCATGGTGTCCTGAGGGGATTTATATCGTTCACACTAAAAGATGGGATTCAGTTTAATTCTCAAAATAAATGTAATGTAAGGCAAGACAGATAAAACATGTAATAAACAATGCACAATTAATCAATTGGAGGTCAGTTTGACATTTGATGAAGCAAATTGTGAATAGATACATTAATTTATGCAGTTGGACACATCATTATATGACATGCACATACTTTGTGTCCTGTTGCCTAAACTTCTCGGCTGGTTTGCATGATTGCAGTTAACATTTAACAATATGAAAATAAATTATTGAACCATATAATATAAGAGCGTGGACTGGGTTTATAACGCTATGTGATGCTGCCTCCACTGCTCCGTGTCATTCACTATATAGCTAGCTAGCTGCTCAGAAAGTCACAGAAGCCTGTCAACCCGACCGATTTGGGCGACACCCAAATAGCTTCAGTCGAAAGTTATTTGCTCTCAAATTACCATATCTTATTTGCCTTTCATTTACTATATATAAACAATTCTTCATTCATTTAATTGGAACTGATTTAAGATTATCACCTTGTTGTTTTTGTTGCACCAAATTTAAGCGGATTTTGCAACTTTGACCATGTGCGGCAAGACTGTCGCCATGTCGCACGGAGATAAATAGTGACAGCTGTTTGGACTCTCCGGTTTCAAGGGACGAGAGATGTTGTCCAACATCGTTGACAGACAGATTACAGTGTTCAGAGTGGTTAAATAACATTAATCCGCCCAAAGCAATCGATATGTATTATAGTTACAGCCATAACTTCAATGATATCCGTTAAATTATGCATGAGTCGGAATATAAATAGGTTAAAATATATGACCTACGTGCATTTTTGACTTGGAATCGTCCGTGCTCCAATATTAGAGACGACAATCTTCAGAATGTTAGGTATCACTAATTCTTGTTGAAACTCGCAGTACCTAACTTTAAGCTTGTATTCAAATTAATAACGGGTACGTTGAAGAACTCCCTTCCTTAAAATAGGTGACTTTAATGCATATTTACTCCGTTCTCCACCTGCCGCTCGGCAAGGTTCGGAACTTTACGGAGCAAGACATTGCGTCAGCATTTCGTGGAATCGCGCCGATAATTTAACTTCATTTTTTTCTTCATGGCTCGTTGAATATTGTGAATGTACAGTTCGAATTATGTATAAACAATGAGAAATCGAAAAAAATTTCTTACGGTTCCGGAAAGACCTAAAAACCGCAATACTTTGTGTAAGCTTGTTTGTAGGAATTTAATTGAAGTCGTTTATGGTTTTATAGACCTTCTAAGCTTTGTAACTCAAGGTTGTATAAACGATGGTCTGTCAGTAGTAGGTTGGTTGGGATAATAATGGTTGGTAATATCGGAAGGCAAAAAGGGCTGCTTGGCGCATTTGTTTATTTTAATGGCCAATATGGTTGGATATATAAAATGCCTATAATGGTTGGTTATATAAAATGGCCAAAATGGTTGGTTTTATAAAAAAATTCCAAAATGGTTAGTTTTTTGAATGACAAAACTATCACGAATATTTTGGTACAACCATTTTGGCCTTTAATTTTCATAATGTTCTAAAATAAGTTTTGAATGAAGATATTAACTGAAAGCTGTACAAGGCAGATGTATAATGTTTTGCATCCACGATATCACATAATTTGAGCTCCAAAAAGCGAAATAATCGAATGAACCAATATGGTCGGTTATGTCGATATTGTCCAAAATGGTTGCAATTGTAAGTATATATATAGATATATATATATATATATATATATATATATATATATATAGATATATAGAGATAGAGATATATATATATAGAGAGATATATATATATCTCTAGAGATCTATATATCTATATCTATAGATATATATCTATATCTATCTATATCTCTATCCTCTAGAGATATATATCTCTATCTATATCTCTATATATAGATCTCTCTATATATATCTCTCTCTATCTATATCTCTAGAGAGGGATATATATCTCTATATATATATATATATATACCCTATTTATATATATATATATATATATATATAGTATATACATATATATATATACATCTATAGATGTATACATATATATATATTTAAGTATATATATATATTATATATCTATACATATATTATATATATATATATATATTTATACGTAGAGTATATAAACATTTGCATATATATATGCATATATATATGCATATATATATATATGTTTATACATAGATTTATATATATATACATATATATTTATATATATGCATATATATATAGATATGGGATACATTATATATATATATATATTCTATATATATATATATTTATACATCTATATATATATACATATATAGATATATATATATATATATTTATACGTTTCTCTCCCTATATATATATATATATATGTATATATATATGTATATCTGTATATCTATATGATATTGCTCCATCTCTTTCTATATATGTCTATAGATATATATAATATCTATCTCTATATATATATATATATATATATATATATATCTCTATATATATATATATATATATATCTACATAATTCTACATACATATATACACGCACACACATATGCTATGCATCTTTAAGAATTTTAAGCCGAGACATCAAAGTATCTACACTATTATATAAGCAAAGACATACACCTATAGACCCATCTATCTTGAAATATATGTAAAGAGCTATTTTGTAAGCTCTTTCGGCTTAGCTGTACAAGCCTGTAAAATATCGAATTATGGCGTGTCGAAGGAGGGTTGAGGCTCTTCAGGGACCCACACGCTTTGTCTTCCCTTACAGCTCATTTATAATTCTCTGGCTTTATCGCTCCTTTGTGTTCTCTTTTATCAAGATACTTTCAATTTCAATCCTCTAGATGCATATAGGTAGTACTTAGATGTTGTAAGCATCAGGATTGACCATATCAAGAGTAAATAGATGCTTTGCGTCACTTACTAATAGACTGAGGCTCTTCAGTCATCTACACCTTTAGTTTCCCCCAACGGTTCGTTAGATCCTGATCAAAACCATACACAACGCAGCTCTACACAATATCATACTGCTGCTCTTGGAAGTTGATTTTTTTCATCGCGTTAAGTTTGGCAGAGTGTGACTGTCAGTGTTAAACTGAACTCGCTAGCATATACTGGTATAGTAATAATCTCGGCTGGATATTGTTTCCGACATCTGTCATTTATACGGCAGCAGCTTATTTGCAGTCAATGCGTGTCAAAGGTGCGAACCCTTGCGACGTTTGAGCTGCGAGTGTATGCGATTTTCGAGTCTTTTTCACCATTTATTTGATTTGGTATGTGACACAAAAATTATCACATATGAATAATGCACCATATTTGAGTAAATTAAATCATTGTTAACCATTATGCAGGGGTTTCTATCCAATTGTGTCATATATGATCTCCTTATTGTTCTGACAACAGACGGAATAACATTTCATTACTCATTGACATGTCACCATGTATCTGTAGATGTATTTTTTAGTTATACATTGTACGGCTTTACATAAGTTTTATGATATCTTGCAAACTGCAAGTTATCTGAAGATCGATTATTGATGTAATCAATCATCAAGCATCGTAAAAATTCAGTTGCAAAACTTCATCAACCGATTACCTACTACTTCTGGTAATTGTATCCGCTTAATCGAGTCCAGTCGATGACCTCTCGAGTTAGTTGACCCTTGTCAAGTACGATTTGACTGGATGTGAACTTTACATTAAAATGTGTTAAACGGAACGAAACATCAGATGCTGAAGAGTGCGTAGTTTGAGCGATAAAAGCAGAAAAGGTAACTATTCATTTGCATATAATAATAGGCAAAGCTCGGTCCGGCATCAAGAAAGTTGTACAATCTTGTCTGGTTAAATCCTATGTGTATTTTGCAAGGTAAGATTATGGCATAATGATATAACAGCGATGCGTCACAGCAGATCTAATGGAACCGAGAATAGTCTTGAATTGAAGCTATAGAAGGCATGATACGCAATATTGTGTGCTGTCGTCTCATATGGTGAATAATTAAGCATAACTGATGGACCATAGGTGAACTTGTCTTAATGCTCGCATTTGAGTAAATAGGCACAGTTTCCAGTAAACCTAGACACGACGGGATGGCGTTACTGTTGATAGTCGCTGCAATATATGCGGGCCAGGCATCGGGTATGTAAGACGACTAGGTGCACGTATATAGCAAAGTAATCATTGACAGCGTCCGTTGACTTAATGAAAGCTATGTACATTGATTTTGCATTGTCACTTTTTTCTTGTAGGCTACTTGGTATCTGAAAACCGCGCCTTCGGCAGAGAGACTTTTCAAAGTTCGACGTATAAAGGTGCTATTTCTAGGAATGCTGTTGATGGAAATAAATCACCGAACTTCTTCGATTGGTCGTGCACTGAAACTCTTTTCGAGTCAAATCCATGGTGGGCCGTTGATCTAGGCAGCCCACTCGAGGTGATTCGTGTAAATATCATAAACCGAAAGGACTGCTGCAGTAAGTATGGTTAATCAAAAAGGAGGAAAAGCATAGAGCTGAAAGTCAAGTTTTAAGTGATTTTCATGTAATATTTGTTTAGACAACGTGCAACTGTCATATTGACGAATAGTTATATGATGCCTTTCAAATCACTCCAGCAAAACGACTGCACGATTTCGACGTGGGTCTCACAAACATCCCGCCAAACAAACAGATCCCTGCTCCCGGCTCCTACACTCTTTGTCACCATTTCGTGGGTGCTGCAGGATCACAAGTGACCATTGACTGTAATATACAGGCTCATGGAATGCGTCAAAGCAAATATGTTATCATTATGATACCATCTGCAGGCTCAAAACTGGAACGACTAACACTGTGTGAGGTAGAAGTATTTGCAGGTGTGTTTCATTTAAACTGGCAATTATATTTGCACAAGTCATTAAGTAGTAACGCATACTGACAGGTGGGAATGAACTGTGTTAGTTCGAGGCAGGTAACCATAATTATTCCTGTTTGTAAATATTTATGAACAATTGATTTCTTATTTACTTATTTTTATCCAGCGATTGTTATGTGTTAATGAAGCGCCAGTCAAGTTCACCGAGTACAATAATCCTACTGCAGCTCACTTCACTCGACGGTTGTCACCCACATACCGTATTGGCGTCGCCTTTAATGCAAGCACAGCAAAGTGTGCAGTTCTCTGCTACAGCAAACGGTATTGTGGCTCGTTTAATTATAAATCGTGGTCCAAGAAGAAAGGAATCTGTGAACTGAATTCCATAAAGATATTTCGCTTCACTTACGAGGACGGTGATCTGAAAGTAAACGAAGATTGGATGTGGTATGAAGTACTCTAAGCAATATAAAGGCAAGGATTTACGTTATTAGGGATAATTCTGTCCAAAGCAATGTTTCTACATACTTGAATGCGAGGCATCGAAATGAAGAATTACTGATGTGGGAGCAAAATACTTTTGACGGCTCAGATAATTAACAATTTTAGGATGGCTTTGCGTCCAACTTTAAGATTCACTGTCTTTGATAATTAATGTAGTCATCAAATCGATTGAATTTGTATTGAATGGTGATGTAACATGTTATTCAAAATTAATTGCTTACAATTTTAACGAGTACTTTACTAATGTTGGACCAAAGTTATGTGACAAGATCCCAAACGTAAACAATAATATTTCTGAGTATTTACAAACTAGTTGTTTACAGTCCTTTTTCGGTGTCCTGTTACTACTTGAATGTGTCATTATTAGTTTGAAAAACAGTAGTCCAGGTTGGGATGACTTCAATCCAAATATAATTAGACAAACTTACCATGGACTCCTTGAACCCCTTTGTCATGTCGTTAATTTATCATTTACTCAAGGTATTGTGCCTCATAAACTAAAATTGGCTGTGCCAATTCACATGAAAGATAGTGTAACCCAACTAGAAAATGATAGACCTATTTCACTACATTCTGTGTTCTCTAACATATTGGAAAAATTAATTTTCAATAGATTTATCAATTATCTTGATAAATATGGTATTTTGTCATCCAACCAGTTTGGATATAGAAAATCTATTCTACAGAAGTAGCACTTGTTAATAAAATGATGAATTCATTGGATAAAGGTGAACTTGTTATAGGTGTGTTTCTGGATTTCGCCAATGCTTTTGATACTGTAAACCATGATATTCTTAATACAAAATTACAATGTTATGGTATTAGAGGTAAGCCACTAGATTGGTTTATAAGTTATCTGAAAAATATAAATCAGTTAATTGGAATACTCTCAGAAACAAACAGAAAATTTGCGGGGTTCCCCAGAGTTCGGTCATGGGACCCATACTTTTTTACTATATATTGATGATTTATGTCAAGTATCTTATGGAATGTTTCAAATTATGTTTGTTCATCATACAAAATTATTCATGTTTGGAAAAGATGCTAACAAAATTGAATATGAATTTAACATTGAGCTTAATAAAGTTGTCATTTGGTTACATGTAAACCGCCTAACTTTTAATGTAAAAAAAAACATGACCTTTTCATGTAATAGAAATATCAGAAATAGAATCAACAAAATAATTATTGATGATAATTTACTTGATACTGTGAACACAATAGGTTTTCTTGGTGTTGTTATAGACAATCAACTGTCAGGGTCTAGTCATATAAAATTAATCTCAAATAAAGTATCGAAAAATATTGGTATTATCAAAAAAGGTTAGAAATAAATTAAATAGAGAGACTCTTATCAATATGTATTATACATTTATCTATCCGTAGTTGACCTATTGTAATCTAATCTGGGGTAATGCAGCTCATAAATATTTAATGAGGTTACATTTACCACAAAAGCGTGCTGTAAGAATCATATGTAATGCAGAAATCAGAGCACATACTCCTGAGTTATTTGGACTATGTAAAATCCTTCATTATATTTTTAATCTTCACACACTAAAATGTTGTTTATTTATGTTCAAGTATAGATTAAACTGGTGGCCTGAAACTTTATTTAATATGTTCAGAACCAACGATACAGTACATGGTTATCATACTAGGCAATTATCAGGATATAGACTTCATACAACAATAAAGCAAAAATAGCTAACTTATATGGCCGCATATTTCGGGAATGAAATTTTCATTTTACATAATATTGAAATCAATAAGAGCTGTCATATGTTTAAGGAACAATTATTCCTGTACGTTATATCCTCCATTCAATAACAATATATCGATATATTTATGTGACATTATATCATTGAATAAGTATATAAATACTTTATATATTTTTTCTCGTGCTTTCAGCTGTAAGTTACTTCTGTCATTTAGTGTAGTTAATCCGGGAAACTGAAAAAACAGTTTACTGTTCCAGTTTCTATTTGTCTCAATACACTTGATGTTAAATCGGTAAACTGTTGTTGTTGTTGTATTTGTATTATTTGAGACAATAAACCATTAAACCATTATTATTATTAAACCCTGACCCATAGAGACATTATGATATTTTCATATAATAGACGTTACATTTGATCTACAGAGACAGTTGAAATAATTTGTTATATGTTTGTTGCAGAACAAAACTGTATATAGTGTTTTTCTGCAATAACACAGATTCGATTTGCTGCCGCTATGAAAACAGTTTAATTTGCAAATATATTTAAATAGACTTGTGCAAGAGCACTAATACAACAAGACGACCACCGTGATACCTTGCACCGCAATAACAACATGCAGGCTGAAATTCTTTTGTAGGGAAATACTTTTGTATATATATATATATATTTATATATATATATATATATAGATATATATATATATATAGATATATATATATATATATATTAGGGAGATAGAGAGAGAAAGAGAGAGATATCGGAAGATAAAGAGAGGTATATATATAGAAATATATATATATATTCAGGGATATATATATAAATAAGAGAGAGATATATATTCATATATATATATCCATATGTAGAGAGAGAGAGGGGGAGAGATCTATTTATCTCTATCTATATATATAGAGATAGATATATATATCTCTCTCTATATCTATATCTCTATATATCTATCTCTCTATATATATCTCTATATCTATATCTCTAGATATCTCTATATATCTATATCTATATATATATATCTCTCTCTATATATATATATATATATATATATATATCCATATCCATATCCATATCCTTGTCGGCGTTTTACACGCTGCGGATTGCTCTTACAATACACATAGGCGCAGAATGACTGAATTTCACATTATGTTTCCAAACCTGCGAGTTACAATTGTGATGTTTAGTGACGATTTTAAAACCGTGTGGCGCCATAATGTTGTTTGACCTGTCAAGTGCAGGACATTTCTTCTGGCACAGTTGGGTCAGGTAAGAATACAAGTCGGCATTTTGCGTTGTCGAGCACAAGTATTTAGCATTTATAGATAATGAACAGCTCACCTTGTAAAAACATTTTGGTTTTCATATCTACTTTCCTATAAGCATAGTCAAAACGATGAGCTGGTTATCGTACGGTGGTAATTGATAAATGACTGGATGTGTTTACTTCAATGACATAATTAGAGCCGCAATAAAACATACGGCCATATTGGTTGACCTAGAGGATCGCCATGCAGGGAGCTAGGAAATTCCTTATCCGTTTAAATCTAAACCTATTCGATGCTTGTTCGGCTACAGTGTACCTTTCTCTGATTCCAGTGCTGCTCTAGATATAATTCCTGTGAATGTGCTTCGCAATGACTAATCGAAACTTGGCGTCTCGATGCGCTTTAAAATGAGTAAACAACATAGAAAAAGGTTAATTGTTTTACTGCCGCTGTAATAACTTAAACTGCTTATTTTCATTGCATGGCATATGCGTTGGTAAAAGTATGACATTCGCTAATGCATGACCCGTCAAATGGGAAACTGCAAATTGCGTAACGGGGTAAAATATTTATTTTGAAAATCGCCGCTTGCTGATCACAACTCGACAGCTTCCATCCTCTAAGGTTGTGTCATTGCACATTTAGACATTGAGCGATTAAACGGGATAAGCAAATATTCCAAATAACAAGTTTTAAATCGATTGACCATTACACTGTTTTTCAGTGTTACAGAGGTTATGACCATATAAGTGCACAATACGTACTACTGAGAAGAAGTGGATGCCATTTTAAACAATTTGCTTCGGAAAAAAGGTATCGTCAGCGACTATGCAATCCTGATTGAAAAATGTCATTGTTCAAAGTGGATATAATTGCTTTGATGTACCAGCCATCCATAAACACTCCCTTGCGCAGTAGTAGCTGACATTTCGCTTCATCAGGCTCATACTCAGTCATTATTACATAGTCGTGTAGGTGGTTTGCAAACACCAGCTTGCAAAGCGAGGCAAGGAGGAAATGTGTACTGTCAATACACTTCTCCATATTGTTTGGGATACAGTTGACCTTCCCTTCTACCTTGCTCACGGCCTGAATCAAGAGGTGGGAGTAATAGCCCCGTAGGTAATAGAATACTACAGGCACGGCCGTTGTCTTAGGATTCAACCGCAGTTTTAGGTTGCTTGCATTGTTGGCTGCCCCCATGTACTTAGCAATGTATATAACAATGGTCGCAGACAGTCCTAGCCCAGTTCTGTTTTACACACATGACAATGGGTTGTTGCCTTGTGCACTATTTTATTCTCTTGCGTCAAGCGCATGGGAACAGGTTATGACAGAACTGCTTTGATCTTGAGCTCTTCCTGCTGCAGGGCTTGCAAGAATTTCTCCACTGTGTTACCTCTATACTCCACACGTGGTTTGGCCTGGCCACCACCCCGGACAACTACATACATGTAACCACATGGCTCATGCTCCTCTGTTTTCTGCGTGTTGCTCTAGGTAGCATCAAGTGCAGGACCTGGACGTTTTACTGTGAGCCCCTCACAGTCGGCGTAGATAACGTAAGTGGCAGCTAGCTGCTTCTGCCAATTCTGGAAGGATAATATGTTCTTCCCTTTCTTGGGCATATCCACTCGCACAGCAGTTTGCCCTAACCCCAAACACTCAGGTTTGTGCTCAGAGAGCAATTTTGAAGTGATATTACCATGTAGGCATCGCTCACAGAAGAATTTACTGTGTTTACTCATACAGCAAGCGGTTCAGATATTTAATTAGCGTGTAATAAAAACTTGCCATCCTTCTCAATCAGTGATGTGGTGTATGATAGTAGCCCCCCCCCCCCCACCCCTTACATCCCAGCCAAAAACGTTCAAGGCTAAGTTAGTAAGCTTTTCAACCTTCTCAATATGCAACACATTGTTGGATATTCCACCCCTTTACCTTCCAACATGGTTAACAGCCACCGAAGGCAATATTTCTATGGTCCTTGACAATCGGATGCAGAGCCGATTCAATAGGCTATGGAAGGCTGTAGTCGTCGGTGTTTTGTGTGTTTATGATAGCTTTCTTGCTGCCACCTCACTCAGTAGCGACAAGTAGGAGCCACCTTTAAATCGCTGGTAGTTGGCAATATCAATCCACAGAGTTATGACTGCTTCAAATTCAACCAGAACCTTTATTGGTCCACTTCTCGAACCACTCTTGGATATTAACATTACTCCGGTTTTGCGCATAGTTAATATGTTCTGAGGCGAGAACCACCTGCTGCTTATTACTCAATACAGGCTCAACATACTCAGTGGTTTTATCATTGATGTGCATCAAACGTCTTAATTTGAGGGCAAACTGATACTTAATTCACGCCTATTAAGAACATCATAAGGTCTAAGCCGGGGGGGATGAGACTCATGAATGCTCATCACCCATCCACACAAATGGTTTTTAACAGCCCACTTGGTCTTCTTGAAATTAAGAAGGGATGTGGGGACTGGGGCTGCTTTGCGGGTTGCTGGGACTTTGCGTGGCGAGGGGAAGTGCAATCTAAGAGCGTGGGTAAGATTGTTTAAAACCGTGAAATGTAACATAATCGTTTTAGGCTTAACGTGCCCTAGTATTGTGAGTCATGTTTAATATATATATCTCTAAATGGAAATTGTTCTGTACAAAAAAGCATACTTTAACCATGTTGACAACCACAACAACTAGACAACCAGTGGACTTTGACCTTGTTGGCAAAGCCAAGTTTTACTGGATTTCTATTTTTATACAGTAGGAAATCCCCGTTCTGTCTTTGGCTCGTGGACCTAAAAGACATGGTGAAATATCTGGAGGTTAAGCACAATGATCCTATGGAGCGAGTGGAACGCCTGGAGGAGCTTGTCAGCCAGTGTCACACGAGCTTGTATTTCAACGAGGTGGATGGCCGCGAACGGTGTAGACACTTTAGCCTATGTACACACTAGTATACCTACGAACAATCATGGTGAAGGCGTCGGGTCCGACTTAGGGTGAGCAAAAACCCTGTATAAGCTGTTTTGGAGGTAATATTATAGATGAAGGGGCTGAGCGCCAGAACCGACACTATCTATACTACTAACCGAGCCCTTTTGGACACAACAGCAATCTCCTCTATGGCATCCTCTAATTATTATTCTCCAATATTCAGCTCATACTGACCCTGAGCCACTTCTACGGCAGAAATCCTATGATTTAAGTCATTCATACAGTCTTCAACTTTTCACCTTACTCCTTGTTAACCAGCCATGAGCCGGAGCTCTAATGCTCTTAGATGCATCGGACAGCTTTCACAAACACAGTTCAACTCACACTTCGGGTGCCTCACTCCTAAACACAGTACAGTATAGCTGTATTGCTCAACACAAACACAGCCTTAATTAGTCGAATCCCATCTCAGTGCAAAACCTCTCTTTATACTCAAGAGCAGCATGTGTTACAACTCGACACATGCACTCACTGTTGTTGTATCCTCAAAAAAATGTCACAACGAGCCTCATTTTTCGTAACTGCGCTACTCCACTTTGTCTACTGGCTGAGTGAAAATGACAACATCGTGCCTCAATTCAAAATGTTAATATCAAGCCGGGTTTCAGCTCCAAATTTTGTATATTATTCATATTTTGACACGTTCCATTTCAACGCTACTTGAGGTTTTGTACTCCATCATTATTTCTTCCAGAATTTTCCTATCCCAACAAAACGTTATCACCCCACACAGTCTATTAATATTATGATTTTTACGATATCCAACAATATCTATATTCTACTTTATGTGCAGAATTGTTAAAGGGTAACGTGCAAAATCCCAGAAACGAACACTCACCGATTTTTCCCTCAGTTTTGTAGACTAAATGCAATCCAGATAGCAAAATAGCATAAAAACAGTGCACATGCTACTAGGGAATTACACAACTTCGATGTATTATATATTTGAACGTTTCGATGGCCGCAAAATAGGACGATAGAAGGGTTAATGAAGAATCGCTGCAGTGAGTTATGAGTGGGTCCTGTTTACGAATTAATCATAAGCCTGCGGACCTGGATGAAACTATTTGTTTTGGGAATGATAAAAATAATAATCATAATTCATTTTATGTAACGTAAATTCCGCAGTAAGTGCAACATGCTATGTGCAAATATTAGCCGTAAATTTTCCGAGAATAAAAAAGAATGGGCTGGCAACACCAAAAGCCCGCCGCTGCTCCGCTTGCAGTAAGCATTTATTAGCCGAAATAAACATGATCGCAGCTTAAATAAATCTGGGTGTCATCAGCATATAGATGATAGTTGATATCAGAAGTTTGTATCGGGCGACGAAGCGACGATGTGTAGAGAGTGAAGTGCAGTGGTCCTAAGATGGATCCCTGGGGCACGCCACAACGGACAGCTTTAGGGAAAGACTTCATTCCTTTTGTATATATACATTTCTCACACCTATGCATTGAAGTACATGTATCAGACACATACTTCGATAAGGCGTCGAATAAAAGTCATATTTATTTATTTCATGCATCTGGTTTATTGAAGTATATCATATAAAAGTTATATCGAATGTAGTTATTCTTCGGAATGCGACAAGCACAACACATTATTGGATTAATCGGGTTATGCAGTGATTGAATGCGATACATTTACAAAAAGCTTTTTACTCGGCTACTCTAGGAGCGTGCCATATGTGTCTAATTTAGCTAGCTGGCGTTATATATTGCCAACAAAAAGCCGCAGGTGGTGAGCCTCATCGTAATCGTCTTTATTCCGTGCCGGCAATTTATTCATTGCCACGTACAAGCCTGCCCATCAACCTAATATTGGAGCGCATTATATACGTAGACCATCCCTGCTTTTGTCGTATTATCGCACCACCTAATGCATAACTTGCCCTTTTGTATGCAAACATTGCAAGCAGGAAAACGTGAAGTATAGTGTTATCAATCGCGCACTAGATATTGTCAAATTTATGACATTAGATATGTTTGTATTCTGCATGCATTTTCGCTGATCTGGATTACTTAACACCAATAGTCAATTATTTAGATTTTGTTATAAGATATCGACTAAGAGTGTATGCGTGTCACATAATTAACAGTGGTAGAAACTGTGTATCTGTGGTCACTGACTTTTATTCACATTGGATCACTGTAGATGTTCGGGCCGATGAAAAAAACCCATAAAAGGGTTTATATACTCATCACATGATTCTAAAAAATATCCTGTCACAATAGCCACCCGCGATTATGTACGTGATTGTCGATGTTATTATGGCGTTCCGTGTCTGATTGATAGTTACATACCGATGAATCGTCTTTTTACAAATTATCCTAAATGTAGCAGTCATAGTGGCTGATAACGTGAATAGTGTCTGACACTATACAATAAAGCATTCAAAGCTTAATGTGGTGCATCATTTGTGTCGCTGCAACTTTCATGAACCATAATAATTTTGTGGGTGTTTAATGAGCACTTTAATCTCTGTTTCACTCGTGCAGAGCAGAGATATGATGAATTATCTCTACGTCGTAAATCGAACACATAACATTCAACGATGTACTTGCATTTAACTATGAACCGTTCTCCCTGTGATGATCTTGAATGCCAGGAACACACAAGCCAATTTAAAATTTATCGTAATGTTTCATACACGATTGATGCCATTGATAGTGCTGTTCGGAGTTATTTATGGGCCAGCATAAGTAAACATTCGTCAAACATGTTTAGAGCTAATTGACATGCACACTCCTCTGTTTTCCATTATCCAGTGACAGTAGTACGCTAACTGGGTCCCTTTAATATTGGATATGCACATCCAGAGCGTAGTAACTAATCAGAACATCTTACAAAGTGTCAAATTACGGATTACGAGGACCAATAACAGGAATGTGATATTGGTAATTGAACCTCCACAGAAAACCGAGCATAGTATTATATTCAACTGCAACATATTTTGTCATGTGCTCCACTATCCCATATAAACTTTCTCTGGGCTTCTGGTTTGCAAGGAAATTAGCATTACAAAGAGGAGCCCTTGTTTATGGTTAATGGATGGATGGGGTAAAATATTACTGCATGCTGGGCGCCGTCTGTTACTCACTTATGACACAACAGGTGCAATTTAATGCGCAACACCCACTCAATTTAAATGAGCTGTAAGCGAAATGTTCCAATCAAATGAAAGAAAAAACCACACACGACTTTTTATGCTTCTATCCCTGCTAATATCACAACACGTTTACGTTGCTTGAGTAATAAATCATAGTTTTCGTTAGAAGCTGCTATATTTATGATGCAGTTCGACGTTTATTAACTTATCCTAAAGCTCAATGCTCGCATGACAGCAATAGACTTCTCTTGTGATGTGACGTTTGCTTTTGAATCGATGCAGAAATGCCGTGTCAAACGTGTCATCTATGCTAGCTGGTTCATAAAGTAATACCTCAATATGAGGCTGCTTGTAGTCTTATGACATCCACAGGAGAGCTACGAACAGCATGAAATGCCGTGTATATTAAGTAGCTTGGGTAATGTTGACTCAATAATGGGAATACTTATCACAAAATATACATTGGGTTTCCATAGCTCACGTTTCGCGGATATTGTGTCACCTTGCCAGCGATATTAGTTCGTTCGAAACTATATTTTATCACGACTGCGGTCAATTTTAAATCTACGGTTACATCATTGATATTGATTAATTTACTGATAAAGATATAACCTCTTCGTAATGTACAGTGACTGGCGCAGTAAAAGTCTACTAATTTGTAATCAATTCAATGTGGTCTTCGTTATGGTTTGCATATCGAAATTGCTAGACTTTCTGTCCACGCATCTAGCATACGAATGAGGCCATGAAGATATCACATGACTGCGTTATCGTTTGGATATCTACTTTGTACCACCGATTAAAAGTATGCAATGGTATGGTATTCTTTAATATCTGAAGCATGCCATTAGAAATTCATATTTAAGCAGAGGTGCTGCAGCTATATATATGGATCACTTTA
>CM067352.1:55411951-55416951 GCA_034190875.2 Urechis unicinctus
CATTGACTTTTTAACTTTAAGATTTTCAAGGACAATCATGCAATTACCTTATCTTCAGGGTTACGTAGTAAGACAACTTTTACTAATAGAATATTATACAATGAATAACGTCCTTCCGAACCCTGCGTCCGTAGGATTCACAGCCTGGTCAACATGGTAGAGCACGTTGATCTTAATAATAGCCAATATACAAATGACTAGCCTTTATAAATGTTATATATTCTACAGCAAGGACTCTAAAGTGGGTGCCAACAGCGTTATATCAATTCAAATGTGAGAAATCATTAATTGCTTTCACCACTAGTCGTCAGTGTACGATTTTCTCCAAATGTTACGGCACTCATCGGTTCAACGCCTAATGAAATGCATAATAGAGCGATTACACGGACTTCAATATTCGTTTTCATCGTCGTGTGCTGCCGATATCGATAACCAACGCAAATGGTTTTTATAGCTGATTTATCTTATGTAATCAAAGCAATTTTAGCGGAGTTTAGATTGTATTACTCACAGTTCTAAACTTATTGTGTGTGTTTAGCACTTTACTACAGCATGCATTCAAAAGTGATGTTTCGTCTGGCCTATTCATCCTGTTTGCATAATGTGGAATTTGGGAACGTGCCTGTGATCTTCCAGAAATCCAAAAGATTCTAAGCTGGTAACATCCGGCGTAAACGGATCAGTCAAATAATCCGGCAAATATATTGAAAAGAAATCTTATCAATAAATTCGTAATATAGTAATGAATATATGAAAAAGTTAATATTTCTCGGTAACATTTACTTAACACTAAAGCCTAAGGACGGTTAATCTTATCATATTAATTTAGCCTAGTAAATTATATTAAAAACTTTTTTGCTATGGCTGATTCCATGCGCAAACACACTGGCGAATACACAACAGCATGATAGTTAATTTGGCTACAACTGCGCCCCCTCTTCAAAAGCAGATATGTAACTAATGACTGCTGTCATAAATTCAATCGAATTATAACTGGCGTATAGTTCATGTTTCATCTAATTTCTCCCTCGTGTTTTTGGCATTTTCACAGCAACTTTCTAAACGCCCAGCACTGCAGCTACAAAGTGTAAAAGCACTTTTTTGGGCATCACACAAACCATCCGGAAATGAAACCGGGCAAAACACATTTGTTTTATCCTGGTCACATTTACTTTTCATCTTATCATTTGAAACGGTATTGTGGTATGGTATACTGTTCGACCACCACACGACATAAACGGTAGGTGATGAGGGACAGAAAAACAACTATGAACTATATTTAGCACAATGTTATACATTATGCGTTTAGCGGTAGCGGATTGTTTATTGCCATAAGAATGATGGGCTACAATGCACCAGAACATGAGCCTCTATACGCATTTATTCTCACCATTAGCGAAGTTATATAAAGAATCATCACTAGGGGAGTAGAGCTAGTATTATACCACTGTTGATTGTTTAGAATTGAGACGAGGGACTACGACCTTAAGGAAAGGGTTGCGTATATAACTACAAACGTAATGGATAAAACTCAATCTTTTCTCATGCAGCTTTACAGGCTTGGGTTTACCCCTTTCATGTAGGTTGTCTAAGTGCAGTGATGTTTTTATCTCTTCTCGCGCCATTTGTATCCCGGCAGTCTACTCCAAGTTGCCACATCCTTGTTTTCACAAAGAAACTGGTTTCTGTCAAAGCAGGGTGTTGGTTGTTGGCCAATATTGTGCACACCGAGTGCATGCGTGTTATGTGTGCTACATGTTCATAGGTACGAAACTATAATTTCTTGATAGCCGAACATAACGTCAGTTATTTGTCGTTTTATTTTCTATAATTCGAGTCATATTTCCATCTGAGCCATAAACCTCATCTAGGTTCTATTGGCAGGCATACTTGCGAACTCTTGAAATATATTAAAGCTATGAAAACAATCGGCAACATAAAGTTTCAAACTGAATTAAAGTTGTCGACAGCAGGATAGATTGTTTGGAACCATCGGGCACTGCATTAATCGTAAACAACGTAGCTGGTGCCCAGATCTGATATGGTTATAATGCATACTATGCATACTCCCCGCTGCCTCACACCCACTCAACTCTTTCTTATTACCAACCTATGCTTTCCCTCTACCAAAATCATCGACATTGGTGCGAGGCAATCTACCAATAGACGCAAACATTGAATCGTCCAATGGCAACAAGAGTACGGTATACGATTCCTATCCTTTGTTTTTTGCCTCGATGTGCTAATATAACAACAAGCGAGTGCTGGCGTGTTCATTCGACATACGATTTAATGTAAGCCATTCTGATAATAAGATCGCTGAAGCAGATGATTGGATGGCCTATGTTATGACAACTTCATTTTGGTAAATTGTTGCAAATCACAATAATTCACATTTGTAGCGGTGATATATGAATATAAACGTTGATGGTGGTCATGCAATCTTTCAAGATGTGATTTGGGAAATATATATAACTACGTCATTAGATATGTGATAATGATCCTCTTTGGATTATGTACTACTGAATCGATTTAGGCGTCAATGTTTTGAAACTATTTAATGCTACGCCAAAACCCTTACAGTCACCAATACTGTGTAATTCTGACCCACAATCATACCACTCAATGGCCAACGAATCCAGTCGATTCGTTTATAAAAGTAATGCACTGAATGTATATCAGGAGATCATACACTTGGTTATAATGAGTATTTTCTAGAGAGGATCGGCGATGTTCAATAACCTTTGGATTGCAGATGCATAATAAATAAATTGAAATGCGTTCCGTCCGGTACGGTGATAAGATGTTATGACAGAGCGGTTGGTATTCATGGTTGTTTTTAATGAATATTATGCGGTTCTTACTCCAACAATATATGTCAAAATGGATCCTTTTAGATTACAAACGGTGGCAAATCTATCAGGATGCTTAGCGAAATATGCATGGTCATTGTTGTAGATCAGGTTTCGTTGTTTGCGGTCAAACGATATAATTAATGGTCAAAGTGTTACCGAGCAAGTTTTCAGTGTTCACAGTTTGAGTTATAAATTACGACCATTGCACATTATTATATAGAACTCTATAAGGGGATAGGTGGTGGAGGGGTTGCACGGCCTACCGATAAGTATACACTCACGACGTTTTGACAAGAGCAGTGTTTTAAGGTATTAATTTACTGTTTAATTGTGAAACAAATTCCTGCTTCTCAAAATTTACTCGGTGTGAAAGGTTAATTGATCCATGTGAGACGGAACATCTATAAAACACTGCAATATGTTAGTTTTTTATACCATATTGCAGTGTTTTATAGATGCTCCGTCTCACAAAGCCCTTTATAACCTCAATACAGGCACTTGGCTCAATTTTTAAAAAAAATATATTAACGGTTATGCAAGTCGTGGTGGTTGGCTTTATTAAAGGGTAACCAAAAGATGGCCTATCGGGATAATTATCCATAATGTGTCCATCTGAATTGCGATTAATGCATTTCATAGCAATTAAATAGGATGTAAGGTATATTTCATGCAAGAATGTTTATCCTCAACTTGATGTATATAACGTAATGCCTTGGGGATGGCTGCAAGATAGCATGCACATTATAGGGATATACTTCACGAGGCCATAATTGGTGAATGTGGCATGACATTTGCTGCGTTAAATCAGTTGTAACGACAGGTGTACGGTATTGTCTGATCACTATCTTTCTATTTAGCTGCCCCTTTGTGATCGGGCAGCATATACAGGTCCTAAACTTCTCCCACTAAATTGCATAATTATGTTGCGAGGCTGTTTAAACTAGTTTTTTCAAAATTTGATTAATGATCCCAGTCAAATTCGTACTCAAGCAACGCCCCCCCTCCCGTATTTGTGTTCCTGTATTGTTTGTATTTTGAATTTATCTTGATTAACCCTGGAAGTAATACAATGTCAGCCAAATAAACTACACAAGATAGGTCCTTACGATTTAGCTGGGTATCATGACGCTCGTGGTATAGCCACATAACCCGTGTACTGTAGAACTAATACCTATGCAGCAATCACCGTCGATGTAACCCTTACGATTGATTCACAGTCGCGCAACAAACATTGCCCGTTGTACCACAGATGACAAAATATTCTGATGTAAATCTGTAAGAATGAACTAGGCAACACGGGGTCTAATGGCTTTTCATTTCAGTATTTAGTTTCTGCTTCTATCATGAAAAATCATATTTGCCTCAACAATATATATATATATATATATATATATATATATATATATATATATATATATAGATATATAGATATAGATATACATATATATATATATATATATATATATAGATTTAAATGTATATATACATATACATATAGATATATAATATATATATATAGATATATATATCTATATATATATATATATCTCTATATCTATCTATATATACTCTATATATATATATATATAATATATATATATATATATATATATTTGTACTTCGTGCATTTACATCGCATTGGATGATAAATTAACCCTTTGATGTATATTTGACATCCGTGTGGGGTAGGTTATCGCAATACATCATAAGGTGCTTAACGATTGTATTAACAAGCGAATACAACGAGCATTTGTCATAACATTGGTTGATTAAATATATAAGCATCTCTTCGCAACCATTCAGCTTGCCTACTGTTCCAGTAACACTGCAATTACGTGCATCAGAACGAAGGGAATTTCTTTTTGCCAATCACCTTCTTATACAACCCAGCTGATGATTAACTTGTAGTCGGTAAGGTTTGCAGCCAGACACAATGATAACAGGTAGCGGATGCTTTTAAACGACCGTCAATGCCTTCATTAGGATCCGTGTTTTATATGAATGCATTGAAGCTAATCTAAAACCCCGACACCACCAGAATCTCATTTCCGCATTCAGTGTTTGATCTTAGCATACCGTTCACCCGGATAATGCACAAAGTCAGCAAGGGGTTCTTAATAACTGGTTATAAATCTATTGACCACG
>CM067352.1:55426667-55439167 GCA_034190875.2 Urechis unicinctus
ACAGTCTTGGTGAAGCCACAATATTGGTGAAGTCATAATATTGATGAAGCCACAATTAAATTCAATCCCAAAGCACTGGTGAAGCCGCACAATGTTTTGAAGCCACAAACACTGGTGAACCACAACAATGTTTGAATCCAAAATATTGATGAAACAACAGTATTAATGAAGCCATAGTATTGGTGAAGCCATAACATTGGTGAATCCACAACAATGTAGAAGCCAAAATATTGATGAAGCCACAGTATTAGTGAAGCTACAACATTGGTGAAAGCACAACACTGGTGAAGCCACAAAATTTGTGAAGCCACAATCTTGGTGATGCCAAAATATTGGTAAAGCCGGAACACTGGTGAAGCCACAACACTGGTGAAGCCACAACAATGATGAAGCCAAAATATTGATGAAGCCACAGTATTGGTGAAGCTACGACATTAAAAACACAACACTGGTGAAGCCACTTCATTGTTGATACCACAGTGTTGGCGAAGCCAAAAAAATGGTAAAGCCACAACACTGTTGAAGCCGCAACATGGTGTGAGCCAAAATATTGATGAAGCCACAACACTGGGGAAGTCACAACATTTGGTGAAGCCAAAATATTGGTGTAGCCACAGTATTGGTGAAGCCACAGTATTGGTGAAACCACAACACTGGTGAAGCCACAGTATTGGTGAAACCACAACATTGGTGAAGCCACAGTATTGGTGAAACCACAATATTGATGAAGCCGCAATATTATTGAAGCCACAGTATTGGTGAAGCCACAATATGGTGGAGCCACAAAACTGGTGAAGCCACAATATTGATGAAGTTGTGAATTTACTATTAACATGCATGCAGAAGAATTATTATGGTGGTTTAGCACATGGACCTTAATGTTGCAAATGTAACTCATCATGTAGAATAGTGAGGAGGTGATGTTGCTCATCTACATTGCTGTCAGTAATGTAGATGAAGCCACATGACCTCATCACTATTCTTATGTTAAACTATACATTTATCTTAAATCACCAAATGTCTTTTCACTAAGTAAGAGCCTAGTGGTCCAAAAGCAAAAACACTGCTCCCTTTGATATGAGGAGGTATCATGCAGAGATAGATGAGCATAATTGTGATGTTTGGACAGCTGATAGGGCAGATTAACCAACACAGAGGATATGTATCTCCAATATGATTAAATTGAGATACTGGGTCCATAATATTAAACCCAGAACAGGAGGTAAAGCAGTTAATCACTACCAGATCGCGAATGCTGCTGAGCAAAATGTCATCACAAGCACCTAGACAATCTCACAGCCTAACAATAACTACAGAATGCCGATGGCTAGTAAACTCTGCTGCTTTTGACACTTACAAGTTATGACAGCATTTAATCATAGCGTTTATAGAATAACATTGTATTCAATGACACACCAGGGCTGAACAATATTCCCCAAACCCACTTGTCAAGCAACAACAGTCCATCGCCAAGTAGTTAAGCAAAAAGTTTAAGCATTTGAGCCTAATAATTTAAATTTTTAAGAAATGATTCACCCAAACAACCATAAGCTAATAATAACTTAGCTACATTTTTCCTTGAGCAAGCAAATTTAATTTGCTTTTATCTAGCAAGTCAGGGATCAAAAGCCATAAAGCTATGAGTTAAAGTTTGCAAGATTTGGTCAATGTAAAGTTTCTAGCTTGCATTATAAGAAAAGTGCCATCAAGAATTATTCCCCATTGAGATAATTACTCAGGAACAAAAGGTATTGCAGTGCTGATATTTACTTTGTAAGTGATCATCAATATAAGAGTGATTCATGTTTAATTTGAAACAGGTATTCCCTATTTGGTTAACATAGCTAATGAGATTATTTTACAATAATAAGGTCACAAAGGGCTGATAGTTTGTTTGTAAGTGACAATCAATATAAGAGTGCCTTGCATTATCAAAAAAATGTTACACCAAAAGTTTACAAGCAGACAGATGGACAGGGCAAAACTGTGCTGAGGAGCATAACTATTAATGATTACTGCCTAATGGTCCCATAAATTATAACTTATAAGTGGCAAGCAACAGGTCCAGGATGGGCAACAAAAAAAGTGACCTCCCAAGCCATGCCCAACCAGGCAGTTTGTTACATCTTGGGAACTGCACTGTTCTAAAAAGGCCTCATGTGTGATTTGGGGCTTCAGATATGCTTAATAACCCTTCAACACTAGACCAGATGCACAGTGCTCAAGACTAACTGACAGATGACCATGTCATTTATAGCTTATAAATGATATATTCAAATGATGTGATTGTACTATTGAACAATTGTTTGGATTACACACATTGAACATTTGACAACAATTTTATTACCAATATTGATGTGGCAGATACCCAGACAAAAGAGGCCCTTGACTTCAATAACCTACTTAGGATCTGATTATTTCCCTAGCCACTAATGAAATTTGGCTGTAAACTCAAACCAGCACAGTTGTTTTGGATAGCTATTTCTGAGATCTAAAGGATCACTCTGCTGACTAATTGATAACAAAAGTGTGACTGAACTATCATATAACACATAATCAAACTTATAGGAATGTAATAAAGAACTCATGTTTTAGTGTATTACAATGATACATCATATTAACAGATCATTCTATTTCCATGTTAAGGGTAACATTACTGATGCAAGTAAATAATTCAAGGATGTGGAAAGCAAAATATCAATCTTCAACCTTTGAAAAATAAATCACATTTGAAAGAGTAACCCCACGATCAGGCGATGTTTACATCTGACAGATGGGGCCAAATCCGTTCGCTAAAATGGCCAATAGTCAATACGGTTAAATGAACGTTAGGAAATACATTTAAAAACAAATCAATGGTAATCGGTAGATCTGTCCAACCAAGCTGCAGGCATCTAGTCCTATTAACGTGGTATCTGGGTATTATTTGCCGTTGGAAAAGTGTAAGTGATCGGTAAGAGTGAGTCTGAACGGTAGACCGTAGAGGCTAGAGCCCACGTGCGGAACAGCCCGGTGAAGCTCGATAACCACTGTAAACTACGGGTATTTCATAATTTGTCGTACATGAAATTTCTTTCCGCAGCAATAACGTTCATTGTCACATTAATGATATTCAATATTTAAAACGTTGGAATCATACTGACCAGATTAGAATCAAATGTAAAGAGAGCGTGTAAAATGGTCATGGCTGACCTATAAACTTTGTTTATACTCGCTCCTGTACCGGAAATTCCATGCGGTATGGAAAGCTTGAATTGTTACAATCCCAAAATATACCTTCAGCTTGAGCCCGCGGATGCGTTCGTTGGGACAATTTGATTTTAAGACATGAGCAAACTGATAACATATAACGATCTGGCTAATCATTCCTTTGTTAAAAACAGTCCGTTGATACGATATTATTTCATTTATTACTTGAAACATTGCACATCATAGATCGAGAAAACCAGTGAGATTCAGCGAGATTCTCCAAACGTTTTGAATGCTGATCTGCGTCTCGAGTTCCAAGCTTAAGTGCTTTATTTGTTCTTATTTATCTAAATAAAACACTATCAAACTGCTATATATTGAGAACAAAACACCAAAAATCAGTTGACAAAGACTTACAACCCCGGATTTCCCAGTAAAATCGCCATTTTTTTTTATATCCGCCCGTAAAGATATTTGAGCGTGTGCCGCCAGTTTTTCGTTAAACTGCTAATTTATATATTCATTCAAAATTTGTATGTTCTTCATTTCAAGCGATAATTTGAAACAAAGAATTGTTCATTGAAGTTAAAAGTCGCACAAATCATGAATCTAAGTTTGAAGCAAATATACATCGAACAAAGCCAAATAATGACCGATTATTCAACATGGCCAAATGGTCGTTAAGGCCAAAATGTAAATTCAGGGACAGACAGTTAAAGCCAAAAAAAGTGGATAGTTACACCGAATAATAATTTTCCAACCTTAGGCGGAGTAGTAGCAAACAAAGTTACAATTTGGTGGGGAAGCGCAGTTGTGTAAGCCTATGAGATGACGCTGACTATTTTGGCCCCATGATCATCGTCCAAAATGTAAGTATGGGCCAAGATGGTTGGTGATTTGTACCAAAATGGTCGGACTTGTATAAATATATATATATATATATATATATATATATATATATATGTATATATATATATATATATATATATATATATATATATATATATATATAATATATATATATATATATATATATATATATATATAATCTATATATATTGTTGAGGCAAATATGACTTTCATGATAGAAGCAGAAACTACAGATTTACATCAGAATATTTTGTCATCTGTGGTACAACGGGCAATGTTCGTTGCGCGACTGTGAATCAATCGTAAGGGTTACATCGACGGTGATTGCTGCATAGGTATCAGTTCTACAGTACACGGGTTATGTGGCTATACCACGAGCGTCATTATACCCAGCTAAATCGTAAGGACCTATCTTGTGTAGTTTATTTGGCTGACATTGTATTACTTCCAGGGTTAATCAAGATAAATTCAAAATACAAACAATACAGGAACACAAATACGGGAGGAGGGGCGTTGCTTGAGTACGAATTTGACTGGGATCATTAATCAAATTTTGAAAAAACTAGTTTAAACAGCCTCACAACATAATTATGCAATTTAGTGGGAGAAGTTTAGGACCTGTATATGCTGCCCGATCACAAAGGGGCAGCTAAATAGAAAGATAGTGATCAGACAATACCGTACACCTGTCGTTACAACTGATTTAACGCAGCAAATGTCATGCCACATTCACCAATTATGGCCTCGTGAAGTATATCCCTATAATGTGCATGCTATCTTACAGCCATCCCCAAGGCATTACGTTATATACATCAAGTTGAGGATAAACATTCTTGCATGAAATATACCTTACATCCTATTTAATTGCTATGAAATGCATTAATCGCAAATCAGACGGACACATTATGGATAATTACCCCGATATGCCATCTTTTGGTTACCCTTTAATAAAGCCAACCACCACGACTTGCATAACCGTTAATATATTTTTTTTAAAAATTGAGCCAAGTGCCTGTATTGAGGTTATAAAGGGCTTTGTGAGACGGAGCATCTATAAAACACTGCAATATGGTATAAAAAACTAACATATTGCAGTGTTTTATAGATGCTCCGTCTCACATGGATCAGTTAACCTTTCACACCGAGTAAATTTTGAGAAGCAGGAATTTGTTTCACAATTAAACAGTAAATTAATACCTTAAAACACTGCTCTTGTCAAAACGTCGTGGGTGTATACTTATCGGTAGGCCGTGCAACCCCTCCACCACCTATCCCCTTATAGAGTTCTATATAATAATGTGCAATGGTCGTTATTTATAACTCAAACTGTGAACACTGAAAACTTGCTCGGTAACACTTTGACCATTAATTATATCGTTTGACCGCAAACAACGAAACCTGATCTACAACAATGACCATGCATATTTCGCTAAGCATCCTGATAAATTTGCCACCGTTTGTAATCTAAAAGGATCCATTTTGACATATATTGTTGGAGTAAGAACCGCATAATATTCATAAATGGTTTACTTTTCGTCGTTAAAAACAACCATGAATACCAACCGCTCTGTCATAACATCTTATCACCGTACCGGACGGAACGCATTTCAATTTATTTATTATGCATCTGCAATCCAAAGGTTATTGAACATCGCCGATCCTCTCTAGAAAATACTCATTATAACCAAGTGTATGATCTCCTGATATACATTCAGTGCATTACTTTTTGTACACACTAATGCTTGTTTTCTTTTATAAACGAATCGACTGGATTCGTTGGCCATTGAGTGGTATGATTGTGGGTCAGAATTACACAGTATGGGTGACTGTAAGGGTTTTGGCGTAGCATTAAATAGTTTCAAAACATTGACGCCTAAATCGATTCAGTAGTACATAATCCAAAGAGGATCATTATCACATATCTAATGACGTAGTTATATATATTTCCCAAAGCACATCTTGATAGATTGCATGACCACCATCAACGTTTATATTCATATATCACCGCTACAAATGTGAATTATTGTGGTTTGCAACAATTTACCAAAATGAAGTTGTCATCACATAGGCCATCCAATCATCTGCTTCAGCGATCTTATTATCAGAACGGCTTACATTAAATCGTATGTCGAATGAACACGCTAGCACTCGCTTGATGTTAAATTAGCACATCGAGGCAAAAAACAAAGGACAGGAATCGTTTACCGTACGCCATTTGGATATCATATAAGGCTGTTGTAAATTACTTACGACTTGTTACAACTCTTCTCGCAACTCTTGTTGCCATTGGACGATTCAATGTTTGCGTGTATTGGTAGATTGCCTCGCACCAATGTCGATGTTTTTGGTAGAGGGAAAGCATAGGTTGGTACGCTTCATTGGAATATATATAAACGTCATGCTAATATATCTTTTTTGCAGTTGCCATGGACAACTTTAACTATTTCCGTTTAGCAATAAGAAAGAGTTGAGCGGGTGTGAGGCAGTGGGGAGTATGCATAGTATGCATTATAACCATATCAGATCTGGGCACCAACTACGTTCTTTATGATTAATGCAGTGCCCGATGGTTCCAAACAATCTACCTTGCTGTCGACAACTTTAAGTTGTTTTGAAACTATATATTGCCGATTGATTGCATAGTTTTAATATATTTCAAGAGTTCGCAAGTATGCCTGCCAATAGAACCCTAATATTATTTCACTGATATCGCACACGAATTGCACAAATGAAGCATAGCTTGCTTTCTGCAAGTAAATCCTTAGCGGTAAACGGGGGAATCAAGCGGGGCAATTTGACAGATGAGGTTTATGGCTGAGATTGAAATATGACTCGAATTCTAGAAAATAAAACGACAAATAACTGACGTTATGTTAGGCTATCACGAAATTGTAGTTTCGTACCTATAAACATGTACGAGTAGTATACATTACACGCACGCACTCGGTGTGCAAAATATTGGCCAACAACCACCACTCTGCTTTGACAGAAACCAGTTTCTTTGTAGGATGTGGCAACTTGGAGTAGACTGCCGGGATGCAAATGGCGCGAGAAGAGATAAAAACTTCCACTGCACTTCGACAACCCACATGAAAGGGGTAAACCCATGCCTGTAAAGCTGCCTGAAAAAAGATTGAGTTTCATCCATTACGTTTGTAGTTATATACGCACCCCTTTCCTTAAGGTCGTAGTCCCTCGTCTAAATTCTAAACAATTAACAGTGGTATAATGCTAGCTCCACTCCCCTATTGATGATTCTTTATATAAATTCGCTAATGGTGAGATTAAATGCGTATAGAGGCTCATGTTCTGGTGTATTGTAGCCCATCATTCTTATGGCAATAAGCAATCCGCTACCGCTAAACACATAATGTATAACATTGTGCTAACTATAGTTCATAGTTGTTATTCTGTCCCTCATCACCTACTGTTGACGTCGTGTGGTGGTCAAACAGTCTACCGTACCATAATACCGTTTCAAATGATAAGATGAAAAGTAAATGTGACCAGGATAAAACAAATGTGTGATCCCCGGTTTCATTTCCGGATGGTTTGTGTGATGCCCAAGAACGTGCTTATACGCTTTGTAGCTGCAGTGCTGGGCGTTTAGAAAGTTGCAGTGAAAATGCCATGCTCCTCATTTGCTAGCATAATAACAGTCATAACATATTAAAGGGGTTTATTGGTGTGAGGCTTCAGTCCTTATGATTACACTGGTCATTTAACAAGAAAGTATATGTGGTCATTCGATTCTAAATTAACTCTGATTATGGCACAGGCGATAAGATGTGTGTATTTGTCGTATTCTTTATCGGATTTCGGAGCAGATTAATATGGAATTCACACTGCACAAACTGTATAATACCAGTTATAGAAGGGCTTAATAACAGCAACAAAAGCATACATGAATTCACTCAATTACTGTAGCAGACAAGAAGAGAAACAGCTATAGTTATACACTGATAATTAAAATATCCTCGATTTGATAAACAAACGTGAACATGGAAGAGACTCAGATGAATGTACACATAGCAAGAGAAACATGAGAGATTAAATGAAATATGAACTATACGGCAGTTATAATTCGATTGAATTTACGACAGCTGTAATTAGTTACATATCTGCTTTTGAAGAGGGGGCTCAGTTGCAGCCAAATTAACTATCATGCTGTTGCGTATTCGCAATTGTGTTTGCGCATGAAATCAGCGATAGCAAAAATGTTTTAATATAATTTACTAGGCTAAATTGATATGATAAGATTAGCCGTCCTTAGGCTTTAGTGTTAAGTAAATGTTACCGAGAAATATTAACTTTTTCATATATTCATTACTTACAGCATTTATTGATAAGATTTCTTTTCAATATATTTGCCGGATTATTTTACTGATCCGTTTACGCCGGATGTTACCAGCTTAGAATCTTTTGGATTTCTGGAAGATCACAGTCACGTTCCCAAATTCCACATTATGCAAACAGGATGAATAGGCCAGACGAAACATCACTTTTGAATGCATGCTGTAGTAAAGTGCTAAGCACACACAATAAGTTTTAGAACTGTGCGTAATACAATCTAAACTCCGCTAAAATTGCTTTGATTACATAAGATAAATCAGCTTTAAAAACCATTTGCGTTGGTTATCGATATCGGCAGCACACGACGATGAAAACGAATATTGAAGTCCGTGTAATCGCTCTATTAAGCATTTCATTAGGCGTTGAACCGATGAGTGCCGCAACATTTGGAGAAAATCGCACACCGACGATTAGTGGTGAAAACAATTTATGATTTCTCACATTTGAATTGATATAACGCTGTTGGCACCCACTTTAGAGTCCTTGCTGTAGAATATATAACATTTATAAAGGCTAGTCATTTGTATAATGGCTATTATTAAGATCAACGTGCTCTACCATGTTGACCAGGCTGTGAATCCTACGGACGCAGGGTTCGAAAGGACGTTATTCATTGTATAATATTCTATTAGTAAAAGTTGTCTTACTACGTAACCCTAAAGCTAAGGTAATTGCATGATTGTCCTTGAAAATCTTAAAGTTAAAAAGTCAATGTTTACTTTACCTTATGTTTCTCACGCAGGGTATATACAAATGAAGTTATTCACACAGAATTGGTATGTCAGTGTGATTAAAGTATCTTTTCCACATTATAATGAAACCAAGTTTCGATTTTTGCCCTGATATATATCCACGCATTGCTTATGGGTAGCACGTTAAATCAGACTATATTATACACAAGTAGCAACATAAACGCGATGATTAGATCAAGTTTTTCTTGTCGCTGAGATTTGGGGTGATTGAGCAATTGGTAGCATTTCCAAAGTATTGCCAGCATTTATTGTTTGGCCAAATTATCAAACCATGCAAATCTGCTGTTGCCGTGATAGATGGCATATTTCCTCAACGCCACAACATTGTTCGTTTCAGCAATTATCTCAAGTGTAGCTTTGCCAGCTTAATCATGCATGCAACCAATTATGAAATTAGTATGTATGGCTCCCTATACTTGATGTTCCTTAATTTATAAGAGGCGTCCGAATCAAATATTCTACTGTCAGATGTCTTCGGGATTTCTTCGCAATATGACTATATATGAGAATATATGTGAAAAGACATTGTAGGGCATTGGTCATAGAAATGGTTTCATACTGGTAGTGAATGACGAAGCTGCTTGTGTATGTCCTTACAGCAACACCGTATAAATCGTTATGCGAGTTGTTTGGAACATACGGACATCAATAGCGAAAACATCACTAGCATTACTTAAATACTATCAAATATGTATTGCTCTTTGCAAAAGGGCTTTTTTTCATAATGGTCTGATTACATTAGTATCCGGAAAAAGGGTGATGTGTATCCTTCTAATATCTTCCAATTATGATGGAGTTACAAATTATTATGCACATCGTCAAACCAAATCGCCATTTAGCATCGTGCTCTGAGCGATAGCATAGCTTTGTGTCACCCTCTGAAGGCATTATCCTAGCTGTTAATTAGATCGCTAGGAATACTAATTTTATTCTAATGGCTCTGAAAAAATGGATAGAATATGCGCATGATAGCTCCCTACCCTTTCATTTGTACCACGGCCTGCTAAGGCATAATTATAAATGGGAAATATTTCGTAAAATATTTATAAAGGTTTGCAAGACAAAGCGATATTTTCTAATCAATTATATGCGTCACAGTGGAGCAATTGAAGCCCTAGCAATGGGAGCGGTGCATGTAGTGCATTTAAGTGTATACAAACCTGGTGTTGTCGCTTGCGGTGCTTGCCGGTGCAAAAGCTATGAGTATATCAACATTTAACGACTGTAATGTGTGCAGTGATGATTTAAATCTTACATGCGTTCTGAACAAACAAAAGTGCATGTTCAATTCAATTAAAAACATATCGACAGAGACAAATTTAAGTCCATCCATATGCCGAGTGGTACGTCCAATATCACAAAAGTAAGTAGACGGGGAATGTCCTTGCTCCAAGGTCCGTATACTCGATAACTTTTGACGGGAGAACGTTATTATCCTACATCCAATAGTGATATACATTGCAATGGCACTTCAGCAATGGGTGAAAGATGTGTAAAAAGTTGATGGGGACACTTGCGCTTTTATGGCTACTCTTGTAGCCTCAATATGAGTGAGCGATCATCTTTTCTGAGATAATCGCAAAAATATTCATTAGACTGCTTTGAAACAGAGGATGAATGATGTGTACACAATTGCAGGACAATGGAGTGGCCGCTGCATGGATTAACTTGCATCCAAATGGAAACTGACATTTTAGGTCATGACAGCGTTGCAAAATGACGTCAATTACGAGAATGGTGAACGACCATGTCTGTCAACAAATGAAAGGTCACCACAGCGAAATATTTCGTAAGTGTCAAAAGTGTTAACGCCACACGCCGCAAACGCCTTGTAATGATCTGCTCTTTAAAGTATTAACCGTTACATTGTTTTAAAGCCCGCCAAACATTCTGAATATATAGTTACTTCCAGTGCAGCGGTGGAATCTGTATAAACATGTTTAGCTGACGACATGACGGTGTTGCACAAATAAATACTGATGGTTGCTGCAGGCTAGCCTTGCCAACCCTGCGCGTTGAGGATCAATCATGCAATCTCCCGTATAATGCATATGCATATTGGATAATAGTGACTCTAGTCGTTTGTCATTTGTGCGTTACTTCGCGTTCCGTATAACGTATTCCTGTGCCTACTATATTTGCAAAATTTTGTCAAATACGCGTGTTCTACACCCGTTAATATACATTTTGTTTAAGACGATTGCAATACCGGAACCTATCCAGATGAATACTTCATGTATATGCATGATTGACCTATTCATCCTGCACTACAAATATTCATATCCTTCAAAACACCTCCCTATTTATTGCACTTCCGATTAATTCCACAAAAAAATGTACTCCTGAAACCCACATATATTTAGAGTGTGACCTTTAAGAGTAAACTAATCAAGCAGATATTTGTGCGGTCAAGAACATTCCAAATGCATGCATAACAATTTCTACACATATTCCGCCAATGGTTAAGTATTGTATGGTTTTTATGCTGCTTAACATGAAAGTAGTCACCACAGCACATTGGATGGTGCCGAGTTTTGACAAATGTGCGCAGACATATCAGTGCAGGAAGGCTGCGCAAATAAATCGGTCAATATATATTCGGGAGATGATCCGTTATGGGACAGTCCATTAATTAAATTGTCGATTGATACTCATTGCTGCCTCTAAAACCAGATATCTTATAAATTCTTGACAGAATATATATTGGAAACCGATAACTGCTTTATATGCAGCTGTGTCATATATCGTGTGTAACTTTATCCGATTCTATCCAATTATTTGACACTGGTCAAACCAAGAGTTACACGAACAATATGTCCATTTTACGTATTCGATCGCATACAACAAATGCTAGGCTTTTATGGACCGACCATGTGGTAGTGTTTGGTGTTGTAAATCGGTACGAATGGAACCGGAGAGGTACCAAGGCAATCCCACTGCTTTTAATGTAAGAAAATAACTGCGCACTTCTCGTATGGTAAAAGATCCAAACTGATGCCAATTATTTAGTTGTATTCTAAGCTTGTGGCGCACTAGTTTGTCCAAAGGTGTGTTTTCGACCGACTGGAAGGATTGATAATGGTGCTTAACATTTTTGCCTAATAGTTATATAGTTATATCTTTTTGCAGTTTTTTAGAGTTTCTCTCAATGCCCCCAGTAGCTTACTTTAAATCCTTAGCCTAACACTCAACCACCCCTACCTCCCAGGCGTACGGACTGCTGTTATGGATCGCATCCAGTTACATGGTCGGAGTGAAGTTGGGTGGCTGGTACCGGAAGAGTTGCCAAATGGAGAGCAGGCAGAGACTCGGGATCAAACAAGCTGAGACAAATCG
>CM067352.1:55441667-55459167 GCA_034190875.2 Urechis unicinctus
TACTGCATACACCATAATGTTGGCCTTCATACCTTACTCAATAAATTGTTATTTGCTATATAATAACACGTGAACTATGAAAGATCGAAATACAAAAACAAATCCTCAAACACCTTCTATCTTCATGCATACATTATTCATTCGTGTACCAACGTAATCCAAATCGTGGCCAAGAAGCAGATGTATGGTGTGAAAAGTTAGACAAATGTATCAAAACCCGAGTGTTTGAGTGGCAATCGCACATTGAGCCGCTTTTGATGATAAACATGGTGTATAGGGACAATAATTATACGGGTGTGAAGAACATTGATAACGTGCGTTCAGTAACCACGCATGTTTTCCTATTTTCGTGTTGTGATCATCAGTAGCTTCAGGTAATTATATAATCCAGCAAGCATGTAAAATAAATCACGAAACACAAGGACTAAGAATACTCAAATAGGCTTAAGATTGATTATGTATCCAATAAAAACGAAATCGATTCTATTTAGTTTTCACTATTCCGCCTAATTATTCTTGATATTTGGCGGATTTATCATGCTGAAATCTCAACGAGACTTTCTTATAAACTGAGCTTTTCAACGCATATCTATGTTGCCTAGTCATATATACATTCTTCAACATATATGCGTCATTGCTCCTATGTGGAGCAGTTGCGTTTGATTTTGCAAACATTCGTCTCAATGCACCTCATGTGGAACTGGTCGAATAAAATATGACCCATAAGTCTGTCTATTTCTAATCATCGGTTTCTGAGTAATGAGGCTTTTATCCATTGGTTAAACTATTACATAGAATGCTGTATCGCAAATGCACACGGTGTCGTTGCCGAAATGAAACGAATTAAACAGCCAACGCCTTGTGATATGGGGTTCTATGCAGGTGCGTTGATAGGGCTGCATTTGGCGAATGTAATGCAATTCCTTTTGGGTATCGTATCTTACAAACGGCATGGTACGTTTTTTTTGATGCACATAACCAGACCGTTTCCGTCATTTCATGCTGAACGTTATTAAATAAAAGACATAGCCTGCCTAACGAGTCAATCACGCAAGAGCTGCCGTTTCTGCAGTCCACGATAGAGATAAGCTCATTGACGACGTTCGACCAGAGATGAAATTCTAAAGATAGTAAGCGGGATTTGTTATATACTTTATCGCAAATCCCCGCAGGCCACATTACTTATTTTACTATGCACCATAGTCGTTAGCTTTAGGGCCCAGCCGTCTACAATGTGTCTGCAATAACGCATTACTAATTTTGAGGTAAGTATCGCCTTGTCCTAAATACTCAATTTACTCTGGACTAACACCCTGGGATAGGGCAGGCCTCTAAATCAGTCGACAGCATTAGACCCGAAAATAGCTTCTAATACATATTTTTGTCACCTGTGCTTGATCTTGTGACATACAAAGCCGCTAGTAAGTTATCTGTAGCATGTAGCTATTTATATAGCAATATGTTCTCTGCTCTTCATCGGATAATCTTGAACGCATGTACAATTTGATGTTACGGATGTTCTTCTTGCACCTATCTGGGAGTATTTATAAAAGACAAAGGGCGCATGATACACAAAGTGCAGTTTATATCGCATTCGAAACTAACGATAGGAATGCTCAAAGAAACCAGATTGTTATGACGGACGCTGAATATGAAGGTAAACATAATAAACGCTGCGTATAAAGTATCAACTGAGGACTAATTGTGCCCTGGGATATATACAGTATGCATGCCCGCTTGTTACGTAGCGTTGTCTTTGATGTTTCATATGGAAACTCCATCAACCCGTACCTACCACAGTACTATAAAGTGATCCATATATATAGCTGCAGCACCTCTGCTTAAATATGAATTTCTAATGGCATGCTTCAGATATTAAAGAATACCATACCATTGCATACTTTTAATCGGTGTTAAAAAGTAGACATCCAAACGATAACGCAGTCATGCGATATCTTCATGGCCTCATTCGTATGCTAGATGCGTGGACAGAAAGTCTAGCATTTTTGATATGCAAACATAACGAAGACCACATTGAATTGATTACAAATTAGTAGACTTTTACTGCGCCAGTAACTGTGCATTACGAATAGGTTATATCATTATCAGTAAATTAATCAATATCAATGATGTAAACGTAGATTTAAAATTGACCGCAGTCGTGATAAAATATAGTTTCGAACGAACTAATATCGTTGGCAAGGTGACACAATATCCGCGAAACGTGAGCTATGGAAACGCAATGTATATTTTGTGATAAGTATTCCCATTATTGAGTCAACATTGCCCAAGCTACTTAATATACACGGCATTTTATTCTGTTCGTGGCTCTCCTGTGGATGTCATAAGACTACAAGCAGCCTCATATTGAGGTATTACTTTATGAACCAGCTAGCATAGATGACAAGTTTGACACGGCATTTCTGCATCGATTCGATTGTGTCATAAGTGAGTAACAGACGGCGCCAAGCATGCAGTAATGTTTTACCCCATCCATCCATTAACCATAAACAAGGGCTCCTCTTTGTAATGCTAATTTCCTTGCAAATCAGAAGCCCAGAGAAAGTTTATATGGGATAGTGGAGCACATGACAAAATATGTTGCAGTTGAAAATGATACTATGCTCGGTTTTCTGTGGAGGTTCAATTACCAATATCACATTCCTGTTATTGGTCCTCGTAATCCGTTATTTGACACTTTGTAAGATGTTCCGAGCAGTTACTACGCTTTGGATGTGCATATCCAATAATAAAGGAACCCAGTTAGCGTACTACTGTCACTGGATAATGGAAATCAGAGGAGTGTGCATGTCAATTAGCTCTAAACATGTTTGACGAATGTTTACTTATGCTGGCCCATAAATAACTCCGAACAGCACTATCAATGGCATCAGTCGTGTATGAAACATTACGATAAATGATAAATTGGCTTGTGTGTTCCTGGCATTCAAGATCATCACAGGGATAACGGTTCATAGTTAAATGCAAGTACATCGTTGAATGTTATGTGTTCGATTTACGATGTAGAGAAAATTCATCATATCTCTGCTCTGCACGAGTGAAACAGAGATTAAAGTGCTCATTAAACACCCACAAAATTATTATGGTTCCCATGAAAGTTGCAGCGACACAAATGATGCACCACCTTAAGCTTTGAATGCTGTATTGTATAGTGTCAGACACTATTCACGTTATCAGCCACTATGACTGCTACATTTAAGATTATTTGTAAAAAGACGATTCATCGGTATGTAACTATCAATCAGACACGGAACGCCATAATAACATCGACAATCACGTACATAATCTCCGGTGGCTATTGTGACAGGATATTTTTTGGAAACATGTGATGAGTATATAAACCCTTTTATGGGGTTTTTTCATCGGCCCGAACATCTACAGTGATCCAATGTGAATAAAAGTCAGTGACCACAGATACACAGTTTCTACCACTGTTAATTATGTGACACGCATACACTCTTAGTGGATATCTTATAACAAAATCTAAATAATTGACTATTGGTGTTAAGTAATCCAGATCAGCGAAAATGCATGCAGAATACAAACATATCTAATGTCATAAATTTGACAATATCTAGTGCGCGATTGATAACACTATACTTTACGTTTTCCTGCTGGCAATGTTTGCATACAAAAGGGCAAGTTATGCATTAGGTGGTGCGATAATACGACAAAAGCAGGGATGGTCTACGTATATAATGCGCTCCAATATTAGGTTGATGGGCAGACTTGTACGTGGCAATGAATAAATTGCCGGCACGGAATAAAGACGATTACGATGAGGCTCACCACCTGCGGCTTTTTGTTGGCACTGTATAACGCCAGCTAGCTAAATTAGACACATATGTCACGCTCCTAGAGTAACCGAGTAAAAAGCTTTTTGTAAATGTATCGCATTCAATCACTGCATAACCCGATTAATCCAATAATGTGTTGTGCTTGTCGCATTCCGAAGAATATCTACATTCGATATAACTTTTATATGATATACTTCAATAAACCAGATGCATGAAATAAATAAATATGACTTTTATTCGACGCCTTATCTAAGTATGTGTCTGATACATGTACTTCAATGCATAGGTGTGAGAAATGTATATACACAAAAGGAATGAAGTCTTTCCCTAAAGCTGTCCGTTGTGGCGTGCCCCAGGGATCCATCTTAGGACCACTGCACTTCACTCTCTACACATCGTCGCTTCGTCGCCCGATACAAACTTCTGATATCAACTATCATCTATATGCTGATGACACCCAGATTTATTTAAGCTGCGATCATGTTTATTTCGGCTAACAAATGCTTACTGCAAGCGGAGCAGCGGCGGGCTTTTGGTGTTGCCGGCCCATTCTTTTTTATTCTCGGAAAATTTACGGCTAATATTTGCACATAGCATGTTGCACTTACTGCGGAATTTACGCTACATAAAATGAATTATGATTATTATTTTTATCATTCCCAAAACAAATAGTTTCATCCAGGTCCACAGGCTTATGAATAATTCGTAAACAGAGTCGCTCATCAGGACCCACTCATAACTCACTGCGGCGATTCTTCATTAACCCTTCTATCGTCCTATTTTGCGGCCATCGAAACGTTCAAATATATAATATATCGAAGTTGTGTAATTCCCTAGTAGCATGTGCACTGTTTTTTATGCTATTTTTGCTATCTGGATTGCATTTAGTCTACACAACTGAGGGAAAAATCGGTGAGTGTTCGTTTCTGGGATTTTGCACGTTACCCTTTAACAATTCTGCACATAAAGTAGAATATAGATATTGTTGGATATCGTGAAATCATAATATTAATAGACTGTGTGGGGTGATAACGTTTTGTTGGGATAGGGAAATTCTGGAAGCAATAATGATGGAGTACAAAACCTCAAGTAGCGTTGAAATGGAACGTGCCAAAATATGAATAATATACAAAATTTGGAGCTAAAACCCGGGGTTTTTGGTGAAATGTGACCGGCTTGATATTAACATTTTGAATTGAGGCACGATGTTGTCATTTTCACTCAGCCAGTAGACGAAGTGGAGTAGCGCAGTTACGAAAAATGAGGCTCGTTGTGACATTTTTTTGAGGATACAACAACAGTGAGTGTATGTGTCGAGTTGTAACACATGCTGCTCTTGAGTATAAAGAGAGGTTTTGCATTGAGCTGGGATTCGACTAATTAAGGCTGTGTTTGTGTTGAGCAATGCTATCGGTATTGGTGTTTGAGGAATACAGCTATACTATACTGTGTTTAGGAGTGAGGCACCCAAAGTGTGAGTTGAACTGTGTTTGTGAAAGCTGTCCGATGCATCTAAGAGCATTAGAGCTCCGGCTCAAGGCTGGTTAACAAGGAGTAAGGTGAAAAGCTGAAGACTGTATGAATGACTTAAATCATAGGATTTCTGCCGTAGAAGTGGCTCAGGGTCAGTATGAGCTGAATATTGGAGAAGAATGATTAGAGGATGTCATAGAGGAGATTGCTGTTGTGTTCAAAAGGGCTCGGTTAGTAGTATAGATAGTGTCGGTTCTGGCGCTCAGCCCCTTCATCTATAATATTTCCTCCAAAACAGCTTATACAGGGTTTTTGCTCACCCTAAGTCGGACCCGACGCCTTCACCATGATTGTTCGTAGGTATACTAGTGTGTACATAGGCTAAAGTGTCTACACCGTTCGCGGCCATCCACCTCTTTGAATTACAAGCTCGTGTGACACTGGCTGACATGCTCCTCCAGGCGTTCCACTCGCTCCATAGGATCATTGTGCTTAACCTCCAGATATTTCACCATGTCTTTTAGGTCCACAAGGTCATCGTACTTAGTCTCAATATCACCCAAAACATCACTCAGTTCGTTCTCCAGATGTATTATATCGTCTTGCAGATAATCTATGTCTAACTTCAACTTTTTTTCAAGTAATATGCATTTCCGTGGTCATTTCTATACCTTATGCCCTCGTTTATTCAATAGATTAGTATATACAGTGCGTAAATATCCGCGCAATAAAAATTATGTTATGTATTAGGGCCGGTCTATATCATTCACATTCACCCAATTTTTGTCTGATACCTTCCAATGCTTTGTCTTTTCCACGTTTTTTTTCGTCGATTGAAACAGTCGGGTGCGCTTCTACAGTTCCAGCTTTAATTTCGTTCTTCATTTGGGAATATATTGTGACCTCAGCTAAAACGAATTTAAACTCATGATCCGAGAAATTACCAACTTCAAGTGCTGTCGATACGATGTCTGTAGTGGTATTCAATTTACTTGGTGCTAGAATGTTTTTCACCTTGAAGGTCAATCACCGACTGACGAATTTTCCAGCAATTCCAAGTAGCCCACAAGTGGCTCCAGTAACACCCAACACTATAAGAATAGGAATGGCAGCTACTGTAGTCACTATGCATGAACAAGCCTATAGATTCAATAAAAATGGAACATACAAACCGGGCCCGCTGTACCCACCCCATATAGCAGCTAAGCAGCTGACATATCTCCTCATCCAGGTGCAAGCAATCGACAGTACAGAGGCGTTCACGGTGGAGTTCTCCAACCTGTTTGAGCACTACTTGGTGCCAAACATAAGGGACAATGAACTTGTAGTTGGCTAGAGTGCCAACCACACGCAATACTGGCAGAACCATGTAAATTTTGTTGTATTGTGTGCAACCTCCAGCTACTGTGTATCTGCGTTGGACCTTCTAAACTCTGGACAAGAGAATCTATCATGGACTATGCCATGAGTTCGGTGTTGCTGAAAATACCGATTGAAGGATAAAAGGTGTTAACCAGGGCCTCGGGTGGGTCTACTTTACCAACCTGATGCGGTTGTTAGTGTCCGGAGCATTTTTTGGTTTACAGAGGCAGCCTTAATACGGGCGCTAAGTGGATCCTTCAGCCCTGAAAGCTCATTCACTTGAAATTTCCAAGCTCCACTATTACCCCTCCATTACTCCTTCAGGCGTGCCATTTTAGCTTCCAGCTGTTTTATCTCCCCTTCTAGCTTAATTATCTAAGCAAGGTTTTTGACTAGTTCACTCCTCTGGGTCTGCATAGCATTGTCAAGCCCTATAAGCTATCTGAGACCCCAGTGTTGCAATAGCTGTAAACTACTTGGCATTGTCAGACGTGTCCCTAGAAGAGTACTTAACCAGTAAGTATGCTCTGTGGCTCGAATTAAGAACGTGTGATGACGACCAGCTGCACGGTAGTGGCAGGGGCGGGGAAGAAAGACCTTAAGCGGCCACCATGCGCAGTAAAGTGTCCTCACCCAAAAGTATAACTCTGTGCTGAACGATCTACGTGTGCAGGCCCGCTGGGTGGTGCTCATTCACACCAATGACCATGGCTCATTTGAGGAGGCCCTACGTGAGAATGTTCTGATCCCAACAAGGGAACAAACGCGCCGCAGTGCGCCAGCTACAAGCATAGATCAAGCACACAAAACTGCTGCTGAAGACTGATCAATCTACTGCATATGCCATCGATTGAAACGATATTCGCCCTGACAGCAGCTGCTGCCTCAATTACGAGTATGGGTATCTTCATCTGGGTTATAGTGTACTACCAACGCTGGGTTCACCAATATATTAGACTCGCGAAGTGTATACATATATTCAGGGATCCTGATACCATCATTGATCAACTCCTTGTACTAAACTCGGCTAGCCCAGTGGTCACTGAGTCTAAGTGAGCGAAACCCATAGGGTACATGTCTTTTAGGAGAGATAAGCTTGCTGCTGTCATATCTGTGGGTCAGGCCCGTACCTTGGTGAGCAGCGCCTTACAATTGGCCAGATTGAATTCATGTCTGAGGAAGTGATCACAAAGCTGTATGCGCGATACGAGGCTCGGCTAGGCGCCAGCATGACGCACAATATAGGTATGGCACTGTTTCAGCTATACTCAGATAGTGCTTTTATGTTTCTACCAATACCACCAGAACACCAGCCAAAGCTAATTACAGACCTCAAGGCCGACCCGTTTGTTGGGCACGCACTAAGCACTAGTACATGTGAGCTATATCAATACTATGGAATGTTCTTAGCTCCATTTACCCCGACTTCAACAGCCGTTAAGCACTGTCAATTTGAAGATACCAAATTTTGTAATCAACAAATTAACAGGGGCCGGCGGAGAGGAAGAGTATGTAAGAACTACTACTTACGCGCTATAGCATGTGCTTACCTCCGCTATAACATGTGCTTAACTCTGCTATAGTATGTGCTGTGAATTGGACGATCAAATTTAGTAAGTAAACATGAAGGAAACGAACACGGATCAAGCCGAGACAATGCTGGTATAGATAACGTCAGTGACCAGTGAGCAACCTATAAAAAAAGCTAAAAGGGTTGAAGCAGGGCAAAAGGGTGCTGCAGCTCCAAAAGCCAATCAGAATAAGCTTCTGAGAAAGCTCCGTGAGGCTAAGGCCACGCTTAGACATGCTAGAGATGAAGCTGTTGAGCCAACATAAACGAGCAAGCCTCCGGTAACATGGGCTTAGTCAACATTTTGTCGGCTGCGTTGGGTTGGCTGGAGTAGCATGGCATTGGTACAGGTACAGACAAGTAGCCTCACTCCCTAAACTGGTTGTGCCTCCGGACGTCATTCGAAAGGATCCTTTTTATATGGAGTAAGATGACAACACCAACTACTGATGGAAAAATGCTCGTCAAAGCGCTGTACCACAGTGCAGTTGTTTCCGGTATATTTATAGGTTATGCCAAGCTCAGTAATATGGTACTGCGTGGGTCTCTGCAGCGTCTTGAACTAATACCATGCGACCTGGCTATGGCTGTTGCCGATATATCACTAGCCATGGCCTCAGAAGGTATGCAAATTAAACAAGGGATGTTACCAGTTGATATACTGCAGTACATGGCAGTGCTGGACAGTCGTAGCCTTGCCTTATTTGGGGAAGAACAATTTCGTTACGACGCAGCCAAGTGGGACGTTGAAAGGTACACATCATAATATGGAAATAGAACAGCAACAATATGCTGCAGACAGCATAGGCCAAGATGCAAACTAAGCGGTTAGACTTCATTGCAATGCAGCTGCCTCAACGCCCTTGCGAGGGACAATTTCGTTATGCTAATCATACTTTCAGGCATAGGCCAATGTAAGCGACGAGCTGCTATGCGTGAGGGACTACTTTCAGGGATGTTGATGCTATGCAGGTAATCCCATTGACCCACTGGACTCCGAGCCTCAGCGTTCAGAATTTTACGAGCCCTCAGGTGACCAAAAGGGACGTGAGGTGATGCTCCATATCCTGTGTATGGCTAAGACTGGACTGATCGTGTATAGACAGGCTAAATAGTTTGCATAAAACCAAACTCTTTTTTTACTTGACATTTAGAAACTCATAAGTATATATGCATATGATGATGGATCACGTGCAAAACATCTACTATAGTCCTAATAGCTACTGGAAAGGCATTACAGCTATCGCGAAGCTAGCAAGAGAAGCAAGGGTTTCTGAGAAAGTAAGCTATATCGCAAGTCTACAAGCAAATACAAGAATACATTCCTAGACCAAAATGGCCATAATGAGGTTCACCAAGACAATCTCTTATTTCTTCCGCATGAAAAAACGGACTTATAAGTATGCCCTCACAGTGGTGGACGTGGCCTCTCACTACAAAGCAGCTAAGGCTTAAGAGGTTGCACGTGCACTCGAAGGATACACAAGCAAGGGATACTGCATTGGCCTAAACTACTTCAGGTCGACTGGACTGAAGTTTACTAGAGCAGTAACTCAGATGCTAGCAAAGCATGGAGTCTTGGTCAGGCATGGCCATGTGGATATCCATCGAGACCAGGCTAAAGTGAAACACCTCTTTTGACACCAGTCTGCCGTGGAGTTTAGGACTACTGGGAAACGATCAACTGAGTGGTTTCCTCAACTGCAGGTTGTAGTGTCTGTGATAAATAATGAGGTGACACGCTTGACTGGAATAAAACCTTAAGATCCTATAATGGCTAATCAAGCTGCTCAAAAGCCCTCTTCTTTCGTACCAGGGCGTCCGCTCGGGGGCAAAAGATTCCCTCTGGTGTTGGTGTTTGCTACCTCTACCAGCGAGATGAGCTAGAGCAAGACCACCGTCGTTGGGCCAGTGACCCTGTGTGGTCACTCAATGTTAACCGGATTAAAACCTCTGTCACTAAACCTGGTGAACCTGTACTATACTATTTGTTAGATGGACCACTCAGTGGCTTTGTAAAGTAGAAGCTACTTGTGGTGCCATCTGATACCCAGTTGCCACCTGACAGTATTCTCAATTACACAATATATATCTAGATTATATACACAATAATGGTAGTATTTGCAAATGAGTGCCCCCGATATGAGTCAGAAAGAAAGACCCCTGTAACAGGCCCAGTACGCAACAGTTTTGCAACACACATATATATGATAAAACATGGCGTCGTTCATCGTCTTTGTACAGTTTGTCAGAAGAGTATAAGACATAACTTAGGATTGTGAATGGATTGTGGGTTCTATAAAGTCACCAAAAAGAAAAAGGTTGCTTCACAACAGCCTGGAGTCGGTGACACTGACTCACCAGCCGACGACACTGAGTATGTTGAGCCAAAGAAAGAACGGGGATTTCCTACTGTATAAAAATAGAAATCCAGTAAAACTTGGCACTGCCAACAAGGTCAAAGTCCACTGGTTGTCTAGTTGTTGTGGTTGTCAACATGGTTAAAGTATGCTTTTTTGTACAGAACAATTTCCATTTAGAGATATATATATATATATTAAACATGACTCACAATACTTGGGCACGTTAAGCCTAAAACGATTATGTTACATTTCACGGTTTTAAACAATCTTACCCACGCTCTTAGATTGCACTTTAAGCACTTGAAAAGCGTAACTAATTTGACAGCGTATATAATGAGATATTTGCTAGATTAATGACTTGGTGTCACTTCCAGTCCCTAAGCCACACAAAGCAGTCCCATTCCCCTCGCCTCGCAAAGTCCCAGCAACACGCAAAGCAGCCCCAGTCCCCACACCCCTTCTTAATTTCAAGAAGACTAAGTGGGCTGTTAAAAACCATTTGTGTGGATGGGTGATGAGCATTCCTGAGTCTCATCCCCCCGGCTCAGACCTTATGATGTTCTTAATAGGCGTGAATTAAGTATCAGTTTGCCCTCAAATTAAGACTTATGATGCACATCAATGATAAAACCACTGAGTATGTTGAGCCTGTATTGCGTAATAAGCAGCAGGTGGTTCTCGCCTCAGAACATATTAACTATGCGCAAAACCGGAGTAATGTTAATATCCAAGAGTGGTTCGAGAAGTGGACCAATAAAGGTTCTGGTTGAATTTGAAGCAGTCACAACTCTGTGGATTGATATTGCCAACTACCAGTGATTTAAAGGTGGCTCCTACTTGTCGCTACTGAGTGAGGTGGCAGCAAGAAAGCTATCATAAACACAAAAAACACCGACGACTACAGCCTTCCATAGCCTATTGAATCGGCTCTGCACCCGATTGTCAAGGATCCACCGCGACCATAGAAATATTGCATTCGGTGGCTGTTAACCCTGTTGGAAGGTAAAGGCGTGGAATATCCAACAATGTGTTGCATATTGAGAAGGTTGAAAAAGCATACTAACCTAGCCTTGAACGTTTTTGGCTGGGATGTAGGGGGGTGGGGGGGGGGCTACTATCATACACCACATCACTGATTGAGAAGGATGGCAAGTTTTATTACACGCTAATTAAAGATCTGAACCGCTTGCTGTATGAGTAAACACAGTAAATTCTTCTGTGAGCGATGCCTACATGGTAATATCACTTCAAAACTGCTCTCTGAGCACAAACCTGAGTGTATGGGGTTAGGGCAAACTGCTGTGGGAGTGGATATGCCCAAGGAAGGGAAGAACATATTATCCTTCCAGAATTGGCAGAAGCAGCTAGCTGCCACTTACGTTATCTACGCCGACTGTGAGGGGCTCACAGTAAAACGTCCAGGTACTGCACTTGATGCTACCAAGAGCAACACGCAGAAAACAGAGGAGCATGAGCCATGTGGTTACATGTATGTAGTTGTCCGGGGTGGTGGCCAGGCCAAACCACGTGTGGAGTATAGAGGTAACACAGTGGAGAAATTCTTGCAAGCCCTGCAACAGGAAGAGCTCAAGATCAAAGCAGTTCTGTCATAACCTGTTCCCATGCGCTTGACGCAAGAGAATAAAATAGTGCACAAGGCAACAACCCATTGTCATGTGTGTAAAACAGAACTGGGCTAGGACTGTCCGCGACCATTGTTATATACATTGCTAAGTACATTGCCAACAATGCAAGCAACCTAAAACTGCGGTTGAATCCTAAGACAACGGCCGTGCCTGTAGTATTCTATTACCTACGGGGCTATTACTCCCACCTCTTGATTCAGGCCGTTAGCAAGGTAGAAGGGAAGGTCAACTGTATCCCAAACAATATGGAGAAGTGTATTGACAGTACACATTTCCTCCTTGCCTCGCTTGGCAAGCTGGTGTTTGCAAACCACCTACACGACAATGTAATAATGACTGAGTATGAGCCTGATGAAGCGAAATGTCAGCTACTTCTGCGCAAGGGAGTGTTTATGGATGGCTGGTACATCAAAGCAATTATATCCACTTTGAACCATGACATTTTTCAATCAGGATTGCATAGTCGCTGACGATACCTTTTTGTTCCGAAGCAAATTGTTTAAAATGGCATCCACTTCTTCTCAGTAGTACGTATTGTGCACTTATATGGTCATCACCTCTGTAACACTGAAAAACAGTGTAATGGTCAATCGATTTAAAACTTGTTATTTGGAATATTTGCTTATCCCGTTTAATCGCTCAGTGTCTAAATGTGCAATGACACAACCTTAGAGGATGGAAGCTGTCGAGTTGTGATCAGCAAGCGGCGATTTTCAAAATAAATATTTTACCCCGTTACGCAATTTGCAGTTTCCCATTTGACGGGTCATGCATTAGCGAATGTCATACTTTTACCAGCGCATATGCCATGCAATGAAAATAAGCAGTTTAAGTTATTACAGCGGCAGTAAAACAATTAACCTTTTCTATGTTGTTTACTCATTTTATAGCGCATCGAGTCGCCAAAATTCGATTAGTCATTGCGAAGCACATTCACAGAAATTATATATAGAGCAGCATTGGAATCAGAGAAAGGTACACTATAGTTGAAAAAGCATCGAATAGGTTTAGCTTTAAACGGATAAGGACTTTCCTAGCTCCCTGCATGACGATCCTCTAGGTCAACCAATATGGCCGTATGTTTTATTGCGGCTCTAATTTTGTCTTTGAAGTAAATACATCCAGTCATTTATCAATTACCACCGTACGATAACCAGCTCATCGTTTTGACTATGCTTATAGGAAAGTAGATATGAAAACTTAAAAAAACCAAAATGTTTCTACAAGGTGAGCTGTTCATTATCTATAAATGCTAAATACTTGCGCTCGACAACGCAAAATGCAGACTTGTATTCTTACCTGACCCAACTGTGCCAGCAGAAATGTCCTGCACTTGACAGGTCAACGCAGGTCAAACAACATTATGTCGCCACACGATTTTAAAATCGTCACTAAACATCACAATTGTTACTCGCAGGTATGGAAACATAATGTGAAATTCAGTCATTATGCGCCTATGTGTATTGTAAGAGCAATCCGCAGCGTGTAAAACGCCGACAAGGATATGGGACATACATATATATATATAGATATATATATATATAGAGATATAGATATATATATAGATATATATAGAGAGATATATAGAGAGAGAGAGATATATATATATAGATAGAGAGATAGAGAGAGAGAGATATCTAGAGAGAGAGAGAGAGAGGAGAGAGAGAGAGAGAGAGATCCTCTAGAGAGAGAGATCTCTCTCTCTCTCTCTCTCTCTCTATATCTCTCCCTAGAGAGAGAGATCTCTCTCTCCCTCTGAGAGAAAAAGAGAGAGAGAGAGAGACCCTGCCTCTCTCTCTCTCTCTTTCTCTCTCTCTCTCCCTCTCTTTCTCTTCCGAGAAGAGAGATCTCCCTCTCTCTCTCTCCCTCTATCTAGAGAGAGAGAGAGAGAAGAGAGGAAGAGAGAGAGAGAGGAGAGAGAGAGAGAGGGAGCTCTCTCTCTCTCTCTCTCCTCTCTCCTCTCTCTCTCGAGAGAGAGAGAGGAGAGAGAGAGACAGAGAGGAGAGAAGAGAGAGAAGAGGGAGAGAGAGAGAGAGAGGAGAGAGAGAGAGAGAGAGAGAGAGAGAGAAAGAGAGGAGAGAGAAAGAGAGAGAGAGAGAGAGAGAGAAAGAGAGGAGAGAAAGGAAGAGAGAGAGAGAGAGGGAGAGAGAGAGAGATAGAGAGGGAGAGAGAAGAGAGAGAGAGAGAGAGAGATAGAGAGAGAAAGAGAGAGAGAGAGATATAGGGAGAGAGAGAGAGAGATATAGAGATATCTCTCTCTCTCTGGGGGGAAATAGATATAGATATATATATATATATATATAGAATATATATTTATATATATATATATATATATATATATATATATATATATATATATATATATATATGGGGGGGTAGTGCAATGACAATACAAAAGTATTTTCCTACAAAAGAATTTCAGCCTGCATGTTGTTATTGCGGTGCAAGGTATCACGGTGGTCGTCTTGTTGTATTAGTGCTCTTGCACAAGTCTATTTAAATATATTTGCAAATTAACTGTTTTCCTAGCGACAGCAAATCGAAATTGTGTTATTGCAGAAAAACACTATATACAGTTTTGTTCTGCAACAAACATATAACAAATTATTTCAACTGTCTCTATGGATCAAATGTAACGTCTATTATATGAAAATATCATAATGTCTCTATGGGTCAGGGTTTAATAATAATAATGGTTTAATGGTTTATTGTCTCAAATAATACAAATACAAAAACAACAACAGTTTACCGATTTAACATCAAGTGTATTGAGACAAATAGAAACTGGAACAGTAAACTGTTTTTTCAGTTTCCTGGATTAACTACACTAAATGACAGAAGTAACTAACAGCTGAAAGCACTAGAAAAAATATATAAAGTATTTATTTACTTATTCAATGATATAATGTCACATAAATATATAGATATATTGTTATTGAATGGAGGATATAAAGTACAGGAATAATTGTTCCTTAAACATATGACAGCTCTTATTGATTTCAATATTATGTAAAATGAAAATTTCATTCCCGAAATATGCGGCCATATAAGTTAGCGATTTTTGCTTTATTGTTGTATGAAGTCTATATCCTGATAATTGCCTAGTGTGATAACCATGTACAGTATCTTTGGTTCTGAACATATTAAATAAAGTTTCAGGCCACCAGTTTAATCTATACTTGAACATAAATAAACAACATTTTAGTGTGTGCAGATTAAAAATATTAAGGATTTTACATAGTACAAATAACTCAGGAGTATGTGCTCTGATTTCTGCATTACATATGATTCTTACAGCACGCTTTTGTGGTAAATGTAACCTCATTAAATATTTATGAGCTGCATTACCCCAGATTAGATTACAATAGGTCAACTACGGATAGATAAATGTATAATACATATTGATAAGAGTCTCTCTATTTAATTTATTTCTAACCTTTTTTGAGAATACCAATATTTTTCGATACTTTATTTGAGATTAATTTTATATGACTAGACCCTGACAGTTGATTGTCTATAACAACACCGAGAAAACCTATTGTGTTCACAGTATCAAGTAAATTATCATCAATAATTATTTTGTTGATTCTATTTCTGATATTTCTATTACATGAAAAGGTCTTTTTTTTTTTTTACATTAAAAGTTAGGCGGTTTACATGTAACCAATTGACAACTTTATTAAGCTCAATGTTAAATTCAAATTCAATTTTGTTAGCATCTTTTCCAAACATGAATAAATTTGTAACATTCCATAAGATACTTGACATAAATCATCAATATATAGTAGAAAAAGTATGGGTCCCATGACAGAACCCTGGGGATCCCCACAAGTTTTTTGTTTGTTTCTGAGAGTATTCCAATTAACTGATTGATATTTTTCAGATAAATTATAAACCAATCTAGTGGCTTACCTCTAATACCATAACATTGTAATTTTGTATTAAGAATATCATGGTTTACAGTATCAAAAGCATTGGCGAAATCCAGAAACACACCTATAACAAGTTCACCTTTATCCAATGAATTCATCATTTTATTAATAAGTGCTACTTCTGTAGAATAGATTTTCTATATCCAAACTGGTTGGATGACAAAATACCATATTTATCAAGATAATTGATAAATCTATTGAAAATTAATTTTTCCAATATGTTAGAGAACACAGAATGTAGTGAAATAGGTCTATCATTTTCTAGTTGGGTTACACTATCTTTCATGTGAATTGGCACAGCCAATTTTAGTTTATGAGGCATAATACCTTGAGTAAATGATAAATTAATCACATGACAAAGGGGTTCAAGGAGTCCATGGTAAGTTTGTCTAATTATATTTGGATTGAAGTCATCCCAACCTGGACTACTGTTTTTCAAACTAATAATGACACATTCAAGTAGTAACAGGACACCGAAAAAGGACTGTGAACAACTAGTTTGTAAATACTCAGAAATATTATTGTTTACGTTTGGGATCTTGTCACATAACTTTGGTCCAACATTAGTAAAGTACTCGTTAAAATTGTAAGCAATTAATTTTGAATCACATGTTACATCACCATTCAATACAAATTCAATCGATTTGATGACTACATTAATTATCAAAGACAGTGAATGTTAAAGTTGGACGCAAAGCCATCCTAAAATTGTTAATTATCTGAGCCGTCAAAAGTATTTTGCTCCCACATCAGTAATTCTTCATTTCGATGCCTCGCATTCAAGTATGTAGAAACATTGCTTTGGACAGAATTATCCCTAATAACGTAAATCCTTGCCTTTATATTGCTTAGAGTACTTCATACCACATCCAATCTTCGTTTACTTTCAGATCACCGTCCTCGTAAGTGAAGCGAAATATCTTTATGGAATTCAGTTCACAGATTCCTTTCTTCTTGGACCACGATTTATAATTAAACGAGCCACAATACAGTTTGCTGTAGCAGAGAACTGCACACTTTGCTGTGCTTGCATTAAAGGCGACGCCAATACGGTATGTGGGTGACAACCGTCGACTGAAGTGAGCTGCAGTAGGATTATTGTACTCGGTGAACTTGACTGGCGCTTCATTAACACATAACAATCGCTGGATACAAATAAGTAAATAAGAAATCAATTGTTCATAAATATTTACAAACAGGAATAATTATGGTTACCTGCCTCGAACTAACACAGTTCATTCCCACCTGTCAGTATGCGTTACTACTTAATGACTTGTGCAAATATAATTGCCAGTTTAAATGAAACACACCTGCAAATACTTCTACCTCACACAGT
>CM067352.1:55464167-55694640 GCA_034190875.2 Urechis unicinctus
TCAGAATAAGTCTACAGCCCAGAGAGCTTAGTTCAGTCATCAGTAACAGGGCTGGAAGTTAACTAAAATAGCCACCCCTCCTGACCTGTCCTGGTGACGGGTGGCCATTTTAGATGTTAACTGGCCTCAAGAAATTCTACCCCTCCAAACAAAAAAGATGCCATGTTAGGAGAACCCCACGTCAGTGACATACTGAGCTGGTGACAAGAACCCCAGGTCAGTAACGACTGGCTGGTAATAAAAAGAACCCCAGGTCTGTGTCAAGCTGGGCTGGTGATGAGGAGGTGAAATGAATTGCAGATAAATACAGAGCAGATTAAGTGTACAACAATGAGACACTATACACAGGTGCATACATCAAAACTGTACGACCATCAATCAGGACCAGGTGGAGCCTAACAGCCATACTGGGTAAACAGAACTTCTGATAAAAAACTTCTACTTAAACAGACTGTTGAAGCCATACTCACTCACAACAAATACAGATAATATTCATTTTGGTCATTCTGATGGTTTTAACAAAAATCACATTTAGACATAACATGTCTTTTTAAGCCCCAGTGATTGATATATCTCAACGAAATATGATAAACAAGAGAAGCCAAAACATTGATGAAGCCACAACATTGATGAAGCAACAACATTGGTGAAGTCACAAAATTGGTGAAGCCACAATATTGGTGAAGCCACAATATTGGTGAAGCCACAGTATTGTAGAAGCCGCAATATTGGTGAAGCCACAATATTGGTGAAGTTACAACACTGGTAAAGCCACAACATTGGTGAAGCCAAAATATTGATACAACCACAGTATTGGTGAGGCCACAATATTGGTGAAGCCACAGTATTGTTTAAGCCACAACACTGGTGAAGCCAAAATATTGATGAAGCCACAATCATGATGAAGCTACAGCATTGGTTAAGCCACAACACTGGTGAAGCTACAACATTGGTGAAGCCGCAGTCTTGGTAAAGCCACAGTAGTGGTGAAGCAAAATATTGGTTAGGCCACAACATTGGTGAAGCCACAACATTGGTGAAGCCTCAGTATTGTCGAAGCCACGTTAGTGGTGAGGTCACAATATAGGTAAAGCCACAACACTGATGAAGCCACAACATTGGTGAAGCAACAACATTGACGAAGTCACAAAATTGGTGAAGCCACAATATTGGTGAAGCCACAATATTGGTGAAACCACAGTATTGTAGAAGCCGCAATATTGGTGAAGAAGCCACAATATTGGTGAAGTTACAACACTGGTAAAGCCACAACATTGGTGAAGCCAAAATATTGATAAAACCACAGTATTGGTGAGGCCACAATATTGGTGAAGCCACAGTTTTGTTTAAGCCACAATATTGGTGAAGCCAAAATATTGATGAAGCCACAATATTGGTGAAGCCACAGTATTGGTGAAGCCACAATATTGCTGAAGCCACAATATTGCTGAAGTCACAACACAGGTAAAGCCACAACATTGGTAAAGCCGAAATATTGATACAACCACAGTATTGGTGAGGCCACAATATTGGTGAAGCCACAGTATTTTTTAAGCCACAACACTGGTGAAGCCAAAATATTGATGAAGCCACAATCATGATGAAGCTACAGCATTGGTTAAGCCACAACACTGGTGAAGCTACAACATTGGTGAAGCCGCAGTCTTGGTAAAGCCACAGTAGTGGTGAAGCAAAATATTGGTTAGGCCACAACATTGGTGAAGCCACAACATTGGTGAAGCCTCAGTATTGTCGAAGCCACGTTAGTGGTGAGGTCACAATATAGGTAAAGCCACAACACTGATGAAGCCACAACATTGGTGAAGCAACAACATTGACGAAGTCACAAAATTGGTGAAGCCACAATATTGGTGAAGCCACAATATTGGTGAAACCACAGTATTGTAGAAGCCGCAATATTGGTGAAGCCACAATATTGGTGAAGTTACAACACTGGTAAAGCCACAACATTGGTGAAGCCAAAATATTGATAAAACCACAGTATTGGTGAGGCCACAATATTGGTGAAGCCACAGTTTTGTTTAAGCCACAATATTGGTGAAGCCAAAATATTGATGAAGCCACAATATTGGTGAAGCCACAGTATTGGTGAAGCCACAATATTGCTGAAGCCACAATATTGCTGAAGTCACAACACAGGTAAAGCCACAACATTGGTAAAGCCGAAATATTGATACAACCACAGTATTGGTGAGGCCACAATATTGGTGAAGCCACAGTATTTTTTAAGCCACAACACTGGTGAAGCCAAAATATTGATGAAGCCACAATCATGATGAAGCTACAGCATTGGTTAAGCCACAACACTGGTGAAGCTACAACATTGGTGAAGCCGCAGTCTTGGTAAAGCCACAGTAGTGGTGAAGCAAAATATTGGTTAGGCCACAACATTGGTGAAGCCACAACATTGGTGAAGCCTCAGTATTGTCGAAGTCACGTTAGTGGTGAGGTCACAATATAGGTAAAGCCACAACACTGATGAAGCCACAACATTTGTGAAGCCAAAATATTGGTTAAGCTACAACACTGGTGAAGCCACAGCATTGGTGAAGCCAAAATATTGATGAAGGGATAACATTGATGAAGCCACAACATTGGTGAAGCCAAAATATTGGTGAACTGTGAAGCCACAGTATGGGTGAAGCTATGTTATTGGTGAAGCCACAATATTGATGAATCCACCATATTGGTGAAGCCACAGTATTGGTAAAGCCACAACACTGGTGGAAACACAACACTGGTGAAGCCACAACATTGGTGATGCCACAGTATTTGTGAAGCCTCAATATTGGTAAAGTCACAACATTGGTGAAGCCACAAGAGTGGTGAAGCCACAATATTGATGAAGTTACAATATTGATGAAGCCACAGTATTGGTGAAGCCACAATGTTGATGAAGCCACAATATTGATGAAGCCGAAACACTGGTGAAGCCACAACATTGGTGAATCCCAAAAAAAGATGAAGCGATAACATTGATGAAGCCACAAAATTGGTGAATCCTAGATTTTGGTGAAGCCACAGTATTGGTGAAGCCACAATATTGGTAAAGCCACCACACTGGTGAAGAAACAACATTGGTGAAGCCTCAATATAAGTATAGCCACAACACTGGTGAAGCCACAACATTGGTGAAGCCAAAATTTGGATGAAGGGATAACATTGATGAAGCAACAACATTGGTGAAGCCAAAATATTGGTAAAGCTACAACACTGGTGAAGCCACAACATTTGTGAAGCCAAAATATTGGTGAAGGGATAACATTGATGAAGCCACAACATTGGTGAAGCCAAAATATTGGTGAAGCCACAGTATGGGTGAAGCTATGTTATTGGTGAAGCCATAATTTTGATGAAGCCACAATATTGGTGAAGCCACAGTATTGGTGAAGCCACAGTATTGGTGAAGCCACAATATTGGTTAAGCCACTAAAACTGGTGAAGCCACAATATTGACGAAGTTGTACCATATACATGCATGCAGAAGAAAATAAAATTTCATGGTGGTTTAGCACATAGACCTTAATATTTCAAATGTAACTCATTATGTTTATCTTTAACTATACATGTATTTCAAATCACCAAATGTTATGAAATGATGTCTTAAGATTATTTCTTTTCACTAAGCAAGAGCCTAGTGGCCCTAAAGCAAAACACTGCTCCCTTTGATATGAGGAGGTATCTTACGGAGATAGATGAGCATAATTGTGATGTTTGGACAGCTTATACTGTTGCCCATCTTGAAAAAATAAATTTCCTAAATAGGGCTGATAAACCACCACAGCGGATATGAATCTCCAATATGATCAATTGAGATGGGTCAATAATATTAAACCCAGAACAGTAGGTAAAGCAATTTATACCATATCATGAGAGCTGCTAGGCAAAATGTCATCGCAAACACTTAGTCAATCTAACTGCCTTACAATAAAGACAGAAGGTCATGGCTATTGAACTCTGCTTCTTTTGGCACGATTTTTATTAATAAGTTATGACAGCATTTAATCATAGCTTTTATAGCATAACATTGTATTCAATGATACACCAGGGCTGAACAATACCCCCAAACCCACTTGTCTGGCATCAATAGTCCATCGCTAAGTAGTTTGCAAATAGTTTTAGCATTTAAGCCAAATAATTTAAGTTTTTTAGAAATAATTTACCCAAACACCCATGAGCTATTAATAACATTTTTCCTGGAACAAGAAATTTTAATTTGCTTTAATTTAGCACTGCAGAGGTCAAAAGCCATAAAGCTATGAGTTAAAGTGTGCCAGAATATAAGGACATGAAAAATCCCATTTTTCACTTGAGCAGTATAATTGATAATAATCCTAACATTTTGGCTGAGGTCAAGGACCATACAGATCTGATTTCTAGTTAGCAAAGAGATACTGACATAAAAAGGCCCTTTGTAGGATTTGGGATTTGAGCTTGTATTATAAGAAAATGTGCCATCAAGAATTATTTCCCATTATGTAAATCTCTCAGGAACAAAAGGTCATGCACAGCTGATATTTACTTTGTAAGTAATGGTCAATATAAGAGTGGTTCATGATTAATTTGAAACTGGTATTCCCTATTTGGTTAACATAGCTAAGAGATTATTTTTCAATAATAAGGTCACAAAGGGCTGATATTTTGTTTGTAAGTGACAATCAATATAACAGTGGCTTGTATTATTAACAAAATGTGATACCAAAAGTTTACAAGCAGACAGATTGACAGGGCAAAACTGTGCTGAGGAGTATAACTATTAATGGTTCCTGCCTAATGGTCCATAAATATTACCTTATAAGTGGCATGCAACATGTCCGGGATGGAAACTAATCAAAGGGGCCATCCAAGTCATGCATAACCAGTCAGTTTGTTACATCTTGGGAACTGCACTGTCCTGAAAAGGCCTCATGTGATTTGGGGTTGCAAATATGCTTAATACCACCATCAAAACTAGACCAGATGCACAGAATTTAAGACTAACTTACCAATGATCATGGCATTAATAGCCTACATCTGATAGATTCAAATGAGGTGATTGTTCTATTAAAGAATTGGATAAAAAGCATTGAACATTTTTCTTGAAAGCTTCTATTGAAATCAAAAGGATCACTTTCCTGACTAATTGATGGCAGAAGTTTGACACTGTCCATGACTGAACTATCATGTAACATATAATCAAACTTATAGGAATGTAACATATAATCAAACTTATAGGAATGTAACAAAGAATTTATGTTTTAGTGTATTACAATGATACATAATATTTCCATGTCCAATAAAAGTACTTTAAAAGGAAGGTTAAGGGAAACATTACTGATGCAAGTATATAATTCAATGATGTCGAAAGCAAAATATCAATCTTCAACCTTTGAAGAAAAAAAAATTCACATTTGAAAGAGTAACCCTACCCCCACTAACGCAGTACCACCAGTTGTTATATAGTGTACTATGACACTAGCCATCCTAGTGGCTAGTGGTGGCTAGTGTCATAGTCCACCATACAACATTGTGAGTTACAGGGCATAAAGTCTGAAGACGAGTGGGATCGATGATCCTGGATTCAGGATCCACTACCTTACTCAACAACCGAATTGGAGCGTTTGGGTTATTGCGATACCGGAGCGCATGTCCGCTGTCAAGATCAGGCAATGTTTACATCTGACAGATGGCGCAAAAGCCGTTCGCTAAAATGGCCAATCATAATGGCAATAGATAGTCAAAACGGTTAAATGAACGTTAGGAAATATGTTTTTTTTTAAATCTATGGTAATCGGTAGATCTGTCTAACCAAGCTGCAGGCATCTAGTAACATTAACGTGGTATCTGGGTATTGTTCGCCGTTGGAATAGTGTTATTGATCGGTAAGTGTGAGTGTGAACCGTAGAGGATTAGAGCCCACGGGCGGAACAGCCCGGTGAAGCTCGCTTAACACTGTAAACTACGGGTATTTCATAATTTGTCGTACATGAAATGTCTTCCCGCAACAATAACGTTCATTATCACCTGAATGATATTCAATCTATAAACGTTGGAATCATACTGACCGAGCGAGAATCACATGGAAACAGAGCGTGTTAAATGGTCATGGCTGACCGATCGCCTTTGAAAGGCTTTGTTTATATTCGCTCGTGTACCGGAAATTCCATGCGGTATGGCAAGCTGGAATTGTTACAATCCCAAAATAAACCTTCAGCTTGAGCCCGCGGATGCGTTCGAGGGGACAGTTGGATTTTACGACATGAGCAAACTGATAACACAAAACAATCTGGCTAATTATTCCCTTGTTAAAAACAGTCTGTTGATAAGATATGTTTTCATTTATTACTTTAAAACTTTACACATCATAGATCGAGAAAACCGGTATCTCAATTCAGTGAGATTCTCCAAACTTTTATCATTTTGAATGCTGATCTGCGTCTCGAAGTCCCAGCATAAGTGCTACATTTGTTCTTATATTTACCTAAATAAAACACTATCAGAGGGATATATATCGAGAAAAAAACACCAAAAATCAGTTGACAAAGACTTACAACCCCGGATTTCCCAGTAAAATCGCCATTTTTTCTATATCCGCCCGTGAAGATATTTGAGTGTGTGCCGCCCGTTATTCGTTAAACTGCTGATTTATATATTCATTCAAAATTTGTATGTTCTTCATTTCAAGCGATAATTTAAAACAACGAATTGTTCATTGAAGTTAACAGTCACACAAATCATGAATCTAAGTTTGAAGCAAATATAAATCGAACAAAGCCAAATAATGACCGATTATTGAACATGGCCAAAATGGTTGTTGAGGCCAAAATGTAAATTCAGGCAAAGGCATTTAACGCGAAGAAAAAGTGGATAGTTATACCAAATAATAAGATTCCAACCTTAGGCGGAGCAGTAGCAAACAAAGTTACAATTTGGTGGGGAAGCGCAGTTGTATAAGCCTATGCGATGACGCTGACTATTTTGGCCCCATGATCATCGACCAAAATGTAAGTATAGGCCAAATTAGTCGGTGAATTGTACCAAAACGGTCGGACTTGTATAAATATATATATATATATATATATATATATATATATATATATATATATATATATATATATATATATATATATATATATATATATATATATATATATATATATATATATATATATATATATATATATATATATATATATGTGTGTGTATGTGTGTGTGTATACATAGATGTGTATGAATCCCAAAGCAGATTATTCCATTGCTATGCTGGAGGCCGAGCATATATGTTACTCCTGCTGTGACATCCATTTTCACAAGCTGGAAATCTATTACCTTACTTTACTTCCACTGATAATTGAAATGTCATGTGTAAATGGTCAATTGATATAAGTATCCGACGCCACTCCATGCGCAACCTGTTACTCTAAATAATTTTTAAGGGCAATGTTTAATATGTTATCCTTTCTGTAACTGCCTTGATAGGTTGCGGGTGTAGATGCGACGGTGATTTGTGGTCCACATCTTTTCTGGTTTGTAAACGTAATCACTGGTTCGCAACTACTTTGAGGTTCCTGAAAAAAAATTGATTAACTTTGCTATCAAATGCTTATAATGAGACAACGAAAAGGAGACAACAGGCTTGAATACTGTTACAATATTAACATGATTAAGAGCTTTGAAATATTGCGAGACAATAAATACTCATCCGCAGCGAGGTCCATAGTCTAAGACACTAAATGCGCCATTATAGCGCAGCAGTGATTGGCATGCAGTCACGTATATTACTTTATAGGCCTGGGCATTAATAATCGATACATTTAGTTTAATTATCAATGATAAAGTGTTCCACCGTTCACTGAACTGCTCCCTAATATGTGCTCGTTCGGATAGGCAAAGTTTGCATTGAACAAATCTGGTTACATCTGAAAACTATTAGAGCCTTGCGCAAATAAAGTTTACCATGAAATGCATTAATTGATTTCAATAGCACTCAAACAGGACTGTACAGGAATGGTAATCCTTGATTCTTGGTTCATTAGTCTGATTGTTGACCGAAATAGATTACAATGGTTATAGGCTAGAATAATAAAGCACAGTAGGCCAATTTGATATGCTGTTCATGAAATTGTTATTTGGGAAGTGATACCATGTAAAATAAGGATGGATGAGTTATATCTAGCGTTACAATAGCCTCTTAGCAATTCTCAAATTGTACATAGGTAGATACTTGATTGCACTGTGAATAGTATGTTAAAATTTTGCGTGACATCGTGTACCACTTACCTTGTATACTATCGTAGAAAAACCTCAATGGTTGGATGTATTTGTTCTTAAAGGTTATATAAAATACCTCAGCGCTCTACGTCAGATTAAATGTCGTGCTATGGCTTTGGGTGCATGATCAAGGTCAGTAAGAGAGCCATCGAGCGTAGTCAAACAGTAGTTTGTAAATAATCATCCAGCAGTTTTCAAGCTCATATATTTTCTTAATTGTTTTTATACCTATCATTCCTGGCCATAAGATTTTACTGACGAATTTTTTGGCAGATTTTTATCTGACGCGGCACTTTACCAGAGGTTTGACCCTTTCACTGTTAACCATCACTATGTGCAGCTAGTAAAAAACGGTTTTTAACCGGATGGATATAATCGACATAGGAAATGACAAAGATGACTGCAACTAAGAAGAGTAACTACAGAAACACGAATGATCACAATCCATCCTTCTTTACACGCGATTCAGTGTCAGTCTTTGATAACGAACGTTTGTTTACCAGTGTCGACGCTTGTGCCTTAATCACTTTGTAACATATCTCGAAAGTGGTCGGAAAGAAGTCACACAATCCCATACACAACGCAGCTCTACACAATATCATACTGCTGCTCTTGGAAGTTGATTTTTTTTATCGCGTTAAGTTTGGCAGAGTGTGACTGTCAGTGTTAAACTGAACTCGCTAGCATATACTGGTATAGTAATAATCTCGGCTGAATATTGTTTCCGACATCTGTCATTTATACGGCAGCAGCTAATTTGCAGTCAATGCGTGTCAAAGGTGCGAACCCTTGCGACGTTTGAGCTGCGAGTGTATTCGATTTTCGAGTCTTTTTCACCATTTATTTGATTTGGTATGTGACACAAAAATTATCACATATCAATAATGCACAATATTTGAGTAAATTAAATCATTATTAACCATTATGCAGGGGTTTCTATCCAATTGTGTCGTATAAGATCTCCTTATTGTGGTTGTTCTGGACAAAAGATGTCCAGTTCTGACAACAGACGGAATAACGTTTCATTACTCATTGACATGTCACCATGTATCTGTAGATGTATTTTTAGTTTATACATTGTACGGCTTAACATAAGTTTTATTGACATAATAAAATGACTGCATCTGCTCCCCACTGATTTACAGCGTACCGACAATGCCGCTCATACATGCTTTGACAATCGTAACAGTCGTGTAGGCAAATGACGTCCATAAGAAAATGATCAAGCCATCCTGTTTTGCTAATAAAACACGTTTGCCAAAAGGTCGGAATTTCAAGCAAGTTACATTTTCCTATAAACGTTTATTTTAATCTTAACCTGCTGCAATATACATTATTGTCCTACAAGCTATATTATATATATATATGAGCTTTGTTATAATTCTAAATCACTTGCATGTTATTAGATCTAATGGAACGAGCTAAGTGTTATTGCAATTATTCACGTCATTGTGACAGCTAGAATATTATCAATGATAGGATATTCAACCGAGCGTTTATCGAAAGAAATGAGTTAGGTGTCAATGAACAGACACTTATGATAAACTTGTGTATGCATATTGTAGCTGATTTTCTTTTCTACCATTTGCATTGATGACCACCTTAGATGTTGTTAATCGAAAAATAGTCGTGCATGGCAGTGAAAACTTTTGCGTGACACTACGCGAAATTTATCAATTTCTAACTGTTAAGGAAGCCGCTTGCTAGTCACCGTTGTTTTTTTTTCCTCTAATGCTGTCTGACTCATGTAATAAGCAACAAACTCTGAGGTTCACAAATATACCATTTTTTCCATGATTGATATGGTAATATGATATAATAAGTAAAGTACGATTTTTGCAAAGCTCTTTTGAGATTGACGATGTGACGACGAAGGACGGAATAATCGCTTCATGCAGAATTGATTGAGTACTGTTAAATAGCGGAATTTTTACTCTATACTTTGAAATTTTTTAATTTAAATGTCAATTCAAAGACGCCTTTATTAAAATCATTCACAATTTAGATATCCGCGTAAAGACGACAACATTCAAAGCAATGTGCGCACTTTCGACTTGTCAATTTTGCGTAACTGATCGAAAATTGAGCTGCTATGGGGAATCATTTCCCTCATTTATTGCCCTTTTTCAGATTAAACGCTTAGGTTAATACAAACACCCCATAAAACGATGGTTTGTCTGAAGTTTTATCTTTTACCTCATAGAATGACAATTTCTCTGTCCAAACGTGGTGGTCGCAATTTCGGGAACGAAGTAAGGAACGGGCATTGGAAATCGGTTGCGTCTGTAGTGGATAGCGTTCACGCCGACGATGATGTAAGTTATGACTTATAAATAAAAGAAGTACAATATGTCTGTTAGTAAGTCTGCAATAGAGGAGCTAAATGAATCCTTGGATATTGATGTATTGTCGTAAGATTGACCCATTTAACAATTGCCCAGTACCCAGGAACGATTTCATGTTTTGCGGCATTAAAACAGGATGTCTGGAACGCATCTGGTTTAGTAGCCACTAAAAACCTTACCACGTACATTAAACCTTATTATAAGTGCTATTTCGGTGTTGGTAACATTTATGAATAAAATCAACGGCCTAGTACGACCCACGCATTATTTGGATGCATTAGTGCGTTCCCTTGATAGCATATAATATGCATAAATTGGAATGAACTTGAGATGGGGTACGATTTATTATTAGACTCTGATCATGAACCCCATGGTCTGTATTTAACATATAGATGCCGTAATAGATCACCATTGATAGGTACACATTTTTGTTTCATATTAAGGATATGAATATCGTTGCTGTTGGTTGCTATGGGGTGAGATGGATTTCGAGATCCTTTGCGGAAAGTAATCATGGATAAAGGTCGGGCCTAATGCAGTTTGTTTTTGCCTTATAATGAAGGTTTATTTGGTTGAAGTCCTTGGTTAGCCTATTGTCGATAGAAAAACTGCACTCATTGTTGTATTCACGACACATTCTCCCTATTCTACATTGGTACCGTAACTAGCACTTAGCGTTCTGTTGTATATCTGGCAACGTATAAGCATCAGAACAATCATAGCTTTATTCATATTAAGAACCGTTTTGAAGCTATCTAGATCAAATTTGCTGACACCTGGCTTGGCTAAAATTGCAATACGTATAAAAGTTGCCTAAGTTACTTCTTGCATGTGTTCTATGTTTTATATGGCCACCAATAGGTTTCCTTTGATATTACATGCCTCCTCTGCTGACACTATCTGTCATAGTTTGTTCAGTGATAGGTATTTTTATAGCTCGGAATACTAGCTATAAGTCTTTTCTGGAATCCCCTTATGCGTTAAAGATATTCCAATTGTAATGGCCAAACCTACTAGCAGCATAATTATTTATAACTGTTGCAGACATACTTTGCGCTCGTAGAGAATGTACCATACACAAATTTGGAAATGCGTTTGTGTGTTGTCGATATTCTTACGGGACTCTTCAGCAGACAGTATTATAGCCCAGCCAGCATAAGTAACACAAAGTTAACATTAGTAGGTAACTAACTGAACGTTTACTAACATATATCTGACGAATTCCTATTCCAAATACGTAATGTAAATACATAAGCGGTTGACACCAAAATATGCCATTACCAGACTGGTAATTTACTTCAAATCGTGCATAGCGCATCACACAAGGAAAATGTCGCCATGTGTTATGTGCGCTTACATGGCATACAATGTATGTCCGACCCACATTACCATAATCCAAATCCTGTTCCCTAAAGTTCTTGCTTTAAAGTGTTTATAGCATACTGTTAAAATAAATAGGTAATGTGAAGTATTGCGGTATGTTTACGCTGAGTAACAAAATTCATTATATACAAATGATCCGTGGCAACTGCCTATGAGTATGGAAATAACACGCAATGTATGATGATCGAATAGTTAACATTTTGGCCCCAAGCACATTTAATGGCCCAAAGTTCTTTTTAGTCGCCGAAACGCCCTAAATGGTCTTATGTTATTGGCTTTTTTTATACGATTGTCAAAACTAAGACACGTTTCCACATGCCAATTCCGCGGCTAATGAACGAGATCCACCTACCGGCCATTTAGAAATGCCCGAGCAAAAACCGTATATGCAAAGTGTATTTTTATATGATATTTATACCATCAGAGATCCAAAGTATTTATAGAAAGACAATAAATATAATTAGTTTAACTTGAGCTCACCCTGGCTCAGCAAAATTATATAAATGCTTGTTTGATATTGCTTCACATCAACATTTGTATTTAGGGGCCACAATATCGACAGATATGACGATTACACAGCATATTGATTTATAGAATAAGGACTTAAGATTGTTGCTCGAGACTGATTCATTCCCATGTTACCGCGGCACCGTTGTCTGAAACCCAGGGCACATGACGGATGATTTAATACTTCCATGATTGTCTGCGATCCACATATCTAGCTGTATGATTGCTAGTAACCTTCAATTAAATGCGATGAATTAGACATGGTAGAATATAGGACCCTCTTTCGAAAGATGCATGTCACGCAACCTAATCGACCCGCTATAAAACGCTTATGACCGACATGGCAAACAAGACAGTTGTAGTCCAAGTTATTTGCTAAGTCATTCTGATTGTAAATGATTCTCTAGCGATTGTGTGTATCTAGTGTGAAACGACCGTGCTAATAAAGGAGGCCAATGTAGGGCTCACTCATTTCTCACCACTTGTAAAACATGTTAATTGAAGCATGGCTACCACTGATTACCATGACCGACCATAACTTAACTGTTATCACTAAAAACAAGATTGTCCTACGAAGAGAAGATTTTGGCATTTCTAACATTTCACATGAGACAACGTTCTGAACAATGAACCTAACCAAAAGTAATACCATGAAGCAAATTTGCAAAACATCAGTGTTATCATTTCTAAACGTCAGAAAATAAGATGACATCGCTCAATAATTAAGGCAGGGTGACCTATCGCCATGTTTTATTTGCGCTTATATGACATACAATATATGTCCGACCCGCATTAGCAATATCCATCGTAGTGCATAGCATCGCTTGCGAAAGCTCTGATTTTGCTGACTCACAATAGTTCTCGATAGTAATTGTCTGGTAATTGCCACACTATTCGTGTCCTATTATGTCCGATACCGATTCTCTCGCACGTCTACTAAAATAGCTCTCTTGTTGTGTAAAATGAGTCTATATGCAAGCATTAAGACATCTGCTCTTGTTTGTAATGTTCCTTAGATGCTACCACAATGGTCAATGACCCTCTCAGGAATCGAGCACATATATACATATATATATATATATATATATATATATATATATAGATAGATATATATATATAGATATATATATAGATATATATATATATATATATATATATATCTATATATATATCTATATATATATATATATATATATATATATATATATATATATATATATATATATATATATATATATATATATATATATATATATATATTATAAGTCTCACTTGTTAATTAGATAATAAATATCAACATTCAAGCATAGCATGTACGCCTGTATTTTAGATAATTTTCCTTGATGCATATTGCCTTGACGTATTTACAGGTATATCCTGTTGCATTGACTGTCCGACAGCAATTCGCTGCTATATGGAGCCCATTCGTTCCTTATCGCAAGACGGCAACAAGCACAAAATATGGCTGCCCGCTTTGTTGCACAAGGAAAGGACGAGGATAACATTCAACACATTATGCGTACCCTTCATTGGCTTCCCGTGGAAAAACGTATTGTATACAAAATTCTTCTGCTAAGCTTTAAGGCTGTTATTAGAACCGCGCCAAGCTGCCTACAGGAACTTACTGCCCAATACCAACCTGCAAGGGAACTTCGATCGATCGACAAGTCCCACAATCCCAAAATGTGTCGTCATACGGTGCCAGAGCGTTCAGTAATGCGGCACCAAGTTTGTGGAACGCACTTCCCATCGACATTCGTCGGTCGAATACGCTTGATGTATTCAAATCAAAACTCAGTCACTTTTTAGTTAGTGCTATGACTATTAACTGCCTGCTTAAGCGCCTTTGAGCAGGATTAATTCCTGGAAACAGGCGCTATACAAATGCCATATATGTATGTATATGTTTGTACCCGCAAGAAACATCATTCCGTTTGGAACATGGCTACATGGATAGAGAACGATGGTCTTACCTATTCTTCGCATTCATTGTAATCATGTTAGCTGTGTAGTTCGTTTTTCCCAGTTACTTCTTTGTTTGTTTTTAATTATGATCAGTTGCATGATATATTGCAGCATATAGTGAATCCTGCATTCATAATGAAAAGAGCGCCATTACTCATTTACGGAACTGTTAATCCAAGAATAATTCGAATTGGCTACGCTCACATTTTATAAAACATTAATTGCCCATTTAGCCGTCAATCCTAGTTTGGCCTTGAAACAAATAAAAAACATAGTCATAATGACGCACACACGCACTCACACAATTAATTACATGACTAATTGAATTTGTAACAGGTCACTATCTATCATTCATTAACAGAGTCCTTTTTCGCAACAATAGCTAGTTGTTATATGCGAACACATAATGATACCTATTGTATAACGTTTTACTTCTTTATCGAGACGCAACATTTCAATTTCGATTGCGCATTATGCATGATCGCTCATCGGTTTATCGGAAGTGGTTCATTTAAAAACGGTAACCTCGCCTGGGAAAACAGCAAACAATGACAGTCACAGACACAACATCCTGCTCTGTGATTGTTTCGATTTGAGCGCAAGCTTTTGACTTTTAGATGACCATCAATGCGTCATTCGTGCTGTCTATGTGAAACAATCTTGATACAAGTTTTGTGCGTTCTTTGTTTTGATATACTTCGCAGCCAGCAGGATAAAACATGATCAAGCAACATGTTCTCCAATAAATGTGCTCTCATGGCCATTACGCTCCCAGATTAATGCAAATAAGTTTCAGATTGCTGGACATATAGACGAATATCTTGATAATGACTACCAATGACAAATGTGTTTGCACAAACTCTCTCATATGTCTACCTCTATGTAAAATATATTTGTCGTTTTCGTGTAAGGGAACACTTAAACTCAACAGAGGTGATAAGATATTCTATGCAATGTTTACGGAGGTTATTTTCGATAGCAGCTTCAAGAATATAGGTTTATTATTCAAATATTGAGCTAAGATGTGTCCAGGCATTTGCCTGGCTGTGAGTGTATTTGTGCGAGTTACAATTTGTAAATACTGCATGCACATTGTGCATGGCTTACGTCTGATAGAGGCACTCCACATGAAATACTAAAACACTTGCGTAATCTCGACCCGTATTGCGTGCCTAGCTATGCATCGACCTCAGATAAATTCACAAAATAATCATTGCAAGTGGTGCTGAGGAAAGTCAAAGTCTTGTTGCCTTCTGAAGGATTGCAAGTAGCCCTTAATTGATTAACAGTGCGGTTGGGTGAACCTCATCCGTAATGCGATGAATTAGTCATGGATGAGGACTTTCGAGAGATGCATGCCAACCAATCTACCTGCTATTACTCTATGAATTGCCATGGCAACAACGCAGGTGCAATCCAAGTTATTTGCAACGCCATACTGATCCTCTAGCAATTCTGTGTACCTGTTATGATACGACCAATCAAATGAGGAATGCCAAGTTTATGGCTCACTCGTTGCTCACCTTTCACAAAGTATGTCCGTTGACGCATAGCACCCACTGATTGCCATGTTCGACCATTAACAAGCGGATATAACGAACATTGCAAACGTGACATTTAAAACATCTTACAAGAAACAACGTCCCGTACAATTACCTAACACACACACACACACACACACACACACACACACACACACACACACACACACACACACACACACACACACACACACACACACACACACACACACACACACACACACACACACACACACACACACACACACACACACACACACACACACACACACACACACACACACACACACATGTAGCAGCCTGGCAAAATAACAGTTTGATCATAACTCAACGTCTTCGAAATGCAAGATGACAACGCTCATTAGTCGGTGCATGTCCGGGTGCATGTTAGTATCATCTATCGTTGAACATAGCTTCGTTTGCATAAATAACTCTTTGTTGTGCAAAATGAGTGTATATGCTAGTAGCAAGACATCTGCTCCCGTTTGTAATGTGCCTTAGATATTGCCAAAGTTGTCAATGACCCTCTTGAGAGCAAGTTATTTCCCCGTCCAATATCTTTGTCTCCTACGGGAGTTGCAATTTTATTGTTCAATGGAGTACAATAACTCAAGGGAGAGTTTAATAGCACCATTTAGATATATAGCCCAAGAGTATCAAACGAGGCTGTTAGTGTATAAATATATATATATATATATATATATAGGCTGTTAGTGTATAAATATATATATATATATATTTATATATATATGCATATATATATATATATTTTATATTTTTGTATAAATATGTATGTAAATATATATTTATATACATATATATGTATATTTCTATATATATACATGTGTATATTTATATATATATATATATATATATGTCTATATATATATCTATATATATATATATATATATATATATATATATATATATATATATATATATATATATATATATATATATATATATATATATATATATATATATATATATATATATATATATATATAAACTCGATTATCACCTTACGCCGAGTGACATAACTTGAATGTCGGTTTAACTGCTGCTCTGTATCTTCTTGATAATAGGCTGCTCATATAATCTTCAACTCTCTCTCTAAGTCTCTCTCTCTCTAACTCATGTCCCTCACTCCAATGTTGAAAAGGAACATAATGAGTTGAAAAGCATATTAAAGACTGCAACTTATTGTTATGTCTCACTGGAGACGGACGCTATTCGCAGTATCGTACATCCAAAAACCTCACAATCTATTCCTGGCCAGTGTCATATTTTAAAAATACCCCTAATACTGAAAAGACAATAGTATGCGCGAGAAGCATCTTAATAATATGCATAAATCCATAACAATACTTTGGTAATGCTGAATATTTTCAGATATTTGCATAGCAGCAACATATTCGGACAATTTCGGGCGTTTAAATATTTAAAAGAGATCACCAGATTGCAATCGCTAGGCTCCATCGTACTGAGGTTCCAATTAATTATATCAACGAGTAAACTCTAGCCAAAATATATGTATAATGAACTTAGTGAGCACGAAAACATTACTTCGATTCTAATCAATAAGCGCAAGTCACTATCCGCACAAGCAGTCTTACCTAAGGAAACATGCAGCCTAACACATTCCTAACACATGAAACGTCATGATGCTTTATCTAGCACTAATGTTTAATAATTCGTGACCACCAATTGTGCGGGACATATGATTCAGTCGTACAGAGACGTGTAGAGAAACTTTAACTTATGCTGGCTGATATACCGTAGTTGGTGACGATATGCCAATTACGTTGGTCAAGTTGCTCACATAATCTGGACATTGATTTTAATCTTATGGAAATGGTGCCAAAGCCACCAGAGATAATATTGTACTTTCAAATACACCTTCTTCCAATAATTTTGGCGTCACGGCTAAATATAATCGCGTCGTTTCGCCCTAAAGACAAACATGGTGCGCTTATAAAATGAAGCATCACTTTCTAGCCTGTGCAGCAATAATTGGCAAAATCAGGGGCGAAATGCGTTGAATTAGTTTGCCGGACTATGCCTAAATACTGGCATAGCTGTCTAGGTCATACACACACACACACACACACACACACACACACACACACACACACACACACACACACACACACACACACACACACACACACACACACACACACACACAACACATATATATATATATATATATATATATATATATATATATATACATAATATATATATATATAAATATATACATATGTATATTTATAAATATATATGTTTATATGTAATATATAAATATATAATATTATATATATATACATATATGTATTTTGTATTTAAAGGTGATGTTACACTGCACATGATCTCCATTCACTTATAGCCATTGCAAGGTTTTGGCTCATGCATTGAGCAGGAAGTAGTCAGGGGCGTTTAAAAAATCTAAACAACATTTTTGGTACTCCGCCTTTAACAGCTTGTTTTCGTATTTTGTTTAATCATTCATTCCGCATTATAACAACGTCATGATGCTTAAAATAGATATACCTTGCATGGTCCTGATAGCCAGGCGCTTCTGCGTGTGCATAAGCAAAACCCTGTTCAACATGCGTTTAGATACTCCCCGTCTTGCACATACACATTTATTGAAATATCTTCGTAAATATAGAGCAGTTTTATTTGACTATGGCATTGAATGAGCGAAACGTAAATAAGAGATAAAAGTTATCATTGAATGGGTTTAGATTTAGACGGATAACGTCCGTCTTAGCCACCTGCACCTGTCTTCTTGTCCCCCCAATCATCTCTGTATACCAAATGCATTTAGTCATTTATTAGTAACCATCTACACAGCCAATAAATGAATACAATGCAATTAATCATACCTTAAATAACCTTATAATCACACGGTTACCATTTTAGACTAAAATCTTGTAATACCTCCTGATAAAACAGTTGCCGTCTCTATATGCTTGACCTAGTTCAATGGAATTGTAATCCCATCGACACCATTTGGCGATTGTTAGGGCATGAGTAATATTGTTATCCTAGATGGGTTTCCGATAACCCTAGAGAGTTATATCAATGTGTGTTGGCCTGCGAGGATGAAGCGAGTGCAATCTGAACACGATTACGGATGAATAATTTTGGGCGTTTTCGGTAGTACCCTCAGCCTCGTCCAACAAATTAACGTCCCGAAAGGCTCATTTTATGTTCACGGGATGGGTGTTACCGTCATCTATAAAGTATATCTCTTCGTTTATACCCGTTGCAACGGTCGTTTCAGAAGATACATGCTGTCACATGTGTCATACAAGTGCATTACCCAAGACGTTCAAGCATATCAACACAAGATATCATTCGTGTCAACCCGTCTTTGAAAACCACATTACTAAGTATTGAGCATCGTTCATACCGGAATTGTCATATATCTTTCTGCTACGTATTGCAGCAACGACTGAGTTGAGCATGTCGTAATCTTCAAACGCATTGGAGGCTTTACCATGCTGTTCATGTTATCCTGTCCTAAACTCTTCCAGTTATAATTATAACGATTCATACATGTTCCAGTCGCGCCCACTAAGTTTACAATAACCAGTGCATCACACATATTTTGTGCAAAAGTTACTGCAAACATGCGGCTTTCATTGTCACTATGGCGATCAGATTGACTGAGAAGTGAAACCTGTATTAATATTATGTAACAGGGCACGTCTTTGTTTTCCTGCCATATAGAGCTGCAATCAAACCCAATCGTCTTTGTGCAACCTATTTACGAGAAAGGCATCACCAGAATCATGTTGTTATAATAGCAAGTGTCAAGAAATCGACGCAAAATGTCGGTTGCTCTAGCCAATTGGATTAAAAGTCATAAGTAAAACTTGGTCAGCTCGTATTTGTTAATTACAAACATCTAGGATGAAGCTTAGAATAGCTCGTCCTCAGTCAATACCACTAACATGCTTTCGAAGATATAATAAATCTCCCTTATCCGACTAAACAATGCAGCCATCTTTTGGCATAACTCATGCACATATTTTGAAGAAAATTGGTGACGAAATTTGGCCTTAGGGTATCCATTGTTTTCAATAAGCGTGGACACCTGAGGATAGATCACTAATGAGTAGCGATATCGCGTCAATGAATCCACCTTGGGCAATAAGCTTCTGCTGTTTTGTCAACAGTTAGCCCCAATGCATTCACGAGTAATAAGTACCTGCAAAAGTACACCCGCTAAGAGTATTGGGGTCGTGTTTAAACACGTAATGCTTCGCTTTTTTTCACCAACGCTAGCAATTAAGACGATTGCGAGTTTATCATTCGCTCTTGAGGAAATTAGTTAAAGAAGAATCTTTAGCAGTCTCACTGTACATCTCTTGAATGAACCGCGTGTTGATGATCTTTGATACAAAAAAGGGTCAAGTTTGTCTTACTCTAATATCAAGGGCTACGCAAACGTAGTGATGCGCATATCTTGAAAGTGTTATATTTGCTTCAAGGGACATCTATGTCCGAACAACATTATATATTGGTCTCAGTTGGATATGCGACGTATAGGTCTCATAGTCGGTAATGCGTTAGCTGTTCTACTTTACCGTAAGCTGTAGATTTGTCAAACATTATTATTAATGAACGTAACAACTTCATTCTTTTAATCAGCCATTGGTTTCAGATGTGAAATATTAACTTCGGAATTTAATGCCAAGAAGTAGACGGTTTCCAGTTTATATACGCTCGGATGGTGATATATAAATACCTAATTGGCCATTTTACCGTCAAGTAATCTTGTCATATTGCCAACAGAGGCGCTATTGATAATACTCCACGAGCCTTTAAAACAATCTTGGTTTGCTCATGGTACTTAAAGAGGTCGTAAATTGATGATTTAGGTTATTGCGGTGTCGCGCTTCTAATACATCGGCTCGCTTGCGCTACAATGAATAAACAAGTAGCCGTGAACAATGCCATAGCATATACAACATCAATTGAAATTCTGGGAAGAGTAGCAATAAAATTGTAACGCACTTAATATATTTCCCTATGGGTTTGGCATTAACCTTACGACCGTTTTATATTTACTCAGCTATCGGCATTTTGCAAAACGTAGGCAGTAGCGGTTGGTTTTGGAAAGTTCAACTCATCAAGATTATGCTTTTTTCATGGTTTTTACGTGTAACAGCCAGTTGATAGAAAATATACTATTGCATACAAACTATAATCTATCTTAGTTATTCAGCATCAATGCATTTTTTCTTTTTTGATATTTGAATGTAAAGCTGATTCGATATATCAAATATTACTGGTGCCTTAGCAGAAGAGATACGAGAACTATTTTCGTATGCAATACAATAATTTATATTATTCATTTCGGTTTCGACCGACAGAATTAAACGATCCCGCTGCTTAGAATACCAATTGTTTGTCGGCAGGTGTTCAGAAAAGTGGCTATGAATATATCAAATAGCCAAATGAGATGTATCCAGTGCCTTGATGGCGGACATCTGCGGAATGTACTTCCTATATGATGCTGTATACATGCTTTAACATGCTTTGGAGTTGCTCTTATATGCCGTTCAATGTTAAATGCAACTCTTTCTCCCCTATCTAACCAATAAGTCTAAACAACAGAAGCAAACTTTGGTAAAATGTTGCGAATGCTTAACGATTGATGTTCTACAGATTCCATGTTAGCAATGTGTGACACGATATATAGCTGATCATTGTTTTCAGTGAATGCCTCGTTGTCACATGTGTTTCACAATACCAACATTTTCAGCCCCCCTCAATGTTTCACGATAATGATGATCCCGCCAATAAAAGATATATGCATCTCACTTAAAGTGCTGATGGACGAATATCAAAATGCATAAAACACCATGCCAATTGGTACCATGCGATACTTGCCCGATTAAAATGTTAAAAGTAGATGTATATGCACACCGACATAATAATTGCTCATATTTCCGATTTAGCAGCTTAATGGTACTAATTGTACTTGCATGGCTATGCTTGCAGCTCAGCGGTTCCACAATAACAATGCGGAAGAGTTAGCCAGGTGGCCTTCTTTTCAAAACAATATTGTATTTGTCAAGCATTTGTAACGACAATAACAATGACAAAATTGCGCAAAGGCTTCCAGAAGACTATGAAACCTGCTAATTTCTAATGGATGCACATATATGTCATATATATACTATAGGATACTCTAAATTTAGATGGTCAATCAATTTTAATGTAATTTATTCAAAAGGCTATGGGAGCAAACCAGACGCCGTGACATTTGATTAATGAGTAATATGGTGACTTCGTATCATTGTAATGTGCAACAATAAGGACGATGTATGCATATTGTCATTAGCTTTCTGTGTAAATGTCACAGTGTTGTTGTCTTGCAGTGGGGAAGCTTGAGATGGGGCCATTATCTCAAGTTGAGGACTAAAGTCATCAAACAGTTACAACCGAGCAGCTTTATATCGTATGCACATCGCTTTTTGACGTTTATCGCATTAGAAATGTCCATTGTTGCCAGAGGTACCATGATATATGCCTGACAAGAATGATGCAACGGCATATTTATGGCAGCCCGACAAACGCTTTAATTTACATCGTTGAACACCACGTCACATAACTCAATTGATTGAAAGTGAACAGGCATTCCAACCGATGATCGTTCCTGACCTAATGCTAACACTCGTGCATTATATATTCCTGACAAGTATGATGCAACGGCATATTTAAGGCAGCCTGACAATCGCGTTAATTTGCATCGTTGAAGCCCACATCACATAACTCAACTGATTGAAAAGTGAACAAGCACTTGAATCGATGATCCCGACCTAATGCTAAAACTCATGCTTGCAGACGAATGATAAATAGAATGATATTTTATATTTGAAATGATCGACAACATCGTATCGTATTATGTGTGTGGGTGTGTGTTAATATAATTCTACTGACAGTTTTCCGTTATTTGTTGACGACTAAAAACAACCGCTATATGATGCTTGCTTGAAAAAACCGGCTTTTCGGGAATGAATGCAAGATTGTCAATACAGGATAAATGTAGTGACATATAACTTGACTATACAACTTCCAAGAAGTTTTTTAATCCCCTAATTGTCATTTGAATAAAGCATTTCTAGAAATTCACCTGCCCATAACGGTACCCAAAACATTTAGTATTTCGGTCGGATTATATTTTTCCTCGCGTTGTTAGATACTAAGGTGAATAAGCTCTAAATTTTGTCACGGAATTTAAAAACAATGTGTTCGTGTAATCGTGTTGTAGTCGTATTTGTATAATGTTATGCATATTAGTTATAGATATTCTTGGGGGCTATGTTATATACTGATGAACATATAATTGGCATCACTGTTCGAGTACACATATTTGTCAGACAAAAAATAAAGAATGTCCCGCAAAGAATGGATTTTTAAATAAAATTTGCCAATGTCACATCGAGGCACAGCCTTTGTGGGATATTTGTGTATATCAGTAATGTACATTGTTTTGCGAATAGATTTAACTTAACATGCTATTGCAGGGATCATAATAAATCAACAATTATATATACATATATATGATTTATATCATTTGCAGCACAGCTTGTTTGACCATTGCGTATACTCCTGACCTTGAAGGATATTTAATTCGGTAACCTTTAATGTGCTGTGTGCATGTACGCCATCATGTGTCGTTGATCAATAATAGGCTGGTGAGAAATAAGCCATTCACACCGAAATGCTCCCGCACGTAATAAAGGGCGAAACACTATCCGTATTGAAGTCGATCAAAGCAGGCTGAATGCTCAATTAACGAAGATATTTGTTAACTGTTGAGCCTCAGCTATGAATGAAAGAAAAGTAAATGGTGCGATAGACACGAGATATCATCAACCCCATTTCACTCTGTACTGGATTGTGGTAGGATCGTTGATTTTGCTTAGCAGTTTGCGTCACATGATATATGTACAGTCATAATAATTATATATTCTCAATTCGTAAGCTTCCTTCACTGCATAATTTGTGAAAAGTCCTATAACGATCCGTTCACATATCTAATTGGTGTGATATTCATTTGTTAGACGAAACTCAAATGCTGCATAATTTGATGAAAACGCCATCACAACACTTTGCGAGTATAATAAAGCGGATGCGATGCATTCAAATGATTGTTCAGATTATGCACATTTTCTCAAGCACATCTGCTACAAAGCACTTAGTGAACAATGTACACAGCTCCTAAAAATCACTGTCAACGTTCAAAGCTGATGGAAGAAGTATATTAGCTATACATGCTTGGTTTGGCTGTCGTTATTTGTATTAAAACTACCTTAAAATGCATAATATAACTAATAACCAACCGGCTATATTAAAATGCTTATTACAGGAGCGGCCACCAGAAAGCACTAGTGCCAAATGCCGTAAATTAAAGAGCTGCAATATGCGCAAACTTTCTCTCATTTAAGTTGATTAATTTGATTTATAGTACAATCAATGTATCAGGGCAAATACAATCAATATTAGGAGTTCAATTAAATGATGTTATAGGCTTTATGCTATATGTTGTTTATGTTTATGATAGTATTGCTGGATCTATTAAGCTGCAACTGATTGATGGTCTACCGGGATACTTGTCTCCGCATTTCGTATTCATTGCATGTCGGTCCAATAAAGTACAAACGGACAACATGATCCACTTGTCGACTGCACCGAAAGAAGGTACTTAGGCATTTATTACCATCATACATTGAGAAGGGCTGAAAGATCAAATGCACTTAAAGTGTCTCATTCACACATTTTCCATGAGGAATCATCAATTGTTATGTCACAACAAGCTCACAAACTGGCAAAGTCGTTGGTAGATAGGATTTGTACGACACAATTCACCTTATGTTAATGATGATCTCGCACGACTGGTTGTTGGTATATAAACTCTTTCTGAGCAAGTTTGTATGGTGATGTTTAGCCACAGATGATGAATATATATGGTAATTTCTAGCCGCTCGTGGCCGCATGAGAAAATGAATTATTTCCGAGGTGAATAATATAGAACAGAAAGCTTTCCGCGCAGTTCGTTTGCCGTGATGTATGGATGACGACTTGTTTAATATCAAATAGCAGCGTTCAGCTTTAATTCAATATCCAGAGTTTTGCGAACTGAATCAGCTTTAATGGGCGTGATGGTGGTGACATCGATTATAATTGCACACTGTGATAATGGTTTGAGTCGTTTGAAACTTGTTCTTCATCCAATTATTTTGACAGCGTGGCTAGGACTGCAAATTTAGCTTACAATCAATCATATGCATATGTGACATGTAAACGCCAATTATGATGTGGTTTATTTCCAATAACGTAGATTCAACAACCACTATGAACTGTTGAAAAATATTCGCCGAGAAAGCATACCAGCATATGTACGACAAGAACATTCGCACAATCAAGTTATGATTCGTTGGTCGAATGCATGTTTCAGGTCAAATAAACTAAAAACAAATTCTATTTTGATTGTCTGGTGTTTTGTATATGATTTAAACGTCAATGTAATCCAAACTCTGTAGAACCAGTATGGCCTCAATCTGCAGAACATATCGTAGCTACCACCGCCTATTTAGAAACTACAAGAGGAGAAACAGGCAGTAATGAGCGCGAACTCAATCACCAGCGCACTGCAGTTGAACAATCGCTGTGCAGCAACTGTAACGAAAGAAATGCATGCATGGCCACTGGCTTTATTTCGTCTGAATCTCAAGCTTGGGAAATGTATTAAACGTCGCCTTATGCAACCCATCTGCTCCATTTCAAAAGATGGCAAATCCTAACGAGCCATTATGCGTTTTCGAAATGAATCGCTAAATTGTCTCAAAGTGCAAGTATCCTGAGATATAATAATCGTTGTGAAAATGAGATTCCATTGCTAAGTCAAATATGATTACTACGCGTTGGTTATAACCGATTTGGGTACCACATTGCGAGCGTGCTGCATGGCTTTCCCCACTCTCAGGTGTTTATATTTTCCAATACTAATCTGCAGTAGCCTGCACAGCAGTATTTATAGCGGTGCTATAAAATAATGGCTTGCTATACAATGTAGGCTTTGGTGTGATGCCACAAACATTGATATTTTACTTAACATTGGACGCATGTTGTATATGGCATTAAATATTGTACAGAAAATTGGTAGTAACCAACAAAGAGGGAAACCATCGACTATTTGGTACAAAGGTTGACAAGTATTGTCCTAGATTCAACGTATTGCAAGCGTGGGCTACAGACTTCTGGCTCTACACAGCTTTGATAGGCAACCAATTTTTTATAGCGCATTTCAGACAAACCCATTGAGCATATCGCAGCTATGGGAAATAGCTATGAATTATCTGCTTCGTTCTGAGCATGCTCACGAAATCATAACATTTAATGAACGACGAAAAGCAATCATATTCGGGGTTGGGGGGGGCAGCCGCAAATACAATGGCGTGAATTTATTCTACAAGGTATCCGTGACGCAGTAATCTATTAGTAAAATAGTCTATGGACATATATAATGCTGCGGCGTATATCACACGCCATAACCCTACTTGCTGTTCGTAGTTTGTCATTTAGCGGGTTGTGTATTAGTTATCTTTGCACACTCTGGCTAATTCATCAGAAAACTCAAGTGGCATCATAAATGCTTGCAATGTGAATTAACATGACTTAACATCGGTACCCACACCTGCGAAGTAGGCTTAGGTATTACGATTGCACTGTGGTGACACATTCGCAAACAAAGAAGACGCCAGCGTTGTAGCGCAAGTTGATCCCCCGTTATGTTTGTGTCAGTAAAAGAGCAGCTGAAGAGCGAAAACTACTTTGTAGACAGTGCTTCTACCATATTGTCTGCCACCATGGATATTTACCCATTATCACTTCTACGGAAGTCTTTATGGTAGTCCACGCAGTCCTATGGCAATCGATTTTAATCGACCAATACCACATGTGGATAGATAGAGTCTGAAAACACACTCCAGCCATATTAACGTATATTATCGCCTATGCTAACAGAGACTTATAAACAATTGATGGAGGATTTGATGGCAATGATTATGATTATCACTCAGAGGAAATCAAATAAGTCACTGGAATGACATCCAGGACGTAAATATAACACTGACAGTATTTTGGCCCTTACAGCAATTTATTATCGGCCGATTTGTCCTTGCTTAGATCGGAACAAAATAATAACAACCCAACAAATATCGTCTTTATGCAAGTAGTTGATACTGATAGCAATATCATTTCTAAGTGATTCATTACCTCTTTTTTGGTAAATCATAATGGCTCAAATGATGATATATATTGAGTTTTGATGCTCTTAGACTTTTATTGAAAACTAATACCATGAGCCATCAGTCCACTGAGTTGAACTCAGGCCAGTGATTCATCGACAGCTGACGACGTTTGCTATTCCCTAGATTAGAATGTACCATGAAATAATGCGGAGGTTCCTAAAAATTTTTTTGGGAATTTACTAAGCTAATTTTTTTTTGGTACGAGGATCACATTTGGTATAATTGAAACCAATTGAATGAATTACTCTGGCTTGAAAGCTGTACTAAATGCCAAGAAAGGTAATTGCTCCTTTAAAACGGATAGATGGATGAACGGAATTGATCGTTGTTAAACAAATGCGCAACATTATGTTGAGGAATGATTTTAAATCACTCGTTGCATATTAGTAGCTTACCACGCATTTGCTGATACATATAAAATATCACCATTTGGCGTTCGTTATGAAAAGAATGTGGTTAATATGGATATCCATACTCAATTTTGCTTGACCAACCGTTATCAAGACCCAACATATTAAACACAACAATGTCACATCGTCAAGTCCCATCATGGACCTAGAGGGTAATCTCCTCCCTTTCCTGCACTTTCAGACGCCCACGTAACGGCCACATTTGATTCAATGTTGTACCAGCCCACAGTATGCGCAATTTACCTGAGACCTAAGCATGGATCACCTGCACTTTTCTCAATAGCATTTTGCAGGGGTATTGCCTCGTCGCTTTGAACATTAGACAGAGTATTGTACATGGTTGTAAGCATGAATACACAAGCGTTTGGATTCAGTAGAAATGGTAAACACAAACCAGACACGCTGTCCCGCCCCATGTAGCAGCTGGACAACTGACACATCTCATCCAACTGCAAACGAGTTTGCAAGCGGGGGAGAGTTCAGGGGCGCACAACAGCGAGATATCCAAATTATTTTAACAGGGGCCAAACATAAGCACAAAACTGTAGTTGGCGGAGATATCACAACCATTATTTTGCATGGTGCACACTATGTGGCGTGCCAAACCATAAGCGACGATAAACTGTAGTTCATGGTCAGCCATTGATAATAGAAGATGGTAACCAAGGTATCGGTCGAATTTACTTTCATTGACCCTGAAACAAATAAAGATCGTCTTCTAGGGTGGCTCGCCTTATTGTTGATCACATAAAACCAGAAACTGTTGTGGCAAGCACTGCCTGGATTACTTACTGTACAAATCTGAGGGGTTCACAGCTCCAGGTATCACACGGATGAACGACAGTATTCGAACATTCGTTTTGGCTATTCCTTACGCTCAGATATAACAGGTGCAGGCACATCCTTTGACGGTCAAATGGTTATATATATTATATATTTATATATATTATATATATATAACTATGGAATTCCACCAATATATAGCTACATATATATATTCGGAGACATCTGAACGAAATGAGGGCAGCACTAATATACGATATATATCATGTATATATTTGATGTAATACGTATAGATGGCATATATGCCTTGCTGCATGAAATACATAGCAGTTAAGGCTAATATCGGATCCCAACAACTAGCCAGTTGACATTCCCTCATCAATCAGCAGTTATCAAAACTTGCTGCAGAACGTTTCGTCCGAAGTTGATTATTTTCAACAGGTTTTTACATGGCTCCGGTAGACAGAGTCTCGCCGTTGGAAAAGTAGATGGGTACCATCGGAAATGAGCTACAGCAGATTGGCATCAATGATCATGCCAAACGTCAATTATGCACCTTTTAATGGAGAAATCTGTGATAGACAATCACCACCGGATGATATGAGCAGCCACTAAGCATTTAATAGATTACCTCGACCGACGACGTTGTGCAAACGGGGTTAAGAAAACGGCAATCAAGAGTTCTGGCAACGAGGTCAAGTCGGTTGACGACAGCGATATTTACCACTGTTACGATGACCTATGTAAGTCTGCACAGGAGCGAGTTAATGCTTAGTATCGGGGTAATGATACATAGGATGACGGAACATTGACCTAAACGTACCGGGCCGCAGTATGAATGCCATCCTATTGTTTTTTGAAGACCCAGCCAGTGCCCCACTTGCCAGAAAGACAGAGTCATTCTGCAACCTGAAGATCACAAAGGTCGAGGTAACCATTGGGGGCATCCCTAACAAACTCTATGTCCAGGGCAAGCGTGACTGTCATCGGTGGGATGAGGTGAAAAATGCCTTTTCGTCAAAAAGTAAACCAGACCCGAGTGTGGCAATGGTTGTCAAGGATCTGGTATTGACGGACGTGTCCCTAAGAGAGTACCTAACCAGCATGTATGCTCTGTAGCTGGACGAGTGGTGACGACCAGCTATATGGTAGTGGCATGTGCGTGGTGATTACGTCTGACGGTGTCACCATCCAGACCACAAAACAAAAGCAGAGGCGGCTGGTGCATTGAACATCTATATGAATCCTGTTATGGATGCGCAGCTTAACATTAAAGATGGCAGGTTCGTCAACACAGTCTACGCATCTCCAGATGGCCCCTGCTCGGCTATTGTTTGTGGACAGACAGGATGCAGAAAAACCTACTTGAATGCCTTTTTGCGGTGCCTTTGAACATATTTTGACCCCCTGCCCTGTCATCCGTTTCATCTTGGCCTAACAGTCGCGACCATGGTAATGGAGTGATTCTGTGGTGTACGTGATTGATCAAGGGGGTTGGCTTCATGACTGGTTGAGGGTCTTGTTTTTAGAGCGAGTGTCCTCAGTGGTCCATCCTGGACCTGCCCCCAGCGGCCAAGAGTCCTGTTGAGTATAAGCCAGCTGCACCTAGAGGGGACATGTCTTCTTAAAGAGATAGACTTGCTGCTGTCATAGTGGGGGGTCAGGCGTCAGTACCTGGGTACACAGCGCCTGACAATTGATCACGTCGAATTAATGACTGACCAAAGAAATCACCAAGTTGTTCGTGAGATACGAGGCTCGGCTAATAGCTAGTATGACAGGCACTCTAGATCAGGCAGTTCTACAGCTATGCTCCGGTGTTGCTTGTGTGTTTCTACCGATCTCACTAGAAAAAGCTAATTACAGATTTCGAGACTGTCCCGCTATAGTATGTACTTAACCCTGCTTAGCGTGTACTTAGCTCTGATATGCCATGTACTTAGCTCTATCAACAACTGTGCATCTGTCACTTTGGACACACAAATTTAGTAAACAAATTATGTTATCGGAGGAAAAACGAACACACCAGCTGAGGCAACAAATCAACAGGGCCCGGCGGAGAGGTAGAATACCGAACGACATACACAAAAACACAAAAACGTTGCTGCTTGGCGGAAGGGCGAAAAGCCAATCAAGATAGGCTCTTGAGAGATCTCCGCGATGCCAAGGTCACACTTATATCAGCTAGAGAAACGAGAGAACGGCGATGGGCAATTGAAAGGCCTCGTCATTTTTGGTCATGGGCGCCCTGGGTTTTCGGTGGCGTTGGGTTGTTTAGACTAGCATGATGGAAAAAGTTTGAAACCACGCCCTCTCGGCGACCGTGGTTGTTCACAAGCGTCAACCTCATCCAATGGTTGCTTAGGACGTACAATTAAAGGATTGCTGATGGAAAAATGCTCGTCACACGCTGTACACCAGATGCTTCTGGTATATTAATAGATTACGCCAAGCTCGGTAAGATGGCTCTGTGTGGGGCAATCCCCAAACTTGACTTCACGCCACGCGACCTGGCCATGCAGCCCTCGTCATAGCCGCAAAGAATATGCTAATTAAACAAGCGATTATACTAGGTAAATCCTGAAGTAATGGACTCAATTGCGCAAATTGTCCAGGGACATGCGAGCCTACATTCTGGGATGTCAGTGGCGCTAAGCGTGACTACAACCTGACTACACGGAAATCCGTCGACCCACTGGAGCTTGAGCCTCAGCTTTCTGACTTCTACGTGCCCACAGATGACCAAAATAGACGTGAGCTGGTGTTTATTATCCTGTGTATGGCGTCGACTGGATTGATCGCGTACAGGCTTGCTAAGTAGGCAGCAAGTTAAACATTTGGGGACTCGTGCTTGTTACCTATAACAATGGAGCGCATGCAGATGCGAGGGTTTTTGAGGAAGTTGCCCGTAATTGGCTTACAAAACAATCTTTATCAAATCTACCTGCCAATGCCGAAACATTTCATAGGTAAAAAACTGGATGTGTCTAGTTCTAGTGGTGTTCACCAACCTGCTCTCTTATTCCTTCCTAATGACATCCTGAAACGCCGGAAAGGTGAGCCCTCGCAGTTTTGGACGTGGCCTCATGCTACAAAGCAGCTGAGTCGTAGACCATAAAAGAGGCTAAAAGTGGTTGCAGGTGCACTGGAAAGGATATACAAGTGAGGACCCATTCATTGGCATAAACTACTTCAGGCCGACCCCGGACGGAAGTTACTGGGAGCAGCAAACCAGCTGCTGGCTAAGCTGTCTCATCAGACGTGGCTGTGTGGATTCCGATCGAGACCAGGCTATTGTGAACACTTTACCGCACCCTTACAGAGCAGCTCTTTGGACACCAGTAGGTAGTGGAGTTAAAACTTTAATCTGGGGAACTATCGAATGAGTGGCTTTCGTGGCTGCAAGCCGTTGTCTCTGCAATAAACAATTACACAAAACCCCAAAATGCTATAAAAGCAAAACAAGCTGCACGATAGCCATCTTCAGTGGTCCAGGGCGCTTGGTAGAGCTCAAAGAGCAGAGGCTTTTTTCTGGTGTTGGCGTTAGCTACCTCTACCAGCCTGGAAAGCTGCAACAGGACCACCGTAATGCCATTGACCCTGTGTGGTCACTCAGTGTCTGCTTGCTTGGAGGCTCTGTCATTTATCCCGTTGACACTGTGCTCCGCTATTTGTTGGATGGATCACCCCGTGGCTTTGTAAAGGAGGAGCTACTTGTGATGGCACCTGACATCAGCTGCCGCCAGATACTATATGCACAAGAATGGTAGTATTTGCACACAAGTGCCCTTTGATATGGCTGGGGAAAAGAGACCCTTGTTATAGGCCCTGTGCACAAGAATCCTGTAATTTACACATATAAATAATGAATCACAGATTCTTTGTAGAGTTTGTCAGAAGGGTATGAAAAATGAAGTGTGGATGAATTATGGGTTTGATAAGATCAGCCACAGGCTTGCCTTCCAACAGAACAAGATAACCGCACAAGATCTCAACAGCCCTGACTCACCATGGCAGGTGCAAAAAAAAACAACTCAAGTTAAAAAGTTCCTGGCGTGTGAGCATAGCTGCTGTTTAAGCCAGTGTCTAAAGATAGAACAGGGATTTCCAGCTGTGATTGTCAACAATGGTCCAAGTCCACTCGTTGTCTACAAAAAGAACCTCTGTACTCAGCTGTTGCTTTTTCACTACTACATTGCAAATGCAATATAGGAGAAGCAAGAGCTCAAGAAATTCGTACATATGTAAAGCCGCCACCAAGGCGAATAACTCACATCATGAAATGGGGCAATGTCACACTTGATCTGCTATTTACATATGCTCAGGCCAATCAGAAGTGCAGAAGTTTATTGTTAGCGGGGTGATGCCATAAACATAACGATTGTCTTTTTGATTGATTTTACTTTAGCTGTTCCAACGTTTTACAGCGCAACCAACATCGGGCATATATAAACTTTGATGAGGTCAATTGGTTGGTTGGGTAAAATTTAACATTGCAGAAGTCCTCAGAGTTTTGCATTCTATTGCTTTCGGCAAACAGAGTGGATGCCTAAACACCGGTAATTATTCCAAACAGCGACAGTCAACATCGGTATTGCAGTGGCTTCTTAAACACGTAACGTGTCCAAATGGCTAACGTTTCGATTATTACTATTTTTCCGTAAAACATAAGTTTTGTCCGGCATTTCCACAGCATGCAGCAGTAATAAGGCTTACATCAAATATGACCACATAGCATAAACTGTTCAATTGTGAATTATTATGCAAATGTAAAAGTTTAGAAATGCCTCGGAATGTACTCGCAAATTACAATTACCTGTAACGTAGTTAAGGTTAAACGTTCATTCATTCTGCGAATGACTTATATTAGTAGCTACTGTGGTATATATATATAAATATATATATATACGAAAACAAATCACGGCGCGATGTTGCAAATGAATTGGAAAATATTTATTCTGGAGGGTAGCCGTGATGCAGTATTCCATGAGTAAAACTGCCCATTTATATTCATTATTCCAGCGTCTATCGTTCAATAAAATATGATGGCAATTACTAACATCATATCCCAGTCTCTTCTTGCTATTAGTAATTTCTCATATATCAGGGCTGTGCGTCGTTGAGAAAATCAAGAGAAGTAAAACTTAGTCCTAGCCTAAAGGCAGTAAATTGATGCATCGTAATCATTTACGTTCACATGAGGCAAGCTTGAAATGCGAATTAGCATGACTGTATATTGTGACTCACATTTGCGCAGTAACCCAACGTATTATTATTACGATTAGGATTGTAGTGAGACATAGGCTCGCAAAGACGCGCCTTTACAGCGGAAGTTGACCACAGCATATGTTTGTGTAAAGAGCCACTGTTTTGAAGGCCTGAATATTTGAATGGTCATTCAAATATCATACTTTTGATAAGTCGGACGTGCTGTAGCAGAAAACCGATGCAGGTACATGTGAACAAAATTTTTTTTTAAATTTGCTGATCAAATATTGGCTAGTTCCACTTATGGCAACTTCAACATAGATTTTCGGCAGCTTATATTCCAGGGTGTAAAGCATCACATTTTGTGTAGCTGAAGCTTTATGAATAAAGTATCTTCGCGTGAAAAATACTATCAACACCAAGGAGACATGGGATAAATTCCCCGGCCGTTCAAGCAAAGCTATGGCTCCTGAAAAAACAAAAAGTTTAAATTGAGAAAAGCATGTCTGTCGCAAGTAATATATCGCCTTTTAAACAGACACATGGGCGCTTGTTGCACTAATTTCGGCATCACTAATATGAGGTATAGTTTTAGAACAAACAATTATATGTAGGTATATGTTATTAACATACCCCGTATATCGATAGGTATGTATTTGTGAGTGTTCGAATCCTGTTGCAATTGTTTACAGTTAAATGGCAGCGACCATGAAGACAACACAGCTTAAATCTTTATGCGATCTGTTTTCCCGGTGTTCCATATATATCGCATTCTCTGCCAGATCGATCCAGCTTCATGGTGCATAGCTCATAAGCTACCACCATACATTGCACGGTTTTGATAGCAAGGTGATTCCGTTGCCAATATACGCGCCACAATTTGTTGAGGCATAAGCCAGCAGGTCGTTAAATGCACCACGGCTTGCCCTTTGATAACAGTTAAGATGTGCACTTTTATACAGAGCCGTTTAATATCACTACGCTGTTCTGTCAAAGAACGTTAATGTTAGTAGCAAACGATCATCAGTGGGAGTTAAATATAAAATAGCTGTACAAGATGACCCCCTTTTTCAGCCCTTGAAATATGCCTGCCATGTCAACCCGTGATGTTGAACGCTTACAGGCGTCAACATATTATCATATCACCTGACACAACATGCGTTACCTCTATCCTACCTAGTTCACTAACCATCGTCTGATCATACCACAGTCGATAAGCTGGTTGCTCTGGCACTGGGTAGGATCAGTATCATAATACTGCAACATTTCCAAATGAACGTGATAGCCATAATATATATTTTGCCATTTCACAGTGATTTAACTAAAGCACTAGCCAATTACAAAGAGATCAAGCTCGCTGCGCGGCTTTTGAAAAGTCAACACAGCTTACGCTTTTAGTGGCTTTGGTGGCCTGTTGAGTGGACAGGGTAGACTTTAGTACCTTAGCGTTCATGTCTAAAACTCGTCCTACGGGAACGGCAAGTTTGCAAACATATTGTTATTTATCATAATTATCTTTGCCGATCATTAACGCTCTACGGTTCGTCCGGTCGTTTATATCGCAGGTAAATGCTTAAGTCGTGACCTCCTTCCCATTGTTTTAATTGCGCTGGATGTGTGGTACATCCAATTATATTATTATCGCATATATGCAGGCATTCACAGCAATGTCGAAGCAGTAATATGTCTATATTGTGTAAGAGGCATACATAGTTAAGAATTTAATCGAATATCGTGTACACTGGAATTTTGGCTGTAACGTTTACTTGAATTATTCATAGAGCGTAAAGTAGTCATATGACGAGATATGCATTGGTCGGTGAGCATCTAGTAACAAAACATTGCAACGCTGTGATTAGGCTTTGTCGCCACTTTATTGCCTCAGAGAAAGAGTGACTCACCGAAACTACCCATGTTTTGCATTATTATGCAGATTGGATATTCCCTCTACTCGAATCCTATGATTAATTTACCCCGGACAAATTTCAAGCTCATTAGTCATCACACAAGCGACATCACAAATGGGGAAGACTTTTACAAACGACTCATTGTTGATCACGTTCCTCACCCGTAAATACCATTTACTCATGCCTTTAAGCGCAATGCTAGTTGTGTACAAATAACAGAAAACTGCGTATCTGCTGGTACTCATAATAACGACCACACATATTAACCGATGTGCAAAACTTGGTTGCACCGTGGTTAAGAAAACGACAATCAAGAGTTCTGGCAACGAGGTCATGTCAGTTGACGACAGCGATGTGTACCACTCTTACGATGACCTATGTAAGTCTGCACAGCAGAGAGTAAATGCCCAGTATCGGGGTACTGATACATCAGATGACGGAAATGTGACTAATATACGAGTTGGGGCAGGAGACAAGGATGAGACCGAGAACAATGGCAATAGCCGATCCCTATGGAAACCGATTGTATATGCCACTGGACTTAAAACTCCTTGAGAGCCACATGCCATTCTACCAGAGTGTGTCAGGTGACAGACCGGAATACGAGCTCACATTCAACGGCTACAGTCGTATGATTCACGCAACAGGTGACACCGATGCCAGCTACATAATCGATGACATCTCTTTCGAGTATAACATGGTCGGTCACCCAACCATGGCTGGCCCGCAAGATTCGCACCCAGTACACAGATCGACTCGCGGCCAAGTCCTGTTGCTGAGTCTCAGCGAGCTGCACCTAGAGAGATAGACTTGCTGCTGTCATAGCTGGGGGTCAGGCCCGTCAGTATCTGGGTACACAGCGCCTGACAATTGATCACGTTGAATTAATGTCTGACCAAAAGATCCCCAAGTTGTTCGTGAGATACGAGGCTCGGCTAATAGCTAGTATGACAGGCACTCTAGATCAGGCAGCTCTACAGCTATGCTCCGGTGTTGCTTGCGTGTTTCTACCGATCACACCAGAAAAAGCTAATTACAGACTTCGAGACAGCCCCGCTATAGTATGTACTTAACCTTGATATGGCGTGTTCTTAGCTCTGATATGCCATGTGCTTAGCTGTGCTATGACATGTACTTAGTTCTGCTATGCACTTAGGTACGCTAGCCGCGGCCTCAACAACAACTGTGCATCTGTCACTTTGGACAAACAAGTGGCAGGTGAAAGGTTGATGGGATGATAATCAATGACGATAGAGCAATCATCTACTCATGTGTCAACCAACGTTTTTGATGAATATAACAACTATACATAACTCCTTAAATGGGAAACTGTGAATCGCGGGAAAGGGTAGTCTATTGATATTGGAAATGGATATGATACCTCACTGAGCGGAAGACTCGCCAGTCATGAATATTATTGGACCCCTCCACTAATATGATTCCGCATAACGGATACCCCGGAATTTATATTGCCTGATGTATTAATAACAGCGGCCAATGAATGTTTTGCATGGGCCAGTACATATTTGATATGAACCTCCAGAGGGTAAATTATTAAATGAGTTATTCATTTGTTGGAGGACCTGGAGGATACATGTTGTGTTGGTGATAGTCTGAATCTAATAAGACCCATATTAAGACGAGGCGCGGTAAGGAATCCGATGTAATTCGTCTGAACTGTCGGATTATGCGTTTTATTTGGTTTGTAATGCAAAGGCTTTATGGATCTGGTTTATTGAAGTATGTTATGTCAAAGCTATAACGAACGAAAAGATTTTCCGCAAACAATATACGTCGTAACTGAAGCAAATTAATAAGGTATCATACAGTAAGACGACTTAGTGCATCGCTGTTCCGAATAATTAACAATGATGGAAATAGTGACTCCAAGGTTACTGACTTGTAAACATTAGCAACTTTGCACTGCATAGTTACAGTCAAACCGATATGAATTGGCTTTTATGTATCCTGGACCACAACTGATGTCATGGGTTTATTGAATTCCGAAATTAAGGCTTTTTAAATACGCACCTCATGATTTCAGAAAGTCACCTGTCACAATAGCAACCTGAGATAATGCAAGTAATCGTGGAGATACAACAGCGTTATATCACGTACGGTACGGATAGGTCTATACTGATGAATCATCGATTTACCCCGCATCGAATATGTAACCGTCTTAGTCGCTGATGAAGTGAAATATTTTCTTATACGATGAACAGCTCTCATAGCTGAAGGCGATGTGCCGTTAGTATCACTGCGAATCGCATGATAACCTTATTCATTTCTAAGGCGTTCATTTACTTTCATCGTTGTTTACGAAAGTCATAATACCATACATATGCTACGAATCTGCGTGATGTAAAAATGCAACACATTGAATAGAGCTATGCTAGCAAGGCTTATTAATGTTAGGCGAGGCCTTGTTCGCGAATACATTTGCTGAGTTATTCGAGTCACGGCATGAACCCCATAGATAGGATTTGCTTTTACGAATACATCGATTATTAGCGCTAAGCTCATTTGACATAATGCAAAAACATAGCATTTAAAAGTGTCTTTGTATTTACCTATGAACTGCTAACCTGTGACGTTCTGGGATATTCCGCGACAGATTTGCCTTGCACAACTAAACCAACGATATAATTGATCAAAATGTGTCATGGACGTTCGAGCCAGTACCATTTAAGGACCGACACCGACTCCCTGCGAGTATAATGACATACAATACCATCTATTGCACGTTTCAATGTCATTTTCATTATGTAGAGTGTATATTAGTCACATTATAACCTTATGATTCGATATTAAACTTTCCGCACATGGAATGTAAAATTGACGCCTTGCATCGATTTGTCATTACTGCATCTCATTGTCTCGTTTAGGTTATGGTACATCCATCAATGCGAGAGAATATTGTAGCTCTAGGGGGATAACAAATCTTGATGTCCGAACTCGAGTGCCGGAGGGTTAAAATTATGCATCCTGTAAGCAATATTTTCTAATCAAATGACAACTTCACACCACGATTTATTATTTTGTTATGTTGTACACATTAAAATCGAGGCAACGAAAGGCATGATTATGTGTGCTCTGGTTTCCTGGGAAAGTGTTAAAGAAATTAATCATAAACACCTTATGACAAATATTCAACGTCAGCGATCTTTTAGTGCAAACTGGATACCGTTTCACGGTGCATCGTTTGCCACACTGTACACATTTGATACGGTGGTGAGTTGGCAGGCCTTCTGTGGGAACACTTATTGACCACTGTGCGAACCGCTGGGTAGTTATTCAAACGAATATGATTTGGTCAATGCGAGACAAACACAGATGACGATGCTATACTATTGCTGCTGACGTTATTAAAGGGTTCTTTTACAGGGGTCGGAATATATAGGTATGCGTACTCCTTTACAACAGGATGAATGGACGCTAAGCAAATATTTGTTTTCAATATATATGGAATAGTAATAACAACATATTCACAACACTCAGCCAGCTATCCTGTCGGTTTTTTGGGTCATCATTGCAAGATACATTGTTTCTCAAATATTCAAACATGATGGTAGAGCAATTGCCTAAGAATAAAATGCTTACCATGAGTGCAGACCTAAACGGATTGCCAAAATATGTTTTCGAAAGAGAGCACTGGGACAACCACTATGACTATGGAGTACTTATTTAGCATGATTACACCTGGGAAAATAATGAAACTTACGACAAGTTTCTTGTATCATGAATCATAGTTTGCGTTTGAAGCTGCTGTATTCATGCACGCAGTTGGCGGTCTGCTTGCTGCATATATTTGAGCTGACCTGGAATACATCATAACTGAAGCAAAGGCGCCGTGCTTGCATCACAGCAATAGATTCGATATATAACAAGGAACGTAAATATTTGTTTTTTGAAACGAAGTACAGCTTCCCAGTCCATGATGTGACATAGTTAACTGAACATGTTACCCGCCAATTGAGGCCAAGGTTCGCATTGAACGTAAAGGGATTTATTTAGAATCAACTGATACGTCTAACCTCAATAATCCCGGAAATAATCTCGAGAAATAATTACATAGACAAACCGCTATTATTTGCTGGTAGCAAATGTTCAAATGTTCATCGATGAAAATGTGGAAGAGAGATTCAACAAGATGTATTCGCAACCAAAATAATGCCATCACTGTGACGTAAATGTCCGAACGCGTTCGAGAAAAACCGTTCTTTATAGGCATATCAGAAGCGTATGAATAAGCAGGCGTGGCGCTTAGAAAGTTTCCTAATGTGGCAAGTGTGAATTCCCACATGTTCAAGCCGACATATACTCACCGCATTGGTTTTTTCATATATTTGTTGTAATGTACAGAATTGGTTGCATATTCAAGACACATCGGAGATTCCAAAACGCAGATTGGTGGTCTTTCAAAAGATCTGACAATATATACCTAACAGATGCCCTGATAGATGTAACCCCATCGAACTGAAAGGTAAAATGGCTTGTGTCAGATGTGACGCAAATGAGATCCTTAATGCATAAAAACAGTGAAAGTGTTCCGAACAATATATCGACATTTCGAGGCTATTAGAGACTGTATGGAAGTTATTTTCCTGCAATACTACTAATATTCACAGCAATTGCATCGACAGGGTTAATCAACCATCAATATGGACAAGGTTCGCTAAGAGAATGGGCATATATATATATATATATATATATATATATATATATATATATATATATATATATATATATATATATATATATATATATATATATATATATATAGATATATATATATATATATATATATATATATATATATATATCTCTCTCTATATATATCTATATATATCTCTATATATATCTAGACATATATATCTATATATATAAATGTACTATAAAAATTTTCGACGAAAGGTTACAATCTACGTATGGTTGTAATCGTCACTATATATATATATATATATATATATATATATATATATAGAGATAGATATATAGAGAGATAGATATATATAATATATAGATATCTCTAGATATATATCTCTCTAGATAGATATAGAGAGATATCTATATATCTATATATACCTAGATCCCTATAATCTCTATCTATAGATATATATGTATCTCTATCTATATATATCTATCTCTATATATCTATATCTATATATCTATATCTATCTCTATCTCTATATATATATATATATCTATATATATATATATATATATATATATATATATATAAAATATACAACATGCAAAAGTAGTTCAACTCCGTTGACCCAGTTAAACCTTATGCAATTTTTCCACAGGAACTATATGATAAATTTATGAAAAGCTTCATTGGATCGGTAGACCTCTCGACATTGATAATACAATGCCTTTCACAGAGACTCGAGTATGTGACGAAATTATCTATTTTCCTCCCTCTGACTTAAAATATTTTTGCAGGTCTAGAAATCGGGTGTAGCTCGGACCGAATTAACACAGAGATGGATCACCACCCATGCGTATCTTACCCAAAATGACATAAAACCAAGCCAGTCCGTATATATACATATAAATATATATATGTATATATATATATATATATATATATATATATATATATATATATATATATATATATATATATATATATATATATATATATATATATATATATATTATATATCATATATATATATATATATATATTAACTATATACGCATATGTATAATATATATAAGTATATATATTTATATATATGCATGTATATTTATTATATATATGTGATTATATATTCGTTATATATTCGTATATATATATAGTATATATATATACATATTTTTATATATATATACATTTATATATGTATATTTACATATTTATAATATATATGTATATATACATATATACTGATATATATATATGTATATATATATATGTTTATATATAAAAAATATATATATGTGTACATTTATATAGATAAGTAAACATATATACATTTATATATATATGTATATACATATTCGTATGTATATATAAATATGTGTATATATATAAATACTGATATATATATATATATATATATATATATATATATATATATATATATATATATATATATATATATATATATATATATATATATATATATTGTCAACCCATGATCAATATGATGTCATTGTAATACAATCTTGTGTAATGACATATCAACGTCTAGTTGTGGTATTGTCACGTAGGACAGGAATGGTTCAGTGTAAACTTTGTCAAATCAAATACATCTGACTGTGGAGCTAGGCATCGTGCTCCTTATCGTGAAATATTTGAGGGCTCCTATTATATTATGATGTTAAATAAGATGAGGGTAAGAATATGAGCCATTAGAAAGTCAGATCAGTAGGCGATTCAATGCATCTGGTTTCGTCAATTCCCTTTCTGATAGTTTGTGAGTCAAATTCCTCTGACGTCGATACAGTTTTGTTCCAGAAATACGCCATGGCACCATTGATAGTTAAAACTAACACTTATACACTTATCTTATGGCGATAATTAATTTGGAATGATGCATGACTTTGAAAGGGTGCACTATCTGGGTTCTTGGACAGTTGCGCAGTTGCACAGAGCATCTTGTTCTGAAGACGATTTTGGGGCTGCTAGCCGCAAAGATTTCGTAAGATCTTATGTAAATATCATTTGACCGTGATCGATAATGATGAAGCGATTCGACGTACATTTAACGAAAAGGCCACAATGAACGCATTTCCATGTGTTATTTACCATATTTATAAGTTTTAAAGTGAACGACTACTTTTTCTTCATTTAATGTACGAAGTACCTTCATCTAAAATAATACGAGTAGCTAATAATGACATAGACAGCGCCGAATTTTATCTCATTGCGGACGCTCCTAATCGGGATATATGTGAGCATCCTTGGAGAAATATATTTTGATTATAGCGCGTGCGTTGCCTTCTGTGATAAATTACCTTTCTCAATTTAGAGATGGTCATTCATTATGCTTCTTCAACATGAATGCAACAATAGTAGTAGTGTAATTTGTTAAACAATATTTACCACTGACCACCGATGCCGATCCCGTGTGCTGCGCATGAAATGATTTATTTACCGAAGGTGCAGATTGAGTAACTGTCTTAAAAGTGAGTAACATTTCAAGACATTTTCTTTGTACACAAAGTGACTGTGCCCTCACGGTTTTAATTTGACAATTGTTGTCACTGTTTGTCATCAAGCCATAGTGAATATGTTGATATAGTTGATGTCGGAGAACGATGATGTATAAGTAGTCAATATGGCCTACACTGTTCGTGCAAAACGACATAAGAACTACAATTCTTGCATAATCCCTACGAGAGCATAGTATCTAGAAATACGTGTTGGGCAAGGCACAGGCAAACTATAAACTTAGAGTTTTCAATGCCTTCTGCGCCCTTATATAATGTGTGTGATACAAACAGAACCCGTTAACACGATCAATTTGACAGATATGCATCTGTGATGTGAATAACGTCATTCTAAAATACCCTTCATCAGAAATGAAAGATCGCGATGGCAATATTACGATTTACCAGAACAGTAATCAGATGCGGTATCCTATAGGGTTACACCGGAAAAATACCGAATAATTTTTAGGTTTCTTCGTAGCAGGAAAACTAGATATTGATAGAATACAATACAAAGTGTCGCTCCGAACCCTGCATCCAGAAAATATTACCGACTCGGTTGTCACAAGAGATTTGTGGACAGACAGCGTAACATATGATGTATAGCAAAATAGGCGCACCTGATAGACATTTACGGTGAAGTTAATGACTAGAATATGTTGTATGGAGTAAAATAGAAAAACTTCAATATGTCCCTCGTTAATAATAACTGATTGCAACCATAACATATTGAACTTTTTGATCTGGCAACATCACACTTTAATTACATCTCGTTGAAAATAATACCGGCGGTCTACTATCCAATTACTAAGGACATGGATGAAATTGTCTCAGATTGTTAGGATCCAAGATGACATAAAACCATATAATATATATATATATATATATATATATATATATATATATATATATATATATATATATATATATATATATATATATATATATATATATATATATATATATATATATATATATATATATATATATATATATATATATATCTATATATATATATATATATATATATGTGTGTGTGTGTGTGTGTGTGTAAATATATATCACTAGATATGACCATTTAGTAAAGTACATATGCCACCAGCAACAAATAAGCAAATATGTTTTTAAGTCAATATTCTGTTCGTTCAAATTGTGCTTGAATAAAGTTGCTCGTTCATGACAAATAAGTGGCTTCATGCCTCAATCATTCATCTTCATAGTGGTAGCTTTATATATAATTTCCAATATTTGATTTATGAACCACGCATATACTTCAGGACATTAAAATCTTACGATAACTTATTCGATAATTATATCCGATTTAAGAGGCAGCTATGAATATCAACTGTACATTTTATTGATTAACTACCCCACAAAGGATCCTCTCCCAAATGTATATTGTCCGATTTATTGGCTGGAGCCGTGCTGCATTGATTGGTCTGTGCACATTTGTCAAAACTCGTTACCACCCATTAGGCTGTGTTGTGTATCATTTGCATTATAGGTACGGGAAAAATCAATGAAAACTCAATTATTTTACTTAACCGCACAAATATCTGTTTGATTAATCTACTCTTACAGGTCACACTGCCTATAGATAAGTATGCTTCTAGAGTACGGTTTTTCTTCTGGTTTTGCAATTAGCATATTATGGAATTAATTTGACGTGTGCTGAACATGGCCTTGAATAAAATTTTTGTCTCAATATGACTATTTGTGATGCAGGATGTTGAGGATGTCCATAATACATATACATAGAACCAGCCATCTTGATTGGTTCAGGTGTTGCAGTCATCTTCATCATAATTTGATTAAACCGATAATGTCACGCCACAGATAATGAGCAATTAATGGTGTCGGACATGCACAATTGACATGGAATGGATACATTGGCCCATCAGTGTCCTCATCCAAAGTTTAAACACACAGTGGCCACATTGGAAGCAAAGTAACACAAGACCGATATACATCAGATGTACGTGAGCCGTCCAAACGAAAGCCGCATGATTGATTTACAACACGCAGGGTTGGCATAGCAGCAACAACCATCAGTGTTTATGTTTACCGGTAAACGAACCATAACATCGCCTTTCAATAAGGTTTCATAGCTTTTCTAGAAACCAATGCATATTCAGAATTTATAATGCATACTCGTAAACCATAACGGTCAACACTGTAAAGGGCAGGTCACATTATACAGTCCAGGCATGTTACTGATATACCCACCACAAATCGCAATAGTTTCCAAACCTGTTATTTGAGGTATTTGGGAGCATCATATCTAAAATATACCAAAATATATTTAGTAGAACATAAGTTGTATAGACCCAAATCACCCCTGACCACTTATTTTTGATTATTATAATGCGTCAAAAATAGACAAAAATAAAAAATAGGTCCAAAATTAATTTTAAATTTATTTTATTGTACTTTGTTGCACAAAATGAACATATTAATCATTTTAAAATCTTAAACAATATCTAGTGCCAATAGTTCACTCAGCATTTTATGGTTCATCTTACGAGTCTCTATCAACTGCCTACAATGAAGTATTTGCCTACACTCCTTGACATTCACTGCAGCTCATGGAAAGGTCTAAACCATTTTTCGACAGGAACATCTGAGTGAGTAGCAACCAGTTTTGCAGTTGAACTGAGGCAAACTTGCACCTGTTGGTGCACTCTGAGGTATTTACCAGTTGTTAATGTTGGAGGTAGTGTGCATGGCTCATCTGCTGCAGTACTACATGACATCTTTGAACAAAATGTGCGAAGCTTCGCGTCGTCCAGCTTCTCATCCATGGGTCCATTACATGAGGAAGCAAGAGCACGTTCCTCTGCCTTGACGACCTTCTCTTTGTCTGATGTGGGACTCATGAACACCTTAGCTTGTTCATCCAAGAAAGATTCAGTTTGCTGATAGCCTTATTTTACGAGAAGCCATATATTCTTGATGTGGTATCACAGCCACGTACGGTATAAGCGAAGAGAATATTGCTACATAAAATATTCCCAAGCTGTAACGTTCCAGCAACGTGGAGCCTTTTAACTTTCTCTTTTGGACTTGGCTGGAACCACAGGTCATGCTTCATATGTTTAGCATGGTGAATTAGAAGATTCAAGATGTCTGTGTCAGCTGCAATGACAACCGTGTCTCTCTGTTCAGCACATGCAACAGCCGTCTTCACCAAGTGTTTGCATCGCCTTTAGTATGGTGAATATCACGAGCAGCTCTTTCCAATTTGCTGCCCAACATGTTACCGCAGTTTCTTTGTCGGGTAGATTTGAGAGAAATTCATCTTTCTGGGTCCGCATGGCTATGGTCTTATCAAAGTGCATCGCTGCACCAAAGCGACCACGTCTGGCATGAGTACAATCCTTTGTGCTGGGAACGGCGCTGTACCCACCGAACACAATTAGTTTTAGGTATAACTCACATCTTGTGCAACAAATACCAGATGCCATAGCTGCAATTTTTGGTGGACAACTACCCCGGTATGACCATAAATGAACGCAGATAATTGAGAAAAAAATGCATTTGCCTTGCTGAGTCATACAATTGATCCGATGAGCTCCATGCAATACATTCTGGTGATTTCGTTGGCGGTACAGCAACAACGCTGATAATGATGTCAGACTGGTTATTGTTCCGTTCGTTCTGGACTCTACCCGATATTCATTTGATTAAAAACAGCGCCTGCACTTAAATTTCACTTGTACGGGCCACTGGCAAGACAATCTGAGTTCCGAAGAGGATATATTTTATGATATTCATATAGCGTACACAAAGAAGGGGCAACGTTGTGCATAGCAAACAAACGGTGTATCCGTCAATAAACCATAACTATGTTTTAATCGAACATACGCGTCTATGCGGAGATCACAGAGGAAAAATATTTGTAAAGGGTTGTCGGGGCCGGAGTAGTAACGCGGAGCTTTGTATAATACATTATTCTCCATAGCCTATCATGAGAATTATTATGTATCTGCCACTTAAAACTCGCAGAGCAGTCAAAGCTACAGCACAAAAACCGTTATGAGAATCGAACCAGACCCTATTACAGCAGCAGAGGAGATGGCATCATGTATATGATACCTTATCGTAATGGTGATTAAGGTGATGATTATGACTGTTGCATTAGTTTTGCAGCAAGTGTTTGCGGGCAACAATGTTATTCGGCACTTTGACAAGTAGTAATAGCGCAGAATTAAATATGGAACCAGATAAAAGAGCATGGTGTTGAGCATAGTGCTAGCTGACTGGGGGAACGACTGCTATAAACCAAAGACTACAAATATCAAAAATACTTATTGTAAAGGCCTATATCCAAGCCAAACAGTACTGAAGTTAAGTTGTGACTATTTGAATGTGCCCTGTACAACTAACGTTATACTGGTTTGAAATTAATAGCTTACCAAAGTTACACAATAGATTCATGTATATGCGTGGTGTATTTAAACATCCCTTGTCAATTAAGGCAGTCAATAGGCATGTGGGTCGGAGGGGAAATAATCTTTGGTAAATGTGTTCAATGAGCTTTATAAATAAATAAGAGGCACGCTGTTTGCATATTCACTAAATTTAACACCATACGGGGGTATATCTGCAAAGGCTTCGTCGATTCTTAAACATACTGGTCGGCTGCTTTACCACCATGTACTTTTATGGTATCGAGCATAATAGGACACACATATTGTGGCCGTAGCCCGGCAATGAACAATGAGAGCTATTGATTATCAGCCAAAACATGCAGATGTTAATCTGGGAAGCAGTGGTTTTTGGCTGTACGAAAACGACAAATGATACCGTTTTATCCGACATGCTTTTGCCATAAAAGTACAATCGACAATCTGCGACGGTAAAATGTGACCCTAATATGTTGTAAGTCTGCTTGCGGAGATGTCTAAAGTAATTGTGCGGTGCGTTGCTTTGTGTCGAATTGGTAATTTCATTGAGAGGGCAGGGAAACCATTCTTGTTGTACGCCAATACAATAATCGGCCAGCCAGTTTTTTTTTGTGAGGTATGTGTAGATGATTGTGTCATTTCGGTGGCCTGCCAAATATACAGCGTGGATGTTTAGCAGTGTGTCTTAATTGTAGATATAAATTAATACACAAATGTAAAGTACAATTTGAGAAGCACAACTCCCTCGAACAAAAACGATGACATTATTTAATAATCGTGGATGCCCTTAGCATTTTGGATACAAACAATCGTATATAATAATATGTGACCGTAATGTGCATGAATTGTCCACTTTCTCATTTGATCTCATTATGCAGCCAGTCTTCTTGCTGCGCTATGAAATCAGGTAAAACCAGGAAAGGCAAGCAGCTGCTCACGGACCCGTAAATAGGAACTTTGCATTTTCGTGGCATTGAATAAGTGCGAGAAACAGGATTACCAGGAAACCCACCAGCAAAGGGAGTTAAAAGGCTCTCCCGCCCTCAGTTACCCCGTGAACGCTTGAACTGAATGAGTACGTGTGGCGTTCTGGAATATAAATAAACATACTTAATGTGTTGCCTGACAAAAACAACGTGAGCGCCTGGTAGGTCATGTGTATATAAATGGGTATATATAAATATATATAATATGTAGAGATATATATATATATATATATATATATAGAGAGATATATATATATATATATATATATATATATATATATATATATATATATATATATATTTTATATTATATATATATATATATATATCGATAATATATATATGTATCTAATATATATATATATATATATATATATAAATATATATAAAATCGATATGTATATTTATATTGAAAATATTTATATATATATATACATATATATATATGTATATAGCTCATGTCTGCATATACATATATATATATATATATATATATATATATATATATATATATATATATATATATATATATATATATATATATATATATATATCTCTATATATATATATATATATATATATATATATATATATATATATATATATATATATATATATATATATATATAGCAGCTCATGTCTGCGGACACATCGAAGGTAGTACATATTTAAATACTGCATGGAAAATTTAGGAACAGATTCATATGTATCTTAAAACATCCGGGTGTTTTGTGTGTAACACAATATGAATGTTAAGTTTCATAGCACGAGCAAATGCGAGTCAGATAGGACGCACATCACAGGCATATAATGCCTAAGTATTTTGCGAATGTTCTATTACGTCCTCGCAGCTCTCTAGACAGAAAGTTGTCTGTCATTGCCTTTTTATTTGAGGCTCTGGAAAATTCCCTTATTGTCAGAGGGCCATTGACAGTTTTGCTAAGGTCCAAAGCACGTTGATAAATGGTGCTTCAGTTCTACTGTTCGCATATTAATTTTTTGATTTCATGATAACAGTGGTATATTGGTAGAATCGTTGTCTTACTTGATTCACAAAGTGCATATTGTCGTCAGTACACTAACTACCACTTCTTCATGCATGATCAATATGGTGTCAGTGCAAACATTTTTGACCGCTAGTGTGTTATGACGTGTTTCCTTGAATGTTTCGTAATCGTCATGTAGGAAGAGAATGGTTTAATGTAAACTCTGTCAAATCAATCACGCTTAGCCGAAGACATCTGATTATGCAACTTGGCTTAGAGCGCCTTATCGTAAAACTGAACCATTGTGTTATGATGCTATCGCGCATAAAAGGGATCAAACGAAGTCTCTTGCTGGCAATTACCGGACATTGACAGAGAACAACTACCATATACCAGACAAATAAGATGCGGGCTACTGATGACACCATAGATATGAGCCATATGCAAAGTCGGATCGGTTAGAGACTCAATGAATCTGGTTGCTTCAACTCGTTTCTGATTGTCTGCGAGCCGAATTTCTCTGACGTTGAGGCAAGTTGGTTCCAGAATGCGCCATGGCACCATTGATATTTCTAATGAACAATTTGCTGATGTAGGGTGGAATCACTGTAAGTTAAACTACGGAAATTATCATTAGATAACGGAAATGAAATTGGTATGATGCTAAATCATCTTTGACAGGTTGACCATTTTGGAGTTGTTGCTGTCCTTAATGAGTTAAGACGGTCATGATTATACTATGTCAGATATGAATATACTATGCCAGATACCTATGAAGTGGAATAATGTACATGTAACGCAAAATGACAAAATGAAAACGTCCTAAATATGTATGCAATCACGTTATCATGGACGTAGCATTTGAGGTGAGAAAATATGCTATCTATAAGGTCAACAGCTGAAAACGATACTTTGGAACTGCTACCAATTGCTCAATCAATCAAAGCAGTCGGCAAGGAACGCTGGATCTATGCATCGCATTTGCGTGGAAACTTGTATATAGTGCTACCCGTTAGCAAAGCGTGGATATATATCAGCGCAAAGTCGAATCTTGTAGTAAATGTGACATCAACGTACATCCAGCACGAGCGTGTTGGATCTCAAAAGCAGCGGTGAGTGAGATGACAATCTACATATTTTATGAACTCAGCCCACTCTCACATCATTTCGGCAATCAAATGCAATTGTGTAAGATAAGACGTCGAAGAGCAATTATGGTCAAGAACACAATGATAAATGCACAACAAAAATAACATTAAAATACTAATGACGAGGATTCCATTGCCTAGGGGTAGCACACCATTCAAGGTACAAAGATAAGATTATTGATTTTAATCAAAGGTCAGGGTGATGCGCCATACAAATATGACACACCCCATACAATGATCTGAATATAATGCGTCGGGATAACCAGGTGAGTTTGACGTTGTGTATTTTATCGAGAAGTGAAATAATTCAAACACTAACTTTTACACCAATATAATCGAAAAGTTGCACATTATTTATTTAGAATACAGGACATCAAAAAATATATTCAACTTTATGTCAGAAATTAATAAGACAATGGGTACAAGAACAACGGTTAAATGTAAATGGAATGCTTACTGCTTTACCTAGATCATTAGATGAAGATGGGAGAAAGGGCTAATACCATGTTGTCGTCGTCGGTGCAATAGCGACATGTGCAGATGAAGTTCTGGCAAGAATACCATGTTGTCGTCGGTGCAATAGCGACATGTGCAGATGAAGTTCTGGCAAGAGTAACACGTGTGATGGATTGTCATGCTCTTGTTGGGGCATGACGACTTCAACATTATAGTTAGATGAATATTAAATGTTAGTATGTGATTGCTATTTCTACTGTTCAAGTTTCATAAGAAAAACGCCATGCAGCCTCGTCCGAGTCAGTCTCGTAAAAGGCGATGCAAATGTAAACCTCATTATTTAGATGTCTGTTTTCCGTGCAGATCCTGCAGCCTGTAAACGTGTGGATCTAAGGGAACTGTCAGTAGAATACATTTTTCTTCTTAGCGTATGCAAGAAAAAGAGAACAGCGAATTTGGTATATGTAAACACTCTAACATCTGCCGCAGCCAGTTACGAGACATAACCAAATTTGTCTGGATGCTAGATGCAAGGCTTGACAAAAAAGCCGTCACACCATTAGGCAACAAGACATTTGTCGGTGAATGAGGCAATATTTGATCGCGCGCTCATCACCTCGAACATTTAGGAGTAAGGCCTTTCCATGTTTTGCCAGCAGTTGTGCATCAAAACAAATATGAGAATCATTAAGTGCTTTCACCACCGGTTGTCGAAGATGTACGGTTTGTTCCAAATATTATAGCACTCATAGATTCAACCCCTAACGAAATGGTTATACGGACTGCAATACTCGTTTTCATGACAATTGTTATTTTATCTAAAATAATTAAGATATATTTAGCGGGGTTTAGATTGCATTACATATAGTCCTAAAGCAAATCGTATGTGTTTAGCACTTTACCACAGCATGCATGCTTGGTAACAGATTCTGTTTGCATAATGTGTCAATTTGTGAACGCGATTGCTCATGCGACGTTCCAGCGATCCAGCAGATTCTCAGTTGATGACATCTGGCGTAAACGGGTCTGTCAAATAATCCGGCAAACATATTGGAGAGAAATTATACATTGAAATCTTATCAATATATGGGTTAATATTTCACGGCAATATTTACTTAACACATTCGCCAAAATGAGGGCTAATCTTATCATGCTGATTTAGACCCAGAAGTTATATTCAGAGATTATTTGCATTGGCTGATTTCATGCGCATACACATTGGCACATATGCAAACGCATGGTAGTTAATTTTGCTACGGCTGCGCATCCTGTTCCGAAGCAAGGATGGAACTAACTACCGCAGCCATAAATACAATCGACTTATAACTGGAATATATTTCACCTAATTGCCCCACCAGGCTTCTCTTACTATGCGTACATTCATCTGTGTCTAATCTGTTGTCATGTATGTTTTTCAATTCGATGGCTTGTTTATTATCAGTTGAAATATATTATATTTCCTATTTTACCTGCTGGAGTAATTGAGTGAGTGTATGCAAGCTTTTTCTGACGCTGTGAAGCACTTCTATAACAGGTCAAATATAATACAGTTTGTGCAGTGTAAATTCCATAGTAATCTGCTTAGAAGCCCAAAAAATAACGACTAGAAATATACATGACCAATCGCCTGTGTATTTATAGTGTCGAAGTTATCGAACACATTAAAAATTGATTTAGAATCAAATGACCACACTTACCTACCTTTTGAAATGGGGAGAATTAAATTTTCACTGCAAACCTCTGAACGCCAATCACAACAGCTACAAAGCGTACCGCGTTAACCTACCGCAAATGATGCCGGGGATCATATATTTGTTACCCCGGTCACATTTACGTTTCGACTTATCATCGGAACGTTATTGTTGTTTGGTGGACTATTTGACCGCCACACGACGTCAATGGTAGGAGATGAGGGACAACAAAAATGAAATTTAAATTAACTATATTTAGCATCATGTTATGCGTAATCTGTTTCGCGGTAGTGGATCGCATATTAGCATAAGCGTGATGGGCTACAATGCACCAGAACGTGAGCCTACACGCGCATTTAATCTCAACAATAGCGAACAAAATCATCACTAGGGGAGTGGAGCTGGTATTATACCACGGTAATGCGTTAGAATTTTTACAAGGCTTAGGACCTTAATGCAGGAGGTGCATATGTAACTACAAAAGAGACGCCATCTTTCTTCAGCCTCCGTCAAAGGGGTATGTTTGCAGGGAGCTGTGAGGGGTTTTATCTTTCCCCGCGCAATTTCGATACCGGCAGTCTACTCCAAGTTGCCACATCCTAGCTCTCACGAAAACAGTTTATGTAAGAGCAGGGTGAATACCTCATTGTTGATAGTTTGGTTGTATTTTGCTCGCATTTATTTGTCGTTTTATTTGTTAGAATTTGAATCATATTTCAATCTGTTCCGACCAATGTAGCTTTAACATTGCTTGTTTCACTCATCTATCACACCAGGCATGTGACAGATAATTCCGCCAGTTTTGCTGTCAGCTCTGGTGAAACAGGGGAAAAGTATCGTAGAATTCATTGATAGAAGCATTATTATCCCTAAATGTCTTGCGTTTGTTGTGCTCCTAAGCTGAACGGTTTTTGAGTTGCGCTGTCAATAAACTTGCAGCAATCCAGCTGGGCTTCATTAATGCAATTCTTATGCGTTATCAGTGCAAGAATACAAGGGTTCGATTGACAAGCATCTTTACAAAATCTTAACACAAATTGAAACTATGCAACCAATCGACACCATATTTGTCGACGAACTATTTAAATTAAACAAACAGATTGGTTTAAAGTATCAAGTTCTAAATTAATTGTAAAGAATGCAGCTGGTACGCAGTCGTGATATGGTTTTAATGCATACTTTTCATAATCCCACTCTCGCACACGCCCTCAAGTCATTCTTAGTTGTCCAATTATTGCTAATACGGTTCTTCTTAAAGGGAATAAGTTTAGTTGACCATGGCAACTGGTCACGCGAAAACTGTCGATATTCGGTGCTCTCTGGTGGCTTTTCTATAATAGTTACATAGGCATTAGGTTTATCTAATAAAGCGATCAAATCTATGCTTTGCAGCTGTCACAAGCAATGACATATGTAAAAAGCAGTTCGCCAACAAAAGCCAAATTGGATCTTCCAGTGGAAACAAATTGTAACATGTCGTAAATAGTTTGCAATAGCTTTATTTGATATCCAAATTGCGGGCAATAGGCAATTCCTATCCTCTGTTTTTGTTTAGATGTGCTAGTATCACAAAAAGTGATGTGGTGGTGTTTTCATTTGACATACGAATTAATGTACCTCACTCTGATAATGAGATTCCTAACGCAGATATTTGGATGACCTATGTTTTGACAACTTCTTTTTGTACGTAGTTGCATAACAAAATAAATCAAATTAGTTACGGGACAGCAATGATATATGATAAAGACGCTGATGGTATTCATGCAATCTTTAAAAATGTGATTTTGGATCTATAAATAATTGCGCCATAGGATATTTAATAATGATCCTCGTTGGATTATAAATATACCTTATTGTGTCGAGTATTACAGTTGTTAGGACACGGAACAATTTCAGGTCTCCTTGCGGGGGCATATTGTCATTAGAAATGCTGTCGATTGTAAATCTCAAGTTAATGTACCGCATATATGCAGCAGCGCAGTGTCTGGCCCATGCATAATACAGTACAGCTCAGCCGTTCATAGTGCAGTATAGACGTTATTGTACGACAGACAGTGCGAACCTACTTTCTTACAGATGACAGCAAATATATACAATAACGTAGGCTGTCAAAGTTTTCATCATCATTGTAGTTCGGTAACTAAGTAAACTAAAGGAATCAGCATACAATTCTACACAAGGACTAGTCGAAACTGATATATATATATATATATATAAATATATATATATATTTAATGTCACAGAGCGGCAGGAAAAATATTAGTGTCGTCTCGAAAAAAAGCAATGCATTGACTATATATCAAGAGTTAATTCATTTGGTTATGATAAGTATCTTCGGCTGCAGTTCGCCGATATTAAATAACTTACTGAAACTTTCGGCTTGCAGATGCACACCAAGTAAACTAAAATTTGTAGCAGTATGACAGAGCGGTATAAAAATTGGTTTCGAACGACGAACGTATAAGTATTGATGAATATGATGTGGTTCGTACGTCCAAAATGACAGTGGTAATGGATCCCATCTGATTACGAACATGACCAAACTATCAGGAAGCTGAGCCAAATATGGATGTTCTTTGTTGTAAGCGAAGAAACAACGTTCACAATGTTACATAGCAATTGTTCAATGTTCTCAGTTTAAGTAATGGCGTATTGGATTGAACCACGACTATTACACCGTATTAAATGAGAACTCTGTGAGGTTAGAGCTAATGGATTGAATGCACAGTGTCCTGATTATTATGCACTGACGACGTTTTGGTAAGAACACGATTGTATCAATTAACTGTCCAATTGTTCTTGCTTTTCAGAATTTAGGCAGCATTTAAGGTTAACTGATCCACACAACCCCTGAAATGAAAATAATTAAGTAGGACAATATATTGCACATCATTGTCTTCTATGACAAAGGGTTATCAAATATCTAATTCATTGATGGATTCCTTATTAGACAAATATCGAAATACATATATTTTAAAGTTCCCTGATTTGCTTCCTTAACCTTGTTGATTTACCAGTTTCATTGAACGATTGCATTAACATTATCAAAAAATCACTTAAAACGCACTGAGTGTCAGTACCAGTTCCAATTAGGTAATCCGTTGTATCACACACTGTTATACATGTAGGTGTATTAAACAGTAACGTTGATGGTCAGGGTATGCGTTATATAGAAGCGTCATCATAATTTTTGATGTTAATTTATGAGGAAAAGTTTTGCTGCATTAGATTTACTCATTTGCGGTTAATTTGTTTGAAGAATTCGGCGTTCAATTGAATTTCATTCTGGTCTTGTACAAATAAATAAGAATTAGGTTTAGTGTATGCCTCTTGCAAAATATAAGGGGCTGCATTAAATTTACTGCTTCCAAGACGGGGTTGCATTCAGACTAAAATATTTATCAGGTCTTATTTTATGTTGTCTTATTTTATGTATTCGTCCGTCTTGCACATATTAAATGAACCAATATGTTATGGTGCTCTGAATCAATGGCTACAGAATACTGTATAAATGATTTAAGATCGGGTGAGTTTTTTGTATGTAGAAGGTGTAAGCTAACTTGTTTTCATCCACAACTGTTGTTAGCCCAACCTGCCAATCTTATTTACTGTAATAGGCACTCGTCAATTGCAGTAATACTCCCTATTGAACCATTCTAATATAACACTAGTCAGGCATGTACTGGTACACTGGAAAAATGAAGTCGCATTTATTAACAAGATACATAATTTAAGTCAAACGAAATGGTAACAAAGACCTAAGTGAAATACGGTTATTTGTATACCGGGGCTGTATGTTTCATATGAGCAGTAAGTTTTGGCGTTTGTCACTGTGTCGATTCATATAAACTCAATCTGCCAATAAGACATCAGCTCGCACGATTTATTCAATAAAATGATATACATGTTACCTAAATTATTAACGCCCTGTATTGGAACAATATTCGTATTGTGATTGCACGAACGACTAAAACAGTCACTACATAGTCACTGCTGCTGTTTCATTTCAAAGTCAATCGTCTTATAAAACGGACCCGCTCTTCCTTATTTGAATCGATCGTGTTACTTTTCGGGATTTTCGAAGTGAAATATGCCCGGAAAACTGCAGAGGGAGGGAGACAAGTTAAACGGAGCGTTAGCATTACTTGCCTGTGGGTAGGATAATATTGCTTTAACTTTGATATGACAAGGTTGTACGGACGGAAATTGATTATTTTCTTTGTGGTGCTAAACTGACAAAATGCTAGTAAATCTTACAAACTGTGCCGTGATCAGTTGATTCCTAACCAGTTATTGAGAACCCCTAACTGGCTTAATTCATTGGACAGTTTAATCGAAAAGATGACTCAATTTCCAATTAACAATATGCAATGATCAAATACTGAATGTGGAAATGGGATTCCTGTCGGGGTATTAAATTAGCTTCAATGCATTAATGTGCGATAGGTTAAGACAACACGGACCCTACTAAGGGCATTGACGGTCGTTTAAATGCATCCGCTATCCGTTATCATTGTGTCTGGCTACAAACCTTACCGACTACAAGTAAATCATCGGCTGGGTTGCAAAAAGGAATTCACTTTGTTCTATTGCTATGAAACTTTGTCAAGTAAGCAATCGATCATATTCTCGAACATGAACGGCTTTGCAAAATGCCCTTTCTATTCGTTTAGTGATACAATCTTTAATCAGGTTATTGTGCATTGCGGAAAAGTACCTTAAACGGATGTCGAGTATATAAATAAGGGCTATTTTGTCATAGAATGCGATTTGAATGTGCATATTATTTTACATTTAAATTGGTCATCGCATCACTGGGGCTAAACACACTGATTTGACGACTCACACACATGTGAAACATGTAATCAACGAGAGATCTCAGAGAATTGTGTGAAAAATCTATCAGCATATCGGAGCCATCCGATTTGGTAGTATAAACGTTCTCAAATGCTTGAATAGTCCAAACGTTATATATATCATATATACTGCAATATAAGCAGATATATATGCTAGAGAGATATATATATATATATAGAGATATATATAGATATATATATATATATATATATATATATATATATATATATATATATATGCTTATATATATATATAATCAAATCGCATATATATATATATATATATATATATATATATATATATATATATATATATATATATATATATATATATATATATATATATATATATATATATATATATATATATAAAGGGAATCATGCATATATATTTGTCGATTGAATAGGCTGAAATCTGAATCAGCTTCTGTCCATATACCTTATGATATCAATGACAGAATGTGCTGCAAATCGGCATCTTGGCAAACGGGGGCATGATACGGGCACCCGATAATTGAATCTAGGCCCATTAATGGCTGGACTACCCGTTCTTATTGGTATCCCCACATGCCATATTGGATGTATTTTATGGTGACAAAAGTGGTCGTGGTCAATCAACATTGACGTATAATATGATCAATATGTAATGCCCCGGTAAAGTGGAAATGACGCTTAGAGTGGCATCCGATAATTTGATGTAATACCACTATATCTATCAATGACAGAATTTGCTTGCTAAAATGGTATGTGGTAATTAAATCAATCAATATAGTAAATGTGTCTGTCACAGATGAACAGATAACGGGATGTCTGGCGGATAGATCTAAATACCAAATTTATAGCAAATGTTTACTTATAACTTTACTGACTCTTCGAATCGCATGTATCACGGTAATAAATGCAATAATGAATCGTTGTTGCCATATTACATATCATATCAATCGCTGATCAATATGATCAGGAACAGTCTTCGACACGCTAATCTGATACATAATTTATTAACTTCTATCTCCTCGAGCTTGTTTTGAACCGGTATTGGTAGACAGTAGCTATTCTTTTAGCTCTTATTAGGCGTCACTCAGGGTTTTTAACTATGAGGATTTCACGCGTGCTAACCGGTCCACCTGCAGTCAATGTGAATCACCTCAGCCAGCGGTCGTTCCACATCTGACTAAAGCGGGATAAATAATCACATAAGAGTAAAAAGAATGCGATATAAAACATGGGACACACATACAAATATGCACGACTACACACAATGCAAGACACACAAAAGCTTTTCGTAAATTAAGCAATTTTACAGATATATATTAACAGGTGGCCACGAGTATAACATTGCTCAACATACTGGATACTGTTCGTAACTGCATAGAAACTTCTATTTACCCAGTAAGAATATTATCTTATTGATACACCCGAGAGCATAGTGAAATCCTCAAACTAGATCACGTAGCGATGAATCTTACGTTATGCTCAGCGGATTGTTATGTTCGGCAATCAGCAATACATTGGTGTAAAACATAAACATATATATATATATATATTTTTATATACATATATATATATATATAAAATATATATATATATATAAATAATATATATATATATATATATATATATATATATATATATATATATATATATATATATATATATATATATATATATATATATATATATGTATATATATCTACACTTTATAGGTACCGCCTAGCGTCGAAACGAGCAATTATAGTTTGGCAGGGGTAAAAAAAAGTGTTATTCTCGTAGCACTCACACAAGGGCGTCGGGTTCATGGCAACAGAACTGGTAAAGAATTGCTATCATCACAATTGACAACAAGCACTGGTCGTTGCCACAGAAAGGTATTATGTTTATGCACGATGCAAAGTGGTCTATTTCCAATTCAATTCATTATGTGTTCAAGATTGTGCGCGTGACTTGATCCTACCCCAGAGGATTGGTGTATATGACCTCTAGACTAAAAGTCAAGAGGTCTATTGAAGACTTAAAAGACAAAGGAAACATAACATAAGAAACTAGCGTTTGAAGCTGCTGTTGAAAGCATAAGCATATTTGCTTTGTTGGCTCTTGGCCTGGTGACATTATACAGTGTTGCAAATTGACGAGTTGCAAATCTTGCAAGATCGGCTAACGTTTAGGCTATTTTCCCGTCATACCAATTGCGGCTCGAAAATAACTTCGACATCAATGTGTACCGCAATCCGGACCAACGACACACTGTGAGAATGACCAGTACTGTCCCATAACATTCTGTACAAATAAGTGTATAAATAGCGCAGGCTATATAAGAATTGCACAAACAACCTACGAATTATACTGTAAGTTGTCATTTGAACGTCCATGAAGGCATAATTCCCACACCGGTCATCGGATCCTGCTGACATCGATTGAAGCTTACGTTTAGCATATCTATTTCTTCAGCGATGATATTGTTCCGCTATATGTGACTAAGCATCAATTATCCTACACAATTGCGCAACCCTGTGAAATCCCCATGTCACGATTTCAATCTTTCCATGGTCATGCAGTGTAACTAGAAAACAGGTGAAAATCGAAAACCTTATTGTTAGTACTCGATTTCGATACCAAGTACATCAAACATCACATACGTTAAGGCAATCAGTCGCATGCTCATAACGTGAACCCAACAATTCCCAAGTCTTTAATGTTACAGTGCAAAGTATTAATCTGTATGCACATAAATATCCTCTGAGACTGTAAACTTCAGATCAGAGATTCATCCATTAGCATTACCTGCGGCACAATCTATTTTAATTAATTTCGGAGGGTCAAGCTCTGCATTTAAGCAGCTCAGAACTACGCAATATGTGAACTATGGATTAATTTGTATAGGCATTTTCAGGTTGAATAGTATGCATTTAAAATTGTGTTAAAATTGAGCATTATCTCTGTGTACGCATAAACCCTTGAATGCATCCGTAACGACAGGTACACCGAGCCATGCTCATATGTTGCATGGCGTAGATTTTGGGATATCAGTAGTTGATGAATATAATGCTTCCATTATATCTTATGGAATATGGATCAGTCAGCATAAGAGGAATACATGTACTGACAAACACCAACGAACGGCTTTCTTTACCGTCTATAATGGAGAGATTCCTAGTGATGTTAGTACCAATATTTAGAGTAATAAGCTTTTGTCCGAATATTGCACGTGTTCGTAACGAATATTACTACAACTTTCTGGCGTAATTAAATAGTGATGTTATGATACCCTATTGTGCTCATGGTATGATGATATTTGTTTTCGTGGGTTAGCAAACGTTTCCAGTGCAAAGCACGCATATTTGTCGATATAGAACGACAAAGGTGGTCGCCAAAGCCAGTGGTATTAAACGAATTGCACCACCTCCAATATGCATACACAAGTGTATCACAAGTGTCCATTAATTGACACCCCAACTCATTTCCACCTACAATCGCTTGTTTAAACATAATGTCATTGAACGTATTCCATTTGTCAATACGAGAGGAATAATTGCAGTAACGCTCATTGTTTAAACACCGCATATAGGGATAAACTCCGGTACTGCTTGTGCGGCATTAAACTAATATATACTTGTCAGCATCATAATATGTTCTTGTGTCAATCTGATCAACTCGTTTAAGGTAAATGCCTATCGCCTATATAAATGCCTCCATCCTTTGAGCATAAACCATCGCAGAACTTCGGCTTGCTCTTTATATTAGATATAATAACATACAAATTGCGTTAGAAATAGAACCAAGAACATGGCTATGGAATATAGCTTGTAACCTTATTCACTCACGCATAATGGATTTTTAATAGCCATAATGTATTCTGCGGAGGGATTTAGTTAGCATAAACATTAATAGGAAGATGTATTTTGTTAGAAATTCTGATTTGTAGGCACGCATGTTTTACTTGCAAAACAAGAAATCTAGACGATTTTCCAATGATCGACAATCGCCTACATGGATGTTTTGACCGACAAAACATTTTCAAGCGACCATTGCCTATACGCCGTAAATCTGTTGGGAGCAGATGCAGTTACCAAATTATGCCAATAAAACTTCACGAGAACAAACGCGAGCCATACAATGTTTAACTGCTTGAAAAATACATCCAAAGATACATGGTCAAGGATAACCTCACTAAAGAGAGCTAATACAGCACAAATAGTTAAAATCCCCAACGTAATGCTTGTTTATTATTTATCTAACTCAAATAAGGTGCGTTGAATTAGTGTGTCACAAACCAGCTCCAATCAATTGTGGACAGGATTCGAAAAGAGTTTTGTCTTGAATGGGCTGTGTCCCATAAAACCCCTTAGACTTGCTGTTCAAATATCACTGGTGTTCACCTTTGACACAAATTGGTTACATATTCACATATTGGCTGTTGTCTTTTTAAATGACAAATGTCTGGAACATATCCACCCTAATTGGTTATTATTCCGTGTTAACATCGACAGCCAGATCTTGCCGAAATTAACGTGATAAAAAATATGCAACTTCCGAGAGTAGCGGTCTGGTACTGTATACCGCTGCATTAACACGTGTACGGGATATTATATATGTTGTAATATATATCGTTAGTAAAAACTAACATAGAATTTGAGTGTACAAAATGTTTTTAAAGTTATCTTTACCAGATTACCGTCAGGAATTCGTGTTTCTCTTATTACTTTTCCCAGTTGCAGTCACCCCGTTCATATTGTATGTCGAATACATTATCCAGGTTTAAACGTTTTTATTGTTAGCTATACAATGTGAAAGTTAACAGTGAAACCTTTGGCAAAGTGCGAATTGCCGCATCAGATAAAAACTCTGCCCATTTATCAGTTGAAGCTTATTGCAAGGAAACAAAGGTATAAAAACGCTGTAGATGACTGACTAACTGGAGACTAACTGGATAATTACCTACTAACCACTACTATATTAGGCCGTATAATTATATAAAAGATATATAATTGACTGTGATCAAATATTAAGTCTTGTTGGAATCAGGGTGACCAGAACGGTCTATATATTTTTCTCTTTACTGAACTCGCCAGCATGCCTGAAGGATTGAAGAAGCAACAAATGGATGATTTGTCAAGAGTAGCTGCAGTGTCTTAACCTTGTCGTCCGTTGAGTGACATATACTGACGGGTATGATGCCATGTTCGAGACCGATCACATGAGAATTGTAGATTAAAATAGGATTCGGCGTATCCAGTAGCCAGCGAATTCCACTTGAATCAAACCCTGTAGCATGATATTATTCTGAAGAGGGCTTCTGTTATTTGATACCAAATACATCCATGCGTTATATTTATAATATGTGCCTTACATTGGGTGAGTATTTTGTGCCTCACAAGGCAATACATTACCGGCTTTACAAAACATGTGCGGCACATTATCTTCAACCTGCAATAATTTAATATATATCAATCATATTACTGTTTTAACAGTATTTACGGCACCAGTTTGATTTAAATTTATTCTTGCTGTTGTCTCCTTTTCGCTTGATCATTCTATGTAACCGTGTGTTAGGTTGATCAATATTGTCTTCAGGATCCCGAGGATATTTCTGAAACTGCTATGATTGGTTCAAAGCAGGATTGACTACTGTGATGACATCATATCGGACAAATTAGTAGCGCTGGCTAGAGTTAGCCGCTGTAGCCCAAACGGTTATCATATCTATATACGCCATGAGATGTTTCTAGTGATGGGCAGGAAATTCCGCTGACAATGAGTGTACAATAACGCTATGGTATTGTCTCGGCTAATGCACATGAAATATATGTCAGTGTTTGTTCGACCTAAGTTTTCGTATATCGTATGTCTCAGTAAAACAATGTCTGACGTTCAAGGTATAAAGTGTACGGTATTTACGAGCAATAAGCTCTCTTTGCAACGATGAGTGATCGCTGTTAGGTGTTAGGTTTAAGCAAAACCTAAAATGATTCATTTAGAAACGCGTTGAAATATGCATAGTAAAATACATTGAGTATCAAACGTTGAAGTGATATTTACAACATATTGCACAAAGCATTCCATTTTGCAGGCACTCTGCAAGGCCGCCACATTTTCTACGCTTTGATTCCTGACAAATTTCTAATCAATAATGCTCGACCGCACCCATTTTTATTAGTTTGAACCAGTATTATTCAACGACTTTAACGAATTTCATTTGTAGATCATTAAGTCAATAATTCACTGGTTTGTGGAACGCTGATGTTCTGCACTTTGCGTTTTGAGTATTGCACAAATATAATTATGATCACCCGGAATATATTCAGTCCATTAAAATTTGACGAGATCAGTTGCATAACACTGCTGTCCCACACCCAGACACTGTTCCGATTGCGTATAAAACAAATGTGATGTGGTTCAAAAGCATTCGGACAGGGCAAATTCAATGTTTTCATTGAATACGCGCCTGCAAAAGTCCGAAAGCTCACCAAATATGTATGCAAGTATCGACAATCATGCCCGCTTCATCCGTTTTCAGAAGGGAATGTCTAATCGACGACTATAGACATGAAATACTAATGCATTGATTTGTACCTAATCACGTATCATGGCAAAATGCATTAGGTGGTTTTGACGCTTGTAGTGTATCTATCGAGAAACCTACGAGAATTACTACAATCAACTAAAACTTAAACGTCCAAGCTCTCTCTCTCTGCATAGGTCACATCGAACGTGATAATTGTTATGCAACACTTGATTCCTAAGTGCTAACTAATAAGTGGAGACGCAGGCTGCTGTGTCTTGATTATACTGCTATTTTATATTTGCCTCTTCTCTCTAGATGCCTCAAATGCGAATGTTACATTCATCAATCTAAAGCTTCTATTCTATTTCACACCCAAATCATACCAATAGCGATATAAGGATTGTCAATGTACGTTGTCTAATATCGTGGCTTTCGGGCTCGTTTTCATGTTGCCCGACGATAACCCTGATCTTTTTTTATTTATAGCGCACGATCAAGGTAGCTATAGAAGGGATAATGCGTTAAATATGGTCCCTAGAAGCGATTTCGCGTAACTGGCTGTGCAATGGTTGGCGTTGGACCCTTTTGCATTAATTCACCAATTTGCGCATGACAATCCACTTATCAGTGTAAGCGAGGAAAAGCAATATATAGCCATTTTGCGACAATGGATGTTGCAGAAGGAGTGATAAACATGCTCAGTACTCAGCATGGCAATGCAACATTCCCCTTTGAGATGACATCGGAGCAAGGGACACTAAAATGAACATCCATCTTATATCACAATGAAAAACTAAATGTTTATACATTGCTAAATGTATAAATGCATATACATACATGTAAGCATATATATATTTATATTTATAAATATATATGTATATATAAATATATATATATATATATATATATATGTATGTATATATATATAATATATATATATATATCATGTATATATAGCATTTATGGATATATCATATGTAGTATATATACACATGATCATTTGACATATATATAAGCAGACAATATATAGATTTGCGATATTTGCAGAAGGAGTATAAACATGCTCAGTATCAGCATGGCAATATATTCCCCTTTGAGATAATATCGTTTGCAAGGGAACTAAAATGAACATCCATCTATATCACACGAAAAAAACTGATGTATTATACAAGTGCTTGTAAAATGCCCTATATGCATGTAAGCAGGTATATATTTATATTTAGATATATATATCGATATATGTATATGTATATATACGTATATATATATGCATATATACGAATATATATATATATATGTATATATTTATGTATATATATATATATGGTCCCTCATATATATTCCATTTAGAATTTGATAAGATATATATTTATATATATATATATATATATATATATATATGATAATATATATATATGGCATATTTGAATGAATATATATATATATATATATATATGATAAGATGTATTGTATATAATGCGTATACATATATATATATACAAATAAACATACATACAAATAAATGACTAAATTTTCATTTCGTTAGCAATTTGGTTATTTGCAACTCTTCGCATTAGCTCCGACGCGTAATAACAAAAAGTGGGGTTTTGTCGTTAATGTCAATACAATATCCGAGATGACTTGATAAGTACTAGATAAGGTAATGTGCTATTGTTTGCATGTATATGCCTTCTGTATTCAACCGGAATTTATTTTAGGCTTTTCCGGCAGTCACCATTTGCTCCTGCTACCTAGTGTGAAACAAGATCGCATTAACAGAAAATATATACATATATAAATATTTATGCATATATGACCACTGGATAGCCATCAATTGGTGATAAACGTGATTGCCGTTCTGTGATGAAAGCCTATAGTCTTTCAATCAAGTTCAATGTTTTCTTAATGTTTGTTATATAGCAGCGAAGATGCAACTGCCGTATTCTATTTCATTCCCATCCTCGCTTCCCCCGCTCCCTCGCGCCAATCCGGCCTCACCCCAAATTGTGATAACGTGGGTGCAGGAGGTTATACAAGCAGATAAACACTATCGCTGAAGGGCAAGCTAATGACAGAAGGGTACATACAGCGGAGCGCTAAAACCATGTGTAAGTATTATCAGGTGAGCCATATGCATAGTTAGACATGCGCTAGTGGCCATGACAGTGGTTAGTACGCCAACAGACTTCTGCATGCAAAAGGTACCTCTCATCTTACACACTGTCGGATTATTGACATATTTTAACCAACTCTCATCTTACACACATGTCATCTTGATTATTGACATATTTTAACCAACTCTCAAATTCCAAAAAAATCAGCTGCATTTCATTTGTCATCAATGATTCAAACAAATGATTGGCAATGTATGTTGGGTGGCTAATACACGTGGAACATGTAACAAAGATATATTATCATAAAATGTAAGTATACGACATGTTATATACACTTGGAATCATTAGCAAATTTTACGATGCGGATATAACAATTTATTTTATTTGTCATTGTCTTTTTCTTTGATTAGCCTTTCGATGAACTCCGTTAGTTATGTTTTGAACTTGTAACATACTGTGAATGACTTGATTTGCAAAAATGCAGCAGAGTTGCTATCATGTAGTTACCAAGATTTGAAGTGTGTTACTATTCACAGAAAAACAATGGTGTTGGTATTCGAGATTTTGGATGACGGGAAGTGCTATCTGTTTTCACAGGATTATGTGGGTTGGAGTCGCAGGGTATATAAAGCTAATTGAATCCTATCGTTAGACTGTTGACATGTAGTTTTAAAAGTCTACAGCACTAAAACTGGACTCATAACTCCAAGGCATGTTGCGCAATAAGTTATCATTATTGAATTATGTAACACTGACTGCATCCACCTAGACTATGTATAGGGTCTAGCTGTCTTGGTGAGATGATTCACGATCCTATGGAAGACTATAGCGAAATGTTTCCAGTGTACGAATACAAATTCACCGAGTGAAATGTGATGAATAAATCTTCCCGAAAAAACAGGAACCGCTTGCTTTGTGACATAAATATAAAACTGTTGTGAGCGCATTTACTCTAAGGATCTGGTTTGCATAATGCAATTCTTGATTGTTATCAATTGAAATAGATCTATTAACTCAAAAATGCAAAACAGTAGTATGAGCTATTTATATACGTAATGGACAATGGAAACCTTTTATGATGGTAAGGTGTCACATGCATATACTTTCGCATATCGCGCCTGTGTCTGGCGGCTATTGCTTTCCTGTGTATAAATTGTGGCCTGGGGTACAAATGTCTTACATAATTGTAAGCACTGCTTTGAACAGTTGTATCATATGCGGAATCAAGTCGATTTCACTTGTTATATCGATAATGTTCGCATTGATATTTTCTCCTGTACGGTTAATGTGTAAAGGTCTCAGTCAAATTCATGTATTTGCATGGTGGAGCAAACTGTTGCGATATCTTGCGAATCTGATATGTTCAAAAAATCCCTAATCATATGATTTGTATGTTGTGTATCCAGCATGAAAAAATCTCCTAATAGCACCGCATTATTTGCAACCGTCTGTCATTGACTATTCCTCGACAACGCAAATTGCACAGTTCCTCTATTGTGTAAGAACTCACTTAGGTCCACTATGTAGTATTGCGTGTAAAATGGTTCAATAAGGTAGACAATTTGCATGGAGCCATTGGCTGTGCTATCAAATCAATAAAGCAGGTTCACGAAACAAACATATCAAGAATTACTCACCGATCATAATTACTGGCAAGAAAGTATGGCCCCACGGAGACACCAACAGATAGACGGCGTTGGATTGGTCTCGGGTCAGCAAGATAAGATATTTGATTCGACACAGAGGGGTAAATATGCTCTCATTATCTCACTTGTGGTCTTTAAGTTCTTTAAATTCCTGTTTGCATTTTGGAAATGCCCCTTGGAATTAAGACACAATAATTTATGTGCAAAGCGCCTGGCTATCGGAACCGTGCAGTCAAGAGTTAAATTACACATCATGACGCTGACTCGATGCAATATGAAATGAGTCAAGTTTTTGTTTTACTGCCGTTGTAATAACTATGCGTGAGCAGGATGGCTATTGTAGGATGTCCGACCACCGACAGGGCAAGACAATGTTGATTATTATATCAATCTGATGCACATTCGTTGAACCAAAGTGTGTGATGAAATAGCGAAAACTGTGAGCTGCAGAAAGTGGTGGTATATTGATAAAGGAAATGAAAACTATACCTCAATTACCGAAAGTCGCGGTATTCATGAATATTAATTGATCCTTCGGCTAATAGAATTCCGCATAATGGATACTCTTTATAGTTTTTTATTGACTGATGTATTATCAACTGCGGCCGATGACAGTCGACAGTCCAAATCTGATATGAACCTCTGGACAGTGCATCGTGAAATATGCGTTTTCAGTATCAATAAAGCAGCGAAGACATGGCTACTTACGTCCTGTTAAATACATATTGAAGCCTTTTCCCTGGTCAGTCAGCGTAAAATATTGGACTACTGTCGCTGATTAGATCGCATATGCTATACCTGGATATATAAAACACTATACCCTAACAGTCACCAACACCTTAGTCGATAGTTTTGTAGTATTGCCACAAAACAGCCTTTTCGTAAGAGAATGCTTGCTCATAAAGACCTACTTTATCGGTAAACATCAACCCTGCTTGGGAAGTTTGCGTCAAAATCGGTAGCAGACAATCGATTGCAAGACCTGAAGAATATTTGGAGCAAAAATGAATTGCAACAATTCAGTTTAATAGTCACCAGATTATGAATGTAAGCCTAAGGCGTGTGAAACTCTTTAGCATATATTTTGTTATAGTAAAAACACACATTTACATCTAGCTCGGCAAACACTAATTAAATCATGTCCTTATCAATTAGCGTATATGTCATACGGTGTCGCCCTTCAATATGTAAGGCATAATATATATATTCAATGTTATGTACAAGATTGTCAAATGTTAACGTTAATAATCCCTGGAAAGATTAGTGAATCAATCTTGCTCTCAAATCATTTTATTAAACTGGATGCAGTCCAAATAACAAACATAGCATGAGAAGCAATGCATTTTCAACTAGGGAGACACGCAACTTCGATGCGTCATAAACTTGAACGGCAGCTCCGATTCACCGCTAGGCTTCCTTAAACGCTGTAGAAAATACGTCGCCATGAATAGGCCGATAGAAGGGTAGGTTAAGAAAGTAATAATAGAAACACATATGGTCAGTCGCCGCAGTGCGTTATAAGTATGCCGTGGGATGGTGAGCGATGTTGTTTGGAGTATAGCCTGTATTTGATAAGACTAGGCGTGTTATGGTATGTAGTAGATTATTTCTGTTCCAATGCAACGGTGTAATGGATCTGGCTTACTGAAGCATATAACATTAAAGTCATACCAAGCGCAGATATTGCTCTATATGCGACAAGTACTAGGTGGATTAACCGGGTTATGCCGTAATTAATTGCGATACATTTACAGAAAACCCTTTCACTCGGCCACATTAGGAGTATAGCATATATATCTAATACAGTGGGCTGGCGTTTGTATGGTCAAAACACAGCTGACAGGTGGCGAGGCTCGCACTAATCGTCTTTGTTTCCTTCCGTCATTTTATACATTGTAAGATACAAGCCCGCCAATAAACATCAGAATAGGGCTATGATACGCGTAAGCCATACCAGCCATTGTTGTATTTTCTCAACACCTAATGGATAATTTGCCGTTTGTGTAGGCACATTGCAAGAAGGGAAATTAAAGTTAATCAATCATTCACTGGAAATTGTCAAGCACATGCAATTAGGGATATGTGTGTTTTGCTGGATATATTTGAGCTGACCCTGAATAATTAATCAAGTTTCAAAACGAAAAACGACTTGTGTCGCTGTGTCGCATAGTTGACAATGACGGAAATTGTATATCCGTGGTCACTGATTCATACACATTAGCATCACTTTACTGCATAACATTCATATTATATCATTACAGATGTTCGTCCTGATAACACACCTACATTTAGGGGTTTTTCTCTGTGTACTCATCCCACGATTTCTGATTATTGCCTGTCACAATAGCAACCCGTATTTATGTACGTTATCGTCGAAGCTTTGAAAGCTTTAGGTGATTTATCGTTGCTGCAACTTGCATAAGAACCTCCTTTATTTCTTAGGTGTACCTTCACCTCAGTCTCATTCGTGTAGAGCCGAGAATTACAATTGCGACGTAATGCGAAAACATAACATTCAATGGTGTCTTTGCATTTATCTATGAGCTGTTATACCTTCTCGGTGTAACGTTCTAGAATATTCCGCGTGATGTTTCCCAGGCACGCTCAAGCCACGTTATGATTGATCATAATGTTTCACACACAACTAATAACGTTTGGGCTAGTACAATGTAAGGCCCGACAACGACTGCCTGCGAGTTTAATTACGTAGACTACCGTGTGCTGCACGTTCCCATTTTGTTTTCTGAACGTGGAGCGTATATTAATCAGAGTAGTTGCTCTTGATTTGATGTACACACCACGCATATGAAGTACACAATGAATGTCTTGTATCCATTTGCTATCATCGCATCTCATTGCATTGGTTATAGTTCATTGATAGATTAATGAAGCCCTAAGAAGAGGGTTCTTATACACGTATTTGAATCCGATTAACAATTAAAAGTAGCTGCGAACTGCAATATTGTACAGTTGCGCACGTTGCTGTCTTTTTCTACTACGCCATTGATAAAGCTGTCCAGGGTAATTGATTGGCCAGCATAAGAATACATTCGTCAAATACGTTTTAAGCTTATTTACATGCACCCTTTGTTTTCACTTCCTACTGGCGACAGTAGCACGCTATTTGGTATATAGATAGATGGGGTACATCAGTAAATGTGGTAGAAACTGCTAGGAACATCTTACAGAGTGTTAAATAAAGAATTATAGTAATTGAGCCTCTGCAGATAACGGTGCTTAACCGTACAATGTGCACATGCACAATATTTGAATAAATGGATTCACTAATTTATGAACCTTTAATTCATAGAAACGGAACTTTCACCTCGTTATCGTCACAGTGTGAAAGCAAAAAGCATCATGAATTATCGCAACATATCCCACACCCTTATGTCAGCGACATAATCGCATGATATAAAGGCGGTATGCAAACAAAAAAAACATGTGAACAAACGCCATTGTATGGGACCAATGAAATAAATCTGTCATAAGATTACTATGACGCTCTGGGTTCGGATAGATTGGTGGGTAAGCAAAGATAGTTGCAATGTCGGTTGATAGGTTACCTATCGAGGCTTTGGTGATTCAGTCTTGCGATGATCGGCGCAGCACAGCTTTAAGTACAACTTGAAGAGCCAGATGTGAGTCAATAAGTTTTATAAATTTCCCCTTTGGACCTAAATGGTACTTTAAGGCGTGTCATAATAGGCTTCTCGGATGCAAACCAATAGGCTACAGTACATCTAAAAACTTTTCCGACAGTTGCTTTGAATGAAGACAAACATAATGTGCATGCTATAGTACAATATACAGCGCATCATTGAATGCCATAAATCATTTCATCGGCCATAAATGCAACATTTGCATATTTATATAATAATTGAAGGGTAATATTTTGCTCCATAATATTCTCTTTTAATGTCGGAAGAGCGGTGAAATATGAATTACTGCGTCTCAAATTGGCGGTCACTCAATTTCTGCATTGCATGTTGCCTGTGTTTGGTAGCGTCTTCGGGTTACGCCAGGGTACATCAGCTATCATATTGTTATCGCTAAAGGGAAATATTTTTTCAAATGGAATGTTCGATTCACTTTTCAAACTTTATGCTTAAACATTTATGCCGAATGAACGGCGTAGATAGGTCGTCAAAGACTACGTATCCTGCCATTTATACTGGCTGCTACTGACTCTACAATGCCAAGGGAGTATGCATAAATTTCGATATATGCAGCACTATCATCGCAACTGCGTGAGAACAATAGTACACGGCGTCAGCTGATTAATTCCTTTCATTTCGGCAACCAACCACAAAAGTGCATTAGCGATACAGCATCCTATGAACTGGTTGAACCGATGGATATAAGCCTCATTACTCAGGAACATATAATTGGAAATAGACAGACTTATTGGTCATATTCTATAAGACCTGTTCCAGGTAAAAGTAAATCTCCTAAAGAGTGCATTTGGACGAATATTTGTATAAAAATAACGTAACTGCTCAACATAAAAGCAATAACACGTATATGTCGTAGAATAGTTAACATAACTATGGTATGTGAAGCTAAGTCTATAACCCAGTCTCGTATGATTAATCCGGCAAATATCAAGAATATTCCAGTGGAATAGTGATTATGCAAATTGGTTATATTTCACATGTATCGGATATATAATCTTAGGCTATTTGAGTGTTCTTAGTCCTGGTCTTCATAAGTGTGGTAGTGTAATAACGAAACAGTTGCATATGTATTATAGGCGCAGCCACAGTATTATAGGCGCCATACATGCCACAGACATATGTCGTCATATTCAGCATGAACTATCATTTTCTTCCATAGAATTAGTGTACCAGTCCATTTGTTTTCCATACATGCTGGATCATGCAATAACCCTAAGGTACTGTGCTACTAGACCATGATTTGGGTTACGTTAGAACTCGAATAAATAATGTATGCATGTAGATTGTTAGGTGTTTGTGTTTTTTTGTTTTGTATTTCGATCTTTCATAGTTTACTTGATATGCCTGCCACATAACAAATGATAATTTAGTGAATAAGGCATGGAGACAAACATAATGATACACACAGTGCAACACAATGAGACCAACGTACTGCTCAAATGTGCTTGCCTTAGTTAGTCAGTTGACTATTTTGCGATTTGACTACTGACACAAATATCATCGAAATATAATCCGCAAAGATAAACGTAGAATGGTGCTAATTCAAGCAGCAGACCATGTAACCAGCTAAAAAATACGGTTGTAGATTTGAGTTCGTATGGTGCTAGTTATGTGATAATGATAATTAGGTACGATAAGAAATCAATAATGTATTTATTTTTTGCATTGTTACAATCAAACGCACTTCAGCTGCGTCGATCCTGGTAGATCCGTGCCAAATGTATTACAAATTTATGAACCTATGGGAAGCTTCCTTCAATCGGTACTCATCTAATCATTGATGGCTCTATTATATATATATATATATATATATATATATATATATATAGATATATATATATATATATATATAGAGAGATATATATATATATATATATATATATACATATATATATACATATATATATATATATATATATGTATATATTTAAATAATGTAAATATGTATATATATATGTAGATATATACATATACATATATATATATATATATATGTTTGTGTATCAATAAATATATATATACGTATATTCTTTATACATTGATATATATATATATATACATATATACATGTACATATATATATATATATATATATATATACATATATGTGTACACATAAATAAATATATACTTAGATTTATGTAAATATATATATATATATATATATACATATATGTATATTTATATATAAATGTATATATATATGTATATATATACATAAATGTAACTATATATTAATATATATATAATCTTAAATATATATTTTTTTATATAGAGATATATCTAGCATATATATATGTATACATATATATATATATGTACATCAATATATATATAATATATATATGACATATATATATAAATATTGAAATATATATATATATATATATATTATATATATATATATATATATATATATATATATATATATATATATATATATATATATATATATATATATAAATATATATATATATATATATATATATATATGTATATATTACCAAGAGAGCTGTGTCAATGTCCAGGCAGCGTTAGACTTACTCCTACAAACTAATTCCGAGCATTTAGCCCCTGGTTTCGCCAATTATTGCTGCACACGCGAGGAAGTGATGCTTCATTTTATAAGCACACCATATCTGTCGTAAGGGCAAAACGACGCGATTATCTTATTTATAGTATATTAGTCGTAACTTGACTAACGTAATGAGCATATCGTACCCAACTACAGTAAATTGGCTAGCATAAGTCACAATTGTTCACAATAAGTGCATAATGGTGTTTCACGTCTACCTGCTTTTCGAAATGTTGAAACCTAGCATTTACCAACCTCTGCATTGTTCTAATAAATGATGTATGCATGAGTAGAATACAAAATACTGTTTACGAATTTTCTGTGAGATTACGCTCAAACGTTGCAAGATTGGTATAATGCGGACAGATCAAAAATGTAAGCGCTACATTTTCGATTCACATCATTTAGAGCATGTTGTTGGTAGAAATTGCATGTGATAGAAAGGCAAATGGATGCCGAGAGTTTAAACCATCTTCCCGCATATCGATCACGTTGTTCGTATCAAAACAGTTAACAACAGCTCGATGGAGGTATATATAGTATCGTGGTCCGAATAACACCAGCGATGCCGTTCTTAACTTGCTCAAATACATGTCGAAATAATATGCAGATGACTGAACGAGCAAATTATGTTTGAACAATGTTAATGATGTGTTTGGCTGCATGTTTCCTTATGTAAGACTACTTGTGCGGATAGTGACTTGTGCCAAAGTAATGTTTACGTGCACATTTTGTACATTATACATACATTGTGACCAGATTTTACTCATCGGTGTAATTATTTGGAACCTCAGTACGATGGAGCCTAGCGATTGCAATCTGGTGATCTCTTTTAAATATTTCAAGGCCCGAAAATATTCAGCATTACCGTAGTATCTTTATAGATTTATGCATATTATTAAGCCGCTTCTCACACAAACTATTGTCGTTTAAGTATTATGGGTATTTCTAAATAGAGCACTGGCCAGGAATAGCGTCCGTCTTCAGTGAGCCATAAGAATAACGTTCAGTCTTTAAAATGCAATTTAAATCATTATGTTCCTTTTCAAGAATATGTTAACATCAGAGTTTTTATGAGCAAATAACCGATTCAGCTCTCTTATACGCATATTTGCCATATTGCGGATATACGAAGTCACATGCACGAATATCTTATGTGTTGTTGATGTTATTACTGTCTCGACCCGAGCGTCTTTAACACTTACAGCTCTAGCTAAATCGTTATTTAGGGAATCGGACCTGACTTGCCCAATTGATATATAATTGTTGCTCGCTTAATGCATCAGTCTATTATGCCCGTTTTCTTAACACACATGTACATACTGCGAATTATCTAAGCCCACGTGGTTGATTACTGCATAAATATTATTTGGAAACATTTAAAATTTGGAACAACACATTACATGATTTTTCGATTCTTCTACGTTAACGTTTTGTTGATCATTTTTACTATTGAGTGATATTCACCAGAACCCTATTTATGTAGTGTTACAGATGGATCGCTCTTGCAGACTTTTGATATGGTTTATACGTTGACGCTGCACTTTGTTCGACGAAGGTTATTGCAGAGGGGGCATGTAAATGCAAAAGGAGTGAACCAACAAATTCACATAGGTGTTAATTTCTCAGTTCTTACATCTATCTAGTCCAATAGTGTAATTTATCCATTCATGCATTGGTATATAGAGCCAGTACGCTAAATGACGCATGGATAGTGATTCACTCACTGTACCCCTATATTACACTTAGTATATATATATATATATATTACCTTTCTGAGTCTGTAAGTAGTAGTTTTCAATAAGCTATTTGCAGGTGTCTAATAATCGATTTGCATTTGCTATTTACGTTATGGCATTTTTCATTTGCGTTACGGTGGGATGTGCATGGACCACAATATTGCTATTACCGAAGGCTTTTGAAATTGACCGCATTTGTGTACTAACTACAGCGGGTGATTGCACTTGTTATCCGATATCCATTTTGAATAGCCCGCATGTTACGAGGTAGAGGTTTGGCGTTGAAGAGGCAAATTAGTTTATACCCGCTCATCAGGAAACAACGCTTGTAAATTTGGCCGCGAATCAGTTGTTAATATGAAATACGACCAAAAGCAGTTTGACTAACTGATATTGCCACCGGAAGTTTTGCTTACTTCGAATGAATATTATGATGCTATTATGCATAGAATTGGCTATATGCGGCGCTCTATGATATGCGATTCCATTGCCATATATATCAAAATATGTCCAGAGAAAAAAAACGAGAAAGAAAGGGAGAAAAAGCGAGAGAAGGAATGAGAGAGAGAGTAACATATAGAGAGAGAGCTAAAGATTATATAAGCAGCATTTTATAGAGAAGATCCAGAGCAGCAATCTAAACGTCATTCGAGTCATGTCACTCTTCGTTAGGTGATAATCGAGTGATACGCAATTCACTTCCTATGTGGTTCGAATAATAAGTCATCAATCATAATAAGCACTAAGTTGCACATATGTCGCGTGCATCCGTCATATAATAACATAGAGGGTAAATATTAATCACATATGCGTCTGAGTACTATTTGTGTGCACAGAATCATTACGATATATATATATATATATATATATATATATATATATATATATATATATATATATATATATATATATATATATATATATATATATATATATATATATATATATATATATATATATATATATATATATATATATATATATATTTATATAAATATATATGCCATATATATAATTATATGAGATACGCTGCCCGGGAGACACAAACTGCCTTGTTTAGCACTCTTGGCCTATATATCTGAATGGTGCGATTAAACTCTACATTGAACCATTGTACCCTCCCAGAGGAGACATATGTATTGTTCGCAGAAGTAACCTGCTCTTGAGAGGGTAATTGACAAATTTGGCAATATCTAAGACACTTTACAAACCGGAGAAGATGTCTTGCTACTGTCATATAGACCCATTTTGCACAACAAGAGAGTTATTGAAGTAAAAGGGCGACATCACATGTGCTTCAAAATACGACCGACGAGCAACAGCCAATGTCGTCTTATAATGGTCGCAGTTTTACAAAATATTTTGATGGTATCAGACGAAGTAGGACACGAATATTGTGGAAATTGCAAGACATTCACCAGCGAGAATGTTTATATGTCACCAATTTCATATATAGCTTTCTCCAAGCACGGCTAATTGCAAACGAGGCTATATTCAACGATAGATGATACTAACGTTGACCCGTACATATCCTGACCATTGAGCGATGTCATCCTGCATTTAGACGAAGTTGAGATAAGATAAAACTGTTATTTTGCCAGACTTCTACATCCTATTACCTCTGGTTGTGTGTGTTACGTAATTGTTTGGGACGTTGCTTCTTGTATGCTGTTTAAAATGTCACGTATGCAACGTTCGTTATATCCGCTTGGTATTGGTAGAACATGGCAATCACTGGGTTCTATGCTTCAACGGACATGCTTTGTGAAAGGTCAGCAATGAGTGAGCTCTAAACTTGGCATTCCTCATTTGATTGGACGTATCATACAAGGTACGCAGAGGATCAGAATGGCATAGGAAATAACTTGGATTGCACCTGCGTTGTTGCCATAGCAATTCATAGGGTAATAGCAGGTAGATTGGTTGGCATGCATCTCTCGAAAGACCTCAGCCATGACTAATTCATCGCATTACGGATTAGGTTCGCCCAACCGCAATGTCAATCAATTGAGGGCTACTTGCAATCCTATAGAAGGCAACAAGGCTTTGACTTTCCTCAGCACCACTTGTGAGAATCAATGAATCTGGGTGCCATGATTCCTTTGTGAATTTATCTGAGGTCGATGCATAGCTAGGCACGCAATACGCGTCGAGATCACACAGGTGTTTTAGTATTTTATGTGGAGTGCCTTTATCAGACGTAAGTCATGCACAATGTGCATGCAGTATTTCCAAATTGTAACTCACACAAATACACTCACAGCCAGGTAAACTACTGGAAACAGCTAATTTCCATATTTGAATAATAAACCTATATTCTTCAAGCTGCTATCGAGAATAACCTCCGTATACATTGCATGGAATATCGTATCACCTTTGTTGAGTTCAAGTGTTCCTTTACGCGAAACCGACAATTATATTATACATCGAAGCAGATATCTGAGAGCGTTTGTGCAAATACTTAGATACTGTGCCCGACACATTCACTAAGGATTCAAAATATTGCTTTTCATGCTAAGAGCATAATAACATTTGCCATTGATCGTCATTATCACGATATTCGTCTATCCAACCATCTGAAACTTATTTACGTAAATCTGGGAGCGTAATTTCTCAGCTGTACGCACAGGAAAACTCAAATCCATACCAGAGGTTCTTGAAAAGCCCGAAATCAAAATGAAGGAGGTGTTTGAGGTCCGATGGCTTGCATTTTATTCGGCTCTGGAGTCCGTATACAGCTGTTTGGATTCACTGATCACATTCTTTGCAGAAGAAACCGACCCAAAAGGGCAGGGAATTGGGACAAAATTGCTACAGAGGATTTCATATGTACAACATACTGGCTGATGGATATCATTCCCATCGTAACTAAACTTAGCATGCTCATCCAATAGAGAGAAATATACATTGCCTATGTTCCTGTAGCAGTGCAACACACCATAAATGACCACAAAAATGGGGCAAAATGATTCATCCAGGAAGCTATGAAAAACAACTGGCTAATGACTTAAAGATAGAACCATTCACAAGGGGAAAGCTTATCTTCAAAGGAAACAATGTCATCACAAAGTCATCGAAGTCACTTTCTATCAAAGATGAGTTTATTCCAAACCTAGTAAACAACCTAGAGAGAAGGTACCCTCTTGAAACCACCAACACAAGTGATAGGGTTCAAAACATTTATGTGCCCTGCCATGACATCAATAGTTAATAATCTTGTGTGAAAATAGCACGTATGTTACTGAAACACTTCAACTTATGACTTGATATGGGTAAAAATGATATGCTGATAGTTATTAATCCAGAGTGCTTATTTTGATGAATTATGATTATAACTTTATACGGCAGCGATCGCCATCATTGGACTTCCGGGGTGCAAAATACACAGAGTTCACGCTTCTCGTTCGCAGCAAAAGATCATTGGCTTTTTTCGTTACGCTGACATGGATTCATTTTCTATTTGAGATATAAGTCCGAATATTTGTATGGCCTTGTTATATTTTCAGATGGAAGCCTTAACGACCTGACTATTGATGACCCAAGCAGGTCGATGATGGCGTCCACTTCAGTGCTGCACAATGTTGCACGTGAAAAGCACCAATTTAACATGCTAAGCTGTCACAAGTAAACCAGGACGCTATCGCAGCCACCCTCGCGTCACGGACAGGAATGGGAAAGCTGACGACGTGAATATTGTTGCTCATCTTAACAATACGAATGTATTCGAACATATTAATGTGTTCTCTGCGTCTGACGATGTGAAAATAAATATGTTTAAAATGTACTTCCACATTCATTGGTCATATTTAAAGGTAGTTATCACATCAGGTAAAGTGCAAATTCGACGTGGCACGCTGTGATATATTCTAATGTAGTACTTGTTGTCACTCCAATTGTTTGGCAGATAGGATTTGGTTCAATTCCCAGTGCACAATCAGCGTACACCAAATGTTCACAACTATCTTTGCAAGTCACTCTGCAATAACTCAATGCTTTATCATGACAGTCAAGGCAGTTTGTACATCTATTTAATATCCTAAATTAATAAGCAACAGATACAGAGAGAAATATATATCCAATGTTTTACAATCATTCGTCGTGATCCGTATTATTATTACCAAAACATTTGCATAAGCAGGTTGGAATCTTTTAAAAAGGACAGCATTGGCTGATTGTATTCATGATGAAAAGAACCAAATCTATTTTAATAGTCTCTGACTGGACCCACTCTGTAGTCAGATATTGGACCACTTGTAGTCCCATTTTGATTTGAAATGACCCACATTGTAGGTACAAGTGGGACAATGGTCCCACATTACAGTAAAGCTGTATATATATATATATATATATATATATATATATATATATATATATATATATATATATATATATATATATATATATATATATATATATATATATATATATATATATATATATATATATATATATATATATATATATATGTATATATATATACATTTATATATATATATATATATATATATATATATATATATATATCTATATATATATATATATATAGAGAGACGAACGATGCTAGAGAGAGATCCTATCTATATCTATATAGATATATATCTAGAGAGAGAGAGAGAGAGAGAGAGAGAGAGAGAGAGAGAGCGAGAGAGAGAGCGAGAGAGAGAGAGAGAGAGAGAGAGAGAGAGAGAGAGAGAGAGAGAGAGAGAGAGAGAGAGAGAGAGAGAGAGAGAGAGAGAGAGAGAGAGAGAGAGAGGACTGGTACTGGCTATGGGCCTTAGTGGTCAAGGTGCAGTATCAACCGGCTGCCTCCAGATTACAGTATTAATTAAATGACAGCTACGTGGACTAAATCACTTGAATTAATCAGATGAACTCATATCGTGTACATGCGACCTTACTATGATTACAGGAACACATTATTGAGCGAGTTTAATCTTTGACTGTTGTCATAAGTTCCGATTGATGAATAGCAGAACCATTAAATACTATTGAAGCCCACTTATCTTGAAGTTACTGATATACGTGTGGTACTGCTCATTCCAAGTCTATGCCGCTTAATAACTCGACGCTTCTGGAACTAAGTAGCGTTTGATCTGCTTCAGTACCGCACATCACATTACATATATAAACGACTGGAAGATGAAAACGAGTTTTGGTCAATGATCCACAGGCTGATCAGTGTAAGGCTAATACTTCGAATAATTAGATCAAAATATAGTTTGAAAAGGGGGTGCGTTATGAGTTATCCCATCAGTGAAATGGTTACATTATATTCATAACTGTCTCCTAAAATGTTCGCTGATATATCATATTCCATCAACAATGTATTGTCCTTACCTTGCATACACAGTTACCTATTCAGGGTGTTATATATCATTAATCATCGCCGCCTCTACAGAAACAAAGTGAGTAAAAGCCGTTGTTTACAAATACACAGTTTATCACATTGTGTATCATACCACATGATAACATTGATACTACGAGGCTCGCATAACTATACTGTTAGGAGATGAACATTGCTGGTACAGGCTTGACAATAAATGACCTAATCTTTCATTTGCACATAACTAAATGTATAGAGTCGCAGATTGTGAATTTGTCTGCCATAATCATAATATCAGTGAATAAATCTCTATTAAACCAGCAAAGGATGAATGGGCAATGAAAAGGTGTCCAAAGGATAGCGACTGGTTACAGCAAGTGCTAAGCTAGCAAGAAGAGATACTGTGGCCATAAAATGGAACTCATATCTCACCCGATGTTCCTTTTGGAAATGTGGGGGCTCAATGCCTGTATCAATTCTTAAATGAAGGAATTTACTTTGATTTTCTGTTCTCTAGATTGCAATAAACTTGTCCAGACCTAATAACAATTATTTCACTTGGCTTTTCTTTGCTCTTAAAGAGAATACAGGGAGCATAATCTATGTTCGCCGATTTCGTAGCAAATCGTGGTTGATGTGCCGTAACTGAACTCTATCCATAAGTATATGCTTCTGTACAGCATAATGGTATATGTATGGTGACAACAAATATGTTATCACCTTATTATTCAATACTACGCATGAGACCAAAAAGCCACGCCTTTTCATACAATATATCCTTTTAACAAGATTACAACTAAGTGATGGGGTGCACGTGAATTATCATCATTGTCTAGTTAGTTAAATAAATAGAATTTGGAAAAGGTGTTCAGAACGTCAAGCATTACCCATTCGTAACCACCTTTGAATGGCATTCTGCAAATACAACCGTGTATAATGATATAACGATTTAGTAAACTTGTAGTAAGGCAGTTAATGTTAGTTATAAGGAGCTACTATTAATTGACTAGAGTGGAGGTCAATAACAGTACATTACGCATAGATTATGAATTATTGACTATTGTGAAGGTGAAATAATAGCGAACGAAAAACTAAAAGAATTTTGTCAAAAGTCAAGTAATGACGCAAATTAATTTACTGCCCATCGTACTAGTAATATGCTCCTGCATATAATCCAAAACAAAATTCGCTATTATGTATCGTGCTGAAGCCATTATCAGTAATCGCCAAATGAGTGGTTTGAAATATCGAGAAACTAATATTGTGCGAAACTCGACCAATTCAATTGCTGCAAACATGAAATTATCTATGAATGAGAATGTAAATCTGTTCATGTCTGTTCTATAAATGGCATATGTTTTTTGACTTTAGCGTTAAGCACGACCAGTTTCAAATCGAGCAATAAACCAGTTAACATAAATAGGCGGTTTGCAACAAATACAGTTTACCTTTCATGGTCGTGCAAGGCCTGAGTAACCCTGATAAATTTACTCGAATGCGCTAACGTTTTCCATGTAACCGTTGCAAGATGAAGGTATCAATATGCGAGCTTAAGTCACCTAGTGTAACCCAAAGAAGTAATTCAGATTGTACTGCAGTGGTCGAGTGCCAGCGCAAAAGGAATGCATTAATACCACTTACATCGCTATCTCGGCATTGTAAGCAAATATGATTGATTCAAATATTACCTTTTGAACATTTTATCAATGTGCATATTTTGTATGTATGCCCGATGAAATATCTAGAATGCTGAATAGTGTGTTTTATATATCACTCCACCATATATTATTATAGCTTCATCCTTGTAATGAATTGTTTGGGATGTTTGTCGATGTATTGACAATAGCTTATTAGATTCAAGATGGCACGCTGGGTCTCGCAAAGACGCTTGGATTCACTTCGGCGTATTCCTCATTGACTCAACTCAATCATACTAAGTACATGGTTTTTTTCCGTGTGCCATTTGCGATTCGATAACTTATTTGATGCTGGCTTACATTTGCAGTCATATTGTTTTTATTCCGTGCTTACCCTAATTATCCGGAACACTTTTTTAAGCCTCTTTTCATCAGTCACAAGTGGGTCAGCCTGGATATTTGTCATTCTGAAATGTGTAATACTTGAATAAATGTTGTGCTAATCCCGACCCCGCCCCTAAGGATTATGCCTCAATTTTCTAGTTTTGTGAACGAAGGATTTACCACAATGGTTAAATATATTTCATTTTTTCTACTAGTGAACAATTTACGGAAAACGGGAGTTTTAAGCGTACATTTAAGATAGGTGATCCGTGGCTCGAAAACAATTTTCATGTTGCAGATCCGAATCGGCAAAAGTTATCAAATCAAGGCTTAGTCATAAGTTCGATTGGCGCGTGACCTGTAAGGACCAAAACAGTTTTCATTTATACCGCTTATATTCTATTTGGATGTCACGAGCGCCCCACCGAAGCATATAATGCACTTTAAAACCTGCCTACTCGTATTCAATAGAGCAAAGTGTAACACTGAGGTTTTTTGCACTCATCCCTGAACCATGTGATCACAAAACTGCAAGGGTATTCAGTACAGGACTATTGATCATCATAGTGGTGAGGGTAATCACATTAGAAATAAATAGAGGTATATTTTGGATCGTTTCTTTTTATCCACACGTTTATTTGCCCCGGGCCGTTGTGCGTGGTTAAACTGGGTCGTTATATTTGAGTACATTGTAGTTTAACGTTTACTTTAAAGGGATGTTGTATTCGTGTAGTATGTGATTCACTGTTCACGCATTTATTCGTTAAAAGATGGTCAGTGGCAGTGTTATTTTGCGTAGCTATATTATTGTACTGTATGGTCACAGTATCCACGACACTGTCAGGTGTAAATAATCTCCATATAGCACATAAATTTTGCACGCATTTTGTTGACTATAAATTGCCCCTTGTATCACACATAAATACATGTTCTAATCTGAATTGCTAATCGTATCCGATGATTTTAACAACATCTCAATTCAAGGATAAAATGCATTTTAAGTCCTTTCAGTGCAATTGCAAATGGTTGACATACAGAACTGGAAATATAGCATGGGGTTTCTGATGCAAGTATGACTATATTGCGTCGGTTCACATCCTATTGCTGGACAACTATTGGAAGTAATTGTGATATTATACAAGCTTGCTTGGCACAAGGCTTATATGTAGCAGTCATTCTGAATAATTTGTGGATATACAGGTCTGAGATTATGCTCTGAATCTCAAGATTATTAAATACAGCGTAAGAACGTTTAAATATCCAGTTTACCTAAAAAAAAAAGAAATCCTGATGGCTCAAATGTGGAAATTTAATAGAATGCATTCCAAAAAAAAACAAGCTTGTATAATTCCCGGTTAAGCCATTCGTTCAAATTGAAAAAAAAATTGGTCAGTGCTTTAATGCCAGACTGATGTAATATATATCATCTGCTATTACACTTTGCATGGTTGAGCCAATTTGATAAAATTATCCTTCGATGCCATTAGCTTGTGTGGAAAATATCGTAGCCGGCAGAGATCGAATAATGGTTAGACTTTTATGATTTCCGTTTGAATAAAACATTATTAACGGCTGTGTGATAAGGCGATGTTGATGCGTATATCTGATTCATTTATATTCCTAATCGCGTCGTATATGCACAAACAGCAAGTACGAAAATCAGAGAATATGTAGGAGGGTTCGTCATTGAAAGCCACATTACACTTGCTGATCACACGGATATCTTCTCATGCTGGTTCACGTCTAGATATGATTGCTTTGGCCATTATAATAACGTCAAGAGCCCCATCAATGCCGTTTAAGTTTATTAGCATGGTAATGAGCCATATATACACAAACATGCATGCCGCTGCTTCTAATATTATATGTCTCAGCCCACATTACCCAACCCTCATTCTTCTATAAGTTTCTTGATAATCTAATAAGATACTTTTATGGAAAATGGATTTAGCATTGTCCATATTTTATAAGAACATATTCGCAGTGTTATCCCCGCCAAAGGAACAGAAACTGCTTTGAATGTGCTCATTTTACATTCCAAATGCGTGGTGTCGACATCGTAAAATATCTAGTTATACAAAGGATATATTCGCCACATCCAGACAATGACACGGAGCCATGCAATATATCGAAGTGAATTGATTAAAACTCGCAACCAGTCCAAGTCGGTCTGGTAATTCTACCGGCTGTTATGCTGAAAGTCGCAAATAAAGTATTAAGTGGCCTGTTTGTAAATAACGCCGCATTGGCTTAAGTCACCTGTCAAGAATAACGATACAGGCTCAACGGTGTACAAACACAATAGAATACATTAATATTGGTTCAATTTGGCTTTATGCCGAGTGAGAATTGCACTCAACAATCTGTTAACTAACCATGATATATAATATATCAAGCAAATAAATACTAGTTCTTTTGGCCAATAGCGTAAAACAGACTGTATTTTGCATTAGTAGCAATGCTCTGTTGGATGAATGAGAATTTAATGTAGCATGACATTTGCCCCATGATCATTTGTTATCGAATATGCTCCATGTCCTTAAACTCTGTTTTAACACTGAAAGGCAAGCGACGTATGACTAAATGATCCGCTGTCTTGCGAAAGGGGATATGTATGTATATATATATATAGTTATATATATGTATATACATATATATATATATATATGGATTATATGTATATATATATATTTATATATATATATATAGATATATATATATATATATATACATATATAATGATATATATATATCTATATATATATATATATGATATATCTCTATATATCTATATATCTCTATATATAGAGATCTCTATCTATATCTCTCTAGATATCTATATATATATATATCTCTATATATATCTCTCTCTCTCTCTCTATATATATATATATCTCTCTATATATATCTCTATATATATATATATATATATATATATATATATATATCGGTGGAGTTTTTACAAAGCTTATCAGCCAAAATGGTCATGATAGTGGCTGTGGTTATAGTTTTATGCCTCAACAAAGGTATAGGTACTGAATATCAAACGTATAATTCAATTCTAGCGCTATGAAATTGGCTAAGCTAGTATCTATAGTCCACTTTACACTTTTACTATTACTTTTGCTGAAAAAACAAGAAGAACAGGGTCACAAGCCCAGTCGAAGCAGCGCTATAAATGCAAGCGGCTGCTTCTCATTTTATATTTGAATTGCTGGGACATTTCATTAACAAGATGCTTGATTCAAGTCAAAAGTGGTGACAGTGACCTTATGTGTATATATATATATATATATATATATATATATATATATATATATATATATATATATATATATATATATATATATATATATATATATATATATATATATATATATATATATATATATATATATATATATATATATATATATATATATGTATATATATATATATATATATATCATATTTATATATATATATATATATACACTTATTACACGCGTAGTCTAACAGATTACAGAAGCAAATGCTGCATTCTATATGTGGGTGAAGGCAATTTCGTTTATCAGATCGGCCGTTGAAAATACTCTTTCTGAAGCGATACTTGTCGCCTGGATAGCAACGTATAATTTAGCAAGTTTTGCAACTCAGGATGTGTCTCCAATTGTTTAGCACCACACCGGAGGTTTTGCAGAGAGCGGAATTGCATCTTCGAGCATGTAGTGATTGAATGCGATTTGCCTCTTTGCTACTTTTGCCCTTGGACCACAATTAAACTCCTATGATGTCGAACCGATCAAAGTTTCTAGTCAATCGTCCTCTGTGTTTGTAGAACATGCTTTTTTTCTTGCATTTCGGCCACGTCATCATCGTCGCCTATCACGGCACTGGCGGTTGCAGTGCTCGCCATTATTTTGTCCAGTTGAGCTGTACACGACCGAGGCGCCTATATTGAATGGAAACCCTCAAATTCTCGGGTCGAGAACGGCTGACAACTCTTTAGCCATTCGAAAGTTATCGTTTGTCAAGTCTTGTTTCGAGGTACTCACATAAGTGTTTCTTCGTGTTTTGGGTGAATGGCAGGTTATTGTCCTGATGTGTCATGATGTGAAAGAGCAGGTTCACTTCAACAGCATCTTGTTGAGTTTACCGACAGACCCGTGCATTGCCGCCACATGAATTTAGAATTCTGCATCGGGATTCATGTCTAGGGTTTACTTCTTCTGGCTGTTCATTATATCACAATGCAATAGTCGCCATTATATTATGCATTTTGAAGCAGCATATCCAATCTAAATCCAGGTTTGCATTCTATAATTGCTTGATTTATTCCAGTCGAGGTATCATTTATAATTCCAGCGTTTATATACTGATGTCTATATTATGGGATATCGCCGACGTTAGTGCAAGTGTTAATTTATTCGTTGTCTTATAAAGGTCATTGCAGCAGAATGTGGCTTGTCATATGATAAGAGGTTTCATGAAATGTTGGTAATGTAAATATTTTTGTAACCTACTTCTTGTCAACGCTGACCTATTGTAACGGAACAAACTTCCCTAAAGGGTATCGATCTCACTGGCGACATGATCAATTGTCTTATGAAGCTTTTGGCATTATAGTTATGAGGAGAGCATTCCTCGGATATGCGTATATTCCCGGAGGACTAATTAAGCTGCAGCGAACTGCGACTTCGTTCAATCGTATCAGTAAAAGGTAGCGACTTTAAGTTATGATGATGAAAATCATCAATTTGAATACGCTCTCGGATAAATAACCTTTATAAATCTTCATTCGCAGTGCTATCTTAATTTCACTGGCCATGTTCCTGTCGTAATGGTGATTCAGGCTATGCATTTATCCTTGTTGAATATGAACTCAATCGCAGGCCGGAAATATATCTTGTTTGTAAAAGGTTAAGCTTGTCACATTGGCTTTACTTTTAATCAAGCTAGAATTTTGCCAAAGAACACTAAATCAAATAATGAAGTTGACAGTCAATGCAAACTAGGAATAGATCTTCGATAATTTTGGTTAACGACCAAATAACAAATTGGACAAAATGTAAAGTAATTTCGAATATGTTGTATGACTGCACTAAAAACCTTACTGCATCCATCGTCGAATCCGACACATTAATTGAATATACCAACAACTCAAACACTCATAAGCAAAACTGTACTGGATCATTAATGCCTAATTTTCCATAACGTGTATAGCTATGTATAAATTAAAAATTCTGAAAAAATTATAATTTGCATTCGCTACAACGGACAAGAAATTTAACTTGACCGTCACCGAAAATCAGTTCTAGATCTCCAATAATTTGGAGATGCACTACCGAATATAAGCAGGACTGAATGCAATATGATTCTTTATATGTTATATGACTGCACGAGAAGCCTACCTCTTTATATCTTATTATCTGAGAAATTAATTGAATATACCCACTAGAGTAGTATGAATTTTGGCTAAAACAAAATGAATTCGGTATTGGCAGTCAAGTATTCTTCTTCAGTAATACAGCAATTGACATCAGCAAGCACAACCAAGATTCTTCAATACGTGAATCGGAAATATCATGAGTACCACATTTCCATGGAGGGCGTCTGGGTCCTCATAAAATGTATTAGGCATTAACATCGTCATCATTATGCGCTTGACTGAAGGGCATAATTAACAGCCAAACGTTCGATGACACCAGTAACTAGCCCAAGCCACTCACAGAGCGCACCGTGGCAATAGCCGATATACCCCCTCCCCAACCACCCCTACAACCTAGCGTTAGAAACAAAATTGAATCGGCCTGGTTTGTCGAAGAAAAAAAATCCTTCATGTCAGTGATATCACATGACATAGACACTCTAGCTGAGCCACTGCCTCAGAAAAATAGCTAAGCGGGTGGCAAAGGTGGAAATATATATATATATATATATATATATATATATATATATATATATATATATATATATATATATATATATATATATATATATATATATATATATATATATATATATATCTATATAGATATATATAGATATATCTATATATATATATATATATATATATATATATATATATATATATATATATATATATATATATATATATATATATATATATATATATATATATATATATATATATAGGGTCAGTAACTTATTTACGTCCTTGCAGTAGATGAATGATTACATTTTCTCGTGTCGCATAAAGCGGATATGGCGCGTTCTACACTAGTGCCACCGCAGGAGGGGAGCATATTTGCTCCGAAGGTACAGAAAACTATATGGATGTCAAGGAGATCAATAAATCGGGAAGGGAGGCCTCGTATTTACTTAGCGACAATGAACGAAGTGAATGAGCTGTAGTTAATGAATACGTGACAAACTAGTTCCTTTTCTAAATCTGCATTTTATTCCATGGTCTTCAAAACGGTGTCACACCAAGCGTATCAGCCAGAGCGCAAATCACAACGGACATTGAAACATATATATAGATATATAATATTCTGACACCTAAATTGAAATAATGATATTGCGAAATCTAATTACATCTTTCTAAGTATCATAGCTTTACAAAACGGCCGCGTATTGAAATATTCACTAAGCCTATATAACGTACTTTCCATATCTATTGCGAGATCACTTAATGTGAAGTTGATTTGACAATCAAAATGTCTCACTTACCAAGCCTTACCAAATAATAACTTGCAGTAATGGTTTAGATGAATATATTTATCACTGATCCGCGCATGTATAATGAACGTTCAATGTTTTTACTTAATGCATATGACGCATTTATTGTCAGAAATTGAAAGAGAGATTGCGGTAAAATATGTAATGCAAAATTTGCTGAAACATTTCCATCGGTCTTCTGAAATTCAATCTATCCTCTCTCAGACTTGATAAAACGATAATTCGCTGCTTGCTATTTCAGTATCATTTCGCATTTGCAATGGATATCTTGATTTGTCGGTAAACGTACCGTAACAACATCCTTCAACCCATTAATTTGGTCTTTACTTCCGTCGCTACAGCCATTTAAAAATGAATGGAAAAGGTTGCATATAATTGTGTGGCAAATATTTACTTGACGAGAGTCATGACCTGATAAAATGATTAGGTTAATTTCCAGTGATTATGCGTAATTTACGGTGAGCGTATGAAAGAACATTGACGGAGGACATTAAACCAATTTCGGAAGCGAAGCTTAGTATATATGGCGTTTGTTAACGCGCATACCGATTTATACAAGGCCTGATTATGGGAACCATCATAGCAGAAATGTATATAAGTCATTATGTTAATTGCTACCATATGTCATCACCATTGTACTTTCAATTGGTCAGGATCTATATATATATATATATATGACAACTTCAACCTGCCATTATGCACCGGGTGTCCTATATATCAACCCTATTTAGATACTGTTTCACTTGAGACCATTGGCGGTTTGTGATCTTTTTACGACTTATTGATATTTAAGTGCTAAAGATACTACTCATTTCCGCATGTCATTCGGAAAATGTGAAATTGGGGTATGAATGTTTGGGAGCTAAATAACAAATTGTAGTCGGCCACTATTTCTCGTTTCCATACAGCGGGTGGAGGTACACAATAGTAAGTATGCCTCTACCTCATATTATGATACACCAGGGTATTTCTTCTAAGGTATTATAATGCAAGGTTCTTAATCGAAACGACAAGAGGCATCATTCATGTGGGTCAATTAGCTGCTTGTCTAATGTTCGGGCAGTGTAGTTACTGTACCGGTCGACAACTAATTATTCTCCTCCTTACTGAAGCTCATTGTCATGACAAGCGTATTAAATGGTAAAGTGCTTATTGATCCCAAAGTCGAATACTGGTAACAGGTTCAGCTACCAGTCATGAAACACGAGGCAACATTGAAAGAATCCATGATATCCGGCATTCTATTACAAGTTGGAGAGGTTCAGCAGCGTATCGGAACCGCAATTGTGCATATGGAGTTCGTTTAGCACGATGCGCTGAGCACGATGTAGTGGTGCTTTCTATTGCACCAAATTTGTAACACAACACTAGTCGACCAGGGTACGGCCTCGACTACTCATCGTGATAAGGTAAGCATAAGCGCAATGTAATGATTTGTGTGTTATGCAGTTCGTTTAACAAGCATATTGCTGCCAAGTTGATTAATGAAAGTTATGTTCCCTGCGTAATCGTGTTTTGAATTGGTAAAAGGCTGATAATTGAGTAACTGATCATTACCATTGCTCTCTCAATAATAACGATTTAGATGTCATTCATTGGCAATGTTAACAGCAGTACTCATAATTGTAGATATCAAGATGACGCTTGTCAGATAACATTATGCACGATGGGGTAAGGTGTTAAATCCAGAAGATTAAATACTGTGTTTGTTTCGTAATTAACGCAGATTCATGTTAATGATTTAAATTTATTGCAGCAGCCTAAATGTGAAAATATTTTAAGTTATCGCCGTTCTGACGCAGACAAGGTTACACAAAATATTTATGAGTACTAATGCAGATCATCATTCAATACATTCATATGCTAGGTTATGCATTCATGCGTGACAGGTTGTACCTCAAAAGTTTTATAACCTTCCTACCAACATATATTATGTGCCCATCGATTGATACGCTGCAGCAATGGCATTGATCTTAAAGAAACATGATGGGCTTTTACCATGCAAAGAGTGACTTAAGCTTAAAACAAATAGCTGCCTCGTAAATCATAGCAAGCGCAAAGCTAAACATACAACTAAGATAATGTTATCAGCCTCACACAAACTAGGCCTATTGACAGAAGCTCATATGCCAATGAGTTCAGAATAATATATATATGCAGGAGTTGATAACATCCATAGCTGCTACATTATTAATGTCTAATAGACAAGTTGTTGATTTATTAAGCTTTATATCCTGGTTTTCAAAAACTGATCTACGCATTATTTAATACACCTTCTTCCAGTAAACGTACGACAATGTGGTAGCGAAAATCGCTGGAATATCTTATCAGAATGCTCACAGGGTTTCCACATGACCATACTTTCAGTTCAAGCTATACAATATACCACCTCGTAAGCCATATGCCTATCCATTTTCTGTTATTGTGCACACTGTTGCTTCCTGAAAGCCAGCACCAGCAGTTAATTTAGCTTTCGACAGCGACCCGAGTCTATACTTCTCGTACACTGGAGTAAAGCATTAAGGCATGAATGATGCATTATTTATGTGATGTGTGGTAATATTTAACCTTACTAGTGACATACAGCCATTGTGCAATAATCATGGATTTATGCGAGAAGATGTTATTTGTCAATTCTAAAGATAAAATTGGCAAAATACATGGTACCAGCCTTAAGGTTTGTATTATCAATAAAAGCTGCATGCTGGGGCGCGATACCGCATATCATGTTGTCTTCCAGAGATAGGTTTTATGAGTTCTCTCCCTATTCAGCAACAATATATAGATCGATATATAAATATATATTTTTATATATATATATATATATATATATATATATATATATATATATTGTTAAATATATATATAAATATATATATATATATATATATATATATATATATATATATATATATAGATATATATATATATATATATATATATATATATATCTATATATCTCTCTATATATATATATATATCTATATATATATATATATATATATCTATAGATTATATATATATATCTCTATATATATATATATATATATCTATATATATATATATATATATATATATATATATATATATATATGTTTTTCGAAATAACACTATCATGGGCCAACGTAATTCCAACGATGCATCCATGTGCAAAACTACTTATGTGTACCTATCTTTCCTATCTTTTTGCACCTTGTTAAATGACACGTGTGTAGAGAATGCACATCAGCTTCAACAAAAAACTAATGTGAAAAGTATTGGAAAAATCACAATTATTTTATTCGTAAAATGCACGGTTTATTGGCATGATCTTCAATTTCATCTCTCACTGCCATTTTAAATCGATAACATCATATTTTTTAGCAATAATTTCTGCAAAGGCATTTTCTGTTGCCATTTATGAGACCTCCTAGCAATGATAGGTATCTTCAAGAGTAAATCCAAGACCATATAAATACAACGTGCCATCATAACCGTAGTGACAACCTGCGCAATGACAAAATAAAGTATTTGTATCAGACACTGCTTGGTTGTGCTGGCGGCGACAGTATTCATAGCCTCTACTCCAAACAACCATGTGCAATCAATATTGGTTACTCCAGCTTAAAGTAGTCCATATTAAGTTGTACATGTCCCATGGTGTATACTCTGCAAATTGCATATCGCGGCAACAGAAGGCCATTAGTGAATGTGTAATGTACAAGGCCCTGTAATTAATGGAATTTGAACAAAACACCAGATCCACCGAAACAACTGTTGATTCATTCTATTTTGGGATACAGGTATTGGTGTGAACCAGAATAATGTAGATTTACTGATTAAAGTTATCGTAAATCACCGGATATATCCTGATCACCTTAAATGACTGAGTCTAGTTACTGCTCATTTACCCAGATTGAAGCATGCGGTCGATAAGAGCGGTTATATTGCTTTCCGTCTCCCTTACACCATCATCCCTACTCCTAGCTCACCTAACATGACCTCTTTCCCTCGTAATGACCCTCGCATTAACATCAGGTTCAACTAGCGGTCACATCTAGCAATAAATCTGTCTTAACGGGGCTACAACTTCGTTTATTCTGTCCACAGCTATCCCAGACATGTGAAGGGAAGGTATATAATTACTGTTTATGGTCTGCAGTAATTGAGCGAAAGTCGTTTCGCAGTTACCCAGGTCCATCTCAAGCTGCAACATATACAATCTGCCAGTGTTGCCAGCTGCAATGGCGATAAACGTTTTCTCGAGGACCAGATTTGATAAAAAAAAGATTCATGGCCAATATTGAGATGGTTAGTTTTAGTTTCTAAATACTTTTCTTCGTATAGAAGCTATAAAACCAGCATTTTATCCCATCGTAATTAATGCTCAAGGGTCGATCACGTCGGATTATAACTATTAGAGTCTCTAACTGAGGCGCTGATGGGAATATTTGTGGTTTTATTACATGTCTTATACAAACAGCTTTTTGCGAGGTATTCCATCATCGTAAAACACACTGTGGATTTAACTATACGATCCACGCTGCTATAAGTCCCTGTAAATCCAACCAATATATGGACGTACGAGAGACCTATAGTACGGCATTGATGTTTTCGGTAACATGTGTCAACTACTTCTTGCGGTTCCGCACCAATTGTGCGCGACATAGAGGCCAGATCTGTGCCAACATTATAACAACCCTCACTACCCCCCATCCCTAAATAGGGGGAATAGGAAATGACATTGTGGTATTGACGGGCCTAATGGATGATATGCAAGCTATCCACGTATTCTGTATATCCTCTAATGATTTACTTGGTATGATAACTTGTAGATCGTAGGATTAGATATGCGCCGTGGTATACAGTTACTTTCCATAATAATATACCGCATTATTTAATGGTTGAAGAACAGTGATGGGATAGTATAATCGTTAATTGTTATACTCACAAAGCATCAATAATACACCAACACAGAACCAACGTAATTTGACACCCGTATCTGTACACTATCATGTTCTAGATAGGAAACTGCATTCGTCAACCCGTCAAAGCATCATTACATTGGGTGCCTCAAAGCTAATCGGCCCAGACGGTGGATTGTAATAGTTGTCTGGTAGTCGCATGATTTGCCACTAGCATTTGGTCTTAGTGCCCAATGTGATGTAGTAATTTGCCCTTCTGATTTCACCCAGTCACTAGTATGCTGCTTTGAAAATACCAAGTGATATCAATCATATTGGGAGGGATTCTGCGCCGGGACATATTGGGCTACCATGGCATTTGAACCATACGCCAGATAAGCTGTAACAAACGTCAAACAGAGATTAAGGTTTTGTTTTAACCCACTGGAGGGCGAATGATGATACATTTTAAAGAGCCAGTCACCATATTCAAGTGGGGGCAATCATTGCTTTAAAACCTCTATCGTCATTCTACGTCGTTAAGCTGCGTTCGAAGCACACTTTTCTGTTCAGCAGAACGGTTTAAGATTCATGTTTCATATTGAGTACATCAAGTTTATCAATCAAAAAATCGATTACCTGACCCAGTCGTTACTAATTCGGAGGTAAGCGGAGGATTAGAATATAATGCTTCATTTAATTAGAATTTAGCTTTATCTATATAAAACACCTGCATATTCAATCTTGCTATTGTGATTTACAATTGTCAATATGCACTGTGTATGGCCACACGCTAAATAGAATAATCTGCGCAGCTTTATGAAAATACAGTGCGAGGTTTTCTTGCCGTCGTTTGTCGTTGCAGCAGTAAATGTGATGTATATTCTGACAACGTCTTACGTCCTAGAATAGTAAACTTACCCTGCAGATTGCCTCGACGTCTTGTATAAGCCACAGCAGGAAGATGGCGGAAAGATTGACATAAACACAATGATTGTTTTCAGTAACGAGTTTCATGCGGCACGTGTCAGACATTACGCGAGCTCAAGTCTGCCGTGAAGTGTGCTATATAGGACATTGTACTGTGTCTTCTTATTTTTCTTCTCATTTTTCTCATTCTTGTTCTGCTTAATCCTATTCTTATTCTTTATAGGCATTATCAAGATGTTGATAAGATAGGCGCGTAAGCAACAAAAATCATTGTTTTAGCTGTCACAATTTTGGAGCGGCTTCTGGCGCAACGGAACTAGCTGTTCATGACACTTGACAACAATGGGCAACCACAGTTTCGCTATTGGATATGTCGCTATGAGCACGAGTGTCCAAATGAAGAATAACAGTCACATAGGACAGACTCGCAATAAACAGGCAAGTTTTGAAAATTCCAGTGGATTTGGGGACGTCTAATTTCCTCTGATAGCCGGTTGTTGATTATAGTGCAATGCAATTGCATCGTCCGCATCATCATCAATAGTTAGAGCCTGATAAATGCATGCGTGTGCACCACCATTTATGATAAAGTTATGTTTGTCGCGGCTGATATGACCTTCAGAGGGAGTAAAGGACGATGTTTATCCATAGTCAGGCTACTGTCAATAGCTTATTCAACTGCACTGTAAACTATATTCTTTGTTTAAATAAGACGGAGTGCGTAGCCCTTGATTTGATGTTAAGTACGTTTTTCACGTCGTTTGCATGTATATATGCAACGCCATGTGTAATTCTAATACGAATGCTACATATTGTCATTAGCAACACCTACTGCTCTTCACAACTGCAATGTAAAGCAAAGATAAATTTACATATATATATACATCCACACTCGGCTTTTGCGACATTTTGTCAGACTATATTAGGTTATTACACATATCCTCCACAATTGGTCGCAATTAACTGCAAGAATATAACGATTGTAAGACGTTTTGCTGCGTTTGGTATATTATCAAAAGACCCTCACTAGATTGTAGCACTAGATCGATGAGGCTATGCGGCTCATCAATGGCTCATCAACAGATCAGTTGGCTTGTTTGATTAACGAGAGCTCAAAAACATGGTCTTATTTTAGTATTATCCATGCAGCAATAAACACCACATGCCTATCTCGGCCTCTCGCCAGTTGACCGTCACTTCCAGTGCCATGTGAATGCAGCCGTTTCCTCTGAGAAATCGGAAATGGGATTTAAGGTTTCAAGGAGCATAATAAATTATGTTAGGTGGCACTGTAGTATAATTTCGTCAGGTGTTGCAAAAGTGCATAAAAACAACATGACCCGCAACGGGTTCTGTACAAGTGCAAATGCAGAGGTGATGCTTCGTTCGGTCATTTAAATTCGGTCATTTCCTAGGCGATTTCATTAGTTTTAACAGTTAATAACCCCAAAAGCATACTTCATTGTCTGCGCTTTCTCAATCGTCGTCATATGATCATAAACGCTGATTACTTTATAGTCAAAGCTAGATTACGTCATGTTTCTCGTATTATATATGTATATCAGACAGACGAGGAGGTCTATAAATTCCTTGGATTACAAGTATATGCCTATTATGACGGCAGGATAATGTAATTGGTAATGTGGACGGTATAATACGCACCTGGTTGTATTCCTCACCGACCCTCTCGTTATTAAGATATATCAACAGTTAACCCGGTATTAATCCGGCTCATCAGAATCAAATCCGTGTCTTTCAATTGCAATGATAGCAAATCGTGATTGTCACCGAATTATCAGATATATTGCTTTTACGGAGGTATCAGGTCTTATGAACTGAACCACCTGTTAGCTAGCCCGTAAGGAACATATTTTGCCATGCACGGCTCATATAATAACACTTAATTCAACATCAAATTTATAAAACAAACGAGCGGAAGTGTGTGACAGTGCACGGGGATTGCGTAATAATATTGTTGTGAGTACTATGCCCTATAACAAATACACTATTACATATGGCATATATCCTACATCCAATCGTAATTGAAATGGTTCTTGTTGATTAAGGTAGAGATTCATTCACAAAATATACCTCTGAATATGGCACCTAATTTAATGTTCTCACGTTTTCCTAAAATATGACTCGCTTATCATCCGAATCAATGTCAATGTTATGAAAGAGAAATTGCGTTGACTTCATAACGTGAGGATTTCCAGTAAACAGTGCGTCTATCAGAATTCCGAAGTTTCTGGCTGCTTCTAATATAGATGCATTCATATCGCAAATTTTCAATTTACCAAATCACGGCTGACATTTGTAACGATATGAGCAAAAATATAAAAAAAAAATATCTTGGTTTTATCTAAAATCGGTTTTAGAAAATTGTTTGCCATTCATGATTTGTCCGATGCATATGTCTAATTTGGCCTGTGCATCATCTGCATATTGCTGAAATTGATTAGCTACAACATTTTCAATTATATCTGGATATAAAGCTCAACGTTGAAATTAGTCTAAATATTTTGAATGATTGAGGATCCAGACAGCTCTGTTTAAGCAGCGTTTTCCGAACAGAACCAGAAGCTACAGAAAGATTGGCAATTTGTGTAAATAACGGTAGAACGATATCTGTCGATTCATTTAGCATCCATGTTGGTAATTGGTCACACGACATTGGAGCTGCCTTGGTGATATATTTATTTTCACTTTCCGGTGCTTGTTTAAATTCACTTAGCTATGAGTCAAAACATTTCTCACTGTAGCATCGCTAATTCCAATCGGATGTTACGTAAGTTCTGTGTAAAAAAACCAGTTGCAATTAATCTTCAAAGATTTTGGGGAACAGGCTGGTCAGTAGCCCGACCTCTTTCTTGCATGGGTCAGTCTTTCCGCAATCTTTAAATGCTTATGCGGATAACAAGCGTTCTCCAATATCTCTGCCCTCAAACAGTTAGCCTTTGCTGCCAGACATAATGAGAATCAACCCACCGACAGTGTGTACCATTGCTTAGATCTTCGCCAACGTCGCTCAGATCACCTGCGGACTTACTTCTTCTCTCGGATGTCTCACATTAACCGATCTGTGTTTCGACGGATAATGGAGATCCTGTACACTATTGAAGCGTGCTTACCAAAAATGCATCTGAGCACTCTAACATAATTGTTTGCAAGATAATCGAGGCTTGATTCGCGCGTTGGCTGTGTTAATTGTTGCTATTTGAATGGAAATCTTATTTTGGTTCACGTATAGAGAGTTTGCATTTAAGAACTCAAGGGTTATCATCAGCCCTTACTTTTGATTGCAGAATTTATTTCAGACGACGGGCGTGAAATGGGAATTGACCGACATGTATGGCTTGTATGGCTAGTTGCCTCAACATTTTATCGTTATCATAAGAATATAAAATGCAGTATGAGTTACATTATCCTATCGGGGACAAATACCCCTGATGTGCTTGTTTAACTGCAACTGGTACGCACAATTGCCATCTGCATAAGTAAACCAAACTTTAGCCTGCCACCTACTATGGCATCAAAACAAACCCGTATTAAAAGGCGGGCGACAATGTTCTGCATAAATGCTATTAACGTTTGCATACATCCCTTATTACTAGTGTATGACATTGTCTGTATTGATGTGCCCGATTTCTATTTCTTGCATGAGCCTCCGCGTTGCATTCCACTACGCGTGGCAACTCAACCTGCCTGCTCTGTTCGTAGGCTCATCACGTTTCTGTTCACTAGCATGTTCGTCAGCCCGTCCGTCATTGGGAATACCACTAAGCATGACACGCTAGCTTAACGAACATGGCTTACCATTAGGTATGGTGATTCATAGCGCATCTACCGTGTTGCCATGAATTAAATTTTTCTTACCTCATCGTTAACTCAATTATTTCTAAGCTTTATATCGTTAATTGCTAGCCAGCTTACAACGCCCTGTAACTTATTCCCCGCGCCCTATCATCACGGCGTCACGATGCTCATTCTCATGATACCATGTTAAAGCCTTTGCGATGAATATACATTTCTATGGAATAATGGGTCTTTATCGTTTGGTGAATATCACAATATTTGGTTGCCCGAAAGCTTGGCACCTGAAACAGGTGCTGGTAATTCCTACTGTTGGTCCCATCGTTTGCCTCTAACGCTTTACACAATAGGATGCCATGATGCCATGGTGCTTGGTTTTTTTTTTTCATGTAGTCCACTTTGATATTTATGTGTCATCCAAGTGACATTGATCATACTGGATATAATGAAGCTTCCAGCAGTGGAAAGGCATTTAAACCATAAACTAGATACGCTGGAACAAACGTCAAGTCGAGCAGAGATAAAGGTTGACATGATGGTGGAGGAGGGTGGATGATAGGTTTTAGAGGGCCAATCAGTGGAGGCAATCATTGTGTAACAACCTCTTTTGTCAGTCTATTTAATTTGATGGTTAATCTTTTGCTTGGAGTAAGCAACCATTATTGACTAAATCAACTGTTCGTTTGCCCAGTAGTTATTTTTTGGGCGGTTTATTTAAAGTGTACCTTTATCTTTATAAACCAGTTACATAACAAATATGGCTAGTGCGATTTACTATCGTTAATATGCATCATGTGTGAATGAGCATCGAGTTGAATAAACAGTTTTCTTGTTTGCTTGCCTAAGCTTAGCAGCTTTCTTAAAATACAGCACGAGATGTTTCCGCTGGCGTTTGTTTTTGCACAATTATATGTGGTCTTCAGAGGACGTGCTACGAGAAAAACTAAGTTACCCCTTTGATTGCATCGACGTCGTTTAACCACAGTAGCTATATGACGAAAAAATGTATCGTCAATCAACTGACCTAAGAAGTGAGTTTCATGCGGCACGTGTCAGATATTATTCGAGCTAGAGTCTGCCGCGAAGCGTGCTATATATGACGTTGTATTGCGCCCAAGCTTCTTCCTCTTCTTATTCTTGTTCATCTTTTCTACTTCTTCTTCTTCTTCTTTTCTTCTTTTCCCTCTCTTCTTCCTCTTTTTCCTCTTTTTCCTCTTTTCTTCGTCGTCCTCTTCTCTTTCTTCTTCTTCATCATCTTCATCTTGTTCTTGTTCTTGTTCTTCTTCTTCTTCTTCATCATCATCATCATCATCATCATCATCATCATCATCACCATCATCATATACGTCATCTCTATCAGTCACTAGGTTTTCTGCCTCTGACTGGCGACTATGATAAGATGGGCGAGTAAGTTTCACAATTCTATGTTGATGCGGTCCCAATATTCGGGCGATTGTTGGCTCAACAAAGCCACCCATACATGAATACCTGACAATAAGAGGCCATGCCAGCCTCTGTATCGGATATGTCTCTTCGAGCATGAGTGCTTAAGTGAGGAATAACTGCCACATAAGATGCTGTATATTTACCTGACTTGCAATCAAGCGGCTCACTTTCAATAGTGCAAGTGATTTGGGATCTCCCAACGGCTGTATAATTTCCTCTTATGGCCAGTTGTTCTACGTTTTGTGATAGTGGATGGAAATTGCATCAACTGCTTCTTCACCATCTACAGATCGAGTCTGGTGAAATAGCCTGCGTGTGCAACACCATATATGATAAGGTTATGTGGATCGTGGGTCATTTGAACTTCATAGATACACAAACACGATATATATGATCATGTCAATAGGTTATTCAACAATTCGTTAAACATACACTGCACTGCTGTTTAAATATGAGTGTGTGCATTGCCTTTGCTCTGATATTTTTCGCCCTTTTGTCGTCGGTTGCATGAATAGTCTCGATCTGGGTCGAATGGCTATGATGCGCGAACATCGATATGTGTTGTGGTGCGTTTTGCACATGACGCCAGCAGCACAAATTCCACTTCAAAATTGCCCCACCCTCCCTACAAACTCATTGTGCTACAATATAACTATTGATAAACTCTTTAATTACTTATCTTATTAGCAACGTTTGGTTGTAGCTCATCAATAGCGCATCAGCAGGTCAGTTGGCTTGTTTGATCAATAAATGATAAACGGTATATTACTTGTTTAGTCTTTTCCATTCAACAATATCACCAAATGCTTCTCTCGGTCTTTCGCCAGCTCTGTGTGATGCAGAGTCAAGATCTGACCGTACATTCTTATGTCATCTGAAGGTTTCCCCTGATAAATCGAAAATGGGATTTTTGGTCTCCAGGAGCCTAATAAATGTTGTTAGCCGGCAATTTATTAATCATTTCGTCAGGTGTTGCTAAGTGCATATTGACTGCAGCGCAAATGACTTAGTAGATGTACACATGCAAAGTTGATAATCAATTCCTTCTGCATTCGATCATATAACGAATCACATATCCCAAGACTATTTACGGCGATGTCTTTTCTTCAATAGTTAATCGCAAAACAAATGATCCGCACGTCTTTATATGCTCATGAACGCGTAATTACTTTATAGGCAAAGTATAAAAAGCCATGTCGGTATTGTAGAAGGTAAAATACGTACCGGTTTGCATTCCGTTACCGGTACTCTCCTTTGTTCAAATATACCAATAGAATAAAACCTTCTATTATATGACAATGGAATGTAACGAATGTTTTGTCATTGCTACCTAAATGTCAGAATAATTACGCACCAGGCCATATAATGATGCTGACTGAGTATCAAGTGAACCATCGCTGACGGAATCGATGCGACCTGATTCTGACTGGCATACTGGTACAATGAGTTATTACCGCAGTTGAGCCTGACAATGCGTATATCATGTGTATATCTGTACCTCTCTTATGACAAAATATCTTCTCAAGCGCATATTCTGGCAGCGTTTATAGGACGGACAGATCACATAGGCATGTTATTAGTTTAGTCTCGTCTATTCGCTAATACAGATCAACTGTATCTTGCTGTCCCTTATTAACCCTGAGTGACACTCACATCAGCTGCTTTTTTTCTGTCCATTACTGGAGGCGATTCCCTAAAAAAACTGGAGATAGAAATACAGCTGCAGCAGAACTAAATAAATTAGATTGCTCTGCAACGTATAGCTGTCTCTTCGACGGATGATGTTTTGAGTGTAGCCTGCTGCATACAGCCAACTAAGTGTATGTTGGTGGTGTGGCAAAGACTCTCGTGCTGCATTCAGTCATATACCTGTTAGATAAATCAAAAGTTATTAAAGAGAAATGACTCCTTTATTTAACTATAGTCATCATGCATATGGATCATTTTGTTCCTTGTCTGATGTCCAGAGCCATGTAATTACTCTTCCACCTGACCACTTGTCGACGTCTCTCCGATTATACCCTCCCCTGACTAGATCCATTTACATTCTGTTCTCCAATTTTCAGAGCTCGGTAATGGATATAACTTTCAGTCAAGCAACACCGTTGAAGTAGTCAACGCGTTCCGTGATTAAGGAAAACTGAAATTATTGGAAATGCTTTCGCACAATTGCATGAAACAGTAGTGCACTTTGTGCGGTAATATTGAAGGGTAAACCTTCTGCGGTACTTACACCGGACATGCTGCCTACGATAATGAATTCCAATAAGAAAACAAATGTATAAATTCAATAAGGATGTAATATGTATAATCTAAATACGACCATAGTTTTGCGTTAAATGTGAGTTTAGGCTGAGCATCATCTATTATTTTCATATTGTGGGTAGCGCAGCTTGACGAGTCATGTTTTTAGTAACATATTGCATGAACCGTTTGCCTAATTCTATTACCTGCTCATTCCCCTACATATAACAATAATTATAATGGTGGTTCAAGATATTTGAAAACCTTTTTGCACGTTTAATGTGAATTGAATATTGAAATATTGGGTTTTGGGCAGGATTACTGACGGTCAATGGTCAATCGTATATCGACGTAATAGTTTGCAAATTGTATAAACTGACTGAGCCAATTCGGTCAATTGCTATTTGCAAACGAATGCAGGATCTATAACTGGAAATATATTACAGAGCATCTGAAGTTGTAAATCTTCTATGTGGATCTTGACAGTTGGGTTGGATATTTCGTTCAATAAAAGCTGCTACAATATAGATACAGCTCAACCCAGTTTCAACCAAAAAAAATTTGCTATTTGACTCATTTATTTGATATTTTTAACATCCAAAAGCTACCCTATGTGTCGGTGCTTAACCCCTTGAAACTCATGCATCATCTCCTATGCCATATGCTACTCGGCACCTCTGATTTGTGGCCATTGATACTTCCAGACTTTGAGGGTTTTATTAATTTAACGTTTTGGAACCTGCTTTGACATAGTTCTATAAGCTAGATTGATTTAGAAATCTGGTGTTAACAAATCGGTTTTACTGGTAATAACCAGTTTTGTTGACCTTTTATTTGACGTTTCAAATAACTGTTCAAGGTGGAGCATATGATATATATTTTACAGTCTTTTAGCTGGCGATCCCTAGTAGGGCCTCGCATTTGATGACTGGACGCTACGTCGATCGATAATAGTGTTGTTGTAGGTGCCAAAAAAGTTACCATTTACTCAAAGTCGAACATGCTGGTAACCTTTGAATCGACTATAGCAAGGAATTGGGTTAGTGGTATATTGAACAGCATTGTTTCAACTGTTTGCATTTCAACTGGAATTTCTCTGAATCTTATATACATATTGCAACGTTGTATAAGCTACCTACGTGGCGTCCCGCACAGGAGCGAATTATGTGTGAGGTTGAATACGTCCTCGCAAAGTGACCATACATAAGCACTAATAGGATGCCGAACACATATGTAATGATAGATTGCACCAGCATACACATAAATGTAACCACTAGCACGCAAAACGGGCATGTTCGTACTGGTAATAGGTCTCGTGTTATTTCATCCCACAATTCATTCCCCATGGCGAGGAGATTAACATTGGTTTATTAGGTATTTATTTCATCCCGCAGCCCGAGTTTTGCACAAGAAGTCTGAGAAAAGACAATCCAGTCCAATATTGACATTGAGTTCTTAGTTCACCATATACTAAAGTGATAATGTGGCGGCCATTGTGTACACCTGCATTGCCAGTTACATGACACCGTGTCGTCATAGTTCTTTTGTGATAGGACGATAACAATATATAGCACTAACAGGACAGAGTTATGTAGTAGACAGTTATATAATTAATTATAACATCTCACCGCGTCTCTTGTTTGAGAAGTTAATAAAAACGAAATTGGATGGTTTTGCTTATTCCGATCATTTTGAAAACTGAGGCAAAGCATTAGGCGATCTTGCAATCAATCAATGATGCAATTATCCACACAGAGGATTTTTTACGACTAACAATGTTTCGCTAGTAAAATATCTGTTGTTTTGAGCTGCTGACAATTATTTGAAAGAAGACTTCGTGGTTTTAGTCTAATCTTTTGATATCCACATTTCTGAAGATACGTGTTACCTATTAAAATATCATTCGTGCATTCGCATCGTCGCTATAATGTGAATTATAGGTGCATAGTTGGGAACTCAAGTGGTACTTTAGATAAGGGGAATGGCTTTGTACCGACAATATCTAATGTTTACGCACTTCATTTGTTTTTGATCGACATTAAAGCCCGCACTTTTCTGTTCTTGTCATTACCTTAGTCTGTCACTCTCGTTAATCGACTGATTCGGGGAACTGGTATCACAGATGTCAAGCTGCATAATCGATGTAGCTTGTCTACTACTTATCCATGTACAGTGCATTGGTGAAAGAATGGATATTTACTGTATTGTATACAGTCAAGGAGAAACACGAATCAGATGAAGAGAGTGAAACGTCGTCCGTTCATCATCATTATTGTGTGTAAAGTGTAGGAATGGATGATTTTCGCGCCATATAAAATGAACATCGAGTATCGGTGTCAAAAAATTTCATCGATGAGGTTGAGATCCTACATCTCCACATTCCATCGATAGGACGCATCCTGTGTTAGATTGCGCGTATATGTGCGACAATGTACAAAACATCCGTCCCAAATTTATTGCCGTGATCGAGTCGAATGATCACATCATTCATCAACTGCTGTGCCATTATATAGATAATCCACAGTACCGTATGCTGCAAACGTATGACATTGATCTATTTTTGTCATAGCATTATAGTGAACACAGACCTTGGCAATATTTCGGTAGCTGAGACTCAGGTCAACGACATCTATTGGTGACCCAATTTAAACCAAACTAAAGATATTGCATTCGTGATCGGTAGGGATAATCAGAGGATAAATAGCCAATACAGAGGTGCTGACTAATTTCAGGTAGAGATGCAGCTGTTCTACTAGTGTCATGATTACCAAACCCTTGTTGCATAAGAGTTGCGATCAGTTTTGTAAACCTGACCAACAAAAATGCTCACGTGCAAGTGGCACGCTGATTAGTTTATTTGCAAACTTTTGTGAAAATAGATGGATGTGTGTTTACTTGAATTAGCACGTCGTATTCTTTGCCAGCAGGTGCTTGTCAGCGCCCCCAAACTCGATATTTGTCAGGCATTCAGCTGGAATTGTTGATATATCGTGGTTCTACGCCGCCAGTAAAAATGTCTGGCCCCCCACAGCTTAATGCTCAACACTTGAAAAAGCAGTACTGTACAGCGTAGCACCAAAACGGCATCGGGTTATTTGGCCGATGCCAGAGATTTGCCCGGCTATGATGACTATTGACCCGTACTCTACTATACCTGTGTTAATGTGGTCATCACATGATAAGCCATAATGCAAGAACAACGATATGTGCAGCGTCATTGTTGTCAAATTCAAAATAACATAACTAATAACACGAATTGCACAAGCGGTAAACTAATACAACACACCAAAGAACTAATTGTAGTACATTCATAAACACACTACTTTTGTGACAGTTCTTCGGTATTTATCTGGTTATGATGTATGGGCGTATTGCAAGAGTGTAACGTTTGGGACACGTTCTGTTTGGCTCAATACTTCTCCTATTAACGGCAACATTTTGTGATGGGCGCTCAATCCATTTTCAAAAACCCGCATTGGATTTGGTGGCTAGATGCTATTGGGCTCACCAATAGGTTGTCAGTTGGCATGTTGGATTATTGAGTGCTTAAAGGTATGCGCTGAATTTAGTTGTATTCGTTAAACAGCATAAATTGAAAGCTCATGGCCTCTCGACAAATCTGCATGACATAGAGTCAAGGTCTGACTGTACAATATTGTGCCAAGTGATAGCTACAAGCATGAAGCTGCGTCCTCGTAGAGGTAAGAGAATGGAATTATTGGTCTTCAGGAGATTCAGTAAGGTTTCTTCAGATGTTGATGAAAAATATATTACCAGCAGTGCACATGGCGAAGTAGATGCACACATCAGAAGCAGTCAATCAATGTCTACTTGCCAAGGCCATTTACAGCGATACCTTTGTTTCTACTACCCAAACCTAAATGACTTGCCTAAATTAAAGCAGGCGTGGGCGTAAAATGCTCTGATAAGCGCCTGTGTCGTCGAGCGATATATGTATACATATAAAAGTTGTGCTCGTGGCACTGCTTAATGAATGGGTATTTGCTTTACCTGTGTCCACATAGAACCAAGCAGGCGTGTATGTTTAAGGTCAATAGAATTTGTTGCAACCAGATACGTTCTTCTCTTGGGCCAATTGGTCGTCCCGATGAAGTACATATGCAATCACCTTAATGTAAACTAGACCAGTAAAGCTGCTGTCTACCTAATGAAGTAGTGACAAATAATTTAGAATGAAGAACCTGGGTACTCACTTGATATCTTTTGTGATGCTTTTCTTTAGCTGACAAACTGATTGGTCTCGATATGTGAATAGAAGATAGTTTAACTCGTACATCAACATAGTGATGTATTTGCTTGAAGGATTTCCTTCAACTTTCCTTGCAAATATATTTCAGATAGCCCAAGAATCTCTTAATTGAGATGCAAACGGCGTACTTAATGGTTCGCAATTTCTCGGAAGTTGGGACCATTAAGTGAATGCCAAAATCAATTATCACTGCCTTTATGTTCAATATACTAAATGATTCGGGGTATTACAATTCCTCACTACTTACGAATAATGTGTCGTTTCTTTTCAGCTGCTGGACGAACGGGATAATGAGTACAGAAATATGGTCCATTCTGTTCTAGCGTACAAAATCAACCATCTTGACCTATGTTTGTGTTGTGCGACAATAGGGTGACTGGTAAGCTTAGCAGGTGTTAGCGTTGATCGAAAGGCAACATAAACATCATTAACACCCCTGCAATGTGCTAGAGCACAGAATGACTTACATGATTATTTGGAGTAATACAACAATAGCTCTGTATCAAAGAGTTAAAACTTACTCCTCCATTAATACAAGCGGTGAATTAAAAGCCAGAATCAAAAAGTTCAATTAAAAATATAAATACTATTTTTCTGTTGGTTTTTTTTTATATAGTAATTGACCGCATCATAAACAATCAGAACACTCCATAATCAAAACAGACTTTTGAACTCAAATATTGAATTATTATAATAGTTACCGCGAGTTATATTAACGTCGGTAAAAGTGAGCGACAGCTCATGTTTCTAGCGGGATGAATATTGCGCCATTGCCTAAAAGTCATTGTTAACTAAACACAATACATATTTTTCGTGTAGTATTGATCTTCATCAGCGACAGGAGGTGCAACCTTTACAGTAATGCACATGGGATATTCAAGTATGGCTGTATGATTTATCTCATACTGTGTGAATGATTCAATTTGAACAAGAGTCGACGATGGAAAAGAGCAAATGAGCCTATTTGTCTATTCTCTTAGTAACCTTTATCACATTACGGGTAGACAAATGGTCAATGATATTCCCTTTTGCAACAATTCAACTATAGGCGTACATTTATAGGTCCTGGTCATGCACAATATGTGCCATATACCGATGCGACGGATCTATGATATATCTCTTGTGAACATAGAGAAATCCAATAAACTGTCTATATTTGAACAAAAAATGCACCACATTTAGTTTCGTCGGACAACTTATTTTATATAGCAAAAACGAATTCATATGTGTCCTGAAAATCCATCATTTTCGGTTCGGACTGTTCATTAAGCTTGCAGCTGGTAATTCATTTCTACTTTCAGCGGTTCAGGCACCATATCTCCACTTACCGTTATAATATGCATCAACCTTAGTATCGTGGTCCTCAATTTCTTCTGATCAGCTTAAAGAAATAGTGTGAATAAGGTGTACATATCAGAGTGGCAGTTGTTCAATTAAAATAAAAGCTATGGCTATTTGTTCTCATAACAGCTCGACATCTGTTACGTTTCGATTGTGAAAGACAATCGTCCAACTTATTGGCTTTAGCTAGAGTTATCAGATGCTCGGTATTGTTTTGCAATTATGGCTAGCTCCATCTTAAGCACAATAGAAGCCGAAGCAAGCATTTGAATTACACATTTTCGCTGTACTGTAGTAGCTTTAGCAGGGGCTTATCGTAAAAAATTCATCGTGATTTACGGCCCGATGATGAATGTCATGTACATCATTTACATGTATCATTACATTAAATAGAATCCTCTTCAGCTGATATATAGTTTGTTACATTGCATAAACTACATATGTGAGTTACCGCTAACGAGTGTCGGAGGAGCATCACGCGTGACACTTAATGCGTCCTGGCTACATTAATTGCCAAATGATCTTACATAAGCATTGGCAGGATGCCGACCATTTTACTAATGGTACATGTCACCAGAATACATATAACTGTTCCCACTGCACGACAAACGAGGTACCGTTGTCAACCCGTTCGCTCAGATTATGGGTTTATCCTGCGATGTTATTCCATATATGACTTATAATATCACAAAGAGGATGTAATTGGCCAATTACGGTGGCGATACAACTGATATGAAATGAGATCACCGAGGTATATATGCTTTGTTTATACGGTTCGGCTTTCATGTATTTATATCTTGTCTACCGAACAAATGGTGCAAAAATTAAGCATGTAAGTGCCCCACCCCCTCACCAAATGGGTTTCGTCCAGTCCGAGTACAGACACAGTCGAAAAGGCGATGAAGTATCATGGATTACTCTGTATGTCTTGGTGACGAGGTTTAACCTCGACTTTACAAGATTTATGCATAACGGAGTTGTTATGATACTTCTAAATAACTGTCATTTCTCTCATTTTCAATAGCCAGGATTGATATCTAGCAGTTGAAAACTGCTTTGGTCGCAGTGAGCTATTATTTATAAACAAAAATTCATTACAACGAGTAAATACGTATTTTGCCAGGCCGTTTAAGTAGCTACTGATCAACGCAAAGAGCGCGAGACCACATTATTGCCATGTTTATGCATTGCTTGTACTATGTATGTATCATTTACAGGTTGAGGCAAGTAGGTGCTTATTTTATTATCACTTGCTAAGGTTGCGAGCACATCTGTTGGAAATAAGCTATTCATACAGAACATACAATACGAAAATTACGCATCATGGCGCAAGAATGCAACTAGGATGGGGTGAAATTTCTGGCAAATTACAATGCGAAAATGGCTAGTGCTCTAATTGCAGTACCTCATGCACCATGCAACATATATCATCCTCAATGATCGATGACGATAATAGGCATCACCACCTGCGCGCCATTCTTACACTTGATAGTTACACCAGAGCTCTAATCATGTGTTGCTCATAATAATCATTTACAATGATATTATGATTCAGTGATGTAGCCAAAACACATGAACGAGAATAATCAGTAACAACGTGGTGGCTTATTTTGTACGATGCACCATTCATATCTGCACCTAGTGATTCATAACAACAGCAAAGATAAATCTTGTATTTTTAACATCCATTATATCCCAGTGCCGACAATCATTACTTTAGTGGATTCACGGAACGATCAACCCAGCAAGAGCAACTGGTCTTTCCTAATATATATATTACCTGGTATTTCATATTTACGCGAAGCGAGGCGACCATAAAGAAGACAAAATCGTATTCTCTGCTTTTTTGCAAGTGCACTACAAACTGACACGTTATGTTACGTAAAGAATAAATGTATTTTACAATCATAGTGAAAGGTGGCTAACCTATATATTAATGATTGAAAATTTTGTATATACTAGTTAATCATAATCAGTTGCTCATTTGATTCAATGTATTTGTCTATTTTCCTCAAATGCATTTTGCGCCCTTTATATTGGCAAATGAATAGATGTTATTGATATGATGGGTTACGCGCGTAATGTGTCACACAGCTCTAATGTGCGTTGTGATGCAAACACGGCTGTAATATCAGCGGTTGATAATTTAAGAGAATACTATGATATCGTATCTTACCAGTGAACACATATAACAAGCACGGCATTCATGTGCTACAAATTAATTGAATCGTAGCAAAAGTAAATGCTGGGAAATTGGTAACATTCTCATTTGTTTTCAAGCAAGCAACACTTCATGGCATAATATTGGGACACTGGGATTCACTGTCTCCTGTTGGGTCTTTAATTCAGTATGTAGGTATTCCGGCGGGGATAATGAATTATCAATGTTTGTGCTTGATATAATTGCACTCGCTTTTTGACCCTTCAATTTGACATTGGTATCGTAACATAATGATAAAGCACCAAATTGTGTCGTCATTTTTCTGTTGTTAAAGGCGAGTAACGCAACATCACTAACATGACGGATGAACGTAGCAGACCCATTACAACCCGATAATGTATAATAGTTATTCGGACAGTGAGGTTGAGATTAGAATAGAAGCGAATCATCGGTATTGCATGTTAAATGCGGCGCAACAGCAGCTATTGCTAATAGTAGGCAGCATGACTCATAACTGTGACTAGACTTATAAACCCAAATTGTTTTCGTAATACTTTTTTAAAGAGGCAATGAACGCAAAACTAATCCTTTCAGTAATTATTCACATCGTGCCAGATAATCTGGCAAAATGATCATATAAACCACACAGGTATAGCATGACAATTTCGTATCCCCTGTTATTGTACAGGCTACTAAGTAAAAAATATCTCGAAACAGCAGGCACAATTAGGCAGATGGGAGCATAGAACGATATATATATATATATATATATATATATATATATATATATATATATATATATATATATTATATATATATATATATATATATATATATATATATATATATATATATATATATATATATATATATATATATATATATATATATATATATATATATATATATATATATCGCTATGACTGATCCCTTAACTGTGTCTGTAGCAAAGAGTATAAGTATTAGGCGAGGTATTTAGTCAAATTTAAACAAACTATTGCCAGAACACCATTAACTGTGACATGCACCACATTATCAGGTTACTACATGCCTCAAAGCTACCTTATTCTTTATGCATTCATAAGTGATATAATTAGTTGCAACATGTAATCATTCTTCGGGTTTTAAAATTGTTGTGCTTATCCCGATCAATTTTGTAGCTATTTCCGTCCCACTGCGGCTATAGTGCAACCAATTTATGGCTCAATTATAATCCCAATGGATTTTTAATGCCCAAAAGAAATATCTGAGATTTTGAGTTACTTGAAAGAAAACTAACTTTCGTTATTTTCTATGATATCCACCTCTTCCTGAGACGCCTGTGCACTTCTATAACAACAATCAGGTCTTTACATTTCCTTATGTGAAATACCGGTGTGTGATACGGAATCCAATTAAAACTTTGGATAAGCAACAAGGCTTTGTGCGGACGAAACATGATGTCTACGTACTTCACCTTTTAAGGTCACTTTAAAAGCTTGCAGCTTGGTATCAATATCACTACCCAGCGCTGTCACTCTCACAAATCAGCTACAGCGGGTAACTGGTCTCACTAGTGTAAAGAAGCATAATTGATGTAGCATGTCTAGAACTTGCTCATGTGCCGTCAGTTGTAGATTGAATAAATAATTTCCGCGTTGCATACAGCCTTGGAGAAGCACGGATAAAGAGCACTCCGATCTTAATTAATAATAATTTTGATGTGAATGATAGTGTTTGAATGGAGCAGCTTTGCGCCATCTAAAACGAAAGGCGAGTATAGGTGCCAAAGAGCTTCTTAAATGAAGATGGATGCCGTGATATAGATAATGGACAGTAACAAACCGTGCTGCGAACTACATGTAGATATGTAACATGCAAATTACACGATAACTGCCCCAGGCAATAAAACATATAACAGACGATTAAAAAATATATTAAAAATATGTAATTACAGTTCAAATTAATCAAAGCTTAGAATATTGCGATCGTGATAAATGAGGTTATACCGAGGAGAAATAGTCAATGCAGGTGTGTTTTTCTGACTAATGATATATTAGGTTGTAGCGTTGGAATGTTATTTTACTGTTTTTATAATAGCATCACGCCCATTCTATTAGGTATACTATCATTTTTATAAGCTTGATCAACGCAATGCTCACAATACAGACTCGTTGATGTACAAACCATTGCGCAAAATAGATTGTTACATCTTAAGTTGCATTAGCATGGGATGTTTATTGCAAGCAGGCTTTTTCCAGCACCCCGAGACATGCTTTTCGTCAGGTGTTTATCTCCGTCCGGGAGAAATGGTTTGACTCTGCCACTAGTCGTAATGCCTTACATCTATCAAAGCAGCAAGACGTATACAAATTAAATCAGGTACAGAATGTTTGTTATATATGCGTTCCAAAGTTTCCAGTCCCACTAAATGATCATCATAAAAATTATGGCAACATGCAGTCCTCTACTTTCAAACTTAAGATAATCCTACCCATAGGTGAATGACATTTGAACTAAAACCCATTTATCTTAATCAACATATCGTGCGCGACATTGTTAGTTGCTTAACACGTCGCACGACGTCGGTGAAATCAAAGGCAATGATGCAATTAATCACCATAATATTTTGGCAATGGATAATCAGTTGCCTGTACAAATTACTGTCAATTAAGTCGAACATGCGGATTGAAGTATGATAAATGATGCTTGAGTTGATGTTGATATCCACGCTAAATATTTAACATGCTCCTCTCTGCCGTCGAGTTGGCAATGTATGCTCCTGCATTTTGCTCCAGTACATGACGACGGTCATCATCTTTTAAGCTAGCAATCTGATTAATCCAGATGAGTCTATTAAATATTAGCTGTGTTAAACTGAAACACAAGTTTTTGGTATATAAAAAGCTTCTCATTCACTAAAAGTGCTACCTTTGAGCGTATAAGGATTCTGGCAATTAAGGTGCACTAATGATGCCATAAATTTTCCGAGCATGACTGACTCCAAATCAAATACCAATCTAGGACACAATGGAATAGATAATACTCGGCGAATCGGCGTGTCCACCAGACTAACTTTTATTGCGCTAGCAAAAGACCATCATTATTGTAAATTGCAGCTGATTAAAGTATGCATATTTCTGTCAATTGCCCACAACCTCGAGCTTGTTTTTTTTACATGATAATCGAACGGATACTTAACTGTAAATCTACGAGTTGAATTCAGGTGTTGGATTCCTGTCATATTACATACTTTCATGTTTGGTTGTCTATGTTTTAAATTTGATCGTAGCTATCCTTTTTGAAATCCCCACGCCCGAATTGCAATTCCATAGAACCAGAAAAATAGTGCTGTTCCTTGATACAGCAATGTTGATTGACATGCGCACCTGATTTTCTTTCTCAAAATGCAAAGCACCTGTACTAAAAACATATCATTTCGTCGCAAGCCTTGTGCCCTTTTTAAATCTGCTTCCAATCAACTCTGATTTATATATTTTGTTGTCCGGGTACATAATTTAATCGGATAAAAGCGGAAGATGGTATCAAATGTGCTTAATACATATAATAATTGTAATAGTTCGTCCCAGGAATGCTTAATATTATTAAGGCTAATTAAATTCGACAGATCACATGTTCCCATTTTTACATTTTATAAACCTGGATAAGTATGCCAAAGTGCAGTATCTCTTGCCAGTTATGAATTGATGATATTTTACAATGTTGCCAATGAAATACCGAGCAATATAAAACATGCGATATTGTATTGCAGGACTATCGTGATGAATGTGCATGTCCTATTTGACACTATTGACGGGGCACTGACCTCCCCTACGCTGGGCTAAACAATTGTGAATAAAAATATTCAATGAGGAAATAGAAAGCGCATATATATATATGGAGCAGGCACTATTAGTTGATGCAAAAAACAGTCACATTCATCCCACATATATCATGATTGATATTCTCTCGAAAAGTAAGCAAATATAAGAGATTTTCAGGTAGTCAACTGTGCGAGGTTACACGCACGCGTGGCCATAATATGATTGAGAAAAAAGCAAGACAATCAAATACGGGCCTCGTTGGAACGTCCTACATAATAGATCAGTGTCCATGATGTTGTTAGTGAATGTGTTTGCTTTGGATCATTTATACTCAGTCACTGAACGAAAACATTGATCACTCATTCGTGCTGTTATCGGAATGCGGTTAACAACTTGCAAAACACAACAGAGCTAATTACAGTCTGGGCTTTGGCTGTATTGCTTAAGTTATATGGTTTTTGAAACGAAAAACCGCTTTCATCATATGCTATAGATATCAACATCGATCACTATACGAGGGATCCCCAGTACATAGCTGGCTGGATTAACTGAAGCTTGATGATTCAACTGAGGTTATTTGCATAGTAGTAAATAGCCTAAGTATTTTCTTCAGATAAGTGTATGAGCGCTAATTGAGCTTGATATATTCGAACGCATATAACTATCAAACTTCCATACCGCTGCAATGATAGTATAATTTCGTAACATTACAGCATTTTTGTGAATTAAGGACAAATTTGCACCATACTTCACAGAAGAGAACATATCCGCATTAAATGTTTCCCATCACTGAACTATGCCGTCAGACTTCGTAGGCAGAGCCAAAGTACGATGACATAAAGTTATTGATCTGCATGCTGAGCAAATAAGCTGGCTAGAGTGGTGTGGCTAAGCTTGCATTATTTCAACCCTCAATAATGATTATACAAAACAAATGGAACGAATTTCGTGCAGTAGCTTTAAATAAATAAAATTTAATGCATTTGATAAAAATAAATATTAGACGTATCTAATTACGGAGAGTTACAGCAGATCGTTGATTCGCTAAATGATGGCGATGATAATTACGTACGCCATCACCTTTCTTAATCTTTTGGAAGAAGAAAGCTATTATCTCAAGACCCCATTTTATGTTTAGCAAGTGGAAGTATCATAACGATAGCATAACTGCTGAGAATGACTCATCATCCCTATACGATGGCACTTTTGCTTGTATATCATGGTGGTATTCTTGGTACTACATTCAAAGCTGTAACTAACAGTCTTAAACGGATTCTTAATATTCTTGACAATGAATAATATATGTAAAGCTGAATAACATTCATTCACACATTTATCAGCTAAATTGATACAATCAATTCGGTCTTCGTGTCACCTCACACCTACACTGCAAAGTAATCGAAGCAGATTTGATCGTAAATATTCGTGGTTGGTATATCTATATACGCGTTATTGCCAGACATAGGGATGCACATTATGCAATTAGTAACTGCCGATTTAAATACGCTCGTCAGCGGCTATTGGTATTTCAGCAACATGGCAGTCAGTAATCACAGCCACCTTGTGTGACTGGCAGTTAATGACGACGACGAATAATAAGAAAATAATTATGTTGATGATGATGATGATGATGATGATGATGATGATGATGATGATGATGATGATGATGATGATGATGATGATGATGACGACGACAGGGCATGGTGCAAACAGCTACTCTTGGTCCACTCATTTCAAATCAAAGATCTGATCAGAGCTGTAATAAGCTAACATTGTGTCCGTGCATGAATGTAAGACGTTAGCATTTGCGACAAGCTAAAGGTACGTCGAAATAAGATACAGTAGTGTAGTCGTGCCTTGTGAAGCTGCTTGATATGTATGAAGGTAAATGCGGAACCAATTTGCAAATACTGCCTATCATCAAACACATATACATAACTTAAGCCAATGGGCGAAGCGTGCCTGTAGATATATATACGCTACTCCGTTGAGGCAAGTATTTTGGTGGATTTTATTAAGGCGTCACTCTTGCAACCTCAATCGCACATCTATCACCACAAAAAGACCGGATTAATAATTTTAAAACACACACATCTTAAACAGCGGCAACGTCTATATTCCATTGGGCACAATTTGTTGTCATAAACATTTCTTTTAGGGATAAGACATCCTACTAAATCGACGTATTTTACGGTGCTTGCTCTTGCAATCATATAATCGCATCATTAATGGATTGCGCAATCACTGCAGTTGCGGAATAAGTTGGTTTTAGCTTTATAATTAATCTGGATTGAGACAAAAACCCAGTATCAAACGGAATAATTACCAGTTAATCTAAGTGTAGAACACTTGTACTGGATTTCTGTCATATAACATAATGCTTTGTTAGTTGTCCATGTTTTGAATTGTTGTGTGATCAGAATATTAGAGTTGCAACATTGCTAATTATGTTTTTTTTTTAAATTAATAATACCATATTAAATAATCAGGTCATGGTGCTGTCTGCTGATGTAGAAACGTTGATGTTATTACTATTCTGTAAAACATCTATATTGGTGAAACCGAATAATGTCGCCGCTATCATTGAGCCTACGGTATAAGTCTACGGCTTTCAACCCACCGGATGTATATATTTTCACTGCTCCGGTAATTGATTAACCAGATGAAAGGTATCTATTAGATTCTATTAGGCCCAATTTAAATAATGATTGTAATAGTTCGTCCCAGAAAAGAAAATTAATTACCGTTAGCTACCGCCACGTTATATATTCTTCATTCCACTTTTAAAAACCGCAATTAATATGCCAAAGTGCTGTATCTCCAAACAGCTATGAATACATTATATTTAATAATAATATCACCGAAGTATTGGGCAATATAAATCATGCATTATTGTACAACTATCGTGCTTAACTTGCGCTTCTTATTTTTGAATATCGGCAACGCAGTACGCTCTGTCAACTGGGCTAAACAATTGGGAATAGGCATGTTCAAAGCGAGAAGGTTTTTCTACTGGATGCAAAACTATATTGTTACCCCAACTCCATATATATTATGGCCGACATGCTCTTGAACACAAAACTAAATTGGCCATTTTACTCCCCTACGTGGTCAAAATACGAATTAGAAACAGACGCAACCATATGATATCGGGCTACTAGGGAGTGAAAACGTTTCCTATTGTTCATGCATACTCAGTCACCGAACGAAAACCTGTATCGCTTTCTTGCGTTGTTATCAGTCAGCGGTTAATATCGCCACAGAGCTGATTACAGCATGGATGTTCGCTGTATTACTTTATTGATTCCCATAAAATACAAGTAATGGTGTAATCGGATTGTATTACCGCTTACACCATGGACTATAGAGATCAATGTCGTTCACTATACGATGGATCCCCAGTATATAGCTCGCTGGACGTACTGAATCTGTAATTTATCAGAGCTAAATAACGCCGACATTGTGTTTGTACCTGATTAAGTTTAGTGATTTCTTGCTGCTTTGTGACAAGAAGATACAGCTGAAATCCCTTGTGTAGCGTCTTATGTTGGGCCAAGATAAATGCGGGACCGAAATGAAGCTACTGCCAATCATTAAACACATATTTGAACCGTTAGTCGATGAGTGAACGTTATCTGAGGATATGAAAGAAGCTACGTGGTTGATGTAGGTCCATTGTTCGCTTACGCCGGTCGAGGCACCAGGTTGTTTGTTATCATATTCTCCGGCCCCAGCACTCGGTTTCTCATTAATCGCATACGCAGTGACACCAGGTTCTTTCAGCGGACAAATCCACTCTTCGGCTAAAGGTATATAATAACTTTTAATGCTGGCCGGTTTTGTGTTACAGGTGCTCAATATCTACCCTGTAATTATTCTGCCTTACGAGAAATGGATCTGTGTCTTTCAACTGCAATGGAAGTATTCCATAATGGTCCACTACCCAATCTTATTATCAGATTGATTGTCAAAACAGGAACAGCTGGTCTTGCGGACTAAAGTACCTCTTATGCATTCCATAGCGAATTTATTTCTCCATGTATAGATCATATGATACCACGCACTTCGTTCAAGTAGTATTTACGAACAAAACTATCAGAAATGCTACAGTGCAAGCGGCGTGCTTTTGTACGCATTTTGGAGCCCTGCCTATGTATCTTGCATAGCCTCGTTAAACACGACTTTTCATTTTGCGTCTACAACATAAGCTTTTTTTACGGAACACTGCCAAATTTGTTGAAGAGAATGAAATACATGAAAATATCCCAGGGATTATTTAACGTTATCGTTCTCATTCGCCATTCTCGCAAAATCACAAATGATGTTCGCTTTATATGAATCCTGAAGATGCGCAAATCTGAACATTGAAGTAGCGTTTACGACTAAAACGAGTGTAGGACAGCAGCTGTGATACATTAAAACCTAAAGCAAAAAAATCTCATTTTTGCAAATTATTCACTACAATTGTGATCATGTACATCGACCCCCTTTGATATCTATCGCCATATTTAGTAAAAAGCGAAGCCTTGGTTTTACAGAATTGATGGTATTCGACCCATATGTAAAACCGTTACGAAAGCAGCATGTTCCATGACTATGCTACATTCAAAAGCATCGGAATAAATCAACATATTCAATGTGATTTCTGTTGAATGCGTTTATTCGTGCATCGTTTATCACCATAACGATAGTAGTATTTGACGAACGAGATCACATAGATATGTAATAGCTTAGTCTCGTTAAGTCGGTAATAGGGTTATAGGTACTGTAGAACTAAATAAAGTAAGATATTCTGCCACCGATCATCGTCCAGTAAAAGGGTGATGTTTTGAATGTGGACTGCTGCATACAGCCAAAAAGGTGAATGCATGTTGCTTAGAATATCTCTTCGTACTACATTCAATAATACGCATGGTAGCTATTTACAAGAGGATTAATGTTATACGAAATGACTTTCATCAATGTCTATCCGACCTCGGCTCAGTGCCATGAAAAGTTCATCGACCATTGTCCTTAGTTATAAGCTTCAGATAGTGGTAATGGATTCTGTCTTTAGTCATGCAACTTCGTGTTGCATTTTAAGTAGTCAATGTTAGAATACTAACAACAAGTAGTGCTTTGTAATATATGGTAATCTTAACGGCGTTGCTTCCGCTTAATTACATGATATAGTAGTGCAGTCTGATGAGGACATGCTGTAAGGCTAGCTTACTGCCGTATCAATTCGGACATGCTGCCTCCGAGGGTAGCATGTGCATTATCTCCAAAGGCAAAACTTGTTGGTAAATGTGTGATTAAAACAAACATTATTAATCATCTGCATATCATGTGAACGTTTTCGTGGAACATGTTGCATGACTGGTCCACCTATTCATATCATTTGCTCGTTGCCTTGTATTAAACAATCATGGTTTACGATATTTGAAAACGCTTTTCTACACACAGCGTAATATCAAGCAATGGAATACTGCTTTTTGGACGAAATTACCAGGCGGTAAATGATATATCAACGTAATAACTTTCCAATAGTATTTCGAAACTAAATTGACCGAAATGCATTACCGAACAACAAATATCGTCAGATGTTGATTATTACTGTTTGATATTTCCTTCATTTGAAGCTGTTAGATTGTTAAATATGTAGTACTAAGATATTTCAACCCAGTTGCACAAACAATTTGTTTCAACCAAAACAATTTATCATTAATTTAAGTTTAAACTGATGTATTTGTTCATTATATAATCACAAAGCTCGAAGAGTTTTTCCACTAGAACACTCAGATATATTTTACATAATCTCCTAAACCGTATGCCTTCTTGTTAAAGCTGATTGTCCACACTGATGATACCAGACAGTCAGGGTCGCTAGACTAAGCAGATATATATATGCCTTTGATGCAAGGGGCTGCTGCGACGGTGAGGCAGTGACATACTGAGTGAGTCAAGAATATAACTTCTATATGTTAATGTAACCGTTCGTAGCACCCTTTGTGTGACCTTTTATTGAAAGTAATATATTGGCGTAATCCCAACGAGTAGGAAATAGTAATTCCCTGCTAGATTTCACTATCTTTTTGGAAGAAGAGTGGTCAGAATACACCTTCATGTTGCTCCGTTTTAAAATCTACTGATGCACTGGCGAGGGTATATTTGGCTACCTGTTTTGAGATGCAGCCAATAAAATTAATCATCAGCGACTGTTTTTAAGTCATCCGACAGCGATCGCCAACTCGTATTGTAGTTGCCAAACGACAGTTTGTCACTGGCCATTAATTTGAATGGCTTTGGGAGGGGTAGAGGCAAAATGCTATGATAATCAGTGTCGTTTTGGGCGGTTATGCATGTTAACGGCAGATATATAATATTTAGACAATCGATAGACTGTGCAAGGTACATATGCAATTAGCGTAATGTAGAAAAGACCCATATACCAGCAGCTTTCCTGATGTTATAAAGTCAATAAAAATCGCAATGACGAATTGTGGGACCTACTTGGTATCGCTCATGGCCCACATCTATGCATTTATTTGTTCCACTGGCCAAGTGTTGCACAGCTGAGTGAATTCGATAAAAAACCACATGTCAGCATATATATGCAGTTGCTCGAAGATTTTCTGCTGATGACTATGTAGCAACCGACGTATATAAATTTTTCAAATAACCAACTAATTGCTGAGCTTAGTTACGATGCACTGGGCGTATTCGGAATGTGGGGCCATTCAAAGAGTGTCCAAATCAATTATCGATGTCAAATTCAATATATTCTACCCTTTGGAATATAACACTTCCTCAGTATCCATGAACAATGCGTCTTTTCTACTCAGCTGCTTGACAACCATAATAATGAGTTCAAAAAATAGTATTGTGACAAATGGATGACCGGTAAGCTTAACCGATGTTAGCTCAAACTGAAAGGCAATATATACATACAAGAGCCCCCTGCACTTTATAGGGCACTGGATGTTTTGCGTGGTGGATATGTGCATCACAACCCTTGATCTAAACATAAAAGTGACGTCTCCTCTGGAACAAACAGTGTATGAAAAGCCAGAATGAACACAGAACGTATTTGCTGACTTATTACGTCTTCTACATCTTGATCATTGGTTCAGTCAAAACTGTCTGTTATCCGTGGCTTCATGATCCTATCAGGCCCGCAAGAGCACATTGTTTCTTCGCATAGATTTCACATTCAATACTTTAGCGAAACAGGACGGCCATCAAGAAACCAAAATCCTGTTTTCCGCTTTGCGGCACGTCCATGACGTATTGACATGTTGTGTTACAATAAACCCGGATATATATATATATATATAATATGCATTTCATACATTTATGAAATATCGACAGTTTATTACATAAGTGGATGACCATAGTCTTCAACTACCAGGGCCAGAGGGAAGAACTTTGTATCACCTTGTAAAAGTTTTGATTGAACAATTACACCGAATTGTGTCATTGTTCTTATGTAGCAAACTTTTTCATTTCGACGTCGGCTTTCATGAACAACACAGTTGGCGGATTAAATAGGATAAAGTGATAGTTTGTCATTGAATAAAGGCGGCATGAGTTTTCCCTTTTTTCTAGCTAGCTAATCAAAGCTTCCGCAAAAGATATTGTAGAGGATACTGTGATATCGGATCTTATCATTGAGCATGTATAACAGATACAATCGTATCGTGCTATGAAGTCTTTAGATCGTGGCAGGTATACATCGTAACACCTTACGGCAAAGTGTTGGATATCTGAAGTGCACGGCGTAAATATTGCGGCCGGAATAATGGATTATACTATAGTTTTGCTGATGACTGTGCACGGCAGGGTTTCAATGTCATGATAATCCTACCCTTGTTTTCGTTGTTATTAAGTGTATGATTGGTCATAACATCTAACCCCTTATCTGGTCTTCCAAGTAGGTCACAAGTACTATTGCTCTCCTTCTAGGATCCCGATCAATTTTTTCGAATAACTTGTTGGTTCATTGCTATTTATATTTATATAATATATTGGGGTTACTCTAGTTTCCCGTGCTTATGGTTGCTACTGACTAGTAAATCAGTATCATTAACTGTTGTTATATATAGACAATAAACGGTACCACACCATACTGCATAAATGTTTAAGGCATGCTACATGGTAGTAAGGGAAGATAACGTTATCTAAATGATTGGTTGAGCTCACACCTATTCTTTCTGTGACGCATCATATGGATGCGAGACCAGTTACTTAGTGGTGCGAAGCGTATGATGATCTTGCAATTAAGGCAGCCAAGACTATGCATACAATGTGTCTCGTTTTATAATCCAGAGATAATCCTTTTGGTTGATGAATGTACATATACATAAACCGGCATGGCCGGTATATATTTACTTTACATGACAATATTGCATTCTACGAGAACAGTGGGATATTATAAGCGTTAATGGTTTTAATCACAATGAATCAACACTACACCAAAACAGAGCCAACCTAATTTGACACTCGTATTTGTTCACTATCATGTTCATGATAGGAAAATGCATTCGTCGACCCGTCAAAGCATCATTACGAAAATCTCTTAGCATGACACGCGTGCTTAACAAACAAGGTTTATCGCTAGGTGACCTCAAATGCAACAAGAGTGTTGGAATTAATTATTATTACTCCTTTGATGACTCGATCATTTATGTTATATATCGGTGTTTCAGCCAGCTAACAGCGCCCTGCAAATTATAAACCCTCCCGCACAACCAATCACGTCATTATAGCGCTCGTTTCCACGAAAAAATGTTAAACGCTTTTGGATGAATATACATATCTATGTCATTGCTGCTCGTCACCGCTCGCTACATACGGCAATACAAGGGGTGTCTCAAAGCCAATCGGCCACGACAGTGGATTGTAATAGTTGCGTGGTGGTAGTCGCATGATTTGCCACTAGCATTTGGTCTTATACTACTCTGGGAGGCATGGCAGGCGCTCAGTGCCCAATGTGATGTAGTAATTTGCCCTTCTGATTTCACCCAGTCACTAGTATGCTGCTTTGAAAATACCAAGTTATATCAATCATATTGGGAGAGTTTCTGCGCTGGGACATAATAAAATACAATTGCATTTGAACCATACACCAGATAAGCTGTAACAAACATCAAGTCCAACGGATATTAAGATTTTGTCTTAACCCACTAAAAGGCGTATGATGATAAGTTTTAGAGAGCCAGTCACATATATATATATATATATATATATATATATATATATATAGATATATATATATATATATATATATATATATATATATATATATATATATATATATATATATATATATATATATATATATATATATATATATATATATATATATAGCTCATGCATAACATTGGGCTTATTGCCCTAGAGTCTACGACATGACAAGGTCTAAAACTGGCGCGTCCGAATATTCATTAGACATTCGTTTATCTTCGTGATAGTCCCTGCTTTTAGATTGCATGTTGATTCTCCTAACTTACCCATGCTAAACGATAACGTACAATTAATCATATTGCTAGTCATGATGACTAGAGATCGTCAAACCCCCCATATATGTAAAGATACAAACTGATATCGACGCATGTTGAAACACAAGGCAATATAATCATAAGGGAGAGATGTCTTTTCGAAAAGATGACAGCCATAGGGTAAAATATTTGGTTGGGCAAAGGAAGCAATTCGCTGCTTCGCCATTATGATCAACGGTACCAATAAATACACAGATGATGTACTGTGCATAAATTGAGCAATAATATTAACGTTTATTTTCGTACACAAGGTACATAAAACTGACATCGAACAATCGAGCATAACAGAAAACAAATCAATCTTACGCTAATGTGATTTATAATCGAGTGTAAATAACGCTTAACAATGTTCGCAACGCAGAAATATGGTGCCTTTTGCATAAATCTGATATAGCACATGTGATAGATAAAGAATCGTCAGTCATTTATACTTTTAACCAGTGGACAATGAAAATTATTCATATGAAACTTATTGAAATCATACCTTGCATTTGGCAGACCACCATCAAGCGCACGTTAAAAACATAATCTGGAATACATATTTTTAGAACAAATGGCAACTTAAATATTTGCTTAAATCTTCCATGCAGTTGTGTCTCAACTGAAACATCATCACAAATGCAGTGCAACAGTGGAATGTGGGTTCTTAAGGTCAGACACATGAGCCGACGAATGGCCTCACCCCAAGCAACTTAAAACACTAGACAGTCTCTTGAAGTCCAATACTTGACTGCCATAAACAGACATGCATTAAAAACATTTATATTTTTTTACAGATTACGATGCATAATAGAACTTGCGTACAACAAAATTAAAACGTCTGTAGAAACAGGCCGCAGATGAAGTCGACTACAGCTATTTAGTTGATAACACACTTAAGCTGTACAATTCGTCTTGAGGCGTATCACTTTTTTTCTGGCAAGAACAACACATTACGCATCGTTCACGATTCAATATTTGATATCAAGGGCTATGCAGTTCATAAGAGTAGATGTTACTCGTTACCCTGCTATCATCCGTAAGCTCTAATGATACTCGTGCGACATCATAAATCTCGTCCTAACCAAAAAGTGGAAATGATAAGCAACCCTGATTGTCACTAGTTAAGCGCTTAATCATGGGTGACATAGTTGATTAGAGGGGAGTCAAAGGTTGGTGCGAGATAATATTCGCAGAATATAATATTAGGCTGAACCGTGAGCTGTCTTGCTGTTTTTTCGAATCATGGAAAACTGGTTTTTAGCAGGATTGGAAGATGAGAGACTAGAAAAGAATGATACAATATACACCAAAGTATCAATCATACGGTGCTTATTGTACTTGCGCTTCTTCTTGTGATTTGCAACCAATCCAAATGACTTATGCATATGTCCTTTGTGTATTAAACGTGATATTTCTTCAAAGTTGTATGTAAACAATCATATACTGTGTAATTTTGTCACAATGTAATACAGAGCAGGGAAAATGGTTACTCCTGATATAATAATAGCAATAGTCTTAATTGAAACATTATGAGTCAAGGCAAATTGATTGTGTTTTAACGAAATTAGTCAGTTTTCTACAATCATGGCTTCTGCAATTGCAGACGAGCAGTATCAGGCTACACGAAGGTGAGGATGGATAGCGCTATTGTCATAAATGGGGCGTCGATAGTGTTCAGGAGATTACGCTGATTATTGTGATGCTGACCAACTATTCCTACGGAATAATCTAGACATATGCTGTTGTAATGTTGCTGCGAAGAAGGGTGGTGCGGTTCCCAGAGTAAATGTTTAACACAGATGAGCGAGCCAAATTGACTGACATGCATAATTTGAAATATGACGGAATTATTGTAAAAGTAGAGGAACGAAATCGACTAACGTGTTAAATAGATTCATGGCTAATTATCAAACTGCTCCTGTTCTGATGATCGACGAATCCTAGACGTTACATATACTTAACCATATTGCCCATCCACCTGTTCGAGAGTTTGAATAGCTTATTACATAGCAAGTACTTAACTACAACATGCCTTCGCTCCAGCGATAACTTTGTGTCAGTAGTAATATCAGGGCATCACTGAAAATGCCGCCATAGCTGTTATGTCTATAGAGCAATAATATAAATTTTTTCCCGCGTCAATGATAGGTCGAATTTGCAATCTGCCAGAATCAATTCATGGTAGCTGGAAAAAGGCCAATTCAATTGCATTATGGCATTGAACATTTTGTATTTGATGAGAACAGTTCTGTCAGCTCAATCAACACCTACCACAGTCGGCATAAGTATATCATTCAGCCATCCATGTCATCGAAATGTTCAAGCAAGTGCACACAGCCCGTCGTCATCTGCATAATGAATATCTACCTTTGTCTTATATGCTGATCCGTGGCAATTTCTATCACATTCATCTTCAATAAATATGGACTGGCCATTACCAATTTAACTACTAAAGGATCGGATTTTTATAAAACGGATAATGACAATCTATTATTATCGGTGGGAGACCTGTGTTATTTTATTTTACAGCGTTATTACATTGCGTAATGTAAATTGTCATTGACCTTCAAATTGCATTGCCACAACTCTTGCGTGACCACCCGAATAAGCCACTCGATGTATAACCTTCGTCTCTATTCATTGATATGTTCTGCGCAGGAGTCGGCCTTTGTCGGCCATTCGATCCGCCATTGTGAACCGAGAGCTGGCCTCTCAACATACTTTCCAAACTTATTCCCGTTAGTTTAACACGCATTTTATGTACGCAAGGCATGCACGCATGCCTCTAAGGTGCTACCTAGTAAACATTTCGGTGATCATTCGATCACTTTGACATCTATCTGTCGTGTTTTGATCAGTTGTAAAGCGATCCACAAACACATAATCCCCCTACCCTACTGTAAACACCGCCTGTCAGGGTTTGTTCCCATTGATCTAATTTAGACCCCGTTGTGCAAACAATATCCATGGTGCCTTTTTGTCTTCCACCTGTGTTGTCTTAAATTTTGCCCTTGTTGCAACAAAACAAGTAAAAAGAAAGACAAGCTGTTTATTGATGCCAGTAACGCCCCAGCTTTGTGATCTTGCTAAGGGCAACTGTAATGACACCCATATTCCCAGTTAATGGCGTCCACTTAGTGCTTTATTTGTCGCTCGTAGACCATCAGTAACTGATGTAGCTACTGTGATAAATGACACGTTAGATAGGTGGGAGTCTCTACCAAGATTTATCGAGGTACTTGTGGTGAAATGGTATTTGAGCCATAAACAAGATAAGCTGAAACGATGCTTGGTCATAACAAAGTCAGACACTTGCATTAAACTGCAAACGCTACGATGGACGTTGTCAGGTCTCTAAAAGCCAATCTATGTAACAACGAAGCATATACGACTGTAAAAGTCACTGTTAAAGCGACTGTCTACAGCGATTGGATTACAGATGCTAACAATATCACTATAATATCACTTCCCGCCCCCTGAGACCGTCACTCTAGCTCATCCTTCACAATTCGTATTTGCATGGACAGCAGGTCGTTCCAGCTGCAAGCCAGCAATAAATCGGCCTTAACTAGGTGATCATTCCATCTATTTTAGCCACGGCTAGCCTTTAAGGGTCGTTTGTACGCTTGACCGTAATCGAATGAAAATTGCTCCATATCATCTTGATCCGGCCTATGTCTCCATTTGAGGAATCACTCTCCACTGATCACTTGCTATAAAGCTGTTTTAATCACATTAACCTGATGATTGATTGTTAATATGTAGGTTTTACAGGTTGAACTCGTTAGGTTGGGTAAGTTTGCTGTTACCCTGCGATTTCTGCCATATCTCCAATCGACGTCCCGTGAGGAAATCCCTCCGACTTAAGATGGATAGGTTGACAAATTTTATCTGGTATATTCACCATGATTATTACCATTCATCGCCTATTGCGGCTCTTGCCAGATAAAACGACTCAACTAGCAGCTGGAAAGTGGTTTTGTAAGTCTACCATACGATTTGCCTCGAAGGCATTGCACTTTGCCGTTAAGCTATCAACCTCATCGTCATAATCATCATCATCATCATCAACATCATCATCATCATCAGCAGCAGCAGCAGCAGCAGCAGCAGCAGCAGTCCTTGTCATCATCAGAGGCAGCAGCAGCATTATCATCTCCATCATCATAATTATCATTCTGTATATATCTACATGAACAGGTTATTTCAATCACATATATCCCTTTAAGCTGCGATTTTGTCTGCTAGATCAGCTATACAAAGAATGCACTATAAATGGTTTAGCTTTAGAGAACCACCATGTCTTAACATTTGATGGAGGTTACAGGTCACTTATGATACTCTCAATCTTCCGTACATTGTTGACATGCAATCCACAGTTCGACGTTGATTGTCTGGGGGAGGGGGGGGGGGGGGCTGTGACTTCTTGTTCATCTTAAATTGCGCAGTCAGATCGTTGATCTGTGCTTTTGATCGGCATCGCACCTTAAATAGCTGCAATCTAGTGATTAGGCACGTGTGTTCAGTTGTATTGAAGGTAACGAAATGTTGCAGAGCATCTATCATGCTCATTGGCAAAAATACTTAACTCGCGGTTACAAACCACATATATCAGTGATCATGTAAGTGACAAAAACTTGTAGTTTAGCATTTTTAAATTCAGGCGACTTTTGCTCAGAGACGTCTAACCAATTTATTCCTATGCGCAGCAGTCGCTCTGGCGGGTTATGTACAGTGCCTTAAATCTCTTGATGTTTTGTATGCGTATCATGCGAGCCTGTTGTAGGGCGATTTGGTCATGTATCTTGTGATGTACATTACTGGATAGGAATTAGCAGTGATTGTAACTCTTCAGTGTAAATATTTATTCAGACTATTATCACTAATGTAAACATAACGGTTTTAGAAGGCATTTCCGTTATTTGCATCGACTTATTAAATGCAACCATTGACAACTGTGATGCAACGGAACAGGATTGTTAGAAAATAAATGATTCCGACACTTGTAATCGACAGCACATCGGTCATATATGTTATGTCAAGCTTGTTCATAGCAGCCCCTCGTGCAAAGGTATGGTAAATAGGCATGTGACTTTATTGCCTAAGTCTACCATAATAGTTTATATATAGGGACAACTTGGTTTGGGATGCTTTGAAGAGCCATTGGTTTAAGCGTATCTTCGTACAATAGCCATGCAACTCATTCTTTGTGCGTCACAATTCGTTAAAGTTAAACGATTGTCATACGGTTTGCACTAAGCTTGGTTTTATCGATAAGTCAATAGTCATGCAAGTACGTTTCTTACAAAACATTACTTTTCCATTTTAGCGTTTACATTAGATGTGAAGGGCGAGTTTACCAACCTGAGGTTAGGTTGTCTCGTAGCCACTTTTGTCAAATGTTATACAATGCAGCATCACAAGAATATGAAGGCACAGTGGACACGCTGCTTTATTTTGTGGGAAATGGGTTTTAAACCTGATTGTTATAGCCTACCATATCCAGCTTTAGTTAGTACATGCTAATTAGACTCATATCGCATATAAACAGTAATAGAACACGATAGCCTACAAATCTAAATATAACAGGTTAAGCTTATAATATATTGCATTTTGTAAAAACAAATACATTGATAAACTAGTCATAATCTCATATCTTACCTAGCTATGAATAAATGTTATTGTTAATTATCATCTATGGAGTATCGAACAATAAAAATCACATAACCAACCATAGTACTGTGCTTGCGTTTCTTTGTATTGGACAACTGCTAATACAGCCTTTTTCATAGTCCCTGTAAATACATAACATTTGGAAAGGGAAAGCACAAATGCATGGAACAGGTGTTACTACAACTGATGATTAGATTGACAATACATTCAGAGCACAATTCGCTTCGTACGTTTAGCTAATTCAGCAATTTCCTATTAGGAAATTAGTTGGACTTATTTGTTTACTCGTATCATTTAAGGCCATCGTTTGTGAGCAAACAATGGGTATTTAGAGCAGGAAAGTGGTCGTCGCTAATCCAAAACTAGTCATATTATGGAAAGCTCGCTCTACGAAAGATTTACTAAACCACTTGAAGTGTTTAGCAGGTAACCAAATTTAGGATGCTGAATGCATCCGAACCATTAAGGTGCTCTGGATATAAGAATTGGACAGGAGAAGGGGCTAGGTAAACTATTAACAAAGGGTTTGATTTTGAATGATGACATGGTATTATTGTCCAGACGTTTGTCAAATGGGGACACGAGGCGATATTCACCGAATTGTATTGTGCTTGAACAACTGTCATTACCTTAAGCTGATCATATATAAGAAAGGGGGAAAAGATTTTATGGCACAATCAAAGTGTTGCAAAACAGGCAATTCTAAGGAAATATGATTGTTTTTGTGTTGTGTGTATGATGCACGATACGCGATATCGATTTCCCAATATATAAGGCTGGGGTAGTGTCTGGTAGATAACCACTATGATCGAGATGCTAGCATAGCGTACTAACAAGAGTATCGTGGAACGAAATTGCTGTTGTGCTGAAAAGAAGCAAAGGACGATTATGTTCCTCGATGGATATTGTTAACCAGCAAAGCAGGTGATGTTATCTTCATGCAGAACTAGAAAGCCCACGCTTACCACTTGCTCTGATGCATTTAGGAGATATATTCAACCAAATTATATACAGTTGCATTTTTCCTGTAACTTTCAAAGAATTAACTACTTCATCCGCATCATGCAATTAACTAGAGTGCCTTGATAACAGCTGGTGTGTGTTACGAATCAGTCCATCAGAAATTACCTGCCTCCTTACGTCTGGTGAGGCCGATTTTCATCCCATAAGTTTGTTGAAATATAACAACCTACGCCTACTTGTCTAAACAGACCGACTGCAAGCTTTGTAATAAAATGTCAAATCTACCATAGTTTTATCTCGTCCGTAATTGTAGTATGATCTATCAAACAAGGTATCATTCTACCAAGTGCTTGCATGCCGGAAGGCAGCAGCAGCTACTCGGAATACAAAGCATTTCAAGCCCTATAGCAATTTGATTTTAACTGCTGAGTAATAACGAAACGCGGAGCAAATAACCGACGTGCATGCCGACTACATCTAGTTAAGTACGTTATCAAGTATTATATAATGATCCATTATTGAACAAGAAGGATGTTGACTATGCTCTGAATTTTGTCGCCATATTTTGAGCACATGAGTTGCTACAGCTTTCAAATATTTTTGTCCACACTCTCGGCAGAACACTAGGCTAGAAGATATATTTAGGCAGCTATGCGCGACCAATTGAGGAGTAATATTCACCGTTACATGATAAAGATATATGGACTGTCATGAGAGATGCAAGTACAAGGGATGAAACCATTACCTTACCATATAGGTGTTGCTCTGTAATCAGCAGCTACTTACCAAGCTGATGTGTTTTATCCCTCGAACACTAATTCAAACAAAGCTTGGTTTTAATACAACTTATTATATCGATAAGGTAAAGGGTGGACTAAATATGAGGATTATGACGATTAGGCACTCGATTAGAATACCCCAACGGCAGGCTAACAGTTCAGCGAAACTAAATCACGAAAAAGTAATCCTACTCATTCCTCAGATATATATTCCGATCGTTACTCTGCTATTCATGAGAAAACACGAATGTGAATCAGTTGGCTATTTACGCAGTTTGAATGGCGGCTGCACCATCGTTACACCAAATATCAAAACTAAGCATGTAATGTAAGAGGTTTACTTGTGTTCATTCTGCAAGCGACCATTTTTATAATTCTAACTTGATGGGAGGCTGCACATACCGCAACATCTTCCCAAAAGAGACAAATTCAGGTTCCAAGGAGCCTATAGTGATATCAATAAAAAGCCTCCTTTTCAATTGCAACAAGACAAGCCATATGTATGAGGTCAATGGCGCCACATAAATCAATATTAATTTAACAGAAGCTACTCAACTTATCTGATGAAAATCCATTGAAAGCTGGTTGCGGGGGTTGATTATAAATGAGTTGGGGACCATTCATGTGGGATTTGGATATGGATGCCGTTGGATGATTTGAGAAGGCATAAAAGCAATGAGATGTCCGAATCAAAGGGTGTCATTTCAATGTCTCAGCGTCGTAGTTTTGATACGTGCTATATAATGTTCGGTAACATGGCCAAAAATCACTTACTTTCCTCAAATTGGAATTTAACAACAATATTGTTACGGTATGAAATTAGAAGCATTGTATATTCATTTTGCCATCTGAGGATGCCGTGACTGCCGGCATGCAACCAATCTTATATTATACTAGCCCAACCGCACCAAAAGTCATTCTGATTGCGTATCCATTGTTGCAAAACGAAGTAATTCTTACATGATATTAACTGAAAGCAAGCTGTTCTAGGGCGGCTGGTACACCATTAACGTGCTTAAATGTATGTCGCACGCCCAAACCATTTTAGCTCTTAGGGTAATGTGATATTCAATTACGTGTGCTGACCCATAAGCTTCTTCCTGCATTTCACATAAAAGATGTTGGGCATTATATACTAGCAAAGAAGCAAACAACCGGTATGACACTGTAGGTCCTTGGATATATCCCAGAATAGATATATGCTGCTGAAATAATAAAAATGACCCCGCATGTATCGATGTATGCATGTCATGTCCGAGACGCGTTTGATTCCAACTAATACTGCTGTGTGACACTTGCTTCGTTGCAAATAAAGGAAATTGATCAGTTATCAACTTGTAATCATGCTATCGCAAAAATACTGTTTTCAAATGTGTAATTTATTCTTGCTTACTTGACATGCCTATAGCTTTGTAACAGCTACGAATTGCTTCGACGCTGGGGATATAAAAATGACATAATTATGCATCATTTAAGCGATGGCGAATTTATGTAAGATAAGGCAAATGCTAAGTTAGTACTAAATTCAAAACAAATCTGCTGACATATGTTGTCGGACCGCTGTCTGCAAGTTGGTATTTACATATCTAACTCGGGCAATACATTAAAAATGAGATTGCAATAATTGGATATTCATAAATCTTTCAATCGTAGATAACATTCTGTATTTGCTTTGATGAGTAGATTGGCAATTTTTCAACATAGTTACTATAGTAGGATGCAGGAAAGGTGGACTTTGGTGATGTGTAAACATGAGTTTTCGATGTCATAGTGCTTGTGTATGACTGATGCAAATTATCTACAGCTGTTCGAAAAAATGACTGCCCATCAACAAACCAAATGTATGACGTCCATAGATGTCGAACCGATTTGTCATTTGGACTAGTTTTGCCGAACAAAAATCCAAATATTTTATATCATTCGTTTAATGGTAAAGTGGCTAGCTAAACTGTAATCGCTCTGTCAAAGAGGGGTAATAGGGCTATTGATGAGGGTAATGGCGAACGTAGCGGTATTGTTATATTTTGGTATGGATGGATGGATGGCTGCCTCAGACAACGTAGTTTTCACATTACTTGCACTTGGTTAATGTGAATTATTCGACTTAACATGATGTAAACGCTTTGATAGTTAACATTTCCTATGTACATGACGCACATATTAATGTGTTTAGGGTATCTGAACCACTGCAAATTGTGCAAACTCGCCGGGGGATGTGATTGCCTTTGCTAGGACGCATGGCGGTAAGGCAGTATGTTCTAACCTTTGTTGATGCCAAAGCCTAATAATGTTAACGCTTTCTCTACGAGCTGGCACCATATCCTTGCGGTTTAGCGTTGAACGTTATTGGTAACAAGCGTATTGGAACGGTAAAAGCGTGTAGGTAACTTTAATCATACCCAGCCCCACATTGTATAAGCATATCTTCGAAAGCTACTGAATATGAGATGTGCCATGTTGATTAAATTGGGGGATAATTATAACAGCCATGTGATGACCAAATCAAGGTATGGAACTTAAATGTCTTAGCAGCGTACTTCTGATCTGTGTTATATGCTTTGTAACAGGGCGAAAAATCTCATTTTTAAAATTTGAACATAACGAACATATTATTACAAATTAACATTAGAAGCATTGAATGGCGATTTTGCCAAGTGAAGATGCCATGACAAACGACATGCAACAAATCACATCCAATGCTAGCAGCGACAAACCAAATTCCATTATGCTTGCACACCCATTGTTACCAAATGAATCAATCCTTTAGATAAAATTAACGGACGGCAAGCTCATGCCGTGGCGGCTGTATTAGTACGTGCTTAATTGTGTAACGCACACCTAAACCTTTTCTGCTCTCTCAGTGTTAATGTGCCATCCAGCTACGTGGGGTGACACTGACATTCTTCATCTGCTTCTGCTTGAACTTCACACCAAAAATAATGTTTAAATCAGATGCTAGCTAAAACATCCCAAGCAACAGGTACTTTTCACTTAAAAATTACGCCATAGTAATTTAATTTTCGGTTATGTAGTTTAATAACCTCCTGATAAATCAATCGCCACAGATACGTATTTCAAACCTGCAAACCGCAAATATCCGTTCCATGTGACATAACGCTTTGAATATCAATCCACTTTTGCATGGTGTTTAAGCCGTGCTGTACAATCATGATTTATATATGCGAAAATGCATTTAATGTCTGATCGCACTGATCGTAGGGGTGTTATGATGGGGCGCTGTGCCATTGATGGAGGAAATAACAACGAGCGTTCAGTTAATGTTGTCATTACTGAAAGAGCATAAGCCGTGCTATACACAACTATGATGCACCTCGATGGCAAGCCAAACAAATCTCTGCTCTCTTTATAGATATATTCCGTCTATCGCACTGGACCTCTCATGTATCGATTATGTTATGATGGGGCGCTGTGCCAGTTGACTGCAAAACAACAGATGAAAAAAGTTGTTTATTTATTCTTCCGAAATACAGTGGTGCGTGGAATACTTTTATGATATCATAATCAGAAAGCCACAACATAGTGGTTCCTGTATGTCCACTTTCACTTCATAGGCACATTTGATTGAAGTGTTCTACATTTTTGTCAATTAATCCTGTCCTGAATGTGTCTTGTACCTAACGCCAACAGATTGCGAGTAATTGCCGTACTGCGTTAGTCATTTAACTAACATAATCACATATCCTGTCCCTATTGGTTCATTTACATCCGTAACAGGGTTATGTGATTGAGTCCATTAATATGACCGTAGCCAGAACAGCTTCTGCGCTTTTGAGCAGAAATTTGTTTGCGCCAGGATCAAGTGACGAACTCAGAAACAGTTTGTATAACCGTAGGTGCTAGGATAATGCATGAGTAATACTATAATAGCTAAGCATATAGCCATTTCAAATTTATTTCATTGCAATGACAGCATAAATATACCAATGGCTAGAGTTGTCACTCATCGGTGCCTAGAACTAACGTGAGCACATACAAAAAGTGTCCTTACTGATAAAATAATATTCTGGAATATAAAGGTCTTGCACAAGTAATGTTAGAACGACAACAGCTAAGGCAGATAAACAACGAACGCAGCCTTTTGCATGCATCGCCTATTGTTTAATAGGCAAGAAGTCATTAATTGTACTTCTCCTTAGTAGTTTGATTAGATAAATTAGAGACGGGAACATGATCCGACGTGAACGTAAATGAGCTTCTAGGAAAAATAAGGTTATTTTCCAAAACCTGCGAGTTTTTCGTTCACGTACAGACTCACAGTCTCTAAGCAATGGATACATTCAGTCATCGGGGATGATTACGTGACACTTTCAACAACATGTTTAATTTGTCACTCATACCAAAATAGAATAAGATTATACCTTATGTTTATCTGTTTGTTTCGTTCAAAAAGCCGCGCATATTACATGGTCGTTTTCATTGTCGCTTGAACATAATAAATGCATGTATTGCTTAGTCCATACAGATATTACCGTTCGTTCCTCTCTTATGCAATGACAGCGTGTGTATGCATATTGCATGTGTCTGGTTTAATATCTTCTGTGCTAGTTAAAAATGGTCAATCGCTTGTTTTGGTGAGAATATGGTTGTTAGTTTTGTCACCATGAAATCGGAAACCGAGAATTGTGCTGCCTCGCCTTATGTAGCTAAAACAATGCAACAATAACTACCGTGGTTTTATATGAAAAGAGATTTGCATAGCATTGTATTCTAGATTCAATAATACGCTGCCTAGCAGCTTTTATGACATGACTATATAATCAAACCTATATCACTCTCAATCAGGTATGAGTAATTGATATTCACAAACATTCCTGTTATTCACAATCGTTATAAAGGTATCACGGTAGGCACTACGCATATATTTTAGTAAGCCTAGTTTGATCTCCATACGAATGTGTATCATCAAAGTCAATTTCAGCAGATATGCTATCGTACAGATTCAGAGAATGAATAATGCAACCATCCCAAACATCTACACCAACGATGGCTGCAGATACGACAAAAAGGGCTCCCCTAAAATGGCTACACATCTACCTTTTAATCGTTGCATGGTTTTGTTGCGGACGGTAAGCATTCTTTTGAAGAATATGCATGTTCAATGCAGCGGAAACGGTTAGGCGTCACAGATATCAAGAAGCCAGTATATTCTGTATTAAACGTGTGAAAATGCTGTTGTACTCCAGGGGTTAATTAAATAAACTTGAGTGTTATCTTGTTTCATTGTACGTTAATGCAACGGTTTTGACTCTATCAATTGATGAGAATTGTGTTGTCTTGTTTGCCTTCATTTCCTTATTATTGATTGTACATTTGCCTCGTGCGCACTGACGCTAAGAGACAATACTTATTTTGGCGCTTAAAGATGGCACCACCGCAGATTGACATAATGAAAATATGGCTGTACATAAATGCGATGCATCCCTAAGAATCCATGGTATGGTGATATGTCGATGAAAATAAAAAATGATATGATTTAAGTTAAATGTGCTGATTAGTTCGATGATGCATGTAGAGGCATTTCAAACAGGCCATGAATCACTCGATGCGGCCAGCGTGACGAACATTGACTAGGAGCTATATAATTGAATGCCCAAATCTATTGCTTTTGCGTCCGTGTTATCAATCATATTCCACCCTTCCAAATTATTATATACAGACGCACCTCAACTGCTATTCGGAATGCATATGTACGATTATTGAAAAACGTACCGTGGATTGAACATGTATATGCTTTCCAACGTTATGCCTACTACTTTGAGTATGCTATCAATTTCATTTTGCTTTTGTTTGGTAATCGTCGTTTTGGTTTTTATTTATATAAATTAGTCAGACAGGAACTAATAAACTCTTTCATGCAGAGTAGTGCTGTACAAATAGGGTATATTGCCACATATGTTAATTAATCATTCTTGGGGCATGGTATGTGTCTGTCACATGGTTGAACCTTGACTGAAAAAACATCATGAAGAACACAGAGATAATATTAGTAGGCCATTCGCATTACAGGGAATATTTACCGATCTTGACATGCACACTTCCTTCTTTATGCATCCAATCAGGTCCATTTGAATAAGTGAATAATAATTAGATGTTTATGACACAACCCAAATCGAAAGATTCTCTTGTTATCGTTATTAAGCCATCTGGGACTACTGATACATTTCATCGGATAACATCTCCGTGGCGCATCGTCATTTATCTGATACTGATAATCAATGAAATGTAACTCTAACACAATATGTGCAAACAACCACTCTCTGCCAAATGTCATTTATCTTTACCTCTATCACCAGTTTTACAATGCCAATATCATCGGTGAAATAGAATTCAAAGTAGTGACCAATGTACCATCATAGTGACGTTATATTTGTAGTTTTGTCGGTACCATTACAGCTTATTTACAACTTTGTCAATACGACCGGTAACGCAATGCAAATGTTGTATGGCGTCGCCTTGTTTTACATTGGGCAATTGTTATTTCTATCACGATCGTCCCGATGAAACCAAATCTGCCTTCTATTTTCGTGACATCTCTCTATTCATTCGCATTATCTGCTTCAGACGCTTCATTAATCAAACTTTCACAGCGTCCACACAATTGGTAAACAAAAAGGTTGCCTTAATCATTATTCTAAATACGCTTCCCGTGATAACCCCTGTGAGCTCTAAACCCTGAGTCCACAAAACTATTGTTCTTATTATCGGCAGTTATTCCACGTATATCCTGGGCTGCTTCGTAGTTGAATGTTTTTAGTTTATTTTTACCTTGTCGATCACACCCGTGTCAAATATCAGTACGATTGCCTTCTTAACCGCACATCCCTTCTGCTTAATATAACACTGCGGTAAGGTCCCATAAAACAAGTGTGGACTTTCCGGTGCAGTGTTTCTCTTGACGCAATATCTTTATATCTCAAAGCATCCTAAAAACCAATGTTAATTTCTTTTAGCGGTTACATGATTTGCTTCTTGGATATACACCGGGAATACGCAATGCTAGAGCACTGATAGACTTTCAGATTCTTTAAAGGATGGGGTAAATTGTCTTCAAGGGAGCTTTCGACTTTCCTTTCCCTAGCATTTCACCACATATGTGTCAAAACTATTATTGCCGGTTAATTCTCAAAATAAATAACTCAAACGACGTGAAGACGTTACAACTTAGGTGACTACCAACAATGCGTTCTCTTTAACCGTCGTCAGTAGGCTGCCTAGTTATTCTAGAAATTAGACACGTTTTATTCAACATACACTTACCGCGCCCTAGATAACTATATTATTCTACAGAAGTAAGGATGACTTTAGTAAGGCATATTGTACAAGATAAAGGAACCCGGATGTCTATTTGCCGGCTACTTCCAACAAGCTAGTCGGCAAGTTTATCAGAATTAACAATTGGCTGTGTCAGTTTTGACTCGTTTCAATCCGTCCGTCTTGTAGTTTTCTTTGCCTTTGCTTACACTGACTATATAAGGGTTAATATAATTGACGACTGCTAAGCTAAAGACTACTTACGATTGAGAAGAAAATTGATCAAAGGGTGACACATTGATTAATCGTAGTATAGTAGATTGTAAAAGCAATAAAGTCCAACGCAGAATATTTACGTATAAAACACTTGAGAGAAAACACTCACGTGCAGAGTGTTCGTAATAGGTAACAGTCAGTGGTGCAGAAGCAATATAGTCAACGGAATTGCCTATTCTGTGCTGGCGGACTCGGTGGTGTGCATATAGCATGATGTTTAGCCTAGCCGATTTTTTTACGTGGCTGTTATGCATATACCGGAAAATTCATAATTTTGCATGTACATCAATTTAAACGGAGGTGACTAAGGTTATCAATTATTGACCCTGAGTTGTACAGGTTTGTGACGAGAGATTATCCAAGACCTCTGCGAACAAGATAATTTTTTAGTCGTTCGTAAGTTTAGCCCACCAGTTTCGTGAATTGTATCCGGGGATACATTACACATGCAAATGTGGCGGTGTAAACGAATACGGTCCTAGCAATAGACTCTGAGGTACACGATAAGGACCCCACAATATGCCCTTAGGGTCGCAAAAGCGTTATACACGGAGGTACACGATACGGACCCCACAATGGGCCGTTTTGTCCCACTGGAGAGCATACGAAATTTCCATTTAAAATCTGTATGGAAAATGGCTCGCCATACGCTAGCACGTAAAGCCAAAAGCGATTACCTTGCAGCTCATGGGGTTAAACCGTCCTTCCCCTGCTCCAAGACTTCGCTATAAGCTCTTTAAGAGTGTCGTGCCTATGACAATGAGATATTTGCTAGACTTATTGCCGCAGCGGCAAAGACTGTATCTGCACCACGCGTGAGCATGGCTTACCGAGCTCCCACGCAGCGACAAAGACTGTACCTGCACCACGCGTTAGCTAAGCTGCCCAAGTTCCCACGCAGAGGCAAAGACTGTAACTGAGCTTCGCGTAAGCAATGCTTCCCGAGTTCCCATACCGCGTCTCCTGTTCATGAGGACTTAGTGGGCCGTTAAAAACTATTTACATGGGTGTGTGATGAGTGCTTTGAGAGTCACATTCTTGGCAGGGACGCTCTCCTGTTCTTTAGATGCATGAGTAAACAGATGCATAAGGTTCGGACCAATGAGCGTGAGTTGAACGCAATCAATCGAGTGTCAGTTTGCCCTGCATTTCACCACGACCGTTCTGTCTAATAATTGCCTGTAACTAACATGTAGTTTTAATATCGGTAAGATAGTACATTAACCACCCTTAAAGGTATCTTGTTGACATGCTGGCTGATATGCAATAGCGATAATAGTTTACCAGCTTTTAGTGCGCAACTATTTTGACACTGGTTCCAAGTGGCATGGAAGTACAGCATGATGAGCAAATACATGCGATTGGTCAGTAGCTTACAAAATCTATATAATAACGTTTTTCAATGCCAAAAGGTGTGCTATCAGAGCAACCCAATTGCTAAATTCACAGATATTGTTCTTCAATATATCTCCTCCATTTGGTAAAATTTTGCCGCAGCCTATGCATCATAGTTGCTCCGATGAAATAATGCGGTTGTCTTCCAGCATGTAATATTGCAAATTAATGACGACAATAAGAAATTCCTCCATCCGATTGTGAGATTAACACAGAGCAACGTTTTAACCTAACGGATGCAATAGCATTATGACATTATTGTGTTATTTGGGCAGGCTTCGAAGTTGCGTTTCCTTCGTTGCCTCTCAAAGGCACCCTCGTTCTAATATGAATATGCTTTGCACTAGATGCATTCCTGATAGTGCAATCTTCACATCGACCCAACCATGTAGGGCAGATTTGAAAACTCAAATGCCGTGTAAGTATCGTGTTTCGACTAAAATTAAATACGCGACTAACTCCACAAGCCCGTAGCCAGGATTTTTAGTGGGGGGTTCTTTCCCCCGCAATTGTGGACGTTTCCCCTGGCTCATACTGATGCGGCTATATGACCATAATTAAAGGCACCATCGACACACGATATAACTTTGCGCTAGAGTTAGGCGGACCTTTCTGGGCAAAGTGGGCGGTTCGTTCGAACCCCTCGAACCCCCTTTGGCTACGGGCCTGCTCCACCCCAACCGCTGATGAATACGTTCCCTTTAACGTGCGATTACCGAAATGGCGACATTATTGTCATGGATGACAATGCATGTGGTTGCCGTATCAAGTATTCATCTACCGTCGTCTGGTGAACCAATGAATATTAATGGCGTGCATAAAGCAGACCGGAGGCACTTTAGTGTTGGATTGAGTTTTACTGCGCAGTCCATCATCGTGTTTGCATTATAGCAATTTCTGTCTATGTACGGGAGGCCCAGAGAATAGAAAATATCATTCTGGGTGCTAAGAGCCTAATAAATGGGGTCTGTATGTTCATACTAATGTCTCGTCATCGTATTGTATAACGAATGTGCACTGTTCTGCCTTTTTCCCCATGCTTCAATGATGCATCATATAACGAGAACGTGGACGGGCATCAGATGGGGGTTCTCTAGTTTGACTCAATTTCACACTTAAAATTCGATCAAAATATCTTAATGTTTTGTTCCATACCAATAACAGCCTTCATGTGATATTCTAGGACACTAAGGATGTCCCACACTGAGTTACGCAGGGTGATGAATGGAAAAATGTGGCATTTGCTTATCTATGGATTATATATTTTTCAATCTGATTGTCGTTGAAACTTCCACTGAAAAATTCATAAACGCATTCGCTCTGCTCATTAATTTCAAGACGATCGCGTCTTAATTAAGGCTATTACTTAGCATGATTTAAAGTCTGATACACTGTGCCGCACGACATTTGCATTTGTAACCATTAGGATGCTGATTACCACAAACGCAGTGAGTGGTTTGCAAAGCCAACATAACGTATGACAAGAACTCAATAAAGCAATTTTATTTTCAGGTATATTGTCTTTGTGAGACTATGGCACCTCCGCTCTTCCGTAAGAATGATCGCACATCATTTTGATTACAGCCGCGTTTTCAGCCACACTCAGCAATCTCCTGAGAGACGGATTACATAATGACTAAAGATACAATAGGTAATAGCGCCATTTCAGTCAGTCATGGTATCATGCATCGCCCGAGACAGCGCCCTACCGCTTGGTTACTTGGCTGGGCCTGTACATAGCTACGTCGCATCGCTAGGTCACTGTAACAGGTTATTCAAATAAACCGAGAATAAGAGGTAAAGCTTACCCAAAAAGCTCGCATTATGATGATAATATGCAATGGGTTCCATTCGAATGAGAACCAGGGATTTCTTATAGTCATCATTTATTTGCATTATTACATACTTGAACACAACCGCTATATTACTACGGAACAACTGTGATGTAATTGAGAGATATTTAGCGTACTTCACCTCAAACGCGGTTAACCCCATAAAACATCATATCCTCAAGGGAACGTGTCAATTCGGGAGGCCAAACTGTTTTTGTGTATGATTACTTTAAGATACTCTTAAATACGTATTTTACCTGCATCCGCAGCAACAACATTTGACTGGGCGAACAATTTAACCCATGATGAGAGTGCAAGAAATGATGATACGCCTTGACTGACCAAAATCCGAAGGTTAGGCATAATCATTTCCTAGCTGCTTGCTGGCATTACACTTTATTGGTAGATTGTATTGAGACAGGTGGACGATAATCTTTTCTGCAGGAGACCTATCGGTCATGAACTTCTTATAAAAGTAAACTGTTCCACGCAAGTCATACAAGTAGCTATATTTAAGTGCTGTATCTTCCACCTGACACCGGAGTAGGTAAAAAAATTGGCCAGATATTATGCAAGGATCTAACATATTAGAAGATTCACAGAAGGAAACTATTCATGAGTTATGATTTTATAATGCCATTGTACAGCAGCTGAGATAGCGTAACAAAGGTAAGATACGGGATAAGCTAAACAGCTGTGTACAAGCAGCATGAAAGCCGAATGAAAGCGGCGAGTTGCCAATAACGGAGGTAGAGAGATAATTTGTGAGTGAGGATGACCGGGATTATTGCTACATATCCGGACGAGTAACAGGCTACATAGGTAAACAATGCTTAAAGCGACGGAAAGCGGACACAACCAACACGGATGACAATTTAAAAACAGAAATAGCAAATCCTATACTCGAGTTATCAAATATAAAAATCGGCAAATCACGCAATATATGGAGGCCTGATACCACGCATGGCTAATGAGATAACATTACCTATTGTGTGTAAGGAACCATCTTTAACAACTTACCATTAAAAAGTGTGCGGTAATATTTGCATAGTCTGCATCAAGCATAGTATGGGTGATTCGTTGGATTAAAAAAATTAAAGCAAAGCATGGAATGCACAAGATGATGATCATGAATGTGTTTAAACCACGATCGCCATTTGTGTTAAACCCGATATATAGGTCTGTATTGGCATTGAATATGGGCCAAAAACCAAGAGATGAACCATTTGATTATGTTTTTCGAAATATCGAAGCATCCTTTTTATCAACATTTTGTTATTTGGCTGGCCAGGAAGATGATCAAATATGGCTGGCAGGTGCCGCAATATCTTGTTGAATGAATTCAATGTTCGGTCAAATCCGTTGAACACAACCGAATAAGCGCCATAAACAAGCGACGATGATATATAGAATAAATCAAAGGCGGCGAGATTTGTCGGCATTGGCGTGCAGTACTATTGGTAATTTACCGCCTCAGTTGATTAAGTCACACGTACGCGGCTCAATCACATGCAAACCGAGTTACCCATAATATGCAATTGGAAATTTACCGTTGGTAGTTTTGGTACTACCCCATACACTTAACCCTCGGTGATTCGTATGGCAAACACAATCACAAATCTGGTGATTAATTCTCTTGCCAGACTGTGACATTTCTTGAATATTTTACTAGTACTTCCATATCTGAACTGGAGCCTTATGATAATAAGCAAACATTATTGTCATTACTCCTTGGCACTGCACTCTTGGATTGTAACGGGGAGGCTTTTACATTGATTACTTATTTGAAGTTTGCCCATGATAATTTCGATTGAATACCTTTCCTATTTTCCTATTTGCAGGTTGTCTTAAACTATCTGTCCGTCCATTTTTACAAGCTAATTTGCAATGCTTTTGAAACCTAATGATTATTTGTCAGAGGCCGTATCCGTCGATACCCGGCAAATTACGTATTAGTAAATGCCCGAGGTTATTGTTCGTTGCGCAACGTTTTACAGAGGGGGGGGGGGGGGGGGGGGGGGCACACAATGTGTTTTTGTAACACGTGGTTGTTACTCGCTGTGCCGACGTCTTGTTCTAATTAAGAAAAACAACCGAACAATTCTCCTACTAACCTCCACGAAAACACATTTGCGCATGTTATCAGACGACTATCTAGCTCAATAGAAAATTGATTTAACTGAGAGAAAAGGCATAGTTAGTTTAAAGACGCAAAGGGACGGATTATTGAACTATGTTATAATTATGATATTGGTATAAGATTAACTTACTTATGATCAGTGAATTCGTCAACAGGCCACCACTACAAACCCTTTAGAGCAAGCCCACAACTTTGTCACATTCATTGGAATCACACTGTGCAAAAGGTATCCATACATTGAATTAAGTCAGCGACAATTGGCTATGAATCGTTCCCTGTTAAACACTAACTACCGTCAGCCATTTTCGGCATTCAATAGGATGGGCGCACATACCTTCATAGCGGACGTGTTGCCTGATGCAGTCACAATACTGCCTTTGTAATTGTTTCGTCTTGAGCTTAATGATAACGTCGAATACCCTTCCATCACTCTTATCATACCACGCGGATGGGCGCAGACTTCATTGTGCAGGTTTTACGCTTATCTTACTCCGTTATACTTTTGTTTAAAAACCTAACTGCAGTATCTTTTGCCAAAGCTGGATGAACATGCCAAGTTGATGCATTCATTAAAACCTACCGCCCATCAAATATGCTGAAATTATTACTTGGAATCGCAATTAAGCCGGGCGAATTACATATATACCATATTTAGTATGTAACACGCTAAATTATGTAATGTAATTGACCGTGCAATTATGTATATATTCTGCCTAGCTCAGCAATATTAACCTAAAATACACCTGCGCGATTCGACAAACTATGTACTTTCCTCATGCATATCAACAGTGATTATATTGGCGATTATTTTACCTTATAAGTGTGTAAATCGTCTTTTGTGCCGTTGGTGTTGGGGTCAAGTTTGTGGATAACAATGTCGTTACTAGGAGTATGTGCTGTGCAATATGTGCTAGTGACAGTGACGTGCTGTGACTCGATTCAAGACAGACCTATATGCTTTATATTGACGGCGGAAGAAAAATTGTGCATTGTTCCGCTCTGTTTCTGTATCTTTAAAGTGCTATGCACAACCATCATTAGGCTCTCAAATTAGGTATATATCCCCATTTATGTTGGCATTATGCCCCCTGCTGTGAAATTTAATATATTGTCAATATCAACTGTGCCGCAAATGTTGTGTTCTTCAAAGCATCACAAATGCAGGTCATAAACACTGTCCGGCAAATGTACATGTAGTTGCGACTGTTCGGCAAACCTTAAATTTTCGTGGGCAAAACTCCAACGGTGGTAATGATTACAATTGTAGGGCGCACAATATAGGATTCCGAACGCAATACTGCTGGGAATCGAGGGAAAAACTAGATAATATCCCATAAATCAGGCGGGACCACACAGTGCTAGCCATTATAAACCCACTCTGATTGTCATCTCGTGAATCAGTCTGCAGCCCTATTAGTATCTTGATATATTTTCAAAGCTATAATTTTATGTAGCGAGGCCACGACTGGTTGGGGGGGGGGGGGACCATTCCGCTGCGGACCTTGATAAAATAAACGACATTATCTGAGTTAAGATTTGGAGGAATCAAACATCACCTAAGCGATACCAAGTTAATATGTAATAGAATGAATGATGAGAAAGACACAGAACTGCGGTGCAAATCTTTTTTTTTTACAATTTTAATTATAGCAGTATCTGTTTGATCGGGGGAAGCGGGCATACGATGTTTGAGAGCGGGGGGCGTGGTGTGTCTTTCTGATAAGACAGAATCTGTTGAATCTGTTGAATTCCAACTTAGCGATAGAAGTAGAGGCATCTTTCCAGCAAGTCCATCTAACGAGATGGCTCGAATTCAAGTTTGATATTGTAGTTGTTTAAAAGAAAATGAGTCGAACTTTCTCCAGCAGGAGTATGATTTAATAAAGCAGCACAGTCTTTAGGGACGATTGCCGAATCACTTTCGTCCGCAGAGACGGTTGTCATTCTAGTCATGTCCAATCGTATTTATCACCCTGTCCAGCGGGTTCGCTAAGCGCAATAATTATTTTGATCACGAAAAGTGGTTTATTATATCATTCCAATAGGATTCAGCATAGTCTCACTAAAATGATAAACATGGCTAAGAGATGACATTCTGCGTAAAAATCCTGTTCGCACATTTAGATCTGGTTAAACTGAGAATACGCAACCCAGAACAGAACAATTAAATGCCGGTTCTGCAACCAGAATACCATCATTCATGTACAGGATGCTGTTGCCGTATGTATCATGCGTTAACAAGATTACCAAGAAAGAATGCGTAGCTTGAAATCCTCCTTGTTTGACACAAAAACGGTAATCGGGTGCACTGTAACATAATGTAAGCTATATATTATTGATAAAACGAAAAAAAAACCACAGTGCCTTCGTCGATTTACCCTCCAGTTTGAAATAACAATTCTTACAATTCATTGATGAGTCTATTGTCATGGGATAGTCCAAGAAACGCATTTAATAGCGTAAACCTATGCATACGTGAAATATTCCACAACACCTTCGCAACAATTGTAAAGATCACAGACTATTTGTTCAAATGCAATGATGCCTGGAACACAGGGCATTAGATTTCCTATCACATAAAATAGGACCGACCAGACAGTGCCAGCAATCGTTTTGTTATCTCGTAAATCATTCCAAAGTGTCTAATAAACCAGAATTATTTTGACAACTATTAGCTGGCTACCTGCAACGCAGCCACAACCGGTAGAAACCTTTGATTACCATGATAAATCAAACGTCATCAAATATTTGTTTTTAGGATTTGTATTTACAGACGTTACCCACAGACTAATATTTTACATAGATTGGGTCATGAAGAAAGTATAATATTGCTCCTGAACAATGTGGCCAAATATGTTGCTCAACAATATGCGTAAGACGTTCAGATTGACATCCCAAGGAGGCGGAGTATGACATTATACTAGAAATGTACAGGTATTCTTAATAAAAACTATATATAATGCTTGGATTCAAAGATTAATGGTACTAAAAAAAAACACTTGAGCGGACAATGACGGTTAAAAAAATAGTTTATGTTTTTTAAGCACGTAATTTGGGTTATCGAATTCGCATCATAGTTATTCGATGTAACATGCACTGAAGCGTCAGTAAACGAATCATATTTCAAGACATGCCGCTTTATTTCTGAAGCAAATAGACAACTAGTTATACTTTTTGATTTAATACTTTGGAGCCACTGTGACAATTAGCGTCTCTATAGCATATTTTTTTTTATTGTATTGTGTACACAGTCACTCCTGAGTGCAAGATTGAGGCTTGAAACTGGACTTTAAGTTGGATTCTGCAGCTGTTCAAAATAATATGCATCACGTCTGTGTCCTTCCTATAGCATGTGCGAGATATAATTAGACCGCTCAATCTTCAGGGGTGATAACAGAGTCATACCCTTCCGCGGAGACAACTGTCATTCTGATCATGTCCAATCGTATGTATTGCCCTGCCCAGGGGTTCAACATAGAGCAATGACTGTGTTAGATACAAATGTTGGTTTACTGAATTCTCCCCTTGGAATGATGCATAGACATACTTATGTTTGCAAATGCGATTAATTTGGCTCATAAATGCATTTTATCATTGGCTTATTAAATTACTCCAAGGCGTCCAAGAATGAATTATTGATAGCAACATACAATGCAACCGTAGGTAGGTGAAACGGGAACACTTTTTTCTAATGGCCTGTTGTAGGCTTAGCGCACACATGGGAGGACATTTGTAATGATACATTTCGGTGCATATTCTATGTCTACCGTTTGGCATTATTTGCGTTGCGAGTGGCGTGTGGTACGGTTTCAGGATATCTGTCGTTTTCAAGTACATCGTCTCGATGAAAACCACAATTTCGCTTAACATTCGAAGTTAGCGCGTGAATCCTTCTCCCCTAAAACACCATGTCAGTTGGCTATATAATCTTGTCTGCGGATTACATAGACCCGTGGCAATATCGTATGTTCCTGACCCGGAAACTCGGATTCATGGGCGCCCTGCGAGCGATCGCTTACCCAAATATAACACTTTACTGTTGTATAATCAATCTCTCTTATAGTTTACATGAGCAGGAACCAAAATAAATTAAATGCCGAATAAGCTATTTTCACTACAAAACTGCCGAATAAATATGTTATGCATTGCAACAACTTCTACTATTCAAACATCAGTGATGATTTATTGGCCCGCACAGCAGCAATAGGTCGGCGTTCTGTTGCAAATCATAATCGTGCGGTCTATATCTGTATTCCCCAAGCCGCAAGCGGTTGTTGACTCTTGTCATGGGACCAGTTCCAAGAAAACGAATTACAACCTATGCATACGTGAAATATTCCACAACACACCCCGCAACAATTGTAAAGATCACAGACTATTTGTTCAAATGCAATGATGCCTGGAACACAGGGGCATTAGATTTCCTATCACATAAAATAGGACCGACCAGACAGTGCCAGCAATCGTTTTGTTATCTCGTAAATCATTCCAAAGCAGTCTAATAAACCAGAATTATTTTGACAACTATTAGCTGGCTACCTGCAACGCAGCCACAATCGGTAGAAACCTTTGATTACAATGACAAATCAAACAATTTTTTGGGTGCCGCTTGTGGAGAGAGAATGGATGCCTTACTACCGGGACTATTACAGATATAATGCTTAAAGCTAAAAAAGACTATAAAAAAGAAACATCGGAACGTCATGCGTAAACATGACAAATTAGTAGCCGACAGAATGGCAGTTGCAAATGCGTCCAAAAATAACCCCAATTTTTGGAAGGAAGTTCGTATGAAATATAGCGCACGTGTGTCCAACTCTACCTTGGGAACGATACTCTTGATGCGGTTAATCTATGCGAAACCTTTAAAGACAATAATTCTAGGTTGTATAACTCCTTTTCACATAACGAGCTTGAAATCAACGGTATTTACAGATCCATATGTAAAGATACCTCATTATGCTGCAATACTGGCAGATGCACCGTTAAGCAGGTCGAATCCGCAACGCAGAAATCGAAACCAGACAAAACCGATGGTAATTCTGAAATCAGCTCCGATCACATTAAGAATGCCTGCGAAGAATTGTTTGTTCATATCTCGCTGTTGTTTAATGCGATGCTCTCGCATGCATATGCTCCACTGGGTATGTTGCATTCCACGCTGATACCTATACCAAAGAACATAAAGAAATCGTTGAATAAAAGTGAAAATAACAGGTTTTAGCGCGTGAATCCTTCTCCCCTAAACACCATGTCAGTTGGCTATATAATCTTGTCTGCGGATTACATAGACCCGTGGCAATATCGTATGTTCCTGACCCGGAAACTCGGATTCATGGGCGCCCTGCGAGCGATCGCTTACCCAAATATAACACTTTACTGTTGTATAATCAATTCTCTTATAGTTTACATGAGCAGGAACCAAAATAAATTAAATGCCGAATAAGCTATTTTCACTAAAAACTGCCGAATAAATATGTTATGCATTGCAACAACTTCTACTATTCAAACATCAGTGATGATTTATTGGCCCGCACAGCAGCAATAGGTCGGCGTTCTGTTGCAAATCATAATCGTGCGGTCTATACTCTGTATTCCCCAAGCCGCAAGCGGTTGTTGAAGGCATGAGCTCGTACTGGTAACGACAAACATTTTGTTGCTTGCCTCTTTCTTCAGTCCATCAAACAGATCATTCGCTCGTTTACGCTGAACCACTTTAGGAATCTTTCTTAGCACTTGATACACACTTCCGGTTGCTGTCAATACACAAAGGTCTTCTGTTCGTATGCGTAATAGTTTTTCAGTTTGACTTTCAACTGATGCAATGAACTTCTGTCAATTGCGTCATATGCCAATACAACTGTGCTTCAAAGAGACTGTTCAGCCCCATATAAGGAAAGTGGTTGCCTAGCAAGCTGCTTGGTAACAGCACCTTAGAAACCAAAAATGTTACATTTTCAGACTTTCAGTCGCTACGCGGTGCTGTGGTCTCAGAAAAAAGATCCTTGCTTCGACAGTCGCCATTTATGTTGTCGGACATTATCCTTCCTGCTTGTCGGTCTAATGTGTGCACAATTATGCCCAAAACTTGAATGAGTGAAGATTTTATGAAATCTACATTATGTAACTAAAGCGGAAGAATACACATCATTAGCGAGGTAAATTCATAGCGCGTTATGATTTACAGCTAACATTCGTGTAGTTCATGGTTTTAGGGAGGCACCGTTATCGATGGAACGACATAACTGAATAAAACAGATCTCCACAGTATATCATGAACATTTCCAGTCAAATAATAATGTTAAAAACTTATCAACATAACTTCCATCATGTAAACTCGGCGGCACAAATTAGAAGATGTCATTACTTACGTCTGCGTTAATCGCAGTAATGTAATAACGAAATGATCCCTGATTGCCTTATATGTGGCTGAACAGTTTCTTTAATGCAAAATAGCCTTCCGTGCATAAAACTACTTCAGAAGTTACAGAATAACCATATATGATAGTAGCATTAACTATTTTGAGAAATCCAGCCCTTTCGTTTACATGGTTAGGCTGTTTCACGAATGTTTAGTTAAGGTTCATCACGCGACGGCTTGCGTGGTGGCAGTTACTGCAGCATAAACTGTAATGACGTCCCCCGTACATAATCACCCACTGTCTTTTTCTAAGTAAGACTCCATGCGCTGCTCATATGTCTGGCATCGGTCACTACTGTTTCAGAGGCTTTTCCGTATTCGTTGCCCTTGTGTACGAGCCAGCGTTACCCGTTCTGTTAAGTGACAACAACTCCTAAATGCTCGAACCATAGACGACGAGCTATCCTTGAGTCAGCGCTACTCGCAAGTGGCCGCTCATACCATTGAGCGCGAACCACGCAAGAGTTATAGAGACCTGTGTATTGGCCCGAGGCGTCCTGTCCTCGAAAATCAAACAACAGAAGTGCTGTCAGGAAACGACATGTTGACGTAATCCATGCTTGCGTGGCATCCTCTCTCTTTTGTATTTTGTCTAACCGACCAAAGAAACGCCGGGCTGGGTGGACCGACGAAGTCAAATCTCTGAAAAATAATTTTTTGGGTACTGCTTGTGGAGAGAGAATGGATGCCTTATTACCGGGACTATTACAGATATAATGCTTAAAGCTAAAAAAGACTATAAAAAGAAACATCGGAATGTCATGCGTAAACATGACAAATTAATAGCCGACAGAATGGCGGTTGCAAATGCGTCCAAAAATAACCCCAATTTTGGGAAGGAAGATCGTATGAAATATAGCGCACGTGTGGCCAATCCTACCCTTGGGAACGATACTCATGATGAGGTTAATCTATGCGTAACCTTTAAAGACAATTATTCTAGGTTGTATAACTCCTTTTCATATAGCGAGCTTGAAATCAACGGTATTTACAGATCCATATGTATAGAAAGATACCTCATTATGCTGAAATACTGGCAGATTCACCGTTAAGCAGGTCGAATCCGCAACGCAGAACTCGAAACCAGACAAAACCGATGGTAATTCTGAAATCACCTCCGATCACATTAAGAATGCCTGCCAGGAATTGTTTGTTCATATCTCGCTGTTGTTTAATGCGATGCTCTCGCATGCATATGCTCCATCGGGTATGTTGCATTTCACGCTGATACCTATACCAAAGAACATAAAGAAATCGTTGAATAAAAGTGAAAATAACAGGTTCATAGCAATCAGTATAATTTTAGGACAATTACTTTATAATGTCATTTTAACATCCCAGAGTGACGCACTGAAAACAAGCGATCTGCAATTTGGTGTCAGACAGAGACACTCTACTACTCAATGCACGCTTGTTTTGCAAGAGATGGTTGATCACTTTGTGCCTCAGGATTCATTATGCTTTGGTACTGTATTGGACGCATCTAAGGCCTTCGGTCGTGTGAATAATGTGAATTGCACTTCACATGTAGAAAAGACTCAGCCCAACTATATATTAATTACTTAAACACACTTCAGAACCTGAAAGTTCCATGGAATGCTTCTAGCTCTGAGCCTTTTATTTGCACGAATGGTGTTAAGCAAGGCGCAGTTCTTTCACCATTATTGTTTTGTGTATATAACGATGAATTGCTAAGGCGCCTTTGTGAAGCTAATGTTGGATGTCACATAGGCAATCATTACATGGGTGCTTTGAGTTATGCTGATGATGTTTCACTCATTACACCTTCGGTCACAGCGGATAAGAGAATGCTTAAAATATGCGAGGAATTTGGGAAGGAATGTGGTTGAAACTTGAGTAAGATGGGCAATGTCCCTGCCGACTACACAGGGAAGGTGAGTCAAGTAACCCGCTTAAAGAGACAAAAAAGAGCTAGAGAATATTGTACGGATTGGCCCCACGACTGCCTGGGGAACTCTTGGTCGTGTCGTCGACGGGAAAACATGTTTTCCTGCCCACTAAAGTAAAAATATATATATATATATATATATATATATATATATATATATATATATATATATAATATATATATATATATATATATATATATATATATAATATATATATATATATATATTATATATATATATATATATATATATATATATATTTATACATATATACATATATATTAATATATATGTATAGATATAAATATATATATTCATATATCATACACGTTCAACACATCTCGATACAATTCTACATTAATTGTACAGTTTGAGTCGCACGGCATGTATACAGAGATAAGAAGCATTTTAGCGTGGTTAGGTACTGTTATCACGCAAGCACTAAGTCTATTACAATCAGACGTCAGTGGCTCTATTGCACAACCAAGCGACTTTTTAAAAGCAATGCCACAACCACCATATGGTCGCCCGATTAGTAATTGTCCCTCATTGACCCCTGATACACCAATCACAGTTACATCATCCAATTGATTTTCTAATAAGCAAAGGTTTTCTTGTAAACACCAGTGTTCTTGGAGTAACAATATATTATAATTTCGCAGCAATGAATTGATATAAGCTATACGATCGCTAGCATGTCCTGTACAATTGAAAGACGCCAGCGTTAATTTGTTAGTGGTAGCCATTTATGTATGAATAAAAAAATTACAAAATGTGGTCAAGAACATCAACACGAACTTTTGTCTTCGTTGCTTACTTGCTTAGACTTGAAAAACCTCCGGACACAAACACATTCGGGCCAGTAATCTGCTGATAGTACAGTATCTAGCTGAGATGCTTTAATTTCAGCCTTGAAACTGTCGAATTTAGACTCAGTACTGGAGATCTTGTCGATTGATCTGACAGTGACTTGATTCTCCTCGATGAAATCCTTGATGTGATTTATATCAGTTCCCTTGGCGATTCGGTATGTAAATATGTCGCGACTAGGTTCTGGAGCACCTTTAAAAAGTTCTGACTTGCCTCGTGTTGTGCCTGTGATTGTCAGTCGACTTGCTAGACGCCTCCTCGTTTTCTTCATCTCTGAGGATGGATACTGGTAACCTTCATCATCATGACTACTTTGTTTCTTTGTTGCTGATGTGTTGTCATTGCTTTTCGTCTGTCCAGTCTTGGGCTGATGTACCTCGCGTTGTGATTTCACAGGTTGTTGTGCCGGAACAGCTGTGGCATTTGGAGATACCGCTGCTGCCGCCGCATAGCTTTGTGGAGAACTAACAGGGTTATTCTCTATCTGATCCAACCTTTATTATAAGTCATTCATAGCGTTCAGTCTCAATTCCAATTTATTCAACCTTTCGCATATACTTATTGGATGCACCTCAGCGCGTGATGCCTTTGGGATGTGACCCAGTGTTATTGAGCCGACCGCAAACAAGGGAATGTTTTTCGCGGAATCGAGCTTCATGATTTCCGACACTATATCTTGAATAACCTTGACAATTTCAAGCGAGTTACTAGTGTCTCTGCGTCTAATAGCGGGCAGAAACTATTCGTCGCCCACTCTCCACAACAGTTCCTTTGCTTTTACAACCTCGTCCAAGGAGTAAAACTCACGGCATGCATTTACAAGGCTTTCCCCAGGTGAGTTGTTCACCGAATGGGCCACGTAGGTAAAAACTGGATATATGATAACCTTTGAGAAGAACTCGCTCCCGTCCGGCATGGCTGGTTCTATATGAATATATATATAAATATATATATATATAAATATATATATATATATATATATATATATATATATATATATATATATATATATATATATATATATATATATATATATATATATATATATATATATATATATATCTATATATATGTATATATTCACTTATATATATATAAATATGTTTGCAAATTTATGTAAGAACATGTTCATGCATCTCAATATGTATAAATATTTATATATATATATATATATATATATATATATATATATATATATATATATATATATGCGTGTGTATATATATATATATATATATATATATATATATATATATATATATGTCTTTATATATACGCACATCTTTATATGTGCGTATATTCACATTTCAAATATGCTTATACATATTTATGAAAAAAACATATTTAAACGACGTTTATTTTTATGTATGTATCTATACATTTATTCATATATATATATATATATATAATTAATCTATATACATACATTTATGCATACATATATATGTGTTTAAATATATATTAATATATATATATATATATATATACATATATATATATTCATATATATACATTATATATATATATATATGTATATGTATATATATATATATGTTTCTATATCAACTTTATATATATGTATATATATATAAATATATATGTGTGTGTGTATTTTTTTGTGTGTGTATATATTTACATATATATGTATATATATATACATATACATATGTCTATAAATATACCGATATATTTATATATATATATATATATATTTTCATAAATATTTACATTTATATATATATGCATACATATAAATATGTATATTAATATATAAACGTAAATATTATTAATTTGCTAATACAATGAGTCGTACGATTCAGATTGCATTTACTTCAGGAACTTCTTGATTCTTGGTCTTGTAATATGTTCTTTAGAATAAATATCGATATAAGGACTGAGCAAAGACATAAATCACAATCAACATCTCATGATATATATATAAATATAAATATATGCGTGTGTCTGTTTATGGTGTGAGTGCGTGTGTGTGTGTGTGTATGCGTGTGTGTGTGTGAAGGGTACATCAACACGTTTGCTAAAATATGTTTCACCCGCTACAGAAATTACTACATACACTGTATTGCCTGTTATTTTTACATTTGCAGTATTATTTTAAAAAACATTTAGCAAGTCTCAATTCAATTTAGACTTACTTCTTAAATATCGATTGGCTTACGTTTTCCGCTTCGGGCGTCCACGGACTAGCGAAAGAGTATGCCCAATTATAAAAGATTAAATAATTTTGGAGTCAGGGGAACATATGCGCAAGGAGCTGTGACGATATTGACGTATTCAATCAATTGTTGACACATATTAAGTAAGAGCAGTTGATAATTGAATTAAATCATGGCTTTATTACATGATCACCCAAAGGATCACCTCACACTCATCTAAGTGAGAAGCCGACAATTCTCCCATCGCGACTGATTTTACCAGTTATTGTACTGAATTAGTTGGTCTGGTGACCTAAGAATATCAAATACCTACTCACCAGAGATCGATTTTTCGTAAGATGTGACGCAAAAGGTTGCCAAATCATTCCTATCCTATAAAGAAGCTTCATTTAAGCAGGATATTTCTGTCCATTCAGTCTTTCCTAAATGCGTATAAGTTCCAACAGTAACAAGAGATGCTCCATATCAACGCAACTCCCAAATATGTAATGGTTATCCGGCGAAAATGAGATCAGTAATTGCAAATTCAATTTCAAATTGTTTTTACAATGGACGAAAAAAATTGGCATAAGCTTCGAATACAGTTGTGATGTAACCAGGATATCAGTATCTGGTTAAAGTTAACTACAGATAGACAATTGAGAGCTTATATTGTTTCATTATGTTCTATTTTGTCAGCGTCAGCCTGAGAGCCATTCACAAAATCTATGATTTTCGTGTTGTCAGAGCTACCAAACATCATAATCATATTTTTTCCGATACACATAGAAGCAGCGTATGCATCACAGTTGTCCCCTAGCGATAATGCGGTTGTTTTCCAGCATGTTATATTGCAAATGAATGATGACAACAATATAAGTCCCTCCTTCTGATTACGAGGGTAGCACTTCGCAACTTGTTATCATAACACGTGAATTTCCATTACGACATTATTTAACTATTCGGGCCGTGCCAGACCTTTGGTGGCTTTCGCAGCCCTGCAAATATTGCCTCATCCCAATATGAATATGCTTTGTATTATATGCAATCCCAATTATGCAGTCTTCACATTAACCCAACCATGTTTCAAATATTTGAAAATTCAAATACTTTAGATTGATCACAATAATGCGACTATAATTCAATACGTGACTAGATCAACCTCTAACGCTGATGAGTGCCTTCCCTTAACTTGTGAACACTACAAAACCAGCTCCGCTGAGCCGACGAAATGCCGACAAAGTGGTCAATGACAAAATTATATGCGGTTGCTGTATCATATATTCATTTTCCGTCGTCTGGCGAACGAATGAATATAAACGGCGGTGCATATAGCAGACCGGACGCACATTAGAGCTAGATTAAGTGATGTTAACAGCAGTCTATCATCATGTCCGCGTTATAGTAATTTCTGTCGATGTCGTTATTGCACTCTCGCCCATGGCCTTGACACTTCACCAACATAATCTGGTTGTAATAAATGGTCATTGTTCAAATGCGATTGCCATTAACGTTCCCATGGCAATCGAAAGATGTTGGCAAGGTTTTGCCAACAAAACTTGTTGCTTGGCCACCATATCCTCAAATATGTTATACGTATTAAAAATGTATTTATTTACTTACCAATAGTCCAGTCAACTGGTCATTGTTTTGCATGTTACTTGAATACGCCGGCAAATGGCTCAGAGATTACTCGTACTGCATTTACACAGTTAATATGTAATTAATGAGCTTTGTTTAATATATAACGTCAATTAGTGGCCTACTTAATGTTCATGGTGTTGCATATAGCCTAGTCTATGTGTGCACAGGACTGCATGTTCAGTGACAAGATCGCTTACTACAGCGACTTTCCCTTATGGTTGATCACTTATTGTTCAAATTAAGTTCATGTATGTACATTATACAGTTCTTTTTAAGCAGACGGCATTCAAAACCAATTGTGTTCGACAACCACATATATAATTGTCTGGCGCATTGCCTAATATGGTGCCTCCTCTTGTGTGGCGAAAACTGTAGGCTGAACGTTATAACGTACAGTATGCTATATCACAGAATGAAAGTACTATTCTGTGATATAGTCTAGTCCAAATACATATATTAATATTCTCTTATTCTAGTCAGGTCAGCAGGAGAATGATGTAAATCTCTCCCGTCAACGTATTTCGGAGACTTGCAAATTTGAAAAATAACTGTGACCATGGTCGATGCTGCATGGCTTAGACCATTGTCAACAATGCGATGCAGCAATTTCATTTTCAGTTACATTCCCTTTGTAAGACTCCCTACTTCTGTAAGAACGACCGTATATCATTATAATGCAGGCCGTGTTTTTTACAATAAACAGCAATACTACTAAGTGAGTGTACAAATGTCTCAAGATGACAATTGGTATAGTACCACGTCAATAAAAGCTCGCAAAGGGTACACTTGTGATATGGTGGAACCGCTTTGTATCAGGCTTTTCAAAAAAAACGTTGACTAAAGGATCTAAAAAATCACGATGGGCTACTTCGAATGGTGGATATCTTGTCATTATTCATTGGAACGAGGACAACAGCTTTATTGCTACGGTAGTGATGACATTGATATACCGCAATAACCTACAACAGTGATATGGTGGACGCTTTACATGCGGAAAACTGCACATGGCTCTAAAACATCACATCTTAATGGTGAAATTTGTCATATTGGACGAGCAAATTATCCTAGTGCATGAAGCCTGAAAGATACAGCAACATGCATGTTGTACCTGCAAAAACAGTACTCGACTGAGCAAAATGTTGAACCCATAACTCCATCCTTGTTACAGAGTAATCATGCCTTCCGTGTGTTGCTAAAGAGGTTGGGCAGCAGCTTAAACACATATCGCATTCTATTTTCGCTTGATGCATCTATGATGCTTCAAAACCAACAAGATACGCAGAGTACATTCAATTGGCAAAACGTAACAACCGTGATATACGTGTTGCTATGCGATGAATATGATAAATAGTTTATTATATATATTGCTTGTAGATCAACCTTTGTATTGCTCGCACATACGTACTCAACTCAAATAAATGCAGTCATTGTCATTTTTCTTGCAATACCTATGCAGTCATTACAAATGAATGCTTCGTGTGTGCTTCTCTTCTTCGCAAAACAAAATTGCACGCGTAAAATGGGATTTCCAATGTAAAGGCGCCTTATTTATGGAGTGATTTGTTTCATAGCACCTCATCATTTAATTGATATTTTCTAACGGTAAAATTAAGAAGTTGATTTCTGCATCGCAGTCTGCTCCTGCGGTATTCTGGGTTTGTTCCAGCAACTCTCTATCAAACCTTAATGCATCCCGTAATACGCTACACATAATGGATTACTTATCAGCAGACTGGGCTTTTTGATAATCAACTTAATTAAGCGTGAGTGTGGGTTCGCTATTATTCAGAGTACTGTAATTTTTGTATAACCTAACATTTTATCTGTATAGTTTGTTTCATTGCAGCTCACGGTTGCATCCATGCATTGTAATTGATTTGCATCAACATCATATCATACCAAGCTGAAAAATCACAGCGCGGTTACAGGAAAGGCATAAAGGCATAGTAGATGCCAATCATCACAACTCGATCGATGCATATATTGAATTCAAACTATCCCATATAATTCTAATTTGCATTAGCAAAGTGAATGACCGACCAGTTATACCCCCAAAACATTGTCCATTCTCAATATCGTGTGAATGATTGAATAGAAAGTTAATTACAATGACCCAGTGCTATTGTTGTCACAAAAAATACGGTTCAATCGTAGGTGATATGTTATCTTTTTGATATCCAATAGTATCATGACAGTAACTCTATTGTACCGCAAGGAATCTACATTGAATTATTAACAGAAAATATGTTGATTACTCTGCATTCGCTGGTAGTTTTTTGTCTTGTGTAGCTGTTGCTCATCATGCATTCATAATTCGACCCTGCAAAATCAGGTTAAACCAACCTAGTTAACTATCATTCCGCATAAGGTAAACAGCATTGCAATTGCCTTACATGCAATAATATGTTATCATTATACATATATAAGCTTTTGTAATATCAAAATGTCAAAACTGCAGATTCGAATGGGATTTCAAGCAAATTTGATGAAGATAAATAAGTGATTGAATCTAGCGTGTGATTGCCCCCTGTGCGGTAGGCATATGGCACAGTTGTTGATGATGTGTACGCCGCTTCATAATTGATGATAATGACTTAACCATCGCACCTTAAATATGTGTTTGAAAACGTTTTGGATCAAATGAAGCTCAGTTTTGTATTCTTGGGAAAATGAGTGTAATTGCCTAAACTATAGGCCTCGTGCAAAAAAGTCCCCTATTGGAAATATGTATTTTCGATACATATTTGAAGAAATTATTAAATCATTTGTTCAACAATTCAAATTTTACTTTTTTTAGTATATAAACACATGAATGTGTTTGTGACCTATATCAAATTGGAAAGGTATGTTTACCAGAATAGAATAGAAGCATAAGCAATCAATATAATGGTTATGCAGTAGACCCACGATGGAGTTAGATAAATAAATGACACTCGCTAACGAAGCACTTTGTCGATGCATCCTATTCGTAGTACTAGGGGCTGTAAGAGTCATTAACCGCATCTGCTCGATCTGGAACTGATTTTGCCGTTGATGTGGGATCGAATTTATTATATAATTGAACGCTTTTTAATATGAGTGGATATACTTAGTTCATTTGCATGGCAATACTGAGGCAAAACATCACTACTGCCCAAGAGAGAACATATTTTGCATTACTCATTATCTCACTTATATTCTCATCTAGCATTTCGATGTTACTAGTTCACTTGGATGATAAAGCCATGTCATGGTGGAAGATCTGTTTTGTCACCTGGAAATGTTGCCATTGTAGGTTCTTATAATACCTCGGCCTATTATACGTTTCTCCTCTTCGAAAGGGGGCGGGATTTAACATAAGTTGTAAATGCCTGTGTTGCAAATAGTGATAGCAACAGCTTTCGCATTAATTCACATAACGTCAGCGTATTTATTGACTGAATTTCATATCGGCAGCATATCACCAAGAAAGCGGGTGGGTGAATACGAGCCGCCCCATCAAAAATATGAGAATTCACTAGGTGGCGCTGCACCGCGGCGACACACAGTCTAGTGTGTACTCGTGTTTTTCTGTCATTTTCCTCGTGTTTTGGCCTTTGTTGGGCTTGTGTTTTTAGTGCAGTGTGTGAATAAGATCGTCTACAACATCTTTGAATCAAAGGATATATCTGAATCTGTTGGACTTTCTCATCAGCTGCCCAGAAAGGGACATTGTGTTTTTCCCGCTGCTCAACTACGCGCTTCGCTTCTAGGAAAGCCACGTGCTTTGCCTTGTCCTGTTTCCAGTGTCTTTCCACTCTTCGACCTTGTAAACTACATCAACGTCACCAAACGACCAGCCGTCTTTCTGACCATCACATCAATATGAACTTGAGTTGCCGATCATGTGACGACCGTGTGCAAATAAAGCATATGCTGTCCTACACAAGGAAGGAACTGCTCGATATCTGCGGGTCACATGCTTCTTCATCACAGCACCCGTCTTCCAGCTCCATCTGGAATTTTCCTGCCAAAACACGGGCCTAGCAGGGGCTGGGACACGAGGAGAGTGACACAGAGACACGAGTCAATTGTAGACTGTAAAGCAAATTCCCGCAAATAGGGTTAATAAATTATCTTATCTTATCTCATCTTATCTTAACCTATCGGGGAACCACATAAATGGCGGATAAAGGGCACTTGTCCCAGTGGTGAATGTGTTGACAATAGTTTTGCGGCTGCATACGTATACACGAGTCAATGAACCCCGCTTCTTTGGTGCATAAGGGTAAAAGGGTCAAATTGTTGTTCACAGATCTTATTAGATATGTCAAATACGTTCATCTGTACGGTAATTATCGACCTAATCACCAAGGAATATAATCCCATCGCCTAGGATATGGGACGCTAAGTCGCGCTGAATTAAAAACAACTCCAAGGGCATCAATTATTAGACAGTCTGGAAAATACACCGTGATAAGATTTTGAAGATGCGCCATGACTGACCGACAGCTGACGGTTAAGTATAATTTCCCATAACTACGTTCTTGCATTAAAATTAAGGTTTTGAGACTAGATGATGAGCAACTGTGTCAAAAAATCCAATTAGAAGTAAAATTAGTTTAGGATTCTCCAAAAAGTCACACAAGTTGCTAAAATAACGTAATGCGTCCTCCACCATACGCATTAGTAGCCACCCTGACTAGCCGGTCATCATGTTAGAATCTCAACACATTTGCAAATTCGCCGCAGCAAATTATGCATGCGTAAAGTTTTCACAATGCCATGTATAATCAAGATAAAATCATGCAAGACGAAGCTGTTTGTTTCTCATGCTTTATGCGCAGAGCCAGCTGAACGATAGGACAACTTGCATTATTCGGTATTGATGATGCACAAATGACGGATTATATATTTATGATATATTTGATGTTGAACGATACATGAGCGCTAATATTATCATTATATCTAGTAGCCGAAATCCACCCCGTATAATTCAATTATAATGGATGACCTGGTATGATTGGTAAATATATTTGTACAATTTGTATGGCTTTGATATGGCGATGCACAACACCTACTTAATTTGTTCATCGTGGCATTGCTAGCGTCAGCCATTTCATCAGCATTCATATTATTTAGGCCGCACAAATAGATGCCTTATGCGCCAGGTATGCCTGCACTTGGGCCGATGCCTATTTGGGAAACAAACATGCGTACGTGACTGGTTAGATTAAGACATGTTGTTGGGGTCATAGTGAACCTTCCAAGAGAAGTAAACAGCATAACACCAAATAGGACTGTGTTGCCGTGCGCCTTAAATTAAGTAGTTTCACCCTCAAATGTTGTGGCGGCGATGTTCTTGATAATAACTATATTGAACACGCGTCTAATGTAATTCAACATTGTGCCCTTGATACAGTACTCTGGAAACACAAAATGTTATGTCAGGCAATGGAAATGCGCATGAGGCATTAGTGTGAACAATATACAATTTACTTGATTTTGCAAGCTTGCGAGCCTTTTAGCTGCATTACGAGTCTATTATAAACCTTGTCACTATTGTACAAATCCGTAATAGGTTTCCTCTGCAGCTGTAAATGTTGATTATTAAATTGCCTATTTTATTTGCAATCAACGTAGTCACAGTTATTCAGAGCCATTAATGAATGCTCTTCAATTAAGTCTGCTATCAACAGCCTCCCCGTCGTGTCTTAATAGGAGGGGGCTCAAGCTAGATGTCTCTGTAGAAGTTGAAACGTTTGATGGCTGACATTTAAAGTACCAAACTTATCAACGTAGTGTGTTCCGAATATGATGCTTTAGTGACTGCACCCATCGGCCCTGAAATACCTTTCGGGTGTTGTTCTTTTATTCGATTCAGAGTTTTAAATTAATTGCATTCCGCATAACAACTGTTGTGGTTTGAAAATCAAGCAGACACTGGCAATTGATTTTGGTAGTGCGTGTCAGCTAAAGTGGGCAGCAAATCAAGCCGATGTCTACCTTGTTACTATGTCACTGTATCAAGTTAAATATATGCCTTAGCATTTGCTAAATGCGTAAGCTCTTGCAAAACTGTCTGTAAATTTATCAACGTGATCATAGTTTTGTATTTCATAGAAATACACATGTTTACTTTACAAGAAACAATCAAGCAGAGATGTTGAATGACAATGCATTCGCTTCAAATATTTTCAGGTTCAAATCTTGCTCATAATGGCTTGGAGTATCATACCAACTGAAAACATACAACCTATGCTCTAAAAGACAAAGACATTGTTAAATGTTCTTTTATTCATTTCGCTGCAAGCACATACACCACTAATAACAGGGCACGTAGTCTTTATTCATTGTTCCCAATCATGTCTCTTATGTCCGTAAATGTTTATGGTTTGCAGTAGGCAATTTCTCATGGTCGAGAATTACATTTAACAGTGTATATAATTGCCCAACAGTGTGTGCTTTTTAAGTTAATTATGACAATTTAAATCAGTTCACATACGAATCGTCGCAACACAGTTTCGCACCGGAAACAAGCGTATTAATAAACTCGAATGTTCTCGTTATATCGAATGAGATGAGAGACGCTTTGTTAAAACTTACCGCCTGCTTATTTCGAAAAAGAATGTATTCTCAATTACAGTTACAAAGTGGTGCAGCTACAAACGTGTTGTTTATAATATATCTGTTGACCTATGTATCAACATGCTCAATATTGCTCACGTTAAACATACCAGCCTATCATACAACTACCATGACATGAGACAAGTAATGATTTCACCGGCGCAAGTACCAAGACTTAAATCATCAATGCGGCATAACGTGTAAGATTGTATGATATAATGCTTCAAAGATGCTTGCTAGGAATTCGGTTGGGATTTCCAAAATACACATTGAGTGTGGCTTTTGTCATTCGATAAGCGCTTTTTATCAAAGGCATATCGGAGTACCAACGCAAATTACATTACTACGACCGACATTATCGTCTTTCTATTGACAAGCTGATCATCAGCAATTTACAGAGTTGTATGCAACATCTAAAAACGAATTGATCACATAAAATCATCCTTAGACGGATACACAATACTAACCCAACCACTTTTTGGAAATATCGCTTTCACAGTGCTAAAATGAATTCACAATGCAACCTATTACTATAAATCTAATTGAATCAATACGTAGGTACCGAATTACTATGAGCACAATGCTTATAAAACTGATGTGACAGACAGACGGAGAGCAACCGTCCAAAGATGCTTGAATATCAAGTTAGCTCTCTGGTTACGATCGCATGACACTCTATGTTAATGCTGATGTGTTTTACAATTGTATTTATCTATACTAGTCCATAATAATAAGATGTGTATCTAAAGATCGAAAGCATTGTGACAGCTACATAACCGTGTTATTCAATAAGTAAAAGTAAGTAGTTAGCCCGTTTTTCCCTCGTGTTTCTCACCCACTGGGACTATTACCGGCAATGGGCTCTATCTCTTGACGCTCGGATGAACGAGATGCTTAAATATTCTCCTTTTTAGTGTTACGATGGAGCTTTCAACCAGCTACAATCAGTTCTTAGTTTTGCTTCTAATGGCGCTTTGACAGTAACAGGGTAAAAATAAACATGTCTGCAAGGAATGCGATGAAGTCGGACTCGACGAACGGCAGAGTGGAAAAATCACAGATCAGCTAAACAGATGTTCCCCCTGTGGCTTGACAATGGTTGGCATTCCCTCCGCTCGCTACAATCTCTCATGGAAGTACTCAAGCGAAAGCAATCGGCTATGGAGCCGCTTTGTCACTCGCATCATCAACGCCATAAAACAACGCACATCTTCTGTCAAACTTGATCAGGTTAGACATTCAGTGGTGGTTAGAATTTATGCACATTTACAATGCCTGCAGTTTGATTCAACGTCATCTGTTGGGTGCTTCCGAGAGTCTCTTACTTCAGACAGTTGCCTCCTGGGTGCGGCGACGACTTGAAAGGTAGACATTAACTCACATCCTACCCGGTTCACATCTTAGATCTGAAGTAAGATATCAACTTTTTTTGGCTTAGGTTGTGAGCGCTTACCTATGGCTACTTTTATTGGAGCGTCAACACATAGCCATAGGAGTGGATGACGAAGCCGTATCACACGCTTGAAACTCAGGTCGTTCCAGCTCATCTTACACACAGCGTTTGCTGTAAGATAATGATTTGTAGAAGCGACACACAGCTGCGCTATCTGCGCCTCGCGCAACTCCGGGGACCACCTTAACAGCAGGCACTTGTCGTACCACCATAAACTCGAGCTCCACCGGTTATCCTCTTCCGTCACGGAACCAGTGTTCAATTATTACAATATTTAGCATATGTTCTAATCAATGTTTTGCTAATCGGTTCGCCTTTCTCCATGTTGTTAATTTCTACAGAGTAGATCGTCTAACCTCTCAGTCTGGAAACCAATCGAGCTAGCATAAACAGCGTCATCGAGTGCAGCTAAATAGATAACTAACCCGCTGGTGGCAGATCTGTAAGGTCGCTGAAAACAATAGAAACATCCAATGTGGTTTTACTACCGAGGCAGCGAGGGGCGCGTGTGGAAAACTCTCAAGACTACCCGCGAGTGACTACCTGCGGAGAAGTGAGAGTGACAGACGTCGGCAACTGATGATAGCGCAGTGTTCAAACCTTCCTCGTGTAAAGACGTAACACAATCCAAAACGGAAGTCGAGGATCAGTATGACGCCGCGCTCTGAATACTTGCCACTTATTGAGACACACGCGCTATTGTGCATCAGGACGCCAAGAATTGAGAATGATTGTACGGGCGCTGGTGCTGAGTTGCTCTTGCCGTAGCCTCTCCCGCATAAATGGCAATACATCATTCGTGATTGAGGGTATAGTGGGTGATGATGTCATCAACTGCCTGAGGCGGGGAAACCAGGTTTGAGTATGCCACTGTTGGAAGTCCCGTTTTTTTGATACCCGAAAGAAGACTCTGAAGGAGGGAAACAAGTATAAGAATCTTCCAGTCCAATCAAAAGAAAATAAAACTGCTAATAAACCGGGTCTGGTCCCCACGACACGTAAGGCAGCATTCAGAACACCATGAATCTGTGTAGCGCTGATCCAAATGTTCCGCCCATTACACCAAGCCCACTATTCTCTAGCAACCGCTTAGTAAAACATTTAATGAATACCCCCCCCCCCCTCACCATTTCTCTTATATTGTAAACCGATGTCGTTTTAAAGCTGTATGTGCGAATTATGTAAGAGTGAACATAAGGCTGAGAGTCGCAAAAATGCAGCCTTCAGTTCCAACACATTATTATGATGATCGATTGGCTTTCGAAAGATGCATGTCACGCCATCCAATCAACCGCTATTAACTCTAACGAGTAAGCAACGCAGGTGCAGTCATAAAGTTATTTCCTATGCCTTTCTGATTTTGAATTATCCTCTAGTGATGTTGAGTCTCTAGCGTGGTATATCCGTTCATATGAAGATTGCCGAGTTTAGGGCTCACTCATTGTTAACCATGTTTGACCACCATCAAACGGATATTGCCAAAAACACGATTGTCTTAACATTGTCAAACATTACATTTTAATCATCCTTCCAGAAACAACGTCCCGAACAATAACCTTACACACCTAACCAAAATTTACAGCAACAAACGACCATGCAAAGCAAACTTTCTCATTGTCGTCTGAATACAAGATGACGTCGCTCAATAGTCTAAGCAGAGTGACCTGTGACCATGTTTCTAATTGCGCTTGTATTGTCCATCGTAGTGCATAACCTAATTTTACATAAGACGTGTCTGCTAAAAAGGCTGCACAATGTATTTATTACCCCCGTAATGTTCATATCTTTCCATATTGAGAGCGCCTTCGAGCAAACGATATCCAGCGTATGTTATGCATTATATATGGCAGAAGGTCGGATAAAGTCTTCCGAGATATGCACGTAACTCCACCAAATCTACAATGTTATGTAAACCTTGTCCGTCCTGCGATTAATTAGGCATGACCTCATAAAGTAAGTACTTGATTGCATAGCTATTAAGGTTCATTGATTTGAAAATTGCGCCTGTTTGAACTCCCGGATACACAAAGCAGTTAAATATATTTAGAGGATAATGATGGTTCTTGTAGGGTCGATATGAGTTATGCTCCACCCAAACACTGCATATTGCTGCTGTTATCTAGCGCCTAGTCCGTAGAATTGATCCAACATATCCGAGGCCCAAAATACGATTCTCCACAAATGGCATTGATTCCATAAAACATATCGTACATTCTGCTCAAACACGGCCGCTGCTCTTGGAGTCAGCTCAATGACAACGCAATATAGTCTCAAAGATGTAGAGTGGAAGTATATTGACCACAGGTTCTTTTGTTAATCTGCATGAATATGCATGTTAGACGCTTTATTTGGCCTGATCATCAGTTGCATTTGACGTATATTCAGTTTTTTGCCTACGCGAATGTCCACTCACTTAAACTGGTAGATTGATTTGCAATTCAGAGAAAGCTGGAGATGATGATGGTCCCGACTATTTATGATCACAGATTACCGCACTTCTATGTGACCCGGTTGTCGTCATCAACTGATCCGTTGATTTGTCAAAGCCTACATGGAATTCGTGATCAATAAGCAAGAATGATTCAGAAACCTAATAGTCAGAGGTCGTATTCGTCGATACCAGACGAATTGCGGATCAACAAATGTTTAGCGACTTCCACTTAATAAAAAATGACAGTTTATTTGAAGACGCATTGCTGCATGTTATTTCATTGTATGGTTATCATTGGTCTAAGGTAGAATTGCGTTATTGATATGAGCTAGACTAACTCATAATCAGCGTAATCGCCAACGCGTCGCAAGCGCCCAATTATCTATGACCCATTTTCTCTTCAAGGCTAAATCTGACGTGTATGTACACTGAGATATACAAACAATTGGTCAGACTTTGAAGTGATAACGCATTCAGCCTTCGCCTTGTTTTTCACTCTCAGGTGAAGAACGCCCTGAACGTTGCGCGTACATGCCGGAATACTTGTCTATAAGTCATCCATGAACATGTTTCGATATTGACCGAATGATAATATGAGCTTATAAAGTCTAATGCGCTTTGCTCTATATTTAAGCTATGAGATGCAGTGGTGCATTCGTCAACGCGTGTTTCAAACGATTTCCTGCGTGATCGCTCTGGGGATCAGGTGATACGGATTCGGTCCTATGTAATTTTAGCGTGCTGAAGCATAACGTTTTTGGGACGTATGAGACAGCTAATTAAAGATTACCTTTATTAGGAGGCCATGACATAGTAGGTATCTGCAGTCTAGAATTGCTCCCACCTGTTCCAGTACTACCTACCTCCATTTCAGTAAAAATAATTAAGCTTACTTACAGATCATCAGTTATGAAGCGTCCTGTATCCACATGTAGGATGTGAATAAGTAAATGAGCTCTGCAACGCCTGTAATACTCATCAACATATAATATTTAAATGTTATTATATCTTAATATCTCCCTGACAAAACAGGGGTCAGTTACCTTGAAACGACCCAAACAACACATATTCAATGCTTCGTTATTAATGCAATGGTAAGTTTTTCTTTGGCATAAGTTCTACGATAGGCCCATCAGGAAAATAACCATCGGCATTGTCGGCATTCAAAGTCAAAAGAAGAGAGGATGTAATTATATCGATATAAAGTTACAGTTAAATCTGTTCTTTGCTTTTTACAAATATGCATTCCATGGAATATATCAAATCTTACGATTGCATTTGTTTCGGTTTAGGATATTTGATCTGTGATGGTCCATTTTGGTTTTGCGATAAGTATTAGCATATCACATGAAATGCCTATGTATGCATGGCAGTAAAAAAATAACAAAAACATGAATAGGCGATTAGGGGTCGTATTCATAGGCTATCTTTATTCTAACAACTCAGGAGTTGGCCGTCGCAGTCCTTCTTATCACGAATATCGAGTCTCATAGCGATATCAACCTTGAGTATGCTAAGTCAAGTTTGCATGCTCAAACTTGAAAATGACTGTCAAACAATGATATATCCAGAAAAAAAGCCTGAACAGATATTAACTTCTATGTTCTTAAAGTGAACAAAAACATAACCAGTCGTTCGTAATTTATGGACAGCACAGTTTTATAATCGAGACATACTCATTTGTTACTCCACAAGTTGTTTTTGAATTAACGAAACGGGCCATACTGCACCAACTATATGGTTACTTCTGATAGGCTGTTGTTTCCAAGTAACAGAGCACTCTACGTCCTGATTAGGAGACGTTTGTTGGATTAGTGGTTGAGAATTTCCAACTGTATAAATAATTAGGCACGATTGATCATATTACAGATACATTTTTTAAACTTCATTAGTCGGAACAACGTCGCCAGTTTTAACATCTAATATTATTTAATTTAAGGAAAGCAGGCGCCAATCCCACAAGTCTATGTATCCACTTCATGATAATACGGCGGATATTGAAAGTGCCTCCGCAGCGTAAACGTTGCGCGTACAAACGCTGCATTTCAACGACAAGGTTTTGTTGGCGATAAACACTCACGATTAATGTGTAAATAACAAAGACAGGTCAAAGACTAATGATGCGCAGTGACCCGGTTATGCGCAAATTCCAACAGACAGAAATGAAAGCAATCGATCTTTCATGGCTGCTTGCCAGCATTTATCTTGCACACGTAGCTGAGATCGCCAAGTTATTGCTTTATGAATACGGTCCGATATCGCGGACTCAGCTGGGACTCATATTTAAGACATCTCAAGTTAAGATTATGAATACGGCCCCTAAATGGTAGGATATTACTATCGTTAGCAACCGACGTATTGTTAAAACAATTGTGTGGTCTGCTGTAGATGTTACTTGGCTGCATCTAGCATCGTGTCGCACTCGGCGCCATTGTCATCGTGTAGCTTGGATGATACGAATACATCTACACTTGGTATATTTCGCCGATCAGTCGAAGTTTGTAAGTCGATTCTCCATGATGCTTTTAATCTTATCAGAATCGCAGTTTCGACATAGTATGTCTCATCAAGTATCTTAAGTTAATTCTTTTATGTGCGAGCCAGCCGGCTTACCATATTTATGGGTTTTCTCGGGAGATGTGTTTCTCCAGTGTTAAGGACAGTTATGTGGTCAATATGAAATGTTGTTCGGTCGTCAATATTGCCCATTTGATTTAGGTATAAGCGGGTATGGTAGGTGGCAACCCTAAGCCATTGTCATTATTTGGTATCTAGTTAGTTTGTTTGCAAATGTCGGGGTAAGTTGTTTGCCTTTTTAGATAGCCCTGGTTCGAATATCTCGTGATCAATATCTCGTGATTATTTAGAAATCGTAAATTGTGCGAGTTGAAAATTTCATTCATGGGCAACCTCCGTCTAGGAAATTGTGACGTCACATTATGCGGTTTCAGTTACACTCGCCCGGTGGTTTATGGTACCCAGGAATTTCATGTTTAAATATCAAGGCAATCGTTGAATTCATATCTCCCCTGTAGGATAGGTGCTGTGAAATCAGAATCATTAACAAAATGGCACATGTACTTACGTAAAAAAAAATGGAAAGCAATAGTGCGTGTCATCCTAAACGAAAATCGCATTAAGATGTTTGAGATGTGAAATTTGTATGGCAGGGTTCAATCGCATATGACGAACTCTCACACGAGAGTGTTGACATCTTCTGGGTATAGATCCTGCAGGAAGTGATGCGGTAACTATTTTGGCAATGCAATTTGTGTGTAGAACTTTCAGTAAGGAATATTCAGGCCAAATGGAGCTGAGTTCCGCGTTGTTGAATCCAGTCCCATTCAACCCGTGTTCAGATATTCTCCTGAGGTTTAACCATGCGGACGGCCGATGAAGATGGCTTATATGTGTACCTTCATGTTGTTGGTTCACTCATGTTGTGGTGGATTGTTGTGCTGCCCGATTATGTTTCTATATTTGGCAACATCCTGAGCCGGTCTATTGGTCAGCAATATATTTGTCCAAGATATGGTCATTGACAGAGTGTGCATGTTAAGCAGTATATGAAATTATTTGATTTGCATGATATGTGTATCAAGCTTTATTGCTCTGAGTCTGCAAGCTTTATTGCACCGCTGCGGTCTATGTGAGGACAACGGCGACAGTTGTTCAACAATTGCTTTGGGCGGAAAGAGTTGTACAGTTAATATTTGGGCGTATAAGTAGACTTGCAGTTTAAATCGGTGTTCATGGTGCCTGATTCTGCAGCTACGACAGGGGGAAAACATTCCACTGCTGACCAAGATAATTAATCGACATCAGATAGTTTGTATCTGAGTTAAGATTCCGAAGAATCGAACATCACCAAAACAATATCAATTCAATATGGATTGAAAATAAAAGTTGTTTGTCGGCTAGGAGCCGATTACATTTTATCAGCTATGCGGGGCAGCATTTATTTATTTGATTGGAAACGGATGGGTATTATTAGTTAAATATCTATATGCTATTTGGAATTTAACAATGTTCATGTCAATTTAAAAGGCATAAGCTAAGGCGAAAACAGAACATAAAGAATTGAGAACTATTGCCTTACGATTTTCTGTCTATAACCGATTACTATTTTGCGTCTTTGGTAGTATTTGATTAGATTTGATTTAGGACATGCATTTGTATATATATATATATATATATATATATATATATAGAGATATATATATATATATATATATATATATATATAGATATAGATATATATATATATATATATATATATAGAGATATATATCTATATATATCTCTATATATATATATATATATAGATATATATCTATATTTAATATTGTAAAGATATATATATATATCTATATCTCTATATATATATCTATATCTCTCTCTATCTATATATCTATCTATATATCTATATATATATCTCTCATCTCTCTATATATATATATATGTGTGTGTGTGTGTGTGTGTATATATCGACTGGATGAGGGATTTGGTATGAATAATGTAGTCATGACTCGAAAATGATAATTGATATCCAACCATATCAACGCAAGTGACTAAATCGCCTCAGATAGCATTGCAGTGCAATCCACTTAGTAAATCACTACTGAGGTTACAGATCCAATGAACTGATCTCACTTGGTGACTGTCAATTAGTTGAAATTTGAAGTTGATATTTTTTTCACATACATTATGTGGATGCTTCTGGCCCTGTATGAGATAGATATATTGTGTCATGGGATATCAAGTCAAATAGGTTTCTGCACAACCAATGATGCTGTGAGCATTTGAGGGTATCATGTACTGTAGGACTTGTTATCCATGCTATAAAAGTAGATTCACTAGTCGCCATATTATGGTTAAACGTCCATCAATTCAGCGTTGATCATTGAAATGTAAGTATGCATTGTTTTCCCCCACCAATATGTGACGATAAAAATGAATTCAGGTTCTCTAAATGGCAGTATTTTAAAAGCACCACTAGATAATCACTTTTGTTCTCTAATCTGAATACATATTCGGTTATATTGTAGTGAGTGAAGCTCTTGATACGTTTAGCTGACCTTAGCTAGAACTGACGGGTTACTTCCAGGCATCTCATCATTCAATAGTCGTTGAACTTCCAGGGTCGTCAACCACTTCATATTTTATTTATAATGTAATAAACCTTCACCGTAAATAATGAGCATACGGTAGACAGTCATAGGATGTTCCATTGAAAAGCATATTTGGCTATATAGCCAAACATTATCCTAGAAGATAGTCATGTAGCTGATAGTTCATGCATGTTGGATTCACTGCAACTAACAAGATAACTAGAGTTCATGTTTGATAGTGCTTTAAAAGAATATGCGTGGCAGTTGTGAACGTTCTAAAAGGAAGAGGGTTGATTTCCTGAAGCAGCGCAGACTTTAAGAATGGTAGGGAGTCACTTCCGTCCGCAGAGACGGTTGTCATTCCGGTCATGTCCAATTGTTTTTGCTATCTTGGCCAGCGGTTACGCTAAGCGCAAGATCTATGCTGGACATGTATAGTGGTTTATTAGACACCCAAATAAGAAAACTATGCGCTTGGCTCATTTCTTTCCCAATTGATACATATATATGTAATTTAATTCATAAACAATAACGGAGGTTATGTGTTAAGTGGATATAGATGACAGAATAAAGAACAACAGAGGGATTTACAGACGCTAGGTTACCCTCTTACGCCAGACTCAATGTCACAAATCAGCGCTATTTCATCACCCTATCCTGTATTGTCGGCACTGGATGAGGTTTGTGTTGCATAAGTAATCTAGTTCTGATTATTGCTTGAGGAATTTTACTGAACATATGCTGCATCGGTATACCAGGGTGAAGAGTGAGAGTGAATGATCTGATATTTGTACAAGACAAATTACAGCCAGCATCAATGTCTTGTTATAGTTTGTCGGTAAGGAGCATATATATATATATATATTTGGAATCAAATGAGCCATTAGTTTTTGCCTTTTGAATTTCGTCCTCGAAGGCAAAGAGAAAATTATCAAACCCTATCGACGGAAATGATTTGATAACGCTTCATATCGCATAGCAGTGCAATCCTCTATGTAAATCACTTCTGGGGTTAGGAATGCTACGAACTATACTTATCACACTCAGTGACTGACAATAAGTGAAAATGATATATTTCTCATGTCATACTGTGGATGTGTTTTGCTCTATATAATATATTCAGATTGCGTCTCGGAATATCAAACCAAATAATCTTCTACAAGACGATTGATGTTGTGACAATTTGAGGGTGAACTGCAATAAGTTCTCTCCATACTATAACCGTAGTTACCATGGTTAAATCCTTATCTGCTTTCAGTCGAACCTGTGAACCGCTTAACAATAATAGTTGATTCATCATTTGAGACCGTCTCACTTTCAATAACAAAAGGAATTATAATTGAATGTACAGACGACCGGTTTTGATTTTTCCTTTAACATATTCGTTTCATTGTGCTGTGTGATACTTCATGCAAATTTGTTATACGGCCGCGCTTCGGTACAAGTACGTAATTAATTGCATCTAACACGGTAACTTGAATTGAAGTTTGATTATATCGTTGTGCAAACGAATATGCGACACATCGGTGTCCTTCCTAAAGTAGAGAATATATCTAATAAAGACGCGCTGCTTTCCGAATTGATAGCAAAGTCATCCCCTTCCGCGTAGACTGCTGCCATTTGGGTCATGATTAATCATATGTATTGCCCTGCCCAGTGGTTCAACTACGAGCAATAACTGTGTTGAACACAGATGCTGTTTTATTGAATTATCCCCTTGGAATGGAGCTTATACTCACTTATGAATCCAAATGAGACACGCGAATTTGCGTTAATAAGCGTTTGTTTGATGGAACTTTTGAAGTCGGCGCGGGAACCCTTCTTCCCTCATACCCCAGGATCATTCGCGGTCAAATCTTGTCCGCGGATAACGTGGAGTCGCTGGTTATTTTGCAATATCGTGTGTTCCTGAGCAGGGAAATCAAGTTCATGAGCGCAGTGCAAGCGATCGCTCATCGAAAGATATCACTTGACTGCGATGTATGGAGGACAGTTTACGATGAATCGCATGTATTTGTCTGATCAGGATGCAGGGTGAGCGCCTAGAATAACCTCATCCATTTTATTTATTCTTAAATATCAGATTCGTTTCACTTATAAGTCTACTGAGACAAAACATCGAATATATAGACGGTCACAAAAGTATATCATCTTTTATTTGACACATGGCAACAGCACAGAATGCATATGAAGGCAATAAACGCATTACGCTCGTGTATGATGTTCATCAATCAGACAGCAGGCACCCAAAGTCAATTATATTGCGTGCTCAGTGATTATGCATCGCGAATCAGATCTTGCCTGTACCAATGAATATGAACCATCCATGCGTTGAATAATAACCCAATCGCAGATTTATTACCAATGCGGATAAATAAGTTATATTGCTAGTAACTTCAGAATATGTTACCCATCCATAGGTCAGAAACACTTTGCGTATACCGTTCAAATGAACTCCTTGTTTGCAAATAACCATTTTAGTGACGCTCTTGAATCCCAATGATTGTCTTGAGAACAAAGAATCCAGCCTTCTCTTAAAAATCGTTTTTGTTCCTGTTTCAGCAGTTCTAAATAAAATTGAGTTCATATATTTGCGGTATCTGTATGTTTCACCTGAAAAGCTCGTCGTGAACCGAGTATACCTTCATCTCAAATAATCGAAACCACGTATTGATCAAATACCGAATAAGCTATTTTGACGTGCAACTGGTGAAGAAATATTGTGTGTAAGGCAACAAATCACATTACTACATCATCAGTGATAAGTTATTGACCTGAAGCCTCATAAGAGATCACCGCTTTGTTGTCAATACCACCGGCCGCCACCAGTGTGTTCAAGGCAAGGGCTCGAAAAGAAAGTAGGAAAGGTTCGTTTGGTTACCTATTTCCTCCTTCAACCAAAACGAGCATTCGCGCGCTATCGATGAACTTATTCAGCACCTCGCGTTTCGGCTAGTAAACAAGACAGTTTCAAAGTCCTGTGTTCGTCTGCAGAATATTGCGATAGTTTGAATTTCAACCTTTCACCTTTACGCCGTCCCCCTCAATGATGCATTGTACAGCAGTCAATTGTAAACATCCTTAGCCAATAAAACTCCACTTTATTACCAAAGAGCATATCATACATTCAAATACATCAGAGGTTACAGAACAACCCTACATGAATGTAGCATTTTATATTTCGAGGCAACGATAATCTTTGTCTTAAACATGTCCGTACGCTTACATAGTAAGGCTGTTTCAGGAATGTTTAGCTTAAATTCATCATGCGACAACTTGCGTGGTAACAGTTATCACAGCACAAGCTGTAACGACGTCCCCTTGCCCTTACGTAATCACCCACATTGCGCAGTTCCTCTTGGCGTCGCTCGACAAGCTAGATAGTTGCGCAAACAACCCTGAAGCCTTCGCAGTGACTGCTGAGTAGGAGCCAGTCGAATCAAAGCGGAAGCTGATCCTAACAAAAAGAGTCCATTCCTACGAGTTTATTTATCGCCGAGATAGGTTTGACCCTACGCTTTTACAGATGCAAGAGTTCTACAGCAAGCCGGCGGAGTGAGGCATAACCGACATGCCCAAAATATATGGAACACGTTTGAGTTTCATAACATGGGCGACTACCACGTTATGTTACTGCTTACAGATGTACCGGTTCTGGCAAACGTGTTTGAGAGCTTCCGCTAAACCTGTCTGCGTCAGTATGGCATATACCCGCCCACTACTACACCAGTCCTGGACTGCCATGAGTCGCTCTCCTGAAAGGCACAGACGTGGAGCTAGAACTACTGACCGACTATTACCAGCACTTAATCATTGAGAAGGGACTATGCAGAGGCATCAGAATGGTATTAAGGCGCCATGCAAAGGCAAACAACCCAAACAAGGCAAACATGTGCAGTGATTCGATAACGAAAAGCCGACAAGCTATATGCAGTACCTCGATGCGAACAACCTATATGAATGCGCAATGAGCCATCCTCTACCAACAGTGTCAATAGAGTAGGTGCCCCTGAGAAATAATATACCAGTATATTCCGATGATACAGAAAAAGTTTGCGTACTTGAGGTAGACATGGAATCCCCAGAGGAGCTACTCGATGCGCACACCGAATACCATCTGGCCCCTTAATGGGTGACGATACAAAATGAACGGTTGTCAGACCACTAAAATAGTATTTTAATAGGAATGGGGACCCCCTCTGCAGAAGAGGATGAAATACGCAGGGTGATGACCAGTCCTTCATATACAAAGAATCACATATATGACAATAATCTTGCAGCCCTACACATGCATTACAGCCAGCTTTTCATAGTCAGACTGGTAAACGTCGGCATGTGAATTCGTGACCTCTCAAATCATCCGATGTATGACTTGTTCTATAACACAATTAATGAAATGTATGGTGAGAGACTACAGCTGCTTTTAACCGAAATAGTCTACTTGTTAATGGAGATGAACATACCGGACGTGAATGAAGATATGCGCAATGACAGCCACTTTGACACATGTAACTATCCGAAAGGCCACGCCATGAAAATCAAGGAAAATCAAGGGTTCTTGGCAAATAAATGACAAACGTGCTGGGGTGTCAATTAAAGAGTACGTAGGGCTACGGCTAGGGCTATGTATTCGGTTCTGCTATTCGACGAGAGAGCAATTGAGAAAGCAAAGGATGTGAAAAGAGAAATTCAGGCACGGCATGCACATACTACTCAGTGAGGTGCATCAGATATACGGTACGCACATCAACAGGTTGTCCCCATCTACATTCAATTCTAAGAGGTAGATTGACGCGAGTGGAACAGACACGCTGGGGTACGGACACAAGAATATAGCAATGAGCTAGAATTATGGCCGAGACGTTCGCTATTATTCTCAATGCGTGGTCCCTCGCCCTGGAGGGATGAGATCGCTACCTATAGGAATAAAGTGTTAGGGACAATGGGTCTCAGAAACGTATGTTACGATACTACTAATGTGGACAAAATATGGCTAATGCCTGAACAATTAAAGTAGATATTGATAACGCGCATAAATTCAGCTTTTTACATTTAACAAAGAGCAGTACAATGGCATAGCAAATCATCACAGGCATCAAGTGGTCAAATATATTTCTGCTTCAGTATTACGTACATTTCTCAATGCGACTACAAATTGAATAAATCGTGCATGATAATACTTGTATTAAAGTAGATATTCATATAACATTGACCATTTTAGTCAATCAAAATAATAAGTTGGTAATCACAATGTGCAATTATGCAGTTCAGATCTTCAATTTTTTTAAATTAAATTCTGTTATGCTCGATCATGAAAATTGTACGTTTTTCCTTCTTTGTCAGAAAGCAGCTAATTTAATATGCAACAAGGCTGATATATGCTAAAAAGTGTAAATGAAATGAAACTGCCCATGCAAGTCACAGCAGTCACATTTGATTTGTCGACCGTTTATGTACGGTAACTGACCATCATTAGGCGTCAGTGTTTTGTAAACATTGTCGTGAAATATCAACTAAATTATATACCGAGGACTGTCCCATTTATGGATATGAGTTAACCGTATAATTACTCACCCATATGTTTGATAATCAGGTTTTAATGGACTTAATTGCACTAAATACACCGCTCCCATTGCTAGGGCTTCAATTTTACCACTGTAATGCATATAATTGATTAAGAGATATTGCTTTGTTTTGAAAGCCGTTATAAATATTTTACAAGACACATTCTACCAAAGTTCGCAATTATAATTATTCTTTGACAGGCCGTTTGTCAAAAGTAAAGGATAAGGTGCTTATGCCCAAGGACCGTTGAAAAATGTCGATTTGGTTGTACGATTTTCTTGATAATTTGTAACCCCATCATAACTGAGAATTATTGGAAAGATATGCATCACCGTTTTTCCGGGTGCAAATTTAATCAGACTTTTATGAAGATTCACTTTTGCCAAGAGCAATATATTCTTGATAGAATTTAAGTAACGTTATTGAACTTTTCACATGTGTTTTGTATGTTCCAAAAAACATGCATAACGATGTATACGGTGTTGCTGTAAGGACATGTTCAAGCAGCTTCGCCATTCACTACCGGTATAATACCGTTTCAATAACAAATGCCCTGCAATGTCTTGTCACGTGTATTCTCCGATTGCAATTTTCAAGTATAGTCATATTGCAAGGAAATCCCGAAGACATCAGACAGTAGAACATTTGCTTTGGACGCCTTGTACGGCATCAAGAGAGATTATGTTATGATGCTATTCTGCATTATAGGGATCAAACTTAGTCCCTTTCTGGCAATTACCAGACATTTATAGAAGAAAAACTCCTTAATCTGAGAGATGCGTGTTGATAATGATGAGAAAGACAACGCCGAATATTACTTGATAGCGGACGCTTTAAATATGGAAGATTCTAGCGTGTCTGGGAACTTAAATGACAAGAGGGACAGTGCACGAACCATCACTACTGTGATGATGGGATCAGACTCCTCCAAAGACCACCACATACCGGGACATGCTAGTGGAAAATACGTAATGATCGGACGGAAACGTAACGAATACTTAGCTCTGTTACTGATATCAACTGCGGTAAACAAAATTAGAAACATCAAGTATAGTGAGCCATACATAATATTTTCATAATTGATTGCATGTATAATTAAGCTGACAAAGCTACACAAAAGAACAAAGTGGTGGTTTGACGAAATGCTACCAATTGCTCACTCAATCAAAGCAGTCGACAAGAAAAACTGGATCTATTCATCGCGTTTATGTGGACAATTATGTACAGTCTGATTTAACGTGCTACCGATAAGCAATGCGTGGATATATATCAAGGCAAAAATGAAATATCTAGTATATGTGACATCTACGTACATCCTACACTGCAGCACGAAGGTGCAGAGGTGTTATGACGATCTTCCTCATCTCGACTCTGAAAAATTCTGAATGCAAACAATCTTGTACCTTATCATTAATTACGCCTCTGTTAAGCGTCTGCGTAAAGGTCAGTAAATGGGTAATGTTTTATGTAAATACGCTTCATACCATGTTCATTTCATGTATGTCTGATGCACTGTTAGTTTAACGTTCAATATCGTTCTCCAATCGAACGTTTTTGCATCTACCGATCTGTGTTAACGAAATTGTTATTAAGGTTGAGAGTAAATATTAAATGACCTGCTGCGCACGTTTTTTACACTCGGTGTTTGCTAACCTTGCGCATATCCGCACATTCGGAACTGTGTCTTGGTTGCATAGTGCCCATCACGAGTCTCCTATGTTTGATAATGTAGCAACATGAACACTAAACTTATCCATATTGTAGGCTGATTAACTTTTACGACGAGATTGTTTGGAATATCAGTAACAGTGAACAACTGTGGCAAGAAAATGCTTGATAAATCGTCGCTTAGAGAACCGCATAATAATTCTGTTGAACTGTCAGCATACTTACAGCGTTCTTTAAATATTCAACAACTCATTTACGTTGCCTTTCACACAAGTAATTTTACCTTTCAGTTCGATGGGCCTTCCTCCATTAGCACATCGGTTAGGAATAAATTGTGAGGTCTTGTGAGAGACTTCCAATCTGCGATTTGAATCCCCGAGGAGCCGTCGGTATGTTGAAGAGTCCCGAACCTATTCTGTACCTTGCAACAAATTCAGAAAAATTCTAAAGCGGTAAGTAAATGTCGGCCTGTATCTATGAGGATTCAGTAATGTCACATTAGGAAAAATGTCTACCTACAACACATGCACTTTTTATACTCTGCTGGTAAGCCTTTGAAGAACCGTTTCTGTCGAACGCGTTTGGACATATACTGCTATATTAGAATGATGGTGTATTATCGGTTGTGAGTACATCTTGTTGAATCTCTCTTCCATGTTTTTTTCGTCCAAAAAAAGGAGAATACTAATGTAGCAACTGCTTAACACATATCCTTGCTACGAACGCACTCAGACATTTGAAGGTCACAGATACAAACACAACTAGAAAATAGACATAGCACATATCGCTAATGTTGCCTCAAGTATAACAGAGTGGTTATAAATAGGAATGTAAATCTGTATTTAAGAGAGACGCCTATGATATTTTGTCAATTAAATGACTTATTCATTTATCACAAGGCACACTATGTTATATAGTGTAGACATATGATAACGCCAAAACACACAAAAAAACAATATTCAAGACGCCATATGCTGGGATATGCAATAACATTGCATAATATCCTAAACTTGATTTACAATTAATGAATACATCTAGCCTATTAGCGTTAGTAACACAAAGTTAATGACCCGTTTGTAGGAATTAGTATGGCGTAATATTGAACCAGATGCGGCACTAAGTAACGATACGTGAAACATAAGAGAGTTCACCGATTTAAGTACAAGAGTCTTAAGAGCAAAATGTACTTGTCGCTCGTGTGTACATCGTGTAAATGCGCTCCAAGATATTTCACAAACGCACAAAATCAGATTGGTGGTGAAAGATCCAATGACTGCATATCGATGAAAATTAGTAATAAATTCATATAGTCGCATCAAAACAAATCAGCATTAACAGAAGGGGACCCATGGAAAACGGATGATATCAGTTTGAAAGGTTCTTTTAAAATAGATTACATTCAACGCTATATACGCTAATCAACAGTATAATATGTCTGCTGTGATATAATTAGCTCATGTAGGCCCTTATTATGACTTCAAACATATAACGTTACTGTTGCTGATGAAAACACGCTTGTTATATCGGGGGAAACCGCTTCACGCTCGATATGCTACTCAACATTATCATATGCCTGTAGTGATATACTAGTCTGGCTCATGAAGGTCATGTTTCTATGCTGGTGTTGATGAAAATATGCAGTCATGCTTGTAATATCGCAGGGTTAAGCTTAAAAATAAAACAAGTGTTTTTCTGGTAACTTGAGGTATATATATTTATTGCCTCCTACTAATTATTCCGAATTAATTATCTATAACAATGAAACATTTGAATGGATGTGTCAGTCACCGTTGACAATGATGGAAATGATGCCGTGGTTACAATTAAAGCCTCTAGGTGGATGGTGTCAGTGAGGACATCGATTCAATGATATAGTTGTAGTGCTATATCGTGGCAGAGGCCATTCACTTGCTGCAAATACAGGATGACAGGTAGTTGTGTGGCACTTTCCCCTGACCGGCAAAAAGCCAGCATTTGCAGGCTCAGCTAAGCATCCAACACTCGATTGCAGTATATTTAAAAAAAGAAGTTTGGCAAAAGGTAATATCATAAGATAATATATATCATATGAATTGAACTAGACGTTGTGCCCAGTGGAGCATTGATCCAAATATTAATAAACAATTTACTGTTGGAACAATTTTTTGATGTACTGTAGCCCATAGAGTTGTAGCAGAGGAGTCGATTACAACATTTCTGAGAATGCCATTTAGGTCTAACGCTTTGTTAATTTAATGTATTGACCCAGATCAGACCCTCTTAGGTATAAGTAACACTACACTATGCCGAACATTACAATTCACCAATCTATTAAAACCGATATAAGTCATGCCATAATGTCGTTGAATAATTTTAAAAGGCGTTGTTGATGAACTTTTTATATCGTTTTTCTAGTAAACCAGGGCACACATAATCGTGTACGCCGTGCATCTTTTTTAAAGACAACTACGCAATAATGTTTCAAATTGATTAGAAAATATCGCTTACAGGTTACATAAGTTGACCTATGCATAAGTTCTTTCAGTGGAAGAAGAAAATTGATTTCACCACGCATTGAGAATTAAATTGCGTCTGTTGTGCAATTGTTGCATAAACAATGGCCCCCATTATACAGTAATGGAATGTCCTTATGCAAATGGAAATCGATTAATAAAGGTATTTTTTATAATGCGAATTTTCTTGCAAATCAGCACTTCCACCCAAAAATCTATCACCAAATCGTTCAACTCAAATACATCGCTCTCCGACTCTCTGGCATTCGCCATTGTTTACGATCAAAACTGCGGACCTGTCAGTGACGAGTTCATCGAGTGACGTCACGAGATGACGGGGAGAAAATTTTGCAAAATGGCGGCAGGTACCGAAAGAACGACTTTATATTTCAATTTACGTTATGTTCGGGTGACTTGTTCGAATATTAAAACATCAAAACCGATTAAATGCAACTTTATCTTTCATTATGTTGCATTAAAAAACATGGAAAATTGATGTCATAGGCATTTTGATAGGGCAGTGACCCGCATAACTCAGCGTTACATTAGCAAACAATTCCTCGCATTAAGTAAAAAGGACCGACTGTTGTATATATAATCAGTTGCAATGCTTATATGGCTATGTTCAATGTGTTGAATTTTACGATCAAGCAGAATGGTGGCATAGTTATGATATGTATGGTATGATATACCGTAGCGATCATTCATCATATCTCAGCTCAGCACGAATGCAATAAAGACGCAAGTACATGAACACCTATCACTTAAATAAGGATCTCATGCAATTTGAAGTGGAACTGACGGTATATCATCTTTAGTCTCAAATATATCATCTTTAGTGTCAGATAAAATTTAACGCCATCATCGACTTTGACGGTAACTGATAAAATGCATGGTAAATAGATGATTCATAAGTATGGAACCATCCGTGCGAGATGAAAAACTGTTAAAATAACCACGATTATTTACAAGTTTTGCTGTTGCTACGCAGTGTAATGATGCTAACGGATATGAAAGGGGTAATATGCAAAGTTAAACATATTCCTATTAAGTCAGCGACCTTGGATACACGATTTCGTTCATTGTTAATTATTCGAAACCGCGATACACTAAGTAGTCTTCTTATATGACACCTCATTAATTTGTTTTAGTTATTACGCATTCCTTGTCAGCTAAAGTGTATGCAGCAAACACACCTATTCCTAATAGCATATACTTGATAATTTCCAGTGAACAATCGATAAAATGCAACTAACATTTGTCATCTTTCAGTGTATGCATATAAAGAGGGCAAGTTAAGCATTAGGTGATGAGCAAATGCAACAATGGACAGGCTCGTACGTGGCTCGTACGAGGCAATGAAGTCGTTTACGACGTGGCCAACCACCAATCAGCTATTTCTTTTAGCTATATATCATGCCAGCTAACTAGATTAGACACATATGCGAAACACCTAACGTAGCGGATTGAAAGGCTTTGCTGTAAATGTATCGCAATTTATCACTACTAATGCAATAATATTTGCGAAAATAAGTCTTCGTTCGTACAACTTTAATATAATATAAAAACCAGATCCATAAAGCATTTGCATTGCAAAAGAAACACAGCGCATAATCCGACAGCTTAAACGAATTGCAGTAGATTCCTTTCCGCTCCTTGTCTAAGTATGAGTACGGGTCTAATTTGATGAAGACTTTCACCAACACAAAAGTATCCTCCTTGTCTGCCAACAAATGCATAACCCATCATTGGAAATTCACCAACCTACGACCAATTTATAACACACTGCAGCATTCGGACATTTGTGTTTATGTTATTGCAGTGAACAATTCCATAGCATCTACAACATCAATTGAAATTCTGGGAAGAGTAGCAACAGTATTGTAACGCACTTAATATGTTTCTCCATGGGTTAGGCATTAACCTTAAGACCGTTTTATATTTATTCAGCTATTGGCGTTTCTTTCACGGTGTTGACGTTTAACAGCAAGTTGCTAGGAAATATACTATTGCATACAAACTATAATCTATCTTAGATATTCAACATCAATGAATTTGTTTCTTTTTTGAGATTTTAATGTAAACCTGATTTGATATATCAAATATTACCAGTGCACTTAGCAAAAGCGATACCAGAACTATTTTGGTATGCAATACAATAATTTGTATTATTTATTTCGGGCTTGACCGACTGAATTAAACGATTCCGTTGCTAAGAATCACAATTGTATGTCGACAGGTGTTCAGAAGAGTGGCTATGAATATAGAAAATAGCCTAATGAGATATATTCAGTGCTTTGATGATGGACATACGCGAAATGTACTTCCTATATGATGCCGTGAACATGATTTTACATGCTTTGGAGTTGCTCTAATATGTCGTTCAATGTGAAACGCAACTCTTTCTTCCCTATCTATCCAAACAGCCTAAACAACAGTAGCAAAATGTGGTAAAATGTGGCGAATACTTAACAATTGTCAGCAGTTTTACAGATTCCAGTCAGTTGCAGATTATTTATCTAACATCATTCAAGCATAATTGAGTTAGGACTGTGTTGACAACAGCTTGCTAAGCGTCATAAAATGGGGCTACTATTACAATCAATGCTAACTTATTTGGAAAACCTACACTATAGACACAATAAAAACGGATACTTTATACCTGATAGACTTCATGCACATTACCAGCCCAATAAACATTGGTTTCAATTTCCGTTGACAAGAAAGTTTGATAAGGCAGGTATTCTTCATATGAACATCGATTTCGGAAACAGCGGCGGCTGTGTGCTAAACAATGCTGAATTACGAAATCATGTCTGGTACAATTCTGATTTATATTCTGACGCAGCAGCGGAATGATGATCCGGTGGTCCAAAGATAACACATCCTGGGGTTTTTGCAAAAAAAACACAATAGCTTTGGGTATGCAGCCACATGTGCGTTTTGTGGTGATTCATATGCGAATAGCTAGCATACCAACCAGTTTTTAATTGTGCAATGTGTCATATGATGTATAACTGCTCTTGTTAGCAGTGAATGCTATTTTATTGGTTGTCACATGTGTTTCAGATTACCAACATTTTCAGCCCGCCGTCAATGTTTCACGATAATGATGATCCCGCCCTTGTAAGATATATGCATCGCACTTACAGTGCTGATGGGCGAATATCAAAATGCACAGAACACCATGCCAATCGGTACCATGAGATACTATCCCAAGCGAAATGTTAAATGTAGATTTATATGCACCCCGACATAATAATTGTGCATATTTCCGGACGAGCAGCTTTATGTTACTTATTGTACTAGCATGGTTATGCTTTCAGCTCAGAGGTTACCACAATAACAATGCTGAAGAGTTAGCCATGTGGCCTTCTTTCGAAAACAATATTGTATTTGTCGCACATTTTCAACGAGAATAACTAATAAAATTGCGCTTTGACAAAAATGGCGCAGCAGCTTCCAGAAGACTAGGAAACCTGCTAATTTCGAATGCATGCACATATATGTCATATATATGCTATATGATACTTTTATCTTGGAAAGTCAATCAATTTTAATGTAATTTATTCCAAAGACCATGAGAGCAAAGCAGATGCCGTCATATTTGATTAATGAATATCATGGTGACATCGTATCATTGTATTGTGCAATAATAAGGACGATGTATGTATATTTTTATTAGCTTTATCCCGGAGTGGGGAAGTTTGAGATGAGGCCAATATCTCAAGTTGACGATTGCGGTCATTAAACAGTCACAACTAAGCAGCTATATATTTTTGACGTTTATCGCATTGTAAATGTCCATTGTTGCCAGAGGTACAGTGATATATTCCTGAGAAGTATGATGAAACGGCATATTTAAGGCAGCCTGACAAACACGTTGATTTATATCATTGAAACCCATGCCATATAACTCAACTAATTGAAAGTGAACAGGCATTAGAACCGATGATAGTTCCTGATCTAATGCTAACACTCATGCATTATATATTTCTGACAAGTATGATGCAACGGCATATTTAAGGCAGCCTGACAATTGCGTTAATTTGCATCGTTGAAACCCACGTCACATAACTCAACTGGTTAAAAAGTGAACAGGCATTCAAACCGATGATCGTTCCCGACCTAATGCTAACACTCATGCTTGCAGACGATTGATAAATAAAATGATAATTGATATTTGAAATGATCGACAACATCGTATCGTATCGTGTCTGTGGGTGTGTATTAATATAATTCTAACGACAGTTTTCAGTAATTTGTTGACGACTAAAAACAACCGCTATATGATGCTTGCTTGAAAAACCGGCCTTTCGAGGATATGTGCAAGATTGTCAATACATAATAATTGTAGTTATATATGACGTGGCTATACAACTTCCATGTAGGAGTTTTAATCCCCAAACTGTCATTTGAATAAAGCATTTTTAGAAATCCCCACATGCCCATAACGCTACCCAAAACATTTAGTATTTCGGTCGGATTATATTTCTCCTCGTGTTTTACATACTTAGGTGAATAAGCTCTAAAATTTGTCACAGAATTTAAAAACAATTCGTTTGTGGAATCTCATTGTAGTCGTATTTGTACAATGTTAAGCATATTAGTTATAGATATTTTTGGGGACTATTTTATTTGCTTATGAAACTATAATTGGCATCACCGTTTGAGTAGTACACATATCTGTCAGACCAAAAATTAAGAATGTCCCGCAAAAGATGGATTTTTAAAAATTAAGCCAATGTCACTTCGGGGGACAGCCTTGGGGGATATTTGTGTATATCAGTAATATATATGGTTTTGCGAATAGATTTACTAAACTTTTCATTGCAAGGAACAAATAAAAAGCAAGTATATATATATATATATATATATATATATATATATATATATATATATATATATATATATATATATATATATATATATATATATATATATATATATATATATATATATATATATATATATATATATATATATATATATATATATATATATATCTCATTTATATCATTTGCAGCACAGCTTGTTGGACCATTGCTTATACTCCTGACACTTGTCGAAGGATGTTTATTTCAGTAACCTCTTATATGTGTTGTGTGCATATACATCACAATGTGTCGTTGATCAATAATAGGCCAGTGAGAAATAAGCCAATCACATCGAAACGCTCCCGCACGTGATAAAAGGGCGAAATACTAGCCGTTTGGAAGTCGATCGTTAGCTTCCTTCACTGCATAATTTGTGCCCTATAATATGTGTCTACTACCTCTTCCAGAAGGTACCAGTGCCAAATTGCGTAATTTAAAGCGCTGCTATATGTGCAAACTTTCTCTTAGTTAAGTTGATTCATTTTATTTATAGTAAAATCAATGTATCAGGGCAAATACAATCAATATTATGAATTCAATTGAATGATGTTGTAGGCTATATGCTATATGCGGTATATGGTCATGCTAGTATGGCTGGATCTATTTAGCTGCCACTGATTGGTGGTCTACTGGGATATTTGTCTCCGCATTTCGTATTCATTGCAAGTCGGTCGAACAAAGTACAAACGGATAGCATGATTTATTGTTTGACTGCACCGAATAAGGTACTTTGGCATTTATTACCATCGGATAATGATAATACCGTGAGAAGGGCTGAAAGATCAAATTCACTCAAAATGTATCATTCACATATTTCTGTGAGGAATCATCAATTGTTATATCAAAACAAGCTCACAAACTGCCAAGGTCGTTCGTAGATTCGATTTGTACGATACAATTCACCTTGTGTTAATGTTGATCACGCGCGACTGATTGTTAGCATATAAGCTCCTATTGTGCAGGTTTGTATGGTGATGTTTAGCAACAATTGATGAATATATATGGTAATTTCTAGCCTTTTTTGGCCGCATAAGAAAATCAATTATTTTCGAAGTGAACAATATAGAATAGAAAGCTTTCCGTGCAGTTTATTTGCAATGAATGCATGGATGACGACTTGTTTCATATCAAATAGCAACGTTCCGCTTTAATTTAATTTTTTTGCAGACTTAATGAGCTTCAATGGGTGTGATTGTGGTGACATCGATTAAATTTGCACACTGTGATAATGAAAGTGTTGTTGCGTCAAGTTATTGTCACTCGTCCTTCACTACCAATCACCCCAGAAAGGGATATTTGATTTGAGGCGTTTGAAACTTGTTCTTCATACAATTATTTTGACTTCAACGTTTGCTTACAATCAGTCATATGCATATGTGACATGTGAACACCAATAACGATGTGCTTTATTTCCAATAACGTGGCTTCCACAATCGTCATGAACTGTTGAAAATATTCGCCGAGAAAGCATACCAGCATATGTTATGGTACGACAAGAACATTCGCGCAATCACGTTATGATTCGGTGGACGAACTCATGTTTCAGGTCAAATAAACTATACATTTTATTTCTATTATGATTGGCTGTTGTGTTTTGTGTGATTTATTAGTCACTCTGATCCAAACTATGTAGAACCAGCATGGCCTCAATCTATAGAAAATATCTCAGCTGCCACCGCTTTTTGAGTAACAGCAGGAAGAGAAACGAGCAGTAATTAGCACGAACTCAATCACCAGCGCACTGTCGTTGAACAATAATTGTGCAACAAATGTAACGAAAGCAATGCCTGCATGACCACTGCCTATATTTCATCTGAATCTCAAGCTTGGGAAATGCGTTACACGTCGCCTTATACAACACATCTGCTGCATTTCAAAGGATGGTAAATCCTAACGAGACATTATGCGTTATCTGAATCAATCGCTTAATTGCATCAAAATATCCGGTTATGTGGTTAGCGTCAATGCATTTACTAGCAATATGCACAGACATCACGGAACCAGCTGAGGGCAATGATGATCGTTTGAATGCACCCTCGAGCTGTTTATATTGTACATGAAGACCTCACCGTATGCAAGTAAATTATTGGCTGTGCAGTTTGAGAAAGTGAGGGGAACAACTGTCCACAGTAATAACGTATATGGCCCTTATCATCGATCACCCATTGGTTTCGGAGAAATAATTAATAATAATAATTAGACAAGCTTTGTGGTTGGCGCTAATATCGAATTGGTGAAAATGAATGTTTGGTCATCCTTTGCTGAATTAAGTATGATTACTATGCACAGCAGTATTTATATCGGTGCTTTAAAATAAAGGCTTGATATACAACGTAGACTTCGGTGTGATGCCACAAACATTAATATTTTATGCAACATTGAACTTTGAAGTCGTCCAACTGAGATACGCATGTTGCATATGGCATTAAATATTGTACAGAAAATTGGAAAATTGGAAGTAAAAAATACAATTTATCTACAAACAAAGACGATAACCATCGGCTCCTTGGTATGAAAGTTGACAAGTATTGTCCTAGATTTAACATATTACAAGCGCTGGCCACAGACGATTGGCTCTACACAGCTTTGATAAGGGAAAATAAACTTCCAGACCCAATTTTTGTACAGCGCATTTCAGACAAACGCATTGAGCATATCGCAGCTATGGGTAACAGCTAGCTAATTTTTGCTTCTTTCTTAGCATGCACATAAAATCATAACATTTTATGACCGACGAAAAGCAATGACGAAAATTTATTCTGGAGGGTATCCGTATCCGTTAATCTATTAGGAAAATAGTCGATTGATATAATTGCTGCGGCGTATATCAAACATCATAACCCTACTGGCTGTTCGTAGTTAGTCATTTAGCGGGTTGTGCATTAGTTATATTTGCACACGTTGGCGAATTCATCAGAAGTAAACTTTAGTGGCATCATAAATGTTTTTCGTTCGCAAGAGGCAAGCTTGAAATGTGCAGGATGAGGTATAATAATTACGATTGAAGTGTAGTGATACATTCGCACACAAAGACGCCAGTGTTTCAGCGCAAGTTGGTCCAACGTTATGTTTGTGTCATTAAAAGAGCAACAGAAGAGCTAAAATTACTGTAGACAGAGCTTCTACCAAATGTATGTCACCATGGATATCTACCCATTATCACTTTTACAATAGTCTTTGTGGTAGTCATTGTGGTCTAATTACAATCGATCTATCTCACCAAATACCACATGTGCCATGGTTAGCATAGATAAAATCTGAAAACACACTCCAGCCATATTATGGTATATTATTGCTTATGCAAACAGAGACTAATAAACAATTGATGGAGGGTTTCTGGGCAACGCTCATGATTTGAACTCGGCTGAGATCAAATGGAGCATTATATTAAATTGGGTCGCTGGAATGACATGAACGACGTACATAACACACTGGCAGTATTTTGGCCCTTACAGCAATTTATAATCGGTCGATTTTTCCTCGCTGAGTTCGGAACAAAATACTAACAACCCAACAAATATCGTCTTCATGGAATAAGGTGTTACTACTGAAAGCAATAAACATTCCAATGTATATGCCTGTGTGGATTGGATGCTAAAAAAACCCGGTCGCTGCAACATATCGGACTTATTCGTTATCTCCGTATTGGTATATCGTTAAGGCTCAAATAATAATATATATTGGGTCTTAATGCTCTTAAACCTTGACGGAAAGCTAATACAATGAGCCATCAGTCCACTTAGCTGAACTCAGACAAGTGATTCATCGACAACTGACGACGTGTACCATTCCCCAGATTAGTATGTAACATTAAATAATGCGGAAGATGGATCCTAAAATATGTTGATGTTCTTTGGTATAAGGGATCACATTCGGTATAATTGAAATCAATTGCATAAAGTGTTCTGGCTTGAAAGCTGTACTCAATACCAAGTTAAGCACTCCTTTTAAACGGATACATGGATGAAAGGGATTGATCGTTGTTTTAAAAAATACGCAACATTATGTTGAGGAATGATGTTAAAACGCTCGTTGCATATTATTAGCTCACCCCTGATTTGCTTATACACATAAAACAGCATCATTTGGCGAACGTTATGAAAAGAATGTGGGTAATATGGGTACCCATACTGTATTTTGCTTTACCAACGGGGATGAAGCGTGTCTCGTCCAAAGCACGATGCTGGCTGCATTATTCTAAACATTATTGCTATTCCTCTTGGCCTCTTTGAACAAATTAATTTCCCGAATGGCTCATTTTAACATTCTTGGAGGGAAAAAATTACCAGCTCAACAACTTGTTATAATACATATATCGCAATAAGCGCAATACCCGAGACATTCAAGGATAATAAGACATTATTTATGCCCATTTGACCTTGTATTTTACATAATTATGGCTTTAGCGTCCACTTGGCACCCGGTGAGCACCCAACAAGCGACACCGACACAGTGGCAAAAGGAAAAGCAACTAATGTAGACACTGCACATATGCCACCTGTGCCATAACACATACCAACAGTGACTAAAACAGTGTCTACTGCATCCACTGAATTAACTGCACGCCTATATATCTTGTACATAGCACGATATCTCTTTCTCGAAGTATTGGTTCTTGAGGCTGATCTCATTCAACCGATAGGAGTACCTTGGATATATATATATATATATATATATATATATATATATATATATATATATATATATATATATATATATATATATATATAGATATATATATATATATATATATATATATAGATATATATATATATATATATATATATATATAAACATATATATATATATCTCTATATCTATATATATATATATATAAAATATATATAAATTGTATAGATATATTTTATCTATTGCGGCTCTTTATTTTGTTGGCATACATATTACATATAAATATATATATATATTATATAGATATATATTATATATATATATATCTATATATATATATATATATATATATATATATATATATATATATATATATATATATATATATATATATATATATATATATATATATATATATATATATATATATATATATATATATATATATATATAGGGGCCATTAACCTACATGAGATATGGTGGCCCATGGATTACCAGTGGGAAAGTAGGTTGTTCACAATGTATGTGACTGCTATTAATTGATCAACAGTATCACTAGCAGCAGTTCATTGAAGCTTTGTGTTTGTGATAAGCTTAAAAATAGCATAGATCTACACACGGACCAGGGCATATTTCAGACCGATAATTTGTGTCGCAGATTTTATGAAAATTGATATGGCTCATCCTCACGTCATTACCATATGCGGAAAATGGGCCGACTGGGCTGGACCCTAGCCCGTTGCAGCTAATCACGAATAATCAAGAAACGTCTTAATTTTGAGCACTCACAATGACCAACCTTACTAGATCTGAAGTCATATCAGATGGACTGCATAGTGAATGTTTACCTTAAATATTTGTCGTGCAACAAATGATTTACGTTTATATGTGACCTGTACACGCGTTACAAAAGATTTCCATCAGTTTCGATTTTCGGGAATGGCAGTTATAGTATTGGCAAATCCGTGATATTAGTCCTAGCATGAAATCCTAATAATCCTGGTTATTTACTAGCAAATGGTTGCTTGTGTTGGTTTTGAAATCAATTCAAAGGAATTCGGTAAGTTGCCCTGTAGCAAATTAAAACTCTCGTTAATCGACAAATGGGTTTTGCCGATTGCCCGGTCACCTCAATTTACATCAAAATATTGTAGGATACCCATGTAATGTGGCATACTGTGACATCACAATAACATACTTCCTTGCTAGGCACCCATGTCACACACTTAAAGCTCGATTATAATGCATTATAGAGTATCCCTGTTGCATCGCAAATGATGTAATATGAAGAGGAGTTAATATAGAAAGCCACCTGGTTTAACGTTATTGTTTTACGACATAACAAGATACCACGTGATTGTTGACAATGCCAGATGTTGGTTCCGGAGAAGTAATTTGACTAAGTGCTACGGTGGCTTTTAAGCTGCGCCAGCGCGGGCACTAACGCAGATTGTCTCCAGGACCGAACGGTCATCCTAGTGCTTCCTGAAAGACACCGTAAATGTATGTACGAGAAAAGAGTATCAAATAACCTGCGCATTTGCCATACACTATATACTATTACGCATCATCTCTAAACAAAGAAACAATAATGCATTTATCAATTGCTAACAGTGACGTTCTGTTTGCTGAACCCGGTAAGATCGTCCCATTGACCTTATATTGCACGGTATGTCATTTTCGTCGAGATGCATTACGCGGATAGGTCTTTGCGAAGGCTTTCACGATGTATTTCGTACTCTGGCCCATATAAAAACCAATGTTAGCTCGTATTCCGTACAATTAGCACTGAGGCGTTAAACGTATTTGACGCTTATGTTTATAAACGACCATCAATTCCTTGGCATTTACTGCTAAGCGGGACTTATTGCACATAAATGGAGAAAAGCCTCATACCAGAATCCCCCCTGCTGAATGTGATTTGATTATCTCAATCCCTTAGTCAATAAGTCATGGTGTATGCTCACACTTGGACCAATTTACGACGTGGTTTATTCATGCAATATTATACGCGATAGTCATTTTCATCCGTATATCTATCAGCGCTATAAAGTGTTGTACCGAAGTTACTTAGCATGTAAATGCAGATTTTATGTTCCGTAGAAGCGTCCTGCAATTTGATTTAACCATTTGACAATTCATTGCAGCATTCATCCGTTAAGCGCCACGTGTCATGAACGAATAAATTGACCCCGGCTCAGGAGCTAAACATTACAGTCAGAGGTGTTCGAGCAGCCATTGCAGCCGTGTGCATTCATGTAACATGATTCCGGGAAGTCAAACCGTCGAGCTCATAAACAATTAATCCCCTCGCCCGTGACTCCGACTAGATATTGTTTTCAACGCCAGGCGCTTCTTGCGTTATGATTCCCATAAACGACATTGGTTCGCATAGAGCATTTGCACACCATCGTCACTACGACGGGACACCATACATTTGACCCTGTGTTGAGTAATTAGGCTATTGAAGAGGTCGGCCACTGGAATTTGTCTGCCTCCTGCATGTAATCTTGCACAAGACATCAGGCAGGTACATAGCTAAGCTAGGAAAGCTTTTGTGTATCATATAACCAAGTTACGTCGGTGTTATCCAGTCACACATATTGATTCAAAACTCTGCATGACAAACCATTCTAGGAGTATGTATCACGTGTTAACTGCATAACATATACAATTAGCGATGTGTTAATGATGCTGGCTGATAGCGTAAATAAGTAAGCATATCGGAATTATTTGTGATCTCTATTATTTATATATCAAGGCTATATAATATTGTGCCGACATAAGATAAAGAATAATATGTTACATTGAATTAGTGAAACGTGGGCGAATTAGTTTTGGCTATTGAGGATATCTGCAGCGGCTTCTTATCACACAAAAATGGCCAACAATGCATACATTAGCGGTTACTGTTCCCGTCATAAGTATATATAAGCCTTTGCGTAGGTGTGTTATTGTTTTTGCAATTGTCACATTTACCTGACGGGATATCAAATTGCTTTGGTCTGTTGCAACCCTAATATTTCGTATCCAATCTGTGAACCAATATTGATTTGCCGACCATATGTCGTTGCTGCTTGTTTAAACACCAATCAATTATTCGTTATTTCATATATATCTCAAACGACTGCATCATATTTTACATTTAAAAGGCCTTTCGTAGCACTTTGTTGTTTACTACGTCATTAATATGTACAATGCAGTGTCTGATATTATTGGGGTAAACCAACGGTTTCATCGATTGGCACAATGGGAGGTATCTTTTAATTTCAACAAAAGAAAAGTAGTCTGCAGTTGCCAGTTAACAGGTTTGATCATGAAAAGTTGTGTGCGCACGACTTAAAACTGACTTGCTCTGTATTACCACACAGCCGCGTTGAGATGTATGTGGCACCTTTCAGTTCCCGCACCGACAACACCACACGTCACTAAAGTTCCATGAGAGCTGGAGTAGTTGCCATCTAAACAACATAATCACATTCCAGATTGAGAATTTTGCCAATCTATCCCTTTCGGGATAGTGAAAATTCGATCGTGAATGCAACACAGGGATTAAAACTGCAACTGCAACAGATGTTGCATCTCAGGGTAGTGCATTCTCCGTGACAGGAGAGTGTAATGGCATTCACGAATAATTGATGGTCATGAATTTATATTTTTACTAAACAAACCACATCTTCACTCAGCGGGCGGCGAATGGAGGTGATTGAGGCTCCGGAACAGATACAGCCACTCTTAAATATGGAACGAGTGTCTAAACATAAGCAGTGATACTGAGTAATACACGAATGGACGCGTCTTACATGACGTATATAACTCGCTGTGGGCCTATGTTTCATTGCAATTTATACAGGGCTAAAATGCAGTTCATTATTGCCTGGAGTTAGGTAAGGTCATTAGAATGTTATAACGTATATCTTGGTGCCCGTAATATATTTGACTCATTTACGTGGTTAATGACAGGCCATTATTTGAAAATTTGAATGCTTCATAAATGAATACCCGCCCTTGTTTTTTTATGTACTGGAAGACTAGATCGTGTCCTAAATTTGCCAAGGGCGAAAGACAATAGAAAATTAATTTACATATGAGGAAGGGATTCTCGAAGGAAGCGTGGTCAATATACGCGATACGTGGGCTCTGTAGCGCATATAAATCTGTCGGTCTGGTCGCCAAATATATTTCCAGAAGTATGTCTGTAAAATAAACACTCATGCAACCCATATGTGCGGTTACTGTTGCGTGTGGGAGTTGAGAGAAATGACTGCGACTTAGCGGTGTGATAGCGTGTGCATAATCTTGTAATGCTATCAAAGCTGGCAAAGTGTTTTTGAACCTAGTCTATGATTGGAATGTGATCTTGCGTTGCGGCTAGATAACTGATATAATCAAAACTGGCCAGGTGTATACCACATTCTATGAAACCAATTCAATTTATTCAGTATCAAATGACATTTCAAAAATGAGCATTTGGTGCATGCCAGCAGTTGAGTTGATACTTTTCATTGGATTACAGTAAGTCTACAGGCTGGAATACGATCAGAGGTTAATGGTATCAACTTCTACCTAAGCAAATGCGCTCTTCTAAACTGTCCTTAGTTAATAACACCCCATTAGCCCAAATCATAATTACTATGGGTGTTAAATGTCTTGAACCTCTCGTTCAGTTTGTGGTACTATCGAATTCTGACCATGACGTTGTCGGTTATGTACAATGTGATTATATCACTCCAATGATGAGTCTCGGCTGTGTGACAGGCAGAGTGTTACATACAATGCGCGATACCACGCGCCATGTTTACAGTTCATTAATGATACAAGTTACCTCCAAGACAATGCGCTGCGGAGGTCCGCACGACATCCCAGTCGTTGCGGCGAAACCTAAAATTTTATCAAACCCGTAAATATACCTAGATGGGCGGGTCACAGGATTGTACTCTCTTGTGTATCCGGTAGGGGCACTCCGCACTATACACAACTGCCAATTCTAGCAATCGCTTCTCTTCACATTCGCATTAGTTGAATATAAGTAGGGTTTTGCGCACAACGCGAAGATGTAATAAGCATGATGTACACCATAATCTATCGGATGAGAAAATATTGCCTCTTCACAAGATCTTACATTATCGTTGTACATAGGGATAATTAACGTCCTCACATAATTCGAGCTGCGAAACTTACTTACAAACTTACAAACAAGACATGTCTGCAAATGCTGTCTATTTACTTATCATCAAAATGGTAACAAATAACATTGAACCTGTATATATATATATATATATATATATATATATATATATATATATATATATATATATATATATATAGTATATATATATATATATATATATATATATATATATATATATATATATATATATATATGAGCATGAAAACATGTATATATATTATATTATAAATGTATATATATATGCGTGAGCATAAAACATGTACCTTGTTTAAACGCGGCATATGTGCAACTGTCATCGTGAGCTATAACAAATCTTTCTGTGAATCGTTGAAGGCGTTTTCGCCAACTATCAACTGGCCAATAGACAACGTTTGCTTTAATCAACATACCGCTGTTGGCACGAGCAACAAGAAAACGTGATTCCGCTGTGTTGATCAACATGTTTTGTCCGGAAAGCGGGAAGTAAATATGACACTTCAGGAGTATATTAGCGCATGCACCTGCGGTCACATCACACCGAAACTTGTTGAGCGCACCAAAGTTGCCGCTTGTATCAATTCATTGAGATGAGTGTTTTTGAGTTATCAATTAAGTAAAAGTTGACATAACCAAAATTATCGAACTTCGTGATTTAGAGAACGGACAACCTCTTACACAGTAGTGACCCAGGTCAGTTTTGTGAGCAGCGCATGGAGCCGTACTGAGACAAAGACTGTTCGCTCGTCCACAGGGGGTGATTACGTACGTACAGGGGGACGTCTTTACAGCTTGTGCTGTGATAACTGTCACCACGCAAGTCGTCGCATGATAAACCTTAACTAAACATTCCCGAAACAGCTTTATTATGTAAACGTACGGACTTGTTTCAGACAAAGATTATCGTTGCCTCGAAATATAAAATGCTACATTCATGTAGGGTTATTCTGTAACCTCGGATGTAGTTGTATGTATGATATGCTCTTTGGTAATAAAGCGGAGTGCTATTGACTAAGGGTGTTTACAATTGAATGCTGTACAATGCATCATTGAGAGGGACGGCGTGTAGGTGAAAGGTTGAAATTCAAACTATCGTAGAAATTCAAACTATTCTGTAGAGGAACACAGGACTTGGAAACTGTCTTGTTTACTAGCCACAATGCAAGGTTGTGTGATATTGTTCATCGAAAGCGCGCGAATGCTCGTTTTGGTTGAAGGAGGAAATTGGCAACCAAACGAACCTTTCTCACTTCCGGTTCAAGCCCATGCCTTGATCACACTGGTGGCGGCCGGTGGAATTGACCGCAATGTATTTGATGTGCAACAGAATGGTGATATCTTACGAGGCTTCAGGTCAATAACTTAACACTGATGGCGTAGTAGTGGGATTTGTTGCCTTGCACACAATATTTCTTCACCAGTTGCACGTCAAAATAGCTTATTCGGTATTTGATTAATACATGGTTTCGATTATTTGAGATAAACGTTCACTCGGGTCAGGACGAGCTTTCCAGGTGAAACATACAGATATCGCAAATATATGAACTCAATTTTATTTAGAAAAACTGAAACAGCAAATATAACGATTTTTAAGAGAAGGCTGGATGCTTTGTTCTCAAGACAAGCATAGGGATACAAGAGCGTCACTCAAATGGTTATTTGCAAACAGGGAAGTTCATTTGAAGGTCTACGTTATAACTTATTTATCCGCTTGGTAATTGGGTTATTATTAAACACATGGATGGTATTCGAAACGATGGTACAAGCAAGATCTGATTCGTGATGCATGATCACTGAGCACACTATAGAATTGACTGTTTGTCAGAGACGTCTTATTGATAAACATTATACACGAGCGTCATGCGTTATTTGCCTTCATATGCATTCTGTGCTGTTGCCATGTGTCAAATAAAAGATGATATACTTTTGTAACCGTCTATATATTCGATGTCTTGTCTCAGTAGACTTATAAGTGAAACGAATCTGATATCTAAGAATAAATAAAATGGATTAGGTTATTCTAGGCACTCAACCTGCACCTGATCAGACAAATACATTCGATTCATCGTAAACTGTCCTTCACACATCGCCCTTGGGCTCCTTTACCAGCCAGCCTTGTTCATGTCGTAAACTACGACAGAAATTACTTTACAACAGTAAAGTGTTATCTTTCGATAACCGATCGCTTGCACTGCGCTCATGAACTCGAACTATCTAGTCATGGACCCACGATATTGCAAAATAACCAGCGGCGCCACGTAATCCGCGGACAAAATTTGACCGCGAATGACCCTGAGGTATGAGGGAAGAAGGGTTCCCGCGCCGACTTCAAAAGTTCCATCAAATTGTGGTTACACGCCTCTCCCGTGGTGGTAGCCACTTTATATTTTCGCCGCTCTTTCGATCCCAAGACAACTGATAGGAAGTGGTAAGAGGCTAGCGGGCTCTATAGGTGACTAATATATAGTTGCTTGCTGTAGGGGCCTATTTTTAATGTAACAAGCTCATTGGATAATCATTTAGTTTAAACGATAGTACAAATACGCCGACGGCAGTAAGTGGGAAGGGGCTGGGTAAGCGAGGGGAGGGTAGATTACACGGCGGTTAGTCAGAAGAATGCTGCTGGGTAATATATGTCTTGCCAGTATTGAGGTATAAGCGTGGTAAACACAAGTGCTTGGTACAAGACGCAAAGCTTCTAAGTGCCGAGTAGCTCGATCTCTATACACCTAGCGACTCGGCCATCGAAGCTTGACAGCCGGAAACCGGGCGAATTCGAAGACGCAGGGCCTCTAGCGCACTTTAAACTGTCTGAGCCCAACGATTTATGATGCGACATGGCGAACATTCAGCTGTTACGTCCTGGAGGAGTCAATTGATAATCCCAACACTGCGAATGCATTTGCTTTCCTGATGACAGAGGACCGTATAGTCAGCAGCAGCATAGCTTTAGTATCACGGGTGGTATAAGAAATGGCAGTTTCCGGCCACTTCGTAAATATGACCACAAATAATCAAACAACGCTTATTCACGCACATTCGCTTGTCGCATTTGCATTCATAAGTGAGTCTATGCACCATTCCAAGGGGATAATTCAATAAACCAACATTTGTGTTCAACACAGTTATTGCTCTTAGTTGAACCACTGGGCAGGGCAATACATATGATTAATCATGATCAAAATGGCAGCAGTCTACGCGGAAGGGGATGACTTTGCAATCTATTTCGGAAGGTAGCGCGGCTTTATTAGATATATTCTCTACTTTAGGAAGGGCACCGATGTGTCGCATATTCGTTTGCACAACGGTATAATCAAACTTCAATTCAAGTTACCGTGTTAGATGCAGTTAATTACGTACTCTCAATCTTGTACCGAAGCGCGGCCGTATAATAAATTTGCATGAAGTATCACACAGCACAATGAAAACAAATGTGGTAAAATCAAAACCGGTCGTCTGTACATTCAATTATAATTCCTTTTGTTATTGAAAAGTGAGACGATCTCAAATGATGAATCAACTATGATTGTTAAGCGGTTCACAGTTTCGACTGAAAGCAGATAAGAATTTAACCATGGCAACGTTGCTTGGTAACTACGTTTGTAGCATGGGAGGAACTTATTGCAGTGCACCCTCAAATTGTCACAACATCATTCGTCTTGCAGAAGCAAATTTCGTTTGATATTCCGAGACGCAATCTGAATATATTATATAGAGCTAAACAAATCCACAGGATGACATGAGAAATATATCATTTTAACTCATTGCCATTCACTCAAGCAATAATTAGAACTAGATTACTTATGAAAAACAAACCTCATCCATGACCGACAAGACAAGAGAAGGTGTTGGAGTTGCGCTGATTTGTGACATTGAGTCTGGTGTAAAAGGGTACCCTAACCCTAGCGTCTGTAAATCCCTCTGTTGTTCCTTATTCTGTCATTGATATTAATTTAGCACATTACCTCAGTTATTGTTTATTAATTACATTATATATATGTGTGTCAATTTGGTAAGGAATGAACCAAGCGCATTGTTTTCTTATTTGCCAGTCTATGCTGATATTTATGGAGATAATCTAATAAACAACTATTCATGTCAAACATAGTTAATGCGCTTAGCGTAACCGCTGGACAGGGTGATAAATACAATTGGACATGACAGGAATGACAACAGTCTCTGCGGACGGAAGTCATTCGCCTCCCATTAATAAAGTCCTTGCTGCTTCAGCAAATCAACCCTCTCCTTTTTAAAACGTTAACAAGTGCCACGCATATTCTTTTATACCACTATTGTGACGAAAAGGGTCTCGTTGGTACTCAAGTGTACCCGTCATAACGTAGATGTTGCTTAGTGAATGTAGTTTCGCTTTCTAAATTCCGGTTATGTTGGTTGCTCATTTGGATGTCTGTGAACAGTCCGAAGCTAGACCAGGTCACACCGGTTTGGTTTCTCCTTTCACAGATTATCAAATAGTGCAGCCTGTTTTGCCTGTGTCTTTTATTTGCAATTGCATGTTTTTATATCATTATGTATTTCACCATAAGTTCTGTAACTTTTACCTGACAGCTTCAGGATTGTATTTGAATATTGACGTTGTGAAAAATAGTGCGGATCGCCTCCTTTATTTAGTTTTCGCGCCAGTTCCATTTTAGTCTCGGACCGTAGAAGACGTGTCTGATTAGTGTCGTGAAAGTTGGACTGATTGTTTCGTCCCTAGAAAGATGAGCCTGTGTTGTTGTTAGGTGGTGAAAACAACCCCCAACACGGGCAATATTTGTCAGTGATTTATATAACTTTTACATGTGATATTAACTATAGTTGCATGTAGTTGTGATTCAGTCCCAACGGTAAGCTCCTAGGAATTAAAGTGTGAGGGACTATTTTGGGTACTGTGATCATTTGCATGTGTTGCGCTGGGTTGGAGGCGAATAGCTTCCCCTGGCTTTGGTATTTGTTCCCCTCAGTACTTGTTATTACTGTGCCGGGTGGGAGGCGAACAGCAACCACCATTATTGGTATCCATGACCATATCATCTTGTATGTGTTTAACGTGAGAGCATTGGCGCTGCTCTTAATTATATCAATATACTTTACCAATATAAAGGTTTCATTTTTTGTATATATTCTTCCTCAAACCTGTAGTTAGTTCTTCTTCTGGCTGACTTGGTAATCATAACGGTCCACCCCTTGGGGTGTTACACTATCAAACATGAATTCTAGTTATCTGGTTAGATGCAGTAAATTTGAACGTCCAAGATGCATGAACTATTAGCCACATGGCTATCGTCTGTGATACCTTTTGGCTATAGAGGCAAATATGCTTTTCAATGGAATATCGTATGTCGACGCATGCTCATTATTTACGTGGAAGCTTTATTACATAGTTTGGTCAATCGAGACGTGGTCTAATGATGAATCAAATAAAATTATGAAGTGGTTGACGAGCTCACAGGTTCGACGGCTATTAAATGATGAGATGCCCGTAAGTAACCCGTCAGTTCTAGCTAAGGTCAGCTAAACGTATCAAGAGCTTCACCCACTACAAAAAAAAATATGTATTCAGAATCGAGAAGAAGACAAGTGATTATCTAGTGGTGTATTTGACTGTATTTAATATACTTCCATTTAGAAAAAACTCAATTTATTATTATCGTCACTTATTGGTAGGGATAACAATGCATAATTACCTTTTTTATGATCGACGCAAATTAATAGACGTTTAACCATAATATCGTGACTAGTAAATCTACTTTGATAGCATGGATAGCAAGTCTTGCAGTGCATGATACCCTCAAATGCTCACAGCATCATTCGTGGTGCAGAAACATATTTGACTTGATATCCCATGACACTATATATATCTCATACAGGGCTAGAAGCATCCACATAATGTATGTGAAAAATATCAACTTCAAATTTCAACTTATTGATAGTCACCGAGTGAGATTAGTTCATTAGATCTGTAACCTCAGTAGTGATTTACTAAGTGGATTGCACTGAAAAGATATGTGAGGCGGCTTAGTCACTTGCGTTGATATGGTTTATTATCAATTATCGCAGTCAAATCATGCCTAGATTATTCATAAGAAAAATCCCATATCCAGTCGATATATGCATATATATATACAAATGCATGTTTGCAATCATCAAACACTACCAAAGACGCAAAATAGCAATCGGTTATAGACAGAATATCGTAAGGCAACCTTTCTCCATTCGTTATTGTCTGTTTCCGCTTTAGTTAATGCCTTTTTATTTACATTAACATTGTAACATTCCAAATAGCATCTACATATTAAACTAAGACAACCCGTCCATTTCAAACCAAATATATAAATGCTGCCCCGCAAAGCTGATACAATGCAATCGGCTCCCAGCTGACAAAGCACTTTTTATTTTCCAAAGATTATTAAATTGATTTTGTTTTGATGATGTTCGATTCCTCCGAATCTTAACTCAGATACAAACAATCTGATGTCGATTAATTATCGTGGTCAGCAGTGAAATGTTTCCCCTGTCGTAGCAGCATAACATGTAATCAGCCTAAAGTTTTGAAAATATACAGCAATACTTAGAGGGCTGTAAACTGATTCACGAGATGACTATCAAATGGGGTTCATTATGGCTAGCACTGTCTGGTCGGGCCTGATATATGAGATATGATCTCGCTTGCGCTTCTGTTCTATGCAGTCGTTCGTTTGAAATCATACATTGTGCGCCCTAGAATAGTGATCATGTCGACTGTTGTGGTGAAGCTCATCGAAATCAGGTTGTGTAATATTTCTCATATACCTGGGTGCACTAAATCAAACGCATTGAAAGGTCATTTAAACACCGTAATAATAGACTCATAAATGCATCATGGGAACTGCCATTTCGGAGAACTGTAGGGTAATTCGACGAAGGCACCGCGCTTCTTTTTCCATGTCACATTATCGGTATGTTTGTGAGCATATACAACCTACTGCAAAAGCATTTATAGTACTCTTGCTGCAGAACATGCTCCTTGTCACATGCATAAAGCCATAGCTCTTCCAGGTAGGTAGTTGCAGTATCTTACACGACAAGGTGTCAGTGACGATTTGACTGTTTCCATTAAAGAGCATCGTTCAAACGTTAATACAAGAGAGTGGGTAAGAAGGCCTGAGGGTTATGGGAAGCAAAGGCAAGGGAAACTGATCAATGTCAGCTGGCCGGAGTTATGGGGGCACCACTATCCGCCAGACATGAAACTTTTAGATTTCCAGGTTAGGAAATAAGGGGAAACGAGCTAACAGGCTAAGTGATAAATACCTGAATATTCGGAAGAGCCATACATTACAAAAGAATATTACATAATATTAGACCATTCAAGAGGGTACCATACTTGGGAGGCTTCCAGCCTTTCCTCTTTGTGATGTTGAATTATCCATGACAAAAACCCTCAAGTGTCTGTGCAGATTTATGGTATCAGTCTTAATCCATTTTACTGAGAGAAAAAAAATAACAGTTATGTATAATTAAAAGAGCAGTCTATTCCGTTTAATGAATCTGAATGTTACAACAGGAGATAAATGCATACTTCATAATGTAATGCGGCTAAGCTGTTAATTGTGATACCTGAGGGAACACACTGGTTTAAAGCCGTGGTTCCACCTACAATCATCAACTTCATCAGAGTCCGCGTTTTAACATTTACAGTTAATATGGTCATTTTGTGTAGCATACACACTTAAATTTTCCTGATTCGCCAAAAATCAGGCACCGTGAACACCGATTTGAACTGCAAACCTACTTATACGCTAAACTATTAACTGTACAACTCGTACCGCCCAAAGCACTTGTTGAACAACTGTCGCTACTGTCCGCACATAGACCGCAGCGGAGCAATTAAGCTTGCAAACTCAGAGAAAATTCAAACGTATGATACACATATCATGCAAATTAAATAATTTCATATACTGCTTAACATGCATTTTCTGTCAAAAACCATATCTTGGACAAATATATTGCTGACCAATAGACCGGCTCCCAGATGTTGCCAAATATAGAAACATTATCGGGCAGCACTACAATCCACCACAACATGAGTGAACCAACAACATGAAGGTACATATATGAGCCATCTGCATCGGCCGCCGCAAGGTTAAACCTCAGGAGAATATCTGAACACGGGTTGTATGGGACTGGATTCAACAACCCAGAAGTCAGGTTCCATTTGGCCTGAATATTCCTTACTGAAAGTTTTAAATACAAATTGCCTATATCTATACCCCGAAGATATGTCACCACTCTAAAACATCTTAATGCCGTTTTCGTTTTGGATGACACAGGCTGTCACTGTGCGCACGCGTAGACAAGGTTCACACCAAGCGCGCTATTGCTTTCCGATTTTTTTTTACATGTGCCATGTTGTCAATGATTCCTATTTCACAGCACCTATCATACAGGGGAGATATGAATTCAACGATTGCCTTGATATTTAAAAAAAAAATTCCTCGGTACCATAAACCACCGGGCAAGTGTACTGAAACCGCATAATGTGACGTCACAATTTCCACGACGGATGTTGCCCATGAATGGAAGTGCAATTCGCAATATTTAAGTGACGATTGCTAAATAATCACAAGACATTGATCACGAGATATTCTGTCCACGGCTGTCTAAAAAGGCACACAGTTTGCCCCGACATTTGCAAAAAAGTTAACTAGATACTCAATAATGACAATGTTTTAGGGATGCCACCCACCAAAACCTCTTATACCTGAATCAAATGGGCGATAATGACGACCGAAAAACACTTCATATTGACCCCATAACTGTCCTAGACACTGGAGAAACACATCTCTCGAGAAAACCCATTAATATGGTCAGCCGACTGCCTCGCACATAAAAGGATTAACTCAGTCAATATTATATAGTCTAAGCTTATCACATGAAATGCCTATGAATGCATTGCAGTAAAAAAATAACAGTATCATGAATAGGAGATTGAAGGTCGTATTCATAAAGTATCTTTATTCTGCCATGCATAAACAAAATGAACAATCAAAGCGCAAATATCCTACACCGAAACAAAGGCAAGCTTAAGATCTGATATATCCCATGGAATGCATATTTGTAGTAAGCAATAAACAGACTTCAACGTGACTTTATATCGGTATATTCATATCCTGCCTTCTTTTGACTTTGAGTGCCAACAATGCCGATGGTTATTTTTATGATGGGTCCCAGCTTTATGGCATCGTAGAACTTATGCCAAATGAAAACTTACCATTGCATTAATCACGAAGCATTGCAAATGTGCTGTTAAGGTCGTTTCAAAGAAACTGACCCCTGTTTTGTCATCAGCAGTGGATGCTTTTTCAGGGGGAGTTTAGGATATAATAACATTTAAATATTCAATGATGATGGGTATTACAGGCGTTGCAGAGCTTATTTACTTTATTCACATTCTACATTAGGATACGGTACCCTTATTAAATGATGATCTGTTGTTTTGTTACCTATTAACGGGCAAAATTAAAAAGATTCCGCGATTAGGATACATAATATGTCGCAAGGATAGCTAGAGTTTAGTAGCAAATCTCCACTGCACCCTGTTGCAGTAAGCTTAATTATTTTTACTGAAACGGATGTAGATAATACTGGAACAGGTGGGAGCATGTCTAGACTCCAGATACCTACTATGTCATGGCCTTCTCACAAAAGGAATCTTTAATTAGCTGTCTCAAAATAAGTCCAAAAAGCGTTATGCTTCAGCACGCTAGAATTACATGGACAGAATCCGTATCACCAGATCCCCAGAGCGATAACGCAGGAAATCATCTGAAACACGAGTTGATGAATGCATCACGGCGTGTTATAGCTTAAATATAGAGAAAAGCTCATATTACCATTCGAGCAGTGTCGAAACATGTTAATGGATGACTTATAGACAAGACAAGACAACATGTACGCGCGACGTTCAGGGCCTTCTTCACCTGAGAGTGAAAAACATTGCAAAGCATGAATGCGTTATGACTTCAAAATCTGACCAATTTGTTTTATATCTCATTGTACATAGACTATATAAAGCCTTGCTGCTTCAGCAAATCAACCCTCTCCTTTTTAAAAAACGTTAACAAGTGCCACGCATATTCTTTTATACCACTATTGTGACGAAAAGGGTCTCGTTGGTACTCAAGTGTACCCGTCATAACGTAGATGTTGCTTAGTGAATGTAGTTTCGCTTTCTAAATTCCGGTTATGTTGGTTGCTCATTTGGATGTCTGTGAATCCGAAGCTAGACCGGGTCACACCGGTTTGGTTTCTCCTTTCACAGATTATCAAATAGTGCAGCCTGTTTTGCCTGTGTCTTTTATTTGCAATTGCATGTTTTTATATCATTATGTATTTCACCATAAGTTCTGTAACTTTTACCTGATAGCTTCAGGATTGTATTTGAATATTGACGTTGTGAAAAAAAAGTAGTGCGGATCGCCTCCTTTATTTAGTTTTCGCGCCAGTTCCATTTTAGTCTCGGACCGTAGAAGACGTGTCTGATTAGTGTCGTGAAAGTTGGACTGATTGTTTCGTCCCTAGAAAGATGAGCCTGTGTTGTGTTAGGTGGTGAAAACAACCCCCAACACGGGCAATATTTGTCAGTGATTAATATAACTTTTACATGTGATATTAACTATAGTTGCATGTAGTTGTGATTCAGTCCCAACGGTAAGCTCCTAGGAATTAAAGTGTGAGGGACTATTTTGGGTACTGTGATCATTTGCATGTGTTGCGCTGGGTTGGAGGCGAATAGCTTCCCCTGGCTTTGGTATTTGTTCCCCTCAGTACTTGTTATTACTGTGCCGGGTGGGAGGCGAACAGCAACCACCATTATTGGTATCCATGACCATATCATCTTGTATGTGTTTAACGTGAGAGCATTGGCGCTGCTCTAAATTATGTCAATATACTTTACCAATATAAAGGTTTCATTTTTTGTATATATTCTTCCTCAAACCTGTAGTTAGTTCTTCTTCTGGCTGACTTGGTAATCATAACGGTCCACCCCTTGGGGTGTTACACTATCAAACATGAATTCTAGTTATCTGGTTAGATGCAGTTAATTTGAACGTCCAAGATGCATGAACTATTAGCAACATGACTATCGTCTGTGATACCTTTTGGCTATAGAGGCAAATATGCTTTTCAATGGAATATCGTATGTCGACGCATGCTCATTATTTACGTGGAAGGTTTATTACATAGTTTGGTCAATCGAGACGTGGTCTAATGATGAATCAAATAAAATTATGAAGTGGTTGACGAGCTCACAGGTTCGACGGCTATTAAATGATGAGATGCCCGTAAGTAACCCGTCAGTTCTAGCTAAGGTCAGCTAAACGTATCAAGAGCTTCACCCACTACAAAAAAAAAATATGTATTCAGAATCGAGAAGAAGACCACTGATTATCTAGTGGTGTATTGGACTGTATTTAATATACTTCCATTTCGAAAAAAACTCAATTTATTATTATCGTCACTTATTGGTAGGGATAACAATGCATAATTACCTTTTTTATGATCGACGCAAATTGTTAGACGCTTAACCATAATATCGTGACTAGTAAATCTACTTCAATAGCATGGATAGCAAGTATTGCAGTGCATGATACCCTCAAATGCTCACAGCATCATTCGTGGTGCAGAAACATATTTGACTTGATATCCCATGACACTATATATATCTCATACAGGGCTAGAAGCATCCACATAATGTATGTGAAAAATATCAACTTCAAATTTCAACTTATTGATAGTCACCGAGTGAGATTAGTTCATTAGATCTGTAACCTCAGTAGTGATTTACTAAGTGGATTGCACTGCAAAAGATATGTGAGGCGGCTTAGTCACTTGCGTTGATATGGTTTATTATCAATTATCGCAGTCAAATCATGCCTAGATTATTCATAATAAACAAATATCCAGTCGATATATGTATATATATAAAATCAATCAAAACACTACCAAAGACGCAAAATAGCCAATCGGTTATAGACAGAATATCGTAAGGCAAACTTTCTCCATTCGTTATTGTCTGTTTCCGCTTTAGTTAATGCCTTTTTATTTACATTAACATTGTTAAATTCCAAATAGCATATACATATTAAACTAAGACAACCCGTCCATTTCAAACCAAATATATAAATGCTGCACCGCAAAGCTGATACAATGCAATCGGCTCCCAGCTGACAAAGAACTTTTTATTTTCCAAAGATTATTAAATTGATTTTGTTTTGATGATGTTCGATTTCTCCGAATCTTAACTCAGATACAAACAATCTGATGTCGATTAATTATCGTGGTCAGCAGTGGAATGTTTTCCCTGTCGTAGCAGCATAACATGTAATCAGCCTAAAGTTTTGAAAATATACAGCAATACTTAGAGGGCTGTAAACTGATTCACGAGATGACTATCAAATGGGGTTCATTATGGCTAGCACTGTCTGGTCGGGCCTGATATATGAGATATGATCTCGCTTGCTCTTCTGTTCTATGCAGTCGTTCGTTTGAAATCATACATTGTGCGCCCTACAATAGTGATCATGTCGACTGTTGTGGTGAAGCCCATCGAAATCAGGTTGTGTAATATTTCTCATATACCTGGGTGCACTAAATCAAACGCATTGAAAGGTCATTTAAACACCGTAATAATAGACTCATAAATGCATCATGGGAACTGCCATTTCGGAGAAACTGTAGGGTAATTCGACGAAGGCACCGCGCTTCTTTTTCCATGTCACATTATCGGTATGTTTGTGAGCATATACAACCTACTGCAAAAGCATTTATAGTACTCTTGCTGCAGAACATGCTCCTTGTCACATGCATAAAGCCATAGCTCTTCCAGGTAGGTAGTTGCAGTATCTTACACGACAAGGTGTCAGTGACGATTTGACTGTTTCCATTAAAGAGCATCGTTCAAACGTTAATACAAGAGAGTGGGTAAGAAGGCCTGAGGGTTATGGGAAGCAAAGGCAAGGGAAACTGATCAATGTCAGCTGGCCGGAGTTATGGGGGCACCACTATCCGCCAGACATGAAACTTTTAGATTTCCAGGTTAGGAAATAAGGGGAAACGAGCTAACAGGCTAAGTGATAAATACCTGAATATTCGGAAGAGCCATACATTACAAAAGAATATTACATAATATTAGGCCATTCAAGAGGGTACCATACTTGGGAGGCTTCCAGCCTTTCCTCTTTGTGATGTTGAATTATCCATGACAAAAACCCTCAAGTGTCTGTGCAGATTTATGGTATCAGTCTTAATCCATTTTACTGAGAGAAAAAAAATAACAGTTATGTATAGTTAAAAGAGCAGTCTATTCCGTTTAATGAATCTGAATGTTACAACAGGAGATAAATGCATACTTCATAATGTAATGTGGCTAAGCTGTTAATTGTGATACCTGAGGGAACACACTGGTTTTAAGCCGTGGTTCCACCTACAATCATCAACTTCATCAGAGTCCGCGTTTTAACATTTACAGTTAATATGGTCATTTTGTGTAGCATACACACTTAAATTTTCCTGATTCGCCAAAAATCAGGCACCGTGAACACCGATTTGAACTGCAAACCTACTTATACGCTAAACTATTAACTGTACAACTCGTACCGCCCAAAGCACTTGTTGAACAACTGTCGCTACTGTCCGCACATAGACCGCAGCGGAGCAATTAAGCTTGCAAACTCAGAGAAAATTCAAACGTATGATACACATATCATGCAAATTAAATAATTTCATATACTGCTTAACATGCATTTTCTGTCAAAAACCATATCTTGGACAAATATATTGCTGACCAATAGACCGGCCCCCAGATGTTGCCAAATATAGAAACATTATCGGGCAGCACTACAATCCACCACAACATGAGGGAACCAACAACATGAAGGTACACATATGAGCCATCTGCATCGGCCGTCCGCAAGGTTAAACCTCAGAAGAATATCTGAACACGGGTTGTATGGGACTGGATTCAACAACCCAGAAGTCAGGTTCCATTTGGCCTGAATATTCCTTACTGAAAGTTTTAAATACAAATTGCCTATATCTATACCCCGAAGATATGTCACCACTCTAAAACATCTTAATGCCGTTTTCGTTTTGGATGACACAGGCTGTCACTGTGCGCACGCGTAGACAAGGTTCACACCAAGCGCGCTATTGCTTTCCGATTTTTTTTACATGTGCCATGTTGTCAATGATTCCTATTTCACAGCACCTATCATACAGGGGAGATATGAATTCAACGATTGCCTTGATATTTAAAAAAAAATTCCTCGGTACCATAAACCACCGGGCAAGTGTAACTGAAACCGCATAATGTGACGTCACAATTTCCACGACGGATGTTGCCCATGAATGGAAGTGCAATTCGCAATATTTAAGTGACGATTGCTAAATAATCACAAGACATTGATCACGAGATATTCTGTCCACGGCTGTCTAAAAAGGCACACAGTTTGCCCCGACATTTGCAAAAAAGTTAACTAGATACTCAATAATGACAATGTTTTAGGGATGCCACCCACCAAAACCTCTTATACCTGAATCAAATGGGCGATAATGACGACCGAAAAACACTTCATATTGACCCCATAACTGTCCTAGTCACTGGAGAAACACATCTCTCGAGAAAACCCATTAATATGATCAGCCGACTGCCTCGCACATAAAAGGATTAACTCAGTCAATATTATATAGTCTAAGCTTATCACATGAAATGCCTATGAATGCATGGCAGTAAAAAAATAACAGTATCATGAATAGGAGATTGAAGGTCGTATTCATAAAGTATCTTTATTCTGCCATGCATAAACAAAATGAACAATCAAAGCGCAAATATCCTACACCGAAACAAAGGCAAGCTTAAGATCTGATATATCCCATGGAATGCATATTTGTTGTAAGCAATAAACAGACTTCAACGTGACTTTATATCGGTATATTCATATCCTGCCTTCTTTTGACTTTGAGTGCCAACAATGCCGATGGTTATTTTTATGATGGGTCCCAACTTTATGGCATCGTAGAACTTATGCCAAATGAAAACTTACCATTGCATTAATCACGAAGCATTGCAAATGTGCTGTTAAGGTCGTTTCAAAGAAACTGACCCCTGTTTTGTCATCAGCAGTGGTTGCTTTTTCAGGGGGAGTTAGGATATAATAACATTTAAATATTCAATGATGATGGGTATTACAGGCGTTGCAGAGCTTATTTACTTTATTCACATTCTACATTAGGATACGGTACCCTTATTAAATGATGATCTGTTGTTTTGTTACCTATTAACGGGCAAAATTAAAAAGATTCCGCGATTAGGATACATAATATGTCGCAAGGATAGCTAGAGTTTAGTAGCAAATCTCCACTGCACCCTGTTGCAGTAAGCTTAATTATTTTTACTGAAACGGATGTAGATAATACTGGAACAGGTGGGAGCATGTCTAGACTCCAGATACCTACTATGTCATGGCCTTCTCACAAAAGGAATCTTTAATTAGCTGTCTCAAAATAAGTCCAAAAAGCGTTATGCTTCAGCACGCTAGAATTACATGGAACAGAATCCGTATCACCAGATCCCCAGAGCGATAACGCAGGAAATCGTCTGAAACACGAGTTGATGAATGCATCACGGCGTGTTATAGCTTAAATATAGAGAAAAGCTCATATTACCATTCGAGCAGTGTCGAAACATGTTAATGGATGACTTATAGACAAGACAAGACAACATGTACGCGCGACGTTCAGGGCCTTCTTCACCTGAGAGTGAAAAACATTGCAAAGCATGAATGCGTTATGACTTCAAAATCTGACCAATTTGTTTTATATCTCATTGTACATAGACTATATAATATTGAGAGCTTATTATGCAATAAATGCCGAAAGTGGCGGATGGAAATTTTCATACACGTCAGTTTTAGCCTTAAAGAGGGAATGGGTCATAGATAATTGCACGCATGCGACGCGTTGACGATAACGCTGAATATAAGTAAGTTTAGCTCATATCAATAACGCAGTTCTACCTTAGACCAATGATAACCATACAATGAAATAACTTGCAGCAATGCGTCTTCAAATAAACTATGTGTCATTCTTTATTTAACTAGTTTTTGTGTAGGTAAGCAAGCAATTTTGTCACTTGCGTTTCCACATTTCGACATGGCGTCGACACTACGTGTTATATCAACTACTGGAGCCCCCGCGACAAATCGTCGCATAAGTTCGTAGTTGCAATAAGTTAAAGTCGCTAAACGACTTCTGATCATTAGGTTTCAGTAGCATTCTTCCTTATTGATCACGAATTGCAAGTAAGCTTGGACAAATCACCGGATCAGTAGATGAAGACAACCGGGTCACATAGAAATGCGGTAATCTGTGATAATATATAGTCGGGATCATCATAATCTCCAGCTTTCTCTGAGATGCAAATCAATCTACCAGTTTAAGTGAATGAACATTCGCATAAGCATAAACCTGAATATAAGTCAAATGCAGCTGCTGATCAGGCCAAATAAAGCTTCATACATGCATATTCATGCAGATCAACAAAAGAACCTGCGGTCAATATACTTCCACCCTCGATCTTTGAGATTATATTGCGTTGTCATTGAGCTGACACTAAGAGCAGCTGCCGTGTTTGAGCATAATGTACGATATGTCTTATGGAATCAATGCCATTTGTGGGGAATCGTGTTTTGGGCTTCGGTCGTTAGTTTAACTCTGCGGATTAGGCACGCGATAACAGGAACAATATGAGGTATTTGGGCGGAGCATAACTCATCACGGCCCTACAAGAAACATCATTATCCTCTTAATATAATTAAGTGACTAAGTTTGCTTTGGGTATCCAGGCGTAATTTCATATCAATGAACCTTGAGAGCAATGCATTTAAGTACTTACTTTATGAGGTCAGAGACATCATTGGATTTGCAACTGACATATGTACATATATTGAATAGCGCACGGTGGTAATTTGCCCAGGAAAAAAACCGCATGATTCATTAGCGCCCTGACAGTAGTTTACAACAATTATGATATAATAAATGCAGTTTGGTGAAAAAATTATTTTGATATGTTTTCATTGGCATGCCAATCCCATAGGATATGACGCTATCGATCTTCGCTATTAACGTAATTCATGGCGTCATTCCTCTTTGTCGAAACAACCAGTGAAGGCAGATATCTAATACTCTGGTTCAATACGGTTTTCTTGGAGTATGATCAATGTAATTCGTCTTACACTTAACCACGCTCCTTCAGAGGCTGTTCACTGTGTGGCACATTGCCGAGAATGCGAAATGACCTGGACGCAGTAATTACACAACATATTGTCTTCCGGCTTACCACAGGTAATCGGAATGCAGATGCTGAAGATCGCAATCAGTGTCGACTGTCTGCTACCTGTCCAGGACTCGTTAGTTGCTAACAAAGTAAAGGTTGAATGTGCCCCGAACACTTCAATAATTGCATGCACGCCGATGAACCAGTTTCAACACCTCTTTTGTCACCAACGAAAGTTCAGCGCTCACATATTGCATAATTTGTTATATCATGCAAGCTTGTGAACAGTTAAATTTAGGAGGTTGCCACCAGAACTATCACGACCGCAAATCGTAAATTAGCGTCATTAGCAGCCGCCCAAAGTGGATTTGGCTTGCAGTAGCCCTGGTGTAATAACAAATGAAGGCGTGTGCTGGTAGTTTCTAATGGCGGAACTTTATCCCCATGGCACAACTTTTGAATGTCAACATACTCAGTTAACTATGTGGAGGTGTTTGTAGCGCATACTGCCTATCCTTTCTGCTAAGCGTTTTGCGTGCTGTTATTTTATTCGTAATTGGTTTATGTTCTATGTAATAAAGTATCTGTCGCAGATTAAGCCGTAAACATTGGCCATTGCAATGATTTGCGCCAGAATAAAAATAAATAGAGAGTTGATTCAACCGCTGTGTACCTTGTAGCTGTGTCTCTGTATGACGCTAATGCTATTTCATGATAATTGTGCTTTGCAGTTATCAGTCTAGAATATCAGTCATAAATTGTCAAATATCTTTTTTTCTTCTCTGTCGCTTCCTAGTGTATCACAGAATGGTCTTCAGCATCGGGTATCAGTGACAGGCTCCCCTTGAACATCCAGTGACTTTTTCAACCATATCGTGGTTATAGCTAGCCATAGCTGCGTCCAACATATGTGCACCAATGAAGAACTAATTATATCAGATACAATTTATGCACAAAACAAACAAACTCCAAGGGTCCCTTCTACATTATAGGCGTAACAGTTGTCCAGTGGCCGCAACCAATCCTGGCCTTCCAATTTCAGAATTATCATACTTATATAGATCCATGTATTTGTTGCATGGGCGAAATGTAATGTATCCTCTTAACAAATCAAACGACAATTGATTTAATATGAATGCATCAAGAAAGTCATCGAGCCTCACTTTATGCTTCTCTCTCTTGATATAGGCAGGTCTTCTTTTTCTTGGGTTGGGGCGAGAGGGGGTCACTTGTCTCCACTATCTTCCGACAAATTACAGTCAAGCAACGCGGAACTCTCTGTGTCAATGGAAACGGGCTCCTTCGGATGACGTCACCGGGGGTCTGGCTTAGATCATGGCTTTCTTAACGATCGTCGAGCGTGCTAATTCGAGATAACCTTTTTATAAACTTGTGGCCTTAACTGATCAGATGCGGCGTTTTAGCTTATTTATCGAGTTGTGAATTTATTTATCTTGCGATAGGGTTTTTAACAAAAGAACAGATATAGCGCATCATCGCCAAGATTCATTGGCGGTAATGTTTGAATATCATCAAGATGTTAAATTTAGATATTGAACTGCCTGTTAAGCTAATGTCCTGGATGGTCAACATGTTTTAATATCGTGTCACAGCCTGGTCATTTGAGTAATCAGCGGATCTGGTCAGTGTATTACTGGTGGCCAGATGATAGATTGAGATTTATGAGTTAAGTGTAGCACCCATGCTTTGGCGGAAACTAGCTAAGAAAAACTTCCAATCGCAGCTCACCGGTAACTCAGTTTGCATATGATTTAGCTGCGCATGTGTGATTTAATTTAATGGGCTGGTACATTACCAATATTATTGCCCGCAAATATTTACAAATCGCATCGCCTTTGATATAAACGATCAACTTTTCTCGCTGGATAATTAGGCTTAGCTCGGTTGTGCCAAATGGATATGAACAAACAATTAGTGGGGGTTTCTTCAAATCATGATATAGAAAATCACGCGATCTGCGCACTGCATTTAGTCAGAATGCAATTTACTCTGATATTTCGGCTCAATTTCGAATTTTGCCAGCCACAGAGGTTAGACGATCTATTCAAGGCGTGAGATACGGCCTCGTCCTCCACTCCTATGACTATGCGTTGACGTTCCAATAAAGGACTCCATAGGTAAGCGCACACAACTAAGGCCACAAGTTCTAACGAGTTTATATCTAACTTCAGATCCAAGATGTGAGCCGGGTAGGGTGTGAGGTATTGAGTACTTCTCGGAGAGGTTTTAGCGAGCGGTGGGAATAGCAACCATTGTCAAGCCACAGGGGGACCTCTTGTTTGGCTCAACTGTGGTTTTCCCTCTGTGCCGGTCGAGTCGGACTTCACCGCATTCCTTGCAGATATGTTTCTATTTGCCCTGGTTACTGTTAAAGCGCGACCAGAAGCCAATCCTGGAACTGATTGAAGCTGGTTGAAAGCTCCAAAATAACACTAAACGAGAATACTTGAGCATCTCGTTCATCAGAGCGTCAAGAGATTGGGCCAATTGGCAGTGAAAGTGCCAGTGGGTGAGAAACACGAGGGAGAAACGGGCTCATAACTTACTTTTAAATATTGAATAACACGGTAATGTAGCTGTCACAATGCTTTCGATCCTTAGATACAAATCTTATTTTAACGGATGAGTATAGATAATTATAAAAAGTCCATATAATACGATTGTAAAACACTCGTGTAATACGGCATCAACATAGAATGTCATGCGATCGTAACTAGAGAGTTAACTTGATATTCGAACATCCTTGGTCGTTTGCGCTCCGTCTCTCTGTCACGTCAGTTTTAAAGGCATTGTGGTCAATATAATTCGGTAACTACGTATGGATACAAGCAGAGTTTAAAAAATGTGAAATTTTCAGGACTGTGAAAGCGAAATCTCAAAATAGTGGCTGGGTTAGTATTGTGAATCCGTCTATGGATGATTTTATACGATCAATTCGTTTTTCAGATGTTAGATAAAGCTATGTAAATTGATGATGATCAGCTTGTCAATAGCAAGACGATAATGTCGGCCGTATTAATGTAATTTTCGTCGTATGACCTTGATAAAAAAAAATGCTTATCGAATGACAAAAGCCATACTCAATGTTTATTTTCGAAATTACAACCGAATTCCTAGCAAGCAACATTGAAGCATTTGATCATACAACCTTACACAATATGCTTAATGGCTGATTCAAGTCTTGGTGCTTGCGCCTATGTTATAATTACTTGTCCCATGCCTTGGTAAATTAATGCTGGTATATTGAACGTGAGCAATATTGACCATGTTGATACATAGGTCAACAGATATATTATGAACAACACGTTTGTAGCTGCACCACTTGGTAATCGTTATTGAGAATACATTTCTTTTCGAAATAAGCAGGAGTTTTAACAAAGCGTCTCTCATCTCATCCAATGTAACGATAACATCCGAGTTCATTAATATACTTGTATCCAGTTCAAAACAATGTTGCGACAATTCGTATTCGACCGATTTCAATTGTCATAATTAACTGAATAAGCACACACCGTTGGGCAATTATATGCACTATCAAATATAATTTTTGATCACATGAGCAATTGCCAACTGCAAACTATAAAAGCTTTATGGCCACACGAGACATGATTGTAAAAAATGAACAAAGACTAAATGCAATTTTATTAGTTGTATTTTTTCATTATACCGGGATGGACGAACCTGAAACGTTTAGTTGTGTTTGTGCTTCCAGGGAAGAGAATAAGATAATAATGTCGTCGTCGTGTAGAGCCTAGGTTGAATGTTCTCAGTTGGTATGTAATTCAAATCCAGTTGTTATACGGAATACAATTAATTTAAAACTCTGAATTGAATAAAAGAACAACACCCGAAAGGCATTTCAGGGTCGATGGGTGCAGTCACTAAAGCATTATATTCGGAACACACTAGGTTGATAATCTTGTTACTTTAAATGTCAGCCATCAACTTCTACAGAGACATCTAGCTTGAGTTACACCCTATAAATACACGACGGGGAGGCTATTGATAGCAGATTTAACTGCAATGCGTTCGTTAATGGCTTTACAAGACTGTGACTACTTTGATTGCAGGCAATAGGCAATTTATGAATCAACATTTTACAGCTGCAGAGGATACCTATTACGGATCTGTACAATAGTGATAAGGTTTATTTTACATGGCGTTGTGAATTCTTTACGCATGTGTAATTTCTTGCGGCGATTTTTCAAATGTTTTGAGATTCAAACATGATGACCGGCATGTCAGGGTGGCAGCTCATGTGTATGGTGAATGACGCAGTAAATAATTTTAGCAACTTGTGTGACTTTTTGGAGAATGCTAAACAAAGTTCACTTTTTAGAGGAGTTCATGACGCAGTGTGTCTCAGCAGGTCGGTTAATTATCCGCCAGTCTCAATAAACTTATTCTAATGCCAGAACGTAGTTATGGGAAGATTATACTTAACCGTCAGCTGTCGGTCAGTCATGGCGCATCTTCAAACTCTCATCATATTGTATTTTGCAGGCTGTCTAATAATCGATGCCCTAGCAATTGTATGGTCAACTTTTAAGAGCTGCATTTGATTCAACGAGACTAAGTGTCCCATATCCGAGGTAGAATGCAACATACCCGATGGAGCATATGCACGCGAAAGCATAGCTATTAAAGAACAGCGAGATATGAACAAACAATTCTTGGCAGGCATTCTGAATGTGATCGGAGCAGATTTCAGAATTACTATCGGTTTTGCCTGGTTTCAAGTTTGCGTTGCGGATTCGACTTGCCCAACAGTGCATCTGCCCGTATTGCAGCATAATGAGGCATCTTTAAATATGGATCTGTAAAGGTCGTTTATTTCAAGCTCGTTATATGAAACGGAGTTATAAAGCCTCGAATATTTGGCTTTGAAGGTTTCAGCCCGGCGTTTCTTTGGTCGGTTACCCGGAATACTACACAGAGAGGAAGCCGCGCAAGCATGGATTACGTCAACTTGTCGTGTCCTGAAAACAGGAAGTAAATATGACTTGTTGCTTGTACCAATTTATTGAGGTAAGTCACTACTTGAGTTATTCATAAATGATAAGTTAATATTTCCAAGATTATCGCACATCGTCATTCAGATAATGCAATGGTTTTGTCCAGGAAGGATCAAATATCATACTTTATTCCTTAATGATCGAAAAATAACTGCAACATTACAGCTTATTTCTCCAGGCCTTCATCTACAAGCCACGATGAAGCCCCATGTGATTCTCCTGACAGCACTTCTGTTGTTTGATTTTCTTAGACCCGACGCCTCGGGCCAATACACAGGTCTCTATAACTCCTGCGTGGTTCGCGCTCAACGGTACGAGCGGCCACTTGCAAGTAGCGCTGACTCAAGGATAGCTCGTCGTCTATGGTTAAAGCATTCAGGAGTTGTTGTCACGTTACAGAACGGACAATGTAGTACATAAGGGCAACGAATACGGACACGCCTCTGAAGCAGTGGTGACCTCTGTCAGGCATATGAGCAGCGCATGGAGTCTTTCTGAGACAAAAACGATACCTTCGTCAACAGTACGATGCCTTCACAAACCGGCTTGCGGCTTGGGGAATACAGGGTATAGACCTCCCGATTATGATCTACAACAGAACGCGGACCTATTATCACTGTGCAGGTCAATAAATCATTACTGATGTTTGAATAGTAGAAGTTGTTGCCATTCTTAACATATTTATTCGCCAGTTGTGCGTCAAAATAGCTTATTCGGTAATTTATTTTGGTTCCTGCTCATGTAAACTACAAGAGAAATGACTATACAACAGTAAAGTTTTACATCTGAATAAGCGATCGCTCGCAGGGTGCTCATGAATCCGAGTTTTCGTGTCAGGGACCTACGATAGTGTCACGGGTCTACGTAATCTTCAGACAAGATTATATAGCCAACCGACGTGGTGTGTTAGGAGAGAAAGATTCACGCGCCAACTATATTAAACGAAATTGTAGTTTCATCGAGACGAGGTACTTGAAAACGACAGATAACCTGAAACCGTACCACACGCCACTCGCAACGCAAATAATGACAAACGGTAGACATAGAATATGCACCGAAATGTACCATGGCGAATGCACTCTCAAGTGTGCGCTTAGCCTACCATAGGCCATTGGGAAACAGTGTTCCCGTTTCACCTACCTGCGGTTGCATTGTATGTTGCTATCAATAATTTACTCTTTTCCGCCTGGAAGTAATTTAATAAGCAAATGAACAAATGCATTCTTGATCAATATTTATCGCATTTGCAAACATAAGTGTGTATATGTTCCATTCCAAGGGGATAATGCAATAAACCAACATTTGTATCCAGCACAGTTATTGCTCTTTGTTGAACCCCTGGGCAGGGCAATACATATGATGGGACATGACCAGAATGACAGCTGTCTCCGCGAAGGGGATGACCCTGCGGTCACCCCTGAAGGTTGCGCGGCCTAATTATATATTGTATCTGCTATAGGAAGGACACAGATGTGACGCATATTCATTTGAATAACTGTAGAATCAAACTTAAAGTCAAGTATACTTGTTAGATGTTAGTTCATTACGCACTCTCAATCTTGTGCTCAAGAGTGACTGTGTACACAACACAGTAAAACAAATAGGTTAAAGGGATGCTAATTGTTACAATGTTCCAAAGGTATTAAATCAAAAAGGATAAATTATTGTCTATTTGCTTCAGAAATAAACCAATATGTCTTGAAATATGATTCAATTACTGACGCTTCCGTACATGTTACAACGAATAACTATGGTGCGAATTCGATCAAACAAATTACGTGCGTAAACAACATAAACTATGACGTTCCGCTGATTTCAAATATTTTCGTACGCGTCATCGTCCGCTCTAGTGTTTTGCTTTTTTAGTCGCATTGATCTTTGAATCCAAGCCTTTTACATAGTTTGTATTAAGAATTCCTGTACATTTTTAGTAAAACGTCATACTCCGCCTCCTCGGGATGTCAATCTGAACGTCTTACGCATATTGTTAAACAACATATTTGACCACATTGTTCAGGGGATGTGTTATACGTTCTTCATGACTCAATCTATGCGAAATCTGAGTCTGTTGGTAACGTCTGTAACAACATTGGATTCCTTCGTATCAAATCCTTAAATACAAATATTTTGATGACGTTTGATTTATCATGGTAAGCAAAGGTTTCTACCTGTCGTGGCTCCGTTACAGGTAGCCAGCTTATAGTTTTCAAAATATTTCTGGTTTATTAGACTGCTTTGGAATGGTTGACGAGATAACAATAAGATTAGCTGGGACTGTCTGGTCGGTCCTATTTTATGTGATGGGAACTCTATTGTCGCTGAGGTGTTGTGGAATAGTTCTCGTATACATAGGTTAACTGTATCAAATGAGTTTCTTTGACAGCACACAGGAGCATTATGACTCATAAATGTTTGTTATTGCAAACTGTAGGATAAATCGACGAAGACACTGCGCTTTACTTTTCCGTTTTACTGTAATATAGAGCATACATTATGTTACAGTGCACACTATTTTTACAACAAGAAAGACTACAAGCTACGCATTCTTTTTCGGTAACCTTGTTAGCGCATACTACAAACGGCAACAGCATCCTGTACATGAATCATGGTATTCTGGTTGCAGAATAAGCATCCTTTTGTTTTGTTCTGAGTTGCGTATTCTCTGTTTAACCAGTTCTAAATGTGCAAACATGATTTTTACCCAGGATACCATTTCTGAGCCATGTTTATCATTTGAGTGAGTCTGTGCTGAATCCTATGGGAAAGTGACAAATATTCGTGTTCAACACAGTTATTGCGCTTAGCGAACGGAAGAGGGTGATAAATACGATGCCATGGCTAAGTTGACAACCGTCTCTGCGGTCGGAAGTAGGCTGGCAATCGTCCCTAAAGACTCGCTGCTTTTAAATCATACCGGCTACAACAGTTGAACTCGAATTCGAGCCATCTCGTTAGATGGACTTGCTGGAAAGCTGCCTCTGCGTCAATCACTTAGTTGGAATGGCTAGATTCAACAGATTCTGTCTGATCTAAAGCCAACATAAATGGGGATTTATGTCTAATTTGGAAATCTAAAGATTGTCCTGCATTGTGCTTTAGAGATACAGAAACCGAGCGGAACGATGCACAATTTTCTTCAGCCGTCAATATATAGTATATATGTTTGTCTTGATATTGAATCACAGTACGTCACTGTCACTAGCACAGATTCCACATCACATATTCCTACAAACGGTATGACCTGCATTTGAGTGGCTCTGAAAAACACAACATTTGCAGCACAGTTGAGATTGACAATTTATTCACTTTCTATTATCAACCCATGACAAATGAATAATTTATCGTAATCAAGTTAATAGAACGCATAAGTGACCAATGTAACGCATTAACGGATAAATATCTGCCACAAAGTTATGTGACAATAGGCTGGCCTGACACTCGGTTTTTATCCGGCAACAACAGTTGAAAATTACGCCGAAGTATGAATAAACACGTACATATGCATACGTACATACATACGTAAATACATGCATACATACATACATACATACATACATACATACATACATACATACATACATACACATACACATACATACATACACATACATACATACATACACGCACAGCACATACACATACACACACAGACACAGACACACACACACACACACACACACACACACACACACACACACACACACACACACACACATACATACATACATACATACATACATACATACATACATACATACATACATACATACAGATACATACATACATACATACATACATACATACATACATACATACATACATACACACACACACACACATACATACATACATACATACACATACATACATACATACATACATACATACATACATACATACATACATACATACATACATACATACATACATACATACATACATACATACATACATACATACATACATACATACATACATACATACATACATACATACATACATACATACATACAAAAACACATACATGCATTTTAACATACATCATTTACATTTACATACATACATAAAAACAAATCATAACTTGCAGTTGCATTATTCAGAACACTTGGTAGTTAGCTACAGAAGTTGGGTACTAACGCTCATACGTGGATAACAGCAGGCGGCTCTAAAGCCAACATCAATGGGGATGTATGTCTTATTTGAAAATCTAATAATTGTCCTGCATTGTGCATTAGAGATACAGAAACCGAGCGAACGATGCACAATTTCCTTCAGTCGTCAATATAAAGCATATATGACTGTCTTGAAAATTTGCTCGTTCTGAGAACATCAGCATATTTGCTCCGACCATTGGAGCATGTTTAAATATAGTGGGTAGATCCAACTTGCCGAGCATAAATATCCAAGAAGGCTTGTGTTAAACTCATACCAAAATGGAAAACTTATCTATAGATAACTTTTCTGATAACTAATAGTCATGGGCGACATCGAACGTCTTCCAAGAGGAGCATCAGAATATCAATATTTTGTCGAATTGTGTTAGTGTATTTTGGGTTAATATTGCTAAGCTAGGCAGAATAAATGCATAACTGCACAATCAATTATATTATGTGACTTAACATGCTACATACTGCGCATGGTATATATTTATTTCGCCTGACTACATTGCGATTCTTAGTAATAATCTAAGCGTATTTTATAGGCAGTAGATTTTAATGAATGCATTAATTGGACATGTTCATTCAGCTTTGGCGAATGATACTGCAGTTGTTATCCAAGGTATAATGGAGTAGGAAAAGCGTAAAACCTGCGTAATGGAATCTGCGCCCATCCGCTTGTCATGATAAGAGTTGAAGAAGAGCATTCAACGTAATCATTGAACTGAAGCCGAAACAACTACAAAGGCAGTATTGTGACTGCATCAGGCAACAAATCTCTGTACGCATAGCCCATCCTGTTAAATGGCAAAAATGGTAGACAGAAGTTAGCATTTAACAGAGGACAGTTCATAGACAATTGTCGTTGACTTAATTCAATGTATGGATACTTTTTTGTACAATGAGATTCCAATGAATGCGAGAAGGTTGTGGGCTTGCTCTACGGGGTTTGTAGTGATGGCATGTTGACGAATTCACTGATTATAAGTAAGTTGATCTAATATCAATCTCATAATTCTAAAATAGGCCAATAATCCTGAAAAAAAGAAGCAACAGGCTTGATGAACATTACGTCTTTAAACAAAATATGACTTTTCTGTCGGTTAAATCAATTTTCTATTGAGCTAGGTAGTCGTCTAACCTTTGATAACTTTTGCAAAGGTGTTTTCGTGGAGGTAAGCCAGCGAATTTTTCAGTTGTGTTTCTTAATTTGAACAAGACGTTTGCGCAGCCAGCAACAACCGCGTGTTACGACAATACATTGAGCTCCCCAATCTCAAAGCCTATTTTTTAACTCTTTAGTTACTTACAAAGGGTTACTAGCACATCAACCTCTTTCGCAGACACTATTGGCGTCTAAAGCTGGCAAAAGAAAGCGTATTCTTATGCAACCAATTGGCGAATGCTAAGTACTACAATATAAGCTGCTATCAACCGCCTAATCCTAGAATCATTATAAAGGGTGACTTATGCTGGTAGTTCCTAAGGGCGGAAATTTGTCCTAATGGTTTTAATGTCGAACTCAACAAATATCAGCATAGTTAGTTCACTATGTTAAGGTGTGGTAAACGCGGAACGCTTATTCGTTCTTCTACATTTTAATTCGTGAATAGTATTTATTCCATGTTACCAAGACTCTGTTGCAGGTAAAGGAGAAACTATTGGCAATTGCAATGATTAAGCCTGTATGTCCCGGCAGACAAAAATTAATATGTAGTTCATATAACTGCTGTGTGCCTCGGTGTTATATCCCTGAGTGACACAAATACTCTTCCTTGAAAGTTATAAATCTAGAATATCGTCAATAATTCATCTTCTTCTTCTCTGCATATTGGTAGTGTATCACATTTTCAGCCACTGTGTTTGGGAATTATATGATAGATAGGATAAACGTGGAAGTTTGGCCGACATAGGAGCGATGAATTAATCGAGGAACATAAATAAGGCAGCATTTTCAGGGAGATCTAGCAATATCGTTTGTATATTATCAAGAGGCTACAATTCAGATAAAGAAGTATTCAAGATATGTCACGAACGGTCAACATAATTTAATAATCTGTCAGAGTCTGGCCAGATAATTAATCAGCAGATTTGGTCATTGTATTCGTGTTAACCTGACGACTCGCCATGTGTATTGGGTAGTACCAATGCCTTTGCAAAAACTACCAACGATAAATTTCCAATTGCAACTCATGGGTTTGCATGTGATTGAGCCATGTACGGGTGACTTACTTACCTGGGGCGGGGAATAGCAAATAATACTGCACGCCAATGTTGACAAATCTAGCCGCTTTTGACTTAATCTACATATCATCGTCGCTTGATTATGGCGCTTATTCGGATGTGCTCAACGGATGTGAACAAACATTAAAAAAGATCCTAAGCGCAGTTCATTCAACAAGACATGTCGGTATAAGCCATAGTTGATCATCTTACATGCAACGAAACTAACCAAGTCAAATAATAAAATGTTGATAAAAAGGATGCTTCGATATTTAGAACAGCATGATCAAATGGTTCATATGTTACCAACTCAACCCCTATATATTAATGTATCCTAAACATTATGTCGCAATCACTTGCTACTGAAAATTAATGATTTCACTTACTGAAATATGTAAGCCTCGGATGTAACCTACCGATTGATGGCAGCAACAACACACTAGTGCAATTTTAGCATTTTCCACAGAATGTGTACACAATATTCCACTAATTTCAGTCTTGGCGCTTGCCAGACATATTATCAACATAACGTGTGTAGCTGCACCAATTTGTTATCCTAATTGGGAAAGCAGTACTTTTCAAAATAAGCCGGACGAACGTTTAAACAAAGCGTTTCTCATCCCATTCGTCATAGCGAGAACCCAACAATTAATACAATTGCCTCCAGTTTCAACCAGCGTTGCGACGATTCAGAGGTGAAGATTTCAATTGTAAAAAGAAACGTTCTTGCATATCGTAAGAAGGATATAGCGTTGGGCAATTACACTATTATATATAATTATTGATCAACATCGCATGCGACATTGCAAACTGCAAACCACAAGGACGTGATGGCCATACGAGACAAGCAGTGATGAATATAAAATAACAATGTCGTCGTTTTGTACAGCATAGGGTATACGTACCCCGTTGGCACGATATTCCATGCTGTTATAAACAACATTTGAAGCGTAAATATTTGAAGCAAATGCGTTGCCAATCAACATTACTGTGCGATTGTTTATTGTTTAGTAAACTAACGTATTGTTATGAAATGCAAAACTGTAATCAAGTTAACACGTGTAATGTACGCATGTTTGTGAATTGGTTTAGAATATTAGTATTTAAGACGAGGTAAAAGTGGCTAGTGATATCTTAATTGCATTGTATGTCTATTTTTCTATTTTATACTATATTAAAGTCTTTAGGGTTTTGCATAACACTACCGCAGTTAATGAGATTAATGCATCTAATACATGCCGCCCTATAACCGGAGCTATTTATTCTGATAAACACCATTGCTGCACGAAACGAGTGTCATTGCCTTTCAGGGGCGTCACAAGCTAGCTGTTTAAAAGGACTGACGCATAGCAGTGATATAATGGAGCGCCAGATTATATACCTGGAAGTTGCCCATACTGGCTAACCAATAATACCACCAATGTTAACAGTATAGATGTTTGGATATAATGATAATAATGGTGCATATATCATAGCATTCAACTTGAAATGAATAGATAATTGACCCTTTGTGCATCATCAATATTGTCAAAGGCGAGTTGTCCCATCGTACAGCTGGCTCCTCGGAAAAAGCATGAGACATGCTTAGCTCTGATTTGTACGATTTTAGCATAATGTACAATGGCATTATAAAAACCTAACTCATAAATAATTTCATGACTGATAGGTCTCCTGCATGAAAGATTATCGTCCACATGTCTCAATACAATCTACCTCCAATAAAGTGTAATGCCAGCAAGCAGCTATGGGATGATTATGCGTAACCTTCGGTTTTCGGTCAGTCAAGGCGAATCATCATTTCTTATACTCTTACCATGGGTTAAACTGTTCGGTTATACCCCCTTCACATACACGGATTTTCTTACGAGTCCTTACGGATCGCCAACTCGTAGTCAATCGCAAGCATCCGTACATAGCTCGTTGGTATCCGTTAATAACTCGTCACAACTCGTAGACAGTCGTGAGGATCCGTGAGAAGAGAGGAAAATTTTTTGACATGTCAAAAATTTTCTTGCGATTGTTCACGGATTACATTTTCCGTAAAAAACTCGTAAATAACTTGTACCAATCCGTAAGTATCGTGAACCGGTTGCAACAACACGTTACCCTCCGTATACTACTCGCACGAATCCGTAAATGTCTCGTTAACAATTTGTTTTACGATTTGTTACGGTTAGCTACCGATTTGTTTACGGATTATTAAGAGTGCTTAATGGTGAGTACGATTTCATTCACGTCGTGCTACAATAGTTTTACGGATTGTTAAGAGTTATTACGAGCATTTTACGTATAGTTACGAGTACTTTACGAATACATACGTATACTTTACGATTCAGGACAGGTATAAAAGCTGCAAAATCGAACAGTTCCTTTTAGTTGTTATCAAGACGTCAAAGAAGTTAGATCTAATATAGTCAACAAAATCTTATCGGATGCAAAAAAACATAAGGACTCGTAACTAACTCGCAACTATTCGTAACAAGACATTAACAGGTCGTAATTTACACGTAAAAGCGTAGATGAAACGTAGCATTCCGTAATATACTCGTAACAATCCATAAAAGCCCGTAAAATGTCGTAACTTGCTCGTATTTATCCGTGGTTACTCGGAACAAATCGTAGATGTTTGCCGTAATAACTCGAAATAAACCGTAAATGGCTCGTAATTACTCGCAACCACTCTTAAATCGCTCATAAAAACGGCAAAATCGTTAGGATTCGTGGACTTTTACGATTTGTGCCATACGTAATGATTCGTAAGAAAAATCCGTCTATGTGAAGGTAGCATTAGTCAAATGTTGCTGTTGCGGATACAGATAAAGTACGCATATAAGCGTATCTTAAAGTAATCATACACAAGACGAGTTCGGCCTTCCAAATTGACAATTCCCCTTGAGGATATAATGTGTTATGGAGTTAACCGCGTTTGAGGTGAAGTACGCTAAATATTTCCCAATCACATTACAGTGGTTCCCTAGCAATATAGCGGGTGTCTTCCAGTATGTAATAATGCAAATAAATGATGACTATATGAAATCCCTCGCTCTGATTCGAATGGTAACCCATCGCATATTATCATCATAACGCGAGCTTTTTTGGTAAGCTTTACCTCTTATTCATGGTTTATTTGAATAACCTGTTACATTGACTTAGCGATGCGACGTAGCTATGTACAGGCCCAACCAAGAAACCAAGCGGTCAGGCGCTGTCTCGGGCGATGCATGATACCATGCATGACTGAAATGGCGCTATTACCTATTGTATCTTTAGTCATTATGTAATCCGTCAATCAGGATGTGCGATCATTCTTACGGGAGAGCAAAGACAATATACCTGAAAATGAAATCGCTTTATTGTGTTCTTGTCATACGTTGTTTTGGCTTAGCAAACCACTCACTGCGTTTATGGTATTCAGCATCTTAATGGTTACAAATGCAAATGTCGTGCGGCACAGTGTATCTGATTTTAAATCATGCTAAGTAATATACTTAATTAAGACGCGATCGTCTTGAAATTAATGAGCAGAGCGAATGCGTTTATTTATTTTTCAGTGAAAGTTACAACGACAATTAGATTGAAAAATATATTATCTATAGATATGCAAAGGCCAAATGTTGCCGTTCATCACCCTCTGTAGCTCAGTGCGGGACATCCTTAGTGTCCTACAATATTACATGGAGGCTGTTATTGGTAGGGAACAGAACATAAAGATACTTTGAGTGAATTTTAAGTGTGAAATTGGGTCAAACTAAAGCACCCCAATCTGATGTCCGTCCATGCCTAAAAGCCAGTAATGTTCCCGGCCGAATTGCCGCAAAACCCATGTCTCTTATGAAACCAACGGGGCTTCATCGATGAGTAGATGACGAATGTGATCTTTTCATGCCAACAGTAAATCATAAAAGCCTTAACGATGAACATACTCCAAGTCTATATTTTTCTACAATTATCTAAGTTTGCACCTCCTACAATGTCATAATCATGTGATCAAGGAGTCTTGCTGCAGACGAATCAATTGGCTGGGATCATTCGAAAAGTGATCATTATTTCATCTTAGGACTTCATGAAACTATGTAAATAATGTTTTCGTTATTTGATGCATCATTGGAGCATGGGGCAAAACGCTGAACAGGGCACATTCGTTATACAATACGATGACGAGAATATGATCATACCCAACTTGATATTTTCTATTCACTGGGCCTCCCGTACTCAGACAGAAATTGCTATAATACAAACACGATGATGGACTGCGGTAAAACTCAATCCAACACTAACGTGCCTCCGGTTTGCTTTATGCACGCCGTTAATATTCATTCGTTCACCAGACGACGGTAGATGAATACTTGATACGGCAACCACACGTATTGTCATCCATGAACATAATGTCGC